>JARBWK010000003.1:166441038-167041038 GCA_030556195.1 Anolis apletophallus | reverse complement strand
TTAAAAATCTGAAAGAAAATGGAGATATGTCATCTTGATACACAAAAATTTAGTGGTCAGACATTAAATGTATGTAAGTTGCTTTCCATTCTAGAAAGCTTTGATGTACAAAATGAAATGGATGTATCAGATAGTTTTCCACCACACTGCTTCTTCTGCTATACATCAAAGGTGTGACGGAAGACACACTGTGTTGCACTTAATTTCCTCCAGCCCTATTCCACTATGAAAAGCCACATGGCATTTTGATGCTTGTCAGTCCCTTATTGTTCCAAGGAGGATTGCAGCCTTTTTGTGTAAAGTGCACCATGACAAAAAGAGGCAGAGTTTGACTTTATGTAAGAGAATCTATTGCATAATCCATCTACATGGTTCAGACGCTTATGTAGCACCAATAATACAATAAATAAAATACAAATACGGTATATACTCACATATAAGTCTAGAAATTTTAGTCAAAATATCAACTCAGAAAAACCTGTAGGTTAATGTCAGTACTGTAACTTAACTCCTATTGAAGAAGGAACCTTTTCTTTCTTTGAGTAGGGTGGCAAAAGGAGAGAGCTTAGTCTATCCTGGGAGAACCTAAAAGAAGCACTGAGCCCTGGGATTCCCTCTGCTGCAGCAGCACTCTTTCTGGCTGTTTTGAATGACTTGGAGGAGAAATGATAGTGGAAGCAGTCCTTGACTTATACATGAGGTCAACTTATATACAGTACATATATACAATACCATTTAACTGAAGATAGCAATACCTTTTGTGTAAATGTTTCCTTAATTTGAAAGAAACAACAGAAGCCATGTCAAAGCTAGTGAGCTATTCTAGAGGGGAAATACTTGCCGCTGCAATCCATGTACTAGTAACATCCATTTAGATTTTTGTAATGTGCTCTGCTTGGGGTTTTCTTTGCAGATGGTTCAGAAACTTAAAGTGGCACAAAAATGCAGCCCTTCACATATTCAGAGAGTCAGGAGTGTCAGAACATGTGAAATTAGTACTACATCAGTCAGAGGTTGCTGGTAGATAATGAAGGACTATCTACATCCTGCCGCAGATGTAGATGGTCCTTCAGATGACATGGGCTCAAACCACTGAGGTCTTTAACAGCGCTTTAAATCAAGCTTGGACATCAGTAGACAGCCAATGCAATTAACACCATATAGTATAGTAATGCATATAATTAGCCACCTTTAAGGTTCCTAGTGGCTGTGTTCCAGTGCTGTTATTAAAGGCACAAGGAGCACTACAGTACCATTATGTGGATAAGGGTGCAATGTGTTTGACTGAAGCAACCCCCCTTTTTGCCAGGTGTCAAAATAAACTAAATGACTGTAAAATAATCCTTTCAATTTTGTCAATTTCAATAGAATTGATGAAAGACTATATCTTCTGACATGAAACTGCCAGAACCCTATGATCATCAAAGCAGGACTTTCTCTAAATCCTGCTGTGA
This sequence comes from Anolis apletophallus, assembly GCA_030556195.1. NCBI lineage: Eukaryota > Metazoa > Chordata > Lepidosauria > Squamata > Anolidae > Anolis > Anolis apletophallus. Next base: position 167,039,584 of record JARBWK010000003.1, on the reverse strand, counting down.
TTGGTGAGGATATGAGACAGAGTCTTCTCAATAGCTGCTCCCATTATCTGGATTTCCCTTCCTTTGGAGGTTAGGATGTTCTCCTCTTGCTAGCCGGGGAACTTTTCTGTTCAAGTAGCCTTTTAATGTATGGGGAGATTTATTTTATTCAGATGTTTATTTATCTTTAAAAACTTTTATATATATTTAAAATAGATTTTAAATGAACTGATTTAATTGGGTTAAATATTACTGCAAATGTGTTGTGATTGGAAACTGTCTTCTAGCTTGCTTTGGGGGAAGCATGACATCTAAATTAAACTAACTAACAAGCAAAACAATAACAAATGAGGTAAAATCAATATTACTACCATCACTTGGGCACAGCAATACTTTGCCTAGCAATGTATTGCCAGGACTAACAGAAAACCAGTTCATGTGTTTCCATGATACAGATTTTGCCATTAGACTTCAAAAAATGGGGAAAAACAAAGATTTTAATGATTGTGTCAAAATAATTCTTTTACCATCATCAAAAGAGTTATACTGGCCAAATTACACTCTTAGCACTGTTCAGTTCATGGTTTGATTGACAGCTGAACACTGTTCTCACCAGCCACAAATTAATTACCAACATGCAACTAATGAATTAATGAAATCAAACAAATGAACATCTAACATGAAATATAAGCATGTTCCTATGTGATAAAAAGTTACAAAGCACATATTATTGCAAGGTAAGTGAAGCAATCTTAAGTTATGTGATTTCTCGAATATTTTATGTTTTAGATAAATATGTCACAAGTTTCCTATCAGTACTTGAAAAACTTTACTTTTGGGAATGTAAGTCAAAGAATTCCCTGGCCAGTATGACCATTGGCCAGGTCACTTGGGAAATTCTGAAAACTGCAATTCCTCAAAGTCCTGTTTTCCAGTTTCCAGGCAGAACATCACAGCAATTCATGGCATCAAACCACCCTTTGTTTTAAAATTCTATGTGGCCTTTCAAGAGACATTTCAAAGCAAAGAACATTTGTTTAATATGCAATTTATTAAATTACATATTCTGTTTGCCAGAAATAGAGTTAATCCGATTAATGTTTGGGCTCATCCTGAGAGCCAGATGGCTGCCTAATACCTTTATATTAACACATCTGTCACAAACTACCTGTTTTGTTTCTGATGTGAGTTCACTGTGTCCCAAGAGAGAGCTGAAATAATAAGTCCTTAGTAAGACTGTGTGGTCAAAAGAAGAGGACAGTTTCCATAAAGCAAATTGCAAGCTACCATATATAATAATGTATAAGTCGACCTCATGTATAAGTCAAGGGGAGGTTAGGGGCAAAATTATGGATTTTGATATGACCCATGGATATGTTAAGAGTCATTCTGCAGGGAGGGGAAAGCACCATTGCTGACTCGGGGGACCAGCTGCCCCTGGCTGCTACCACCATTTCCCTGCCTAGGGATTGAGAAAGGCCAGAAGCAGAGCCATAGTAGAGAGAGGAGAGGGAATTGGTGCTTCTTTTAGGTTCTCCCAGGATGGACTAAACAGTTGCTTTCTGCCACTTGACTCAGACAAGGCATGGTTCCATTTTAATAAGTTAAGGTACAGTACTCATACTGCTCCACAGATAAGTTGACTCAGGTTTTTGGTTGATTTTTTAACCAAAATTTCTGGACTTATACATGAGTATATAGAGGTTTATGAAGTCAAAGCTAGGTATTAGAGATGACGCACAGTTGGAATCCAAAAGAGCAAGAGTTTGTTCCTTCCTCTTTCCTCTGTAATGATCAATGATATAAAATACTTGGTGCGGTGTCATCACACCTCTAATTTCTGTGCTCTGTTTTGACCCATGCTTGAGCTGCTATTTGCAGTCAGTGAGAAACTCAACAGTTTGATAATGCATTTTGTTTAGATAAGCTTTCTCGATTGTAAACTCCGAAGTGGGTCATAGAGGGAGATACGTTCGGATAAATAAACTGGGCTGGAACTGTATAGTGCTTTATAGGTCAAGACCAGCACTTTGAATTGTGTTCGGAAGTGGATCGGATGGACAGGATTAAATATTATTTGTACATCTACAAATGCATATGCACACTTGCTTTTTCGAAACTTTAGATTTGGATCTCTCTCTTATACATAAGTGTGCAACATACACCCTGATTCGTCATTTTAGTGGTATGAAACAACACTCCTTCACTACCACATTTTTATGGCACCCCTCCCCAACCCACTACTTAATATTAATTAACAGCAAATCATGTCACAAAAATTAGTGACAAAAGGCTATTTTGGATAGGAAGTCCTACTTGTTTCAATGGCTTTTTTCCTAGTCAATGTCAGGGCATTGCCAGTGGCAACATCTACATTGGCATGTTGACTGTGTGTCTCCTTAAAAAACTTTGAGTTTTTAGGGGCAGCTTTGAGGTTTGGATCTGTTCAACCCAGATGACAAAAACCTATAAGGCAGTGTGCCCAGCTGCCATGCCATGGTGGTTTCCTAGTGATTTGGGTAAGCAGACTGGGCTCAACTGAAATTGCAACTGGATAATTCACCCAATCGGTTTGATCACTGTGTCCACACTTCATGCCAATCCAATCTAAACAGCTGTAACATTATTTATTTATTTATTTATTTATTTACTTACTTACTTACTTACTGCATTTGTATACCACCTTTCTCAACCAAAGGCAACTAAATAAAGTTGTGGCTTTAAAAAAAATGCTCAAATCACTCATTGCATGCATTTCCATCGGAGATTTTTCTACTTAACAGCAGCTTTTTACTGCCATCTCACAACTGTCTTCTTTTCATTTCTTAGACTAGTGCCACCAATAAAATGAGATCAAATTCCCAATGGAAACCGATCTAATAAACACCATTTTATGATTATATCATCTTTTTTTTTTACTGCAGTTGCTTCATTCAACAAAGTGTCAGAAAAGAAAGCTCCCTTTACAAAGTTTTTTCTGCTCTCACCAAGGTCTAATTCACATCGACATCTAATGCAGTTTGAAACTGCATTATATGGATGGTGTAGACCAGGGCTGTCCAACTTCTACCAGGTCCAGGGCCGGAATAGAGGTCACTGATGACCTCGGGGCTGCTCGGCCCCGCCCCCAGGCCCGCCCCCCAGGCCCCGCCCCCAGCCCCTGCCCCCAGGCCCCACCCACAGCCCAGGCCCTGCCCTCTCCTAAAGCTGTCATTCTCCTCCTCCTCCTCCTACTCTTTCCCGGGCACCGTGGCTGTCCCGAGCGCCACGGCGCCCGGGAAAAGCACGGCGCCCGGGAAAGAGGAGGAGGAGGAGGAGAAGGCGGCGCCAAGGGCAGCGCGTCACAGGCCTGGCGTGACGCGCTGCCCTTGGCGCCGTCTACTCCTCCTTTTGGTGGCCCCCCGCCCTTCCTAGGGCGGGGAGCCGCGAAAAAAGGGCAGAAGGCGGCGCCAAGGGCAGCGCGTCACAGGCCTGGCGTGACGCGCTGCCCTTGGCGCGCCACCTCCACCTCCCTTTTGGGCGGAGAGAGGGACGGAGGCGGTGCAGGGAGGAGGAGCTAGCTCTCTTCCTCCTCCCTGCCCCGCCTACCCCCTCCATGAATCTGTCCCCCAGCCGCCATTTTTAAAAAAATTAGAAAATTTTTTTTTAATTTAAAAATGGCGGCTGGGGGCATAGCTGGGGCCATGCCCAACAGGCTGGGGGGCCGGATCCGGTCCCAGGGCCGCCAGTTGGACAGCCCTGGTGTAGACTCATATGATTCAGTTTCAAACTGCATTTTAAGGTCAGTGTAGATGGCACCCAAGTTTCTATTTTTCTCCATATTGCCTGTGAATGCATTTACATTATAGAATTAATGTAGTATCATACTGCTTTAAATACCATGGTTCAATACTATGGAATTCTGGGATTTTTTTTATTTGGCGAGGGACGAGCTCTCTTTGGCAGAGCAAGCTAAAGGCTTTCCGAAATGACAGGTCCCATGATTCCATAGCATTAAGCAATGGCAGCTAAAGTGGCATCAAACTGTCGAAGTTTTGCTTTGTTTGTTTTTGAGATTTGGTAGGATGGTGAAAGTGAACTAGAGAAAAATATTTTGGGGGCATGGTTGCAGCAACTTGCCAGAAGTAAACAGTGTAATGAAGTTCAAGGCTGGGGAAGCTAAACAGCAGCTGTCTCCAGAATCTGTTATTGAGTATGCAAGAACAGCAGAACAGAATGAAAAGGGGAAAACAGATAAGCCTGCCTTGCGAGTTATCCTGGGATGTTGAATAAGCATGGATCTTTGTGCTCAAGAGGAATGCTGCTGCCCGCTAACCTGCTTGCTCATTTCTACATTCCATAAGTATGTCCTCCATTATCTCAAATTGGATCATGGCCTCTATGTATTATATGATGCTAAGTTCACATCATATTTTTCATACATTGTTTTAGTGTCTAGGACTTGCCATCTTTGCAACAAGTACATTTTATGAGTTCAACTAGAAAGGTAATTGATTTCTCTGTTCTTCCTGTGTAACTATATAATTTCATGTTAGCTTATCCAACCAGGACTGATAATAAACTGGGTAATGAAAAACTAAACACTGGCATTACATCAGCTGTGCCTTAAAACATTATTTAATGTACTATTCAAGCATATCGCCCTCAGGATACAATTGACCTCGAAACTCCTACTATTTGTCAGGAGAGGGCAGATTAAACTTTGATTAAAGACCGTGAGTTGTAAATGCAATTGCTTTAAAAAATCTTCTTCCTCCAGCACCAATAGGTAAACCAGGAAAAAAAAGGCGGCGGCCGGGGGGGGGGGGGGATTTGCTAATTTTATAAGAGCAAAACTAGCATTAAATTTTGACTGTTCAGAAATGTGGGAGTGGAGGGAGAGGTTTAGGATAGGAAAACCCCTAGTCATTTTTATTCTGCATCTCATGCTTGAAAGTAGTTTTAAATAAGAATCACATGAAATGTATTTATTGGAAATGAACACAGGCAACAATCTACCAACCCCATCATCGGACAGTGAAAGACTATTTCAGTCTAAGGGGTGATATATTACTTTGCCTTTATGTAGCCATTAATCCAGGGATTGACAAGTGCACAAGGATTTGCACTCCTTGTGACTCCTGAAACACTACAGACTGGCAAAAGCCTCGGCCAGAAGGTCACCTAAGGATTTGAAAACCTGGTCTTTTTAATGTGCAAGGAGGCCTCTGCAATTAATTTTTTTAACAATTAAATTACCACTTCTAAAGGCCTTTAGGAGACCCAATCCACCAACCCTTGAATCTGGATAGAAAAGGGTCAGTTGAGACTGAAGAGCTAAAGAGCCTAAAAGCCATCCTAGGACCATCATAATCTAATCCCGACATTAACTCTTTTACTGGAATCAGTGATCTTAAATGTATTTAAATTCTGCTAGATCACTCCTTTTCTATACCACCTCATCACACAAGGTGAAATTAGCATTCTAGCATGCAGCCAGGACACTTCCTTCTAAGAGTTCATTGGACGCAGCTTCCAGCAGGGCTCCATGTAGGAAGTGTCCTGACAGCATGGTAGGATGCTTCCCTTGGAACACGGGAGGTTCCTCGTGTCCCATTAATAACAACAGGTCTAGTGCAGGGGAAGCTGTTTGGTGATGCTTCCCCATGTGATGGAGAAGCGTTGTTGTGGGCGCAGGGTGTTGGGATTGCTCTACCCCACTGTGATGCTATGGAGGCTGGCAAATCACCCCAGAAGAACTAATCAATATGATGAGGCTCATAGTGTCCTTCGAATCTGATAATATTGACTGCTGTGAACCAGTATGGTGTAGAGCAGGGGTGCTCACACTTTTCCAGCATGCGAGCTACTTATAAAACAACCAAGTCCCAAAGATCTACCTACCCACTACTCAGAGAGCCATAAAAGCAAAATATTAGGAAATTTATTTCAGTGAGAGCCATATAATATATTTTAAGACTGAATTCAACTAAATGTGAGTATAATAAGCCCCTGAGCATTCCTCACAAATGGCATGGGAGCCATACACACTGTGACTGGGATCTGCCTGGGATCTATTTATTTATTTATTTATTTATTTATATTTCATTCTTGTATTCCGCTCCTCCCGGCAGCGAAATGGCTCGGGCACTCTCCGGGAGGGCATTCCAGAGCCCTGGTGCCGCTACAGAGAAAGACCTCTGTCTGGTCGTCGATAGGTGGCAGGAGCGGACTGATGGAACTTGCAACAGATTCTGCTCAGGATACCCTTCAAGATCTACCAGGACGCCCTTCGATATCTACCTGTAGATGACGATCTACCTAATGAGCACCTCTGGTGTAGAGGTTTGGACAACCAGGGTTCAAATCTCCATTTAGCCATGGCAGCCCACTAGATGAGCTCGGGCATGTCATTTTATCACTCAGCTTCAGAGAAAGTCAAAGGCAAGCCCTCCCTGAAGAACTCTTGCCAATAAAACTCCATGATAGATTCATCTTATGGTTGCCATAAAATGGAAATGTCTTGAAGGCACACAACAACAGCAGCAACAACTGCAATGCTTAGATACTTGTTTTTAAAACTGAAATTTGAAGATAAATGGGATAGAACATTATGTATTTTTCTACTTTGCTTTAAATTATTGCAGTAATACTTGGTGGCGCAGTGGGTTAAAGCACTAAGCTGGTGAGCTTGTTGACCAAAAGGTCACAAGTTCGATTCCGGGGAGCGGTGTGAGCTTCCACTCTCAGCCCCAGCTTCTGCCAACCTAGCAGTTCAAAAACATGCAAATGTGAGTAGATCAATAGGTACTGCACCGGCAGGAAGGTAACGGCGCTCCTTGCAGTCATGCCGGCCACATGACCTTGGAGGTGTCTATGGACAACGCCAACTCTTCGGCTTAGAAATGGAGATGAGTACCACACTCCAGAGTCAGACACGACTGGACTTAATGTCAGGGGAAAACCTTTACTTTACTAAAAAGATTTATTTGCATCAGTTTTGAAAATGTCATGAAGTTCCTCCATATATGAGTAGTGAAACCCCTTGAAAGTTAATTTGGAAATGAGACTTACTGATTTTAATGAGATACTGCATACTATTCCTAGAAATGCCTAGTCAGGTGTAAATCAGACACTAAGAGTGCATCTACACAGCAAAATTAATGCAATTTGATATTACTTTCATATGGTTGAATGCTGTGGAATTATAAAATAACACCTTTGTTTCATGACTAATGGTAGTTTTGCTTTTCCTTTTAAAAAATCCACTTTTGCATCTCAGATAATGAGTCTAAAGATTTCACGTTAGCCTTTCTAAAACAGAATTCAATAATTTATATATATATAATGTCAGTAGAAGTATATAAAATATCCTATAGAAATAGCTTTTTAAATCTAAGTCTATTCATAAAATTACTGGAAAAGCTAGCATAACAAAAAAAATCTTATATAATATTCAAGGCATATTTGTCCTTCCTACCGCATTATTGAAAATGGATGTGAAGTAAAGACTTTGAGAAGGCTTTTTGATTTATGCTACACATATAGTTCCTATGTCATCCAGAGCAGCATGTGCATCGTGTAGGTAACAAACAATATAAATAAACAAGTCTGTATTTTACTGTGGTTTCTTTTCTCTCTCTCTGGCCAAGGGCTACATTGATTATGCAAGCAACGGTTTCAAATATGAATAATTTGGACAGTTTGCTGTGAGCATGGCTTCTGAAAAACTGGGTGACAACTTGGCCTGCACATATCCTTACATGAGCTTTAGGGACAAACAACAGCTGAGAAATCTTTCCTAGGAACATTTGGAAAGGACTAGCCTATTAATATCAAAAGTGCTATTTTAGTTTCAAAGCTTAGTAATATCAAGAGCACTGTTCAAGTTCTGGTAAAGAAGAGACTGACTCATGATGCCCCCATGTAGCTAATGGTATATGTAGAATTCAGCATGCTTGCCAAGAGACTGCTATGTTACATACAACATCCTAGAGACATCCTAGAAGAATATTGCTTCCTAGATTTACTTTTAACAGACCTGGAGATAATTATATTTTAAAAATATTACAGTCTAAGGGTCTTTCTTGGCAACTGCTTGGGTGCCACTCGTGGGCATACTCTCTAACATTTTGCAGCGAATACCCAGGGCCAGGGTACCTAAGCAATACCAGATTATGGTCAAGATGGCAAACGCTACTAATGAGGAAGAATACATGCTAAGAGGGCCTGCAACACTTTGCTTTTGTCAGAAGAGGAGGAGGATTACCCCAATTTTCTCTCTAGGTCAAGACCCAATACAATAATAGAGAAGTACAAAAAAAACCCCCTCCATCCTCTCAGTTATATATTTATAAAGGCATTTTAATGCAAATAGGTGAAATCCCCAATGTCATTATTCTAATAACTCTAATTTTAAAAAGAAAATGATCCACCATCAAACACTTATCTCCAGCCTTACCAATATAAAGGTGGTCTACTTGCTTTATACTGATAAAAGAACCTTTGTATCTCTTCTAAGTTTATTACATTCTATATTAACTGCTGGATTTCATATTTTCTAAAATGGAAGATTGAACTTTTCTTTATTGATCCAAGTATTTCTAGAAGGTATTTCAGGTGAAATCTAAATCCATGTCATCTGGTAGGACTTCATTTTAATGTCTTCAGACCTTTCCACCTCCATATCATTTTAAGAAACTATATAAGCAGTCACTTCAAATCAATGTTTCTTCCCACTCCTCTCACCACCAATCTTGTTACAATAGTTTGTCTGATGAAGAGAACTAAACTTTCCTTGATTCACCGAATAAGGGTTATAATTTACGACTGCATCAGATGGGGCTGTTTTTGGCAGCAACACTAGTTCCTCAGCAGTTTTGCAACAGAGCCACTGGGCAATGCAGAATAAGGTCATAGGTTGCATTGATGCAGTGCTCAGTTGAATGTATATGTTCTTTCAATCCTCAACCCAATTACTAAGACTAAGGCTCCTTCTACACAGCTGTATATAATCCAGATTATCTGCTTTGAAGTGGCTTATATGGCAGTGTAGACTCAGATAATCCAGTTCAAGGCAGATAATGTGGATGATCTGCTTTGATATTCTGGATTATATGGCAGTGTAGAAGGGCCCTCAGTGCACTTTCACTTTAAAATATATGTCACTCTTCCACTGTAGAACTGTCTTAGAAAAACCTCAGCATAATAAATTTGTTCTCATAGGTAGGCTGCACAGATTTCTTTTTAAACTTCCAGCACTCAGCTGCTTTCTCTCCACAAAGAAACTCTCTGCGGGAACGAGTAGTCTTCTGAGTGCAATGTATTAGGGGAAGCATCTGTCTAATGTACTGTGCCACTTTAATGAATAGAACTGGACAGCATGGGAAAAGGTCACTTGGTTGGAATCCAGTCATACCAGAGGAAATGAAATGAAACTGAGTTCTGAAAATAAATCCTAGTTCTAGTCTTTTTCTATTATGTTTATCATCACTATTAGTAATATTAAATTGCATTACCTTTTGAGGACAACACTCTGATTGGGGGGAAAAGGCAGCATGGATCTATCAAGAATACATCCTGCCAGGTGACTCTCTTTCCTTTATTGATCTGATTTCTGTCTTAATTGGGGAACATTATCTATGATATTTAGGAGGAAATATTGAAGGAATTTGGTGTATTTAGTCTGGAAAAGGCATAGCTGATAGGAGATGGGAGGGCAAATACGGTAGTTCAATATTAAAGGGATTTCAAACGGGGAAAAGTCGAAAGTCCATTATCTTCTAGCAAAGGGTCTAGATCTAATGGACATTAAATTGCCACTAGGGGTGTGCAAAGCTTTGGACCTCTGTTTCATAATTCGGAGATTTGTATGATTCGTTAATGTGAATCTACGAATTACTAATCGGAAAGGGATCTTTCAAAGCATTTACGAATTGAAACAGTAGCCTCTGAAACTTTCAGAGAGATTTGTAAATATTTGTTGTTTTGAAGCTTTTTTTCAATGTTAAACATTCATAATTTTCTGGGACAGGAGGATACAGGGGCCAATGTGATAGACCAGGCCTGTCCAACAGACGGCCCGGGGGCCGTACACGGTCCCCCAGCCCCTTGGATACGCCCCCCTACCCTCCAGCAAGAAATAAGATGTTTTTTTTAAAAAAATTCAATAAAATATTTTAAAAATTATTTTTATTATTTTTATTATTATATTTATTAATTTTTTTTGGTCCCGCCCCTTGGCTTTCCATTGGCCCCCTCCTCCTGAGGGAGGGAGTGACGTCTCTCGGGCCCCGCTCGTGATTGGAGGAGCGCTTGTGATTGGAGGAGGAAGGCAGCTCTGTGTGCGCGTGCCCCCTCCTTGCGCCAGGCCTGGAGGTGCGAAAAGCCTCCCCCGAGTCTTCTTGCGGCCTTGCGAGGCCAAGAGAAGCAAGGAGCAGGGCCGCAGCAAGAGCGGGGGAGGGGCGTCGCCAGAGGCGGCTCCAACCGGGGCTGCTGTAGCAGCAGCATGGACACAGAACTCTTGGCAAGCAGGTAAAGGGGCTTTTCTCCCTCCCATCCATCTTCCTCACTCTCTTTACTTCATCCCTTTCTTCCTTCCCTCTTCCATACTTCCCATCTTTCTTCCCTTCCCTTCTTTCCCTCCCCTCCTTTCTCTTCTTTCTTCCTCTCTCCCTCCATCCTTTCCCTTCCTTGCTTCCTAATCTCCTTTCTCCCCTCCTTCCTGCCTGCCTTCCCTTCTTTCTTTCCTTCCTTCCGTTCTTCCTTTTCCCCCTCCCTCTCTTCCTTCCTCTTTCTTTCCTTCCTTCCATTCTTCCTTTTCCCCCTCCCTCTTTCCTTCATTCCTTCCTTCTGTTCTTCCTTTTTCCCCCTCCCTCCCTCCCTCCCTCCCTCCCTCCCTCCTTCCTTCCTTCCTTCCTTCCTTCCATCCATCCCTTCTTTGTCTCCTCCTTACTTCCTATGTCACCCCTTTCTTTTCTGGCAGCAGCCCACGAACACGGAGCAGGGCTTCCCCTCCCTCCCCCCCCTCCTCATTGCTGTTTTCTTATTTCCTGTTGCATGTGGGGGATTTTTGTGGGGAAAGTTTGCCCCAATTCTGTTGTTGGTGGGATTCAGAATGCTCTTTGATTGTAGGTGAACTATAAATCCCAGAAACTGTAACTCCCAAATGTCAAGGCCTATTTTCCCCAAACTCCATCTGTGTTCATATTTGGGCATATTAAGGCCAGGCTTGGAAAAATAATATTAATAATAATAATGGGTTGCTGTGAGTTTTCCGTATGGCTGCCTGGCCCTGTTCAAGAAGCATTCTCTCCTGACGTTTCACCCACATCTATGGATAAAAAGGCATCCTCAGAGGTCTGTTGGGGTTTGGCCAGTGGGGTTTATATCCCCACTGTGGGTGGGAGAAAGAAAGAAAGAAGGAATTCTTGTCTGCTTGAGTTGGGTTTGAAGGTTGCCCTTGGACACCTTGATCTGCACTGGATGGCCTTGCAGCTTCAAAGCCTGGCTGAACATTTTACAGAAATATCCATGCTGCCCTAGAAACACCAGGAGAGATATGGGACATGGCCAGGCAGCCCAGGAAACTCACAGCCACCCATTATTGTTGTTGTTATTATTAAACTCACATAATAAGATATTATAATAGTTATAATCAGGCGGAGGCGGAGCCGGGGGAGGGGTGGGGGCGGGTAGGGGGCGGGGAGGGAGCGGAGCCGGGGGCTTGGTAGAAGTTGGACAGCCCTGTGATAGACAAAGCCAGCTGCATGCTGGTTTCCTCCCCTTATTAGCCAATTGGAAGAAGAAAGGCAATAATGTGGCTTTCTGCAAAGCTGGTCTCCTCCCTTCAGCCTCTCTGTGTTTGGGATGTTTGCAGGAGAGAGATAAAGGCATGTGTTTGGAGGTCTGTTCTGTTCCTGTGTGTTTCTTAGAACTTAAACTTATAGTTGCTTTTTGATAATTCTGTTTGTTTCTGTCACTTCACATCCAATCTATAACCTTTCTCTTTTGGAATTATCCAACCCCAAACTGCAGCCTGTTCTCCTGGCATGAGCAGAATTTGGGGGAAATGTAGTTTGGGAAAATGAGGACTTCTGTAGCAGAGTATTCAAATAGCTTCACCCTAAACTACATTTCCCAGAATTCTGGTCATGCCAGCAGAACAGGGCTGCCTGCGTAAAAGCCTCAGTGTAGCTTAATCAGATGTGCACTGCTTACATTGAAAAATTCTTCAAAAATCAGTGGGTAGACTTGGCTGAAACTTGGCAGGCTTGCTGCCCTGCTCATGTTGTCTCACTGTGCCACAATTTAAGGGGATACCTCTTGTCGTTTTTAAAAAATATTTTTTGATTGAAAAAACTTTTTAAAATTTCTAAATATCACTAGATGAACGAATCTTTCTGAAACTTTGTAGGATTAATGCCTTGTTTATGTTGTTCTATTTTGCAGAAATTCAAGAAATGCCCTTTCTTTTAAAAGTATTTGTAAAATAATTAAAAATTTCCTTAGAATCAGTGGATGATCAAAACATTTTGAAACTTGGCAAACTTAAAGTTGTAAATGTAGCCCTCAAGTATGCCAAGTTTGATCCTGATAGTCATAAAAATGATGGAGAAACAAGCCTCAAAATTCCCCCATTGCTGCTAATGAAACAAATCTTAATGAAGCAATTAGGATTATAAATTGGAACGGGACCCCTCCAAATCTTCATGAATTGAAGCGAGGGGCATCAGAATGTCCTATACAAATTACGAATTGGATAGCAGCAGTTTCACATACCTCTAGTTGCAACTACTGTCTCTAGACTCAACCCACTGAAATCTGCATGTGGTATATAACCCCTATCTTTCCCCATTCCCCATTCTGAAACGGAAAAGAGCAGTCTCTCTTCCTAACCTGCTGAAATCAACAGATCAAGCCAAACACTGTTCCATTTCTTTGGATTTGCAGCACAGTCCACAGTCAGTTTACTCAAATGTAGTCCTCAAAAATAATGGCGAAGAACAATCCATTGGGCATAGATATCAGTAGGAAATCTAACATTAAAAGAACAAAGTATATTTCTCTAACATGTATTTTGAAATTATGGCTAGAAACCAATGAACCAAACATATATTTCTGCACAGCCAAGAAGGGTTTGGTTTATTTTTCTACAGCCATAGTTCTTCCATACCACACAGCAAACTTCTTCTGTTGTTCAAGGCATACAAGAACAAAAATTTCATCAGATCTGTCTTCACCTTAATTGCAAAATAGACCTTTGAATCGTGGTCAGCTTCACATTTTTTCTAGTTTGTTCAGTATCAGATTTTCTAATTAATTAAAGCAATTTGTTGCATTTAGATGAGCTTTATCACTGCCATATATTTCACAGCAATTATCTGATGAGGATTGGTGCTGTTTTTCCACCACAGGAGACAAGTGTCATAGTGAAGAGTGAATGAAATGTTACAAGGAAGCACATCTTGGAACACTTTCCACTTCAGGACTGTGGCTGCATCATCACAACCTGACTGATCTCCTTAAGCCTCTGTAACAGTTTATAGAGGATTTTTTACTTTGTTCTTCATAAAAACAAATAATAGAACTGGTCAACAATGTGCTTCTAAAGTACTAATACAGGTAAGTCAAATAGGAATATAGAAATGCCAATGCTAGCACCTTTCCAGACATCACTTGCTTCAATCGTATTAGAAAACTATTCTTATTATTCCTATCCAACATTTCTAGAAGGTGCCAGCAGGGGGGAAGATTAGTAAAGAAACATAGTACTGAATCTCCCTTTACTATACATTGCTATTATATTGAATATATAAGGAATATAAATAAATCCCAGTGACACAACATATCAATGAACCATGGTTAAAGATCCAACTGGAATAGATCCACTGAATCAACAGACTCTTTGTTACGTTAATACTTACATAAGCTCAATTAGTTTCATAGGTCTATTTTATTTACTTTATTTTTATCCTGCCTTTCTCCAGGCATAGGGGCTCAAGGCAGTGAAAGTAAATATCAATTCTGTTGAATTTAAATGCTAACACAGACAAAATAATGTGTTTGCGAAGCTCATAACTGATAAAATGAAATCAACAGAACACTAAATGGCTTGGTACTTTGGTAATTGAAGGCATATCTCTTCCCAAATATGCCTGCCTGAAGATTAAGAGGGATGTCCCACCACTGAGATTAAAATTCCATGTTTGGACATCAGACAGTGCCTTCTCATCTATGGCACCCCAGTTGTGGAATGCTCTACCCTGGAGGCCCAATGGCACCAACTCTCATGGCATATCGATGCCAAGTCAAAACTTGACTATTTATAAAAGCCTTTGGGTCTCATTAACTCATCCTAAAATGGTGCACATTGTTTACTTTTTTTAAAAAAAAACCCCACCCATTTAAATCTGTTTTTACCATATTACTACAGGTGTAAAACTGTATTAATTCTACAGTGTAAGTGCATCTTGAATCTCACAAAAACAAATAGTATGATAGAGAATGATCTTACACATGCTTTTTAGTGGATGGGACACATTGACATGTTCTTTTCTATTTCTTTCATCTTTGTAATCAATGAATAAAAATTAAGGTTTGTCTATAAAATTCACAACAGAAAATATAATTGGGTAGCGTGTATGGTGACATCTTACACAATTTAACTAAAGAAAAACACAGTTTACCTTTGCAGTAGAAAGGCTAATGATGTGCTGATCTTTTTCATTGGTGACAATCTCTGCAATACTAAATAAATGCCCCATCAGCTTCCCCACTGGCTTTGTGTTGATGTTAGGATGCCACAAGCGAAGAATTTTATCATCTCCTATAGAAAGAAAGTAACTACTGGGTCACTCTGCATCATCAAGAAATAACAGCTTGTTCAGAGTAATATTTTGTGATTTTTAGTTATGAAGGAAGATGAAAGGGTAGATGACCTTTTCAAGATGGCAATTTCTTAAGCTGCTTTTTTGGCATTTCAAAGACTGGCTTGAGCAATTTGCCTCTGTCAATCATTCAGGGATGACTATATGACGCGAGTATGTTGCACTATATGGTCATTTGTTTGTGAAGCCAATTACAGTACACAGGGTTGAAAAGTAAAGACCTGGAGTTCAGCTTTCTGCTGTTAATCTTTTCTTCTTTCAAATCCTATACTTTTGCTATTAAAAATATTTAGAGGAGCAGGAGAAAATAGAGATGCTCTGGGCACAATACTAGTTCCTCCTAATAATCCCAGCATCTCCTGCTATTGTATACTAATGTGGATGTTTTGTTTAGATTTATGTTATTATAGAATTTTGTTTGACTATATGTGGTTTTATTTAATGATGTCAAATCTTATATACTGATGCTAGGTACTTAACTTAATGTTAGGGTTTAATGCTACTTTTATGTGTGGGGTTTTTCTGGGATTTTATGTTAGGATCATGTGTTTTATGTAGGCATTGAATGTTTGCCATTGTTATGTTGTAGTCTGCCCTGAGTCCCCTTGGAGAGATAGGACAGAATACAAATAAAGTTTTATTATTATAATATTATTATTATTATTACAAAAGAGCAGTTTTTAAAGAACAATCTGCTTGATGTGTGCTATTTGTTCCAGGTATACAATTTTACTCAGGGTGCAAGCACAAAGATTTCCCCTTAAAATGTTATCCCTGCACATTCCATCTTTTTCAACTCCAGTGCTTTTTTCTGATGACACATGGAAACAGTTTCCCATCAAACACAAAAAAGATCTGGCATGTGGGTAGATTAGTTCAGAAGTGACTGCATAGTTCCTGACATGTGTCAAGAAACAGTGTTTGGTGTGGAACTAGTTCAGAGAACTCAAGATGGTAGTCAGAACTTGGGCTGGTTACTGATGTCTGAGAACAGAAAGCTTTCACAGTTTGTCAGGACCTCTGAAACATTCACTTGATGAATTCTGTCAACAGACTGATGAGTAAGAAAGACAGAATCTCTGTTTCCCTTTCCTTCCCAAGAATAGAATTAAAGGATATTTTAAGCCCATTTTCTTCAGTAAACAAAATATTTGTTGAAGTGGAAAATGCATGGCTTTTAGAAAGATATCATTGGAGGGAAGGATAGTAGAGGCAAAGTTGAAGTACTTTGGCCACATCATGAGAAGACAGGAAAGCTTAGAGAAGACAATGATGCTGGGGAAAATGGAAGGAAAAAGGAAGAGGAGCCGACCAAGGGCAAGATAGATGGATGGTATCCTTGAAGTGACTGGCTTGACCCTGAAGGAGTTGGGGAAAGTGATGGCTGACAGGGAGCTCTGGCGTGGGCTGGTCCACTAAGTCACGAAGAGTTGGAAGCGACTGAACAAATAAACAACAACAACAAAGAAAGATATTTTCGATGACAAAAGCCCATTGTAGAATGCATTTCTATAGCCAGCAGAATCTGACAACTTTTTGGGAGAAATGCAAGATTCCAACAAAGACAGAAGTTAATAATAGTAACAATTCCTTTTCAAAATGAGCATTGAGTTTTTGTTTCTTGATCAATGTGTTCAGAAGATATGATTTTGAATAAAACCATTGGATTTATTTTTCCAGAGGAATTTTTATCCCTGATAATAAATGGGAAGATAAAAATTGCTGAATAAGATCTTTTAACAATAGGCATTTTATTTTTTCCTTGCAAACTGAACTACATAGTTGTTGTTTATTTATAGTTTATATATTTATGTATTCCCTGCCTTTTTCCCAATTTAGGCTTACAACAAATTAAAAAGCATATCATTAGAATTTACAATATAATTTTTTTAAAAAAATTAAACAATCCAAAAATTAAAATTAGATTAAAACCTTAAACACATAACATCCACACCAGTACTACAGTAGAACTTGAGTTGTGGAAGTGCTATACCTTAATTTTTATACTTTTGCACACAGGAATGATTACAAACAGTAAGGATACATTTTCTGTAACCAAGCCATTTTGAAAGTGATTATAAAGATTAAAATATGTTGAATTGAATACATTTCACTTACCTCCAGTAACTACAATATTGGCTTTTGTACAATATGTGAAGGAATTCACTCCTTTTGGTACAGAAAATTCCCTGACAGCTCTGGAATCACAATAGTATATTTGATCAAGTAGAGAATAAAAAGAAATTTTAATGATTCATTTCCATTCATCACTTTATGTGAAGATACATAGCAAACTTTTTAAGACCATAGGTCTGAAGTGGAAAGCTTTGAACTAGAGCTTCAAATTCTTTCAAAGGAACTGCCAGTGTTTTAATCAAAATGGTAGAGCTTTATGCTATAGAAAATTCAAACTTGCATTCCTGTCTTCTTGCTATTCCTCTACAGATGAATGTAAGGACCTCATCACATTGAGGCCCTCAAGCAGGGGGAAAGCGGGGGCATCCATGGGGCAGAAGGGGAAACAATTGCCCCATGCTTCACATTGCCCCCTTACCCATCCCACAGGGGAGATTGTTGCTGCCCAGCTTTCTCCCACACTTTCCACAGCTTACCTAATGAGAACATGGGAAGTCTCCCATGTTTTCAGGGCTCCGTCCTAGGAGCCTTGCATCATGTGATGGATTCCGTTGGGCTTCATCCTGGAAGAACCCAGACCTCATGTGATGATGTTCCTAGTCACCCTTCATCATGCCCACATAGTGGTAGTGGTAATGATAAAAGTCATGTATTATATCATCCAGATTAAGGAAGACAGGCCTATATGGAGCAGCAATGAGCTTAAGCAATACAGTTCAACACTTGAACATTTGCCTTCTTTGGCATAAAATAATGTGAGGAACAAACTGTAGCACAGCAGTTCTCGTTCGTGCCTGGAGGGCAAGGAATAGGTCCTGGGGTTCCTTTAGCATTAGGGCCTGCAGCAGCAGAGGTGGATTCGGAGGATGAGCTAGATGACTGGGGTGAAGCGCAGGGCCCTTCGGATGGGCATAATCTCCCACAGAGAGCTTGGCATGGGATGAAATGTGCTTTGGGCCCAGCTTAGATTCTGATCACCAGGTGGAGATGGGAAGCAGCGAAGGGAGTTATGAGCACCCCGGTGGGAGGAATTCCCAGGAGCCCGAGAATGTAAACATGGATGAATCCGAGTGGGAAAGTGCCCGGGAGGAAAGTTCTCAGGAAGATAGCGACACAGCTGCCGAGAGGCAAGGTCGCTCCTTCGATAGGAGACGAGACATCGAGTCTAGCAGGAGGGCTTGGTCGAGGGTCCTAGACCGACCGAGGTCCGTGAGCAGAGATTGGAGACGAAGGAGCCTAGAGCGTCGCGGACCTCGGCCGACGGATTAAGTATAGGGTCCGTGGGAACGCATCCTCAGTTCTCTGGCCACGTCTTCCCTGAATAGGCGCGAAGCGGAGTGGGACCACAAGCCAGCAGTGGTCATCAAGCCTTGCCTTGTATTTGCCTTGTTTCTTGAGCCGCAGCGGTTTGCGGCACCTTGCCCTGTTTCCTGATTCGCATGGGATTGCGGAACCTTGCCCTGTTTCCTGATTCGCATTGAATTGCGGAGCCTTGCCACGCTTCCAGTTTATTTGCTACGTTACTTTGGACTACTTGCTTCATACCTTTGAACACTTGCTTATTATTGGACTATTTACTCTTTGGAACTGTTTTTATACTCAATAAAGTAGTTAGCCTTCAGTACGTCTCTGTGTGTGTGATTAAGGCGCCCGCTACGTCCGTGATCGTGACACAAACACAAAGAAAAAAACATGGGTTATGTCCATATAAGTAAAACAAAAATCTATTCACCCCAAAATAAATGTTGGCAGTCTTCATAATGTATTATGACTTCTGGCAAGAATCCAGAACTGTTAACTCTTAACCCAACCCAACCGTTTTCCACAGTAAGCAAGATCAGAGACTCTGGAGAAATGTTTCTTAAACTCTAGTCCCCCACTTCCCAGAAATCCCAGCCAGTTTACCAGTTGTTAGGAGTTGTGGGAGATGAAGACCAAAACATCTGGAGGAACACAGTTTGAGAAATTCTGTTCTAGAGTGTCCTCGGGGCTTGCAACTATATGAGCTACTAGATTAGGTTCTGTTCAGCCCGATTCATTGTCCAAATGCAGAAATGACCATGATGACCAGGCTCTTGCAGGGAACTTCTTGTCTGGTGAGGAGTGGTGGTGATGATAACATGAGAACAGGTCAGCAAGGAAATGGGGTGGACAATCTGAACACATGGCTCCTGATTCAGGAGGTATGTGCTAAATCAGAAACATTCTGGGACCCAAATGCCCCAGTGCAGGGGTGCTCACACTTTTTCAGCATGCGAGCTACTCTTAAGGCAACCAAGTCCAAAAGATCTACTTGCCCCGCCGCCGCGCGCTCCCGCCACCGCGCACGCTCCTGCTGCTGTTTTCTGCCCGCTCCTGTGCTGTTTTCTGCAATGCTCCTGTGGAGCATTGCAGGAAGGAGAAAGCACGAGGCGGGGCATCCAGAGGGAGCGCTCCGCCCTGCCTGTCTCGCCGGCAGCAGAGGCTGCACAGCTGCTTCTGGACGAGAGAGAGGCAGGGCGCTCCCTCCAGAGGCCCCGCCTCGTGCTTCCTTCTTCCTGCAATGCCCCGCAGGTGAAAGAAGCACCACAAGAGCGAAACCAGCAGCAGGAGCGCACGTGCACGCAGGGTGTGCGCGCACATGGCAGGAGCGCCCCATCCGGTTAGTGAGGCCCGAAGATCACCTGGAAGAGGCCCGAAGATCTACTACGGTAGTAGCTCCCGAGCTACCTAATGAGCACCCCTGCCCCAGTGTAACTTGCTCCATGTAGGCATGCCTGTAGATGGAAAAAAATATTAGATGGGAGAGTTTTCTTTTGCTTTTGCTTCTCGATATCCTACAATGATATCCTATCATTGTGCACTGAAGCTGTCTGTAGAGTTGGAAGAACTCTGCTCCATTGACTATGCTGCCTTCCAGTTGCAATGGGAAGCAAAATGTGCTCAGTCATACATCTGTGTTCTACCTACCCTCACCAAAGAGCTTATATGCCTGCCTGATATAAACAATTTATACAATCTATATTCTATCTTAGTTGCCAGAAAGGCCCATAGTCCTACTTGTCTTCTGGAAGGTAGTCTTCCCATCTGCTTTCATTCTCAAAATATTAGCAGACTGGTCTTTCTCTTCCTAAGAGAGTAGTCTGTACAATTGGGAAGTGGAAGAATGTTGGGCTCTCTTGATCTCCAACAAGGATGGAGAACCTTGGTTTTGTGGGCTTCACTATCTATGCTTACATTTCTACTGTTATGTCTTGTCAGTGACTGGATTTCGGAGATTAGATCTTATTTAAACTTCCAGTAGTTATTGTAGATAGGTTTGCAAACTTTCAATTGTCCTTATTCTATTGAGAATGATACTCCATGCAATGCACCCTTTCTTCTAGTATTTCACAGAATTGTGCAGGAATCCTCCATTTTTATTCTAACAACAATCATGTGAGATATGTGAAGTTGTCAAGGCCATTGAGTAAGCTTTAAGTCTAAGCATGAACCTGGGTCTTCAATTTCAAATCTAACACATTATCCACAACACCATGTTGATTACACTATGTAACAAAATTTGAAACATTATTTGTTCCTGATTTGAAAGTGTTATTTCCTCTTTTATTTTGTGGTACTTACTTTGAAAGTAGTTGCTATGGTCCAGAAACTTTGTTTTTGTGGCTACAAACTATGTTGAGTTGGTTGAGACTCTATGAGATATTAATTGAAAAACTACAGAAAAATGTGCTGCAGGATGTCCAACAAAAATAAAGTTTTTTGCAGTTTAATAAACTTTTTCCATGTTTACCTGATAGAACCAATTAGGAAATGACATTTATTTCCCCGTAAAGGATGCTATTCCGCTTATCTCACTCTGAGTTTTTAACACTTTATATGTGTGCCTGCGGCCCGCCCTGTCTTTGTGATCTTAGATATCTAGTTTTATATTGTTTTTTATTTATATGTATTTTATTGTGTTTATTTCTGATGTTTTGATTTTATTTTTTTAATAATTTGTTGTTTGGGCTTGGCCTCATGTGAGCCTCCCCGAGTCTTCATTGGGGAGATGGGGGCGGGGTACAAATAAAGATTATTATTATTATTATTAACTCAGGAACAAAAGCCGTGTTACATAGTGTTATTGTTATATTGTAGAGATCAGCAAATGACTTAATCCACTATGAAATTGCTAAGGTTATTATAATGCCAGCAAGCTACCAAACCTAATAGCAATGATGTTTAATTTTCATATGAGATTGAACACATGGAATTGTGGAGTAATTCTATAGCATATATTTAGATTTGTTTATTTATTTATTTCCAACATTTCTGCCCCGTCCTTCTCAACCCCCGAAGAGGGACTCAGGGCAGCTTACAATGGTAGCAATTCAATGCCAACAACATACAACATATTACATACAACATTAAACAAAAGATAAAACAATAGATTAACATACATTTAAAACATTAGCATGTAGCCGAATCAAAGTCTGATTTACCAACCAATGACCTAGTCCAAAGCCTGTCGTAATCAAAATTCCAACATTATGATTACTATTAAACCTACTGTCCAAAGGCCTGGTCCCAAAACCATGTTTTGAGCTTCTTTCTAAAAGAGAGGAGGGATGGAGCTGACATAAAAACTTACACGAAAGAACTTCGCAATGTTGGTTTCAGAGCTTCCTTTAAAAGGTGCTTTGTGAGTTCGATTAGTTGTTTGAAGAATCATTTTGGCAGACATTTGGTTAATTAATTTACAGAGTTAACCTCTATTTTAAAGATGAGAAGTAAATCCCATGTTTATTGGTATGATAAACACAGTTTTCATCACAACTTACATGTTGTCTTCTAGCCTTCTTAGGTCATCCAGTACCAAAGAATGAACACTGTCCAAAGAGCATGATCCAAAACAATTCAAGGTTGGAAAATATTTTACTTTCACCACCCAATCATTATGCAGCTTGCGTTTAATGCTAAAGAGAAAAGGCATATTTGCATATGTTAAAAAAACGTTAAATTTCCTTGATGTCCTGGCAGGACATGTACAATTACAAAAGGATCTCCAGACAATCTTTGGTAAAATTATTACAGGTTGAGCATGCCTAAACTCATGCAAAAACATGAAATATTGGATTGGGTGGCATATGCTCCATGCGTACAAATTGCATATTAAATACCCCAAGTGTTGCCAAACCAACATATAATATGTGCACAAGATAGAAAGCTGGAAAATAGCACATTTTGCAGGAATGAAAAATGTTGAGGAAGGAAAAGTCTTTGGAGAGAAGTTCCTAAAATAGTTTAGTGAAGCCAGCAAGCTTGTTTATATTTTAGAGATAATGGTGAAATAGATGGAATAGAGCATCATCCATCCTAAAAAGCATGTCTGGCTGGAACCTTTAAGAGAAAAACTCCACAATTTAAACTTTTATTATAGGATCAATTTATCAAACAGTACACACTGTATTGTTAACAAGAATATTTGAAACCACTAATTTCTCTTATCAATGTTCTTATTTTGTTTGCTTTCCGTCATAATATCCATTTAAACACTAAATGTTAAGTCCCATTAATGAGAATCCTCAATGAGACAGTACTTACTTTTTGAATTTCTTAGAATCTATGACCATTATTTGTGTTTTTTTAGATTTGGATTGTTTTAGACCAAAATCGTCACTGGTCATAGAAAACAAGTTTACAAATCCTGCATCATCTCCCATTAAGATGTCATCCTTCAAAAGCAATTCTGCTGGCCGGTGAACAGAACAGACAGAGAGGAGACAATGTTCCATAGGTTTGATAATAAAACAGTTATCCTAGGCAAATAAAACAAAGAGGTTGTTAGGTGTATTGATATTTACTCTTCCAAAGAAAATGTAATAAAATACAGATCCATGAAGAATGTCAAAGCAGGGACTTTCAAGTGTTAGTAAACATAAGTATGGCTTTTCAGGGATAGGGAGAGAAAAAGGCACTGGGAAAACACAGGAGACATTACGAATGGAAGAATCTAATTTCTAGGAGCCCCTATATTAATGAGGCAAGGCACTAAGACACATTTATGTCTAATTGGGAAACACCTATGGTGCTTTCAGCTGAATCAAGCATCACTACTTCTTTTCTTGCTTAATTTTTAATAACAAAAATGCAGTATAATCTGGGAATATGAAACTGCAGTATAAACTACCAGAACATATTGAATGTAAGTTTTGCTTTGTTTGGAAAAAATATCATGACTATGACTTGGTACCACACCATGGCTGTCCCTTGTGTTTTATAATCCCATATGATGATACTTCTTTCCGTTATCGCAACCACACGCTTGAGCTGACTCAGGAAATCACATCCACTGATCCAGGAACTGTCCTAAGGAAAGATTAATGTCAACAGAATCAACTTCGCCATTATTTGCAGGAAACAACCATGATCTATAACCAATGTCTGAAGTTTTCTTTTGAGGTTGATTGCTATGAAGAATTGGAGAAATAATCACCAGCATAGTTGATCTTGCTTGAATTTACTCTTTGATGTCGCTTACAGAATTGAAAATAATATGCTTTTGTCATATAAATGGTAGGTTACATACCTGTGACCATCTTTCTTCGAGTGGAGCTCTGTGAATCCACACTTATGAAGTTTGTGCGCCAGCGCTGGCTTCCAACGGAAACTTTCCCAGTTTGAAAAGTTTTGGCGGTAGCTCCGCCCAGCCGGCCCGGAGGGCATAAAAGGCGCCTCCATGCGCGCCCACCCCATTCCTACGCCACAATTGCAACTAGGAAAGGGTGGTTTGAGATAGAGGGGACGGCCGGGCGGGTTCGTGTGGATTCACAGAGCTCCACTCGAAGAAAGATGGTCACAGGTATGTAACCTACCATTCTTCTTCGAGGGCTCTGTGAATGCACACTTATGAAGACTTACCGAGCTAAGGTAAAGGAGGTGGGAACAAACCAGCCAATTTTTTATAAAAACCGAACAGGTTTATTGCAACCAGCAATATGTATAAATAACATAATCAACAACATAATAAATAAGAGTGGAAGACATGCTCCCACTTGTAAACATAGTGCAACAAGCACCATTCATGCCAGGCACGCAGGCCTCACAGTATAAAGTGCAACAAGCACCATTCATGTCAGGCACACAGGCCTCACAACAGTAAGTGCACAACAGGTGCGACATAGAACCATAGGATTCTAAATAAAGCGCGCTTTAACCGGTAGACTGTGACCCCGAGACCCGGGGCACGGCAAACACTTATCCCTCCTACAAGGTAGTGAGGTTCGATCGACTTAAAACTGTCGATCGAACAGTGTATAGAGGGGAGAACAGGGTAGCCTGTTAGACACTAGCCCTGAAGGCCCTTGGGAGTGAGAATCGCTCGACCAAAAGCCGCCTCCCTTCCAAACAGGGTGTCTACACGGTAATGGGATGTGAAGGTGGAGGGGTTGGCCCAGATGGCCGCCCTACAAATCAAGTCTAAGGGGATCCCCTGGAGGAAAGCAGTCGACGTGGCCACCGCTCTAGTTGAGCGGCTCCTGACCCTAGGGGGACACGGTTGACGGGCTATCTGATAGCACAGCTCAACCAGGGACGCCACCCAATTTGACAGTCTCTGGGACGACACCGGCAAGCCCAGCTTGTCGGTGGCGTAGGAGACGAAGAGTCTAGTCGACCGCCGGTAGTCTGCCGACCTGCCCTTGTAGACCCAGAGGGCTCTTCTGACATCGAGGGCTCTGAGTGTCGACTCACCGTCCCCGGACGGAGAGGACCCCAGGTCTGGAAGTACAATGTCAGTGTTAACATGAAATGGGGATACCACCTTCGGCAGGAAGGTGATGTCCGTTCGCAAGATGGCCCTGTCCGCTAGGAACAGCAGGTAGGGCTCGTCCACACGGAGCGCCGCCAGCTCGGAGGGCCGACGCGCCGAAGCAATGGCGACCAGGAACGCCACCTTCCAGGAGAGGAGGCGTAGGTCGATGGACGACAACGGCTCGAACGGTGGGGCCGCAAGGCAGGACAGCACCAGGTCAAGGCTCCAACCCGGCGTCGGTGGATGCACAGGGGGGCGAGTGTTGTTGACCCCTCTCAGGAATCTCTTGACCATCGGGTACTGGAACAGCGAAGGGCCACCCTTTTGCTGATTCTGCCAGGTGAGAGCCGCCAGGTGGGTCTTCACCGAGGACGTGGACAGCCCTCTGTCGACCAATCCGGCCAGGAAGTCAAGGACCGCCGGAATCGAGAGCGGGAAGACGGCGCTGGAACGGGCGGCCTGGAACTTGGTGAAGCGGGCGATGCAAGCCGAGTACGCCCTCGACGTCGCCGGTTTGTGGGCTGCCGCCAGGATCGCTGCTACGGCCGGTGAGACGTCCGGCGCCGGGAGATCCTCCATGCAGTCAAGTGCAGGGACGGCAGGTCCGGATGCAGGAGCAACCCCTTCTCCCGAGTCAGAAGATCTGGTCGGTGAGGGAGAGGCATGTAATTGCCGTCGGCCAAGTGGAGCAGGGTCGGGAACCAGACCTGCCTCGGCCAGTAGGGAGCGATGAGGATGCAGTCGGTCCCCGATAGCTGGATCTTCTCGATGATGCGGAGAAGAAGCGGGAACGGCGGGAAGAGGTAGAAGAATCCCGTCGTCCAATCGAGCAGGAGTGCGTCCCGAGGCATCCCGGTGAGCATCGGGGCAAGCCGGGCACCGAAAACTGGCAGTTGGCTGTTTTCCGGCGATGCGAATAGATCTGCGTCTGGGAATCCCCACCGCTGGAAGACACGGTGGAGCTCCTCCGGGTGCAGCATCCATTCGTGGGACGACCAGCTGGTTCTGCTGAGCGAGTCCGCCTCTAAGTTCTCGACTCCCGGGAGATGGACGGCTCTGGGGGTTACCTGGTGACGGATGCACCACTCCCACAGGCTCTGGGCTAGGGCCAGGAGTTTCCTCGAGCCCGTTCCGCCCTGTTTGTTGACGTAGTACATGGCCACTATGTTGTCTGTCCTGACCAGTACTACTTGTCCCCTGACGAGGGGGGCGAAGGCCCGAAGAGTCTTGGCTATGGCCAGGAGCTCGAGGTAGTTGATGTGGTGGAGCCTCTCCACCGCTGACCATTGGCCGTTGATCGACAGGTTGTCTGTGTGACCTCCCCAGGCGAGCAGCGATGCATCGGTCGTCACCGTGATGGACGGGGTCACCGTGTGGAATGGTACTCCCTTGCAAACGTTGGCCCTGGAAGTCCACCACCGGAGGGAGTCCTTGACCTCCACCGGGAGGGAAAGCTTCTTTGAGTGGTGCTCTCTGACCGGGTCGAAGTGGTCGAGAAACCAACGCTGCAGCGGTCTGAAGCGTAGCCTCGCCAGCGGAGTGACGGCCACCGTGGATGCCATGTGGCCCAGCGTGACTTGGATCTGCTTCGCCGTGATGCAAGGCCGGGTGCAGCTGTTCACCTCGCGTCGAAGTGCTTGAAATCTGACCTCTGGCAGATAGGCGAGCTGATCGACGGAGTCGAACATTGTCCCGATGAACTTTATGGTCATGGACGGGGCAAGTTGGGACTTTTCTTCGTTGAGACGTAGGCCTAACGAAGAGAGCAGTCGTAGTGTCGCCGTGACCTGTTGTTGTAGCAGTTCCGGAGACTGAGCCGCCAGCAGCCAGTCGTCTAGGTAAGGGAAAATCCGGAATTTCTCCCTTCTCAAGTGCGCAGCCACGACCGACATGCACTTGGAGAATGTTCGGGGAGCCGTCCCGAGGCCGAAGGGAAGGACGTTGAATTGGTACGCCCTTCCTGCCACCTTGAAGCTCAGGAAGCGTCGATGAGCAGGTCTGATCGAGACGTGGAAGTATGCGTCTCGGAGGTCGATCGAGGCGAAGTGGTCGCCTGTCCGGAGAAGCGGGAGAATGGACGACACTGACACCATCCTGAATTTCCTCGGCGAAACGTACACGTTTAAGTCTCTGAGGTCCAGGATGGGTCGCAGGGAACCGTCTGGCTTCGGTACGGTGAAGTACCGTGAGAAGAATGCCTCTCTTTCCTTGCTGTGCGGGAGCTGTGATATTGCTCCCTTTTGAAGCAAGCTGTCGACCTCTTCCAAGATCACCTCGGACGGCTCCGTCTCGACGATGAACCCCGTTGGCGGGAGTTCGTCGAATTCCAAGGCATAGCCGTCTTCGACAATCCGGAGCACCCATGCATCTGAGGTGATGCGTCGCCAAGCACCGATGTAGCGGGCCAGGCGGTCTCCGAACGGAGGGTGAGATGGTGGAGGTCGAGGGCTGGGGGGAGGCATGGTGGTGGCAGCGGTACCTAGCGAGGAGGCGGTGTCGTCCCTCGCCCCGTCAAACACGGCGATTCGATTGTCCATTGCCGTTGTTTTGGCGTGGCCTCGACTTGTTGCCATGGCGAGGTCGGTTGGTCTGTTGTTGCTGCTGTTGTCTCGGCTGCTGCTGTTGGTGTTGCTGCGGAGCCGAGTATGGCCTTGGGGATTGGCGGTACTGCGACCTGGGCTGGAACTTTGCCCGCTGGTAGTACCGGGTCCTGGGCTGCGCCGGTGGTCGATCCAACTTGGCCGTCAGGACTCTGAAGTCGTGAGTGGCCTTCAGCTTGTCGTCCGTGCCAGCAAAGAAGAGTCCCTGGGCATCGAACGGCAAGTCCTCGATGGTTTTCTTGGAGTTGGAGGACAACCCCGACGACTTCAGCCACGCGTGCCTGCGGATGGCGACACCGTGGGCCAGCAGCTTTCCCGATGTGTCCCCCGTGTGGCGGGACATCAGGATTTGGTGGTGTGCCAGCGCCTCCGCCTCCTGCGAGATGGAGGCCAGTGCAGTCTGTTGTTCTTGGGAGAGATCCTGGAAAAAGGGTTGGGCCCTTTCCCACAGGATCTGATGATAGGCTCCCATGCACGCCCCGTAATTTGCCATCTTCGTCAGCAGGAGTCCGGCTCGGTAGATCTTTCTACCGACCGTGTCGAACCTCTTCCCTTCCTGGTCAGAGGGGGCTGTGGACTCTCTGCCTGAAGACTGGGAGGAGGTGACGATCATCGAGTTGGGTGTCGGATGATCGTGCAGCCATTCCTTCTCCCTCTCGTCGATCTTATACCACGCCTCGATACGCCCTGACGTGGGTGGGATGGTCGACGGGGTCTTCCACGACGCTTTCACCACCTCTTCCAGGGGTTCCAGCATGGGAAGATGTGGCTGGGCCGCGTCCTCGACCTGCACCCTGCTGAAGACGGGGCAGGCGCTGGATCTTCTAGGGACATACGTCTGCATGCCCAGAGCCCTTGCCATTTGGCCCACTTGTTCGCCGAAGGCTCTCGCGGAGTCTGTCGGCGACGAGGAAGGCTCCATCTCACAGCCTCTGTGGGAAGGTGTTCGGTCCATATTGAGCGACAAGATGGACCCCGACCTCACCGATCGAGGGGCCTCGCCTTCCTCGGCCTCGTCTCCCGACCATGGTCGAACCACTTCCGGTGCCACCGGAAGTTGGGACGGTGGCGGTGATCTCGACGTAGATGGGACCGCGGTCACCACCGTCGATGCAGGGAGAGGGTTTCGTGCTGCCGGGGCCATGGCGAGCCTCGTGGTCTGTCTGCCTTTTTCAGGCGACGTCACGAAGAGTTGTCGGACCGAGGGCTGAGCCAAGGGGACTCTGACGACGGTCTGGACCGAGTCTCTCGGTGAGATGGTCTGTTGCTCTACCCCTGTCTCCACAGCGAGAACAGGGGCAGGTGGGGAATCAGGGCACGACGCCGATGAAGATGACGTCAGAGTCCTGCGCCTCTTCGGAGACGGGGGTCTCGAGGCTCCGGCCTCCAGAGACTTGCCCGGAGTCACAGGAACCAGGCCTCTGGTCTGGGCTCTACGGGCTTCTTCGCTCGACCTCCGGAATGCTATTTCCATAGCTCTATTGGAGGGAGTCCTCGAAATGGCCGACCTCTGGGAGAGGCCCGACGCCATCGAGCTCGTCGACAACCGGCGAGGTGGAGGCAGCTGAACCGTTCTCTGTCGTCACGGTGCAGGGCCTCTTCGGCGCCGAAGTCTTCGAGGAGACAGACTTCGTGTTCTTCTCCTTCCGTGGACGCTTCTTCCCAGCCGGGTGAGCGGTCGATACGGTGGGGCCGGAGCAGCCGCCCGGACCCCATGGAGGTAGATGGGACAGCCGTCTCCATCTCTGGAGGGTAGAGAGCACGCTCCGTCAGGTAGGCCTGAAGCCTGCGGGCTCTCGCTCTTCTGGTGTGCGACGAGAAGGCCTGGCAGTGTCGGCAGGCAGGAACAACGTGCCCCTCTCCGAGACACCGAAGGCACTTCGAGTGACCGTCGCAATCCGGGATCTTGCTACCGCAGGATAAACACTTTTTGAAACTGGTTGTGGACATACTATGCTCACACAACCAGCCATATTTTCGATGTTGCCCAAGTGGCGGAAAACAAAGGAATGGGGTGGGCGCGCATGGAGGCGCCTTTTATGCCCTCCGGGCCGGCTGGGCGGAGCTACCGCCAAAACTTTTCAAACTGGGAAAGTTTCCGTTGGAAGCCCGCGCTGGCGCGCAAACTTCATAAGTGTGCATTCACAGAGCCCTCGAAGAAGAAACTGTTTTTAATAGTAGTTTGGGGTTGAAATGGAGATTTTTCAAGCCACGAATATACTGTTTTGCGTTCTCTATTACTATACATGGGATGGGGTGGTTTATTTTAGAATGGTAAATAAGACTCATTCTCTTAGCAGGAACCTTATTATTCCTGGTGAGATAAACTTGCAAGAACTGGTTTGTTGATATGGATCCATTTTTTACTCCTTTTGCAGATGGTTAACGGGGATTGTATTAATCGTGACTCTATTTCAGAACTGAACTTTACATCGGTGTCCCTGTTTCAATAAATCCAAAAATTAATTTCACATCCATGGGTTTTGTACTATATAAATAGAAAACTGCAGAGTGCTTTGTGATTTGTGTGGAGAAATTGGAAAAGTTAATACATTTTTAAATCAAATTTTAGAGGCTAAAACAATAGCGGGCTACATTTCTGCCTCGAATCAGAAGTTCTGTTTTTAAAGTATGATGGTAACAAGGTCTATGAAAAAACAAGCTGAGCAAATAAATCACTCTGAATGAACAGATACCACATATGTAAAGCAGTAATAATGGTATATTGCAGTATCACAAATTGTAAATGCTCTAAATGTAACAGCGTTCCAGCTCTATGGGCTGCAACGTCACAGAAGCACTGCTGTAGATGGGTAGTGTCGCTTGTGGATGACGTAGCGCAAATAGCGCTATAATTCAAACCAAAATAAATGGTAGAGAGAAGCCCCCCAAAAAATTGTAAGTAGTTATTTGAGGTCAGTATGACCAGTAGAGAAATGCTATGTAGCATATATCCTCCATGGTCACTGTCTAGCCACTTGTAACTACTTACAATTTTTTGGGGGGCTTCTCTCTACCATTTATTTTGGTTTGAATTATAGCGCTATTTGCGCTAAGTCATCCACAAGCGACGCTACCCATCTACAGCAGTGCTTCTGTGACGTTGCAGCCCATAGAGCTGGAACGCTGTTACATAGGTTATTTTGGGGCTTCTCCCCTTCTATTACTTTACTTTAAACTATAGAGCCTTGTGTGCAACGCCATTCCTGAGCGACGTCTCTCCCTCACACACAGGCGCTACTCAATGACGTCACAGCCCATAGAGCTGGAACACCATAGACTTTAGATTATTTCCAGTTTATTTTGGAGCTTCTCCCCTCCGGTTATTCACTTTGATCTATAGCGCCTTGTGTGCCTCGTCATCCACGAGCGACGCCCTTCACACACAGACGCTGCCTAGTGACGTCGCAGCCTGCACTTGATCTATTGTGGCATCTTCCACTGAGAGATTCATGCCTTATTAGGCCAACTGCTGCTCCTCTCTCCACCTCCACCGCTGGTCATCCTCCATCTGGGACTTAGGGTATCAACCCCTTTGAATATTTTGATTTGCTGCAGATGTATATCAACTTTATGTGTGTATATATATACTGTGTGATGACAATACTTACCCTTTAGCTATAGCTGGGGTTCTGTGTCTTGATATAATTGCTACTGCATCCTATACTATGATACTCTGATGTTTAACTTCATTACTGCTTTCTACATATTTAGTTTCCCACTTGTTCTACACTGTATTGTATTCTATTATATGTACTTTATTTGCTGATTTACATGTTTATTGATGTATTGCTTCTTGCTATTCATTGGGATGCTCTTTTAACGATTTGTGATACTGCAATATACCATTATTACTGCTTTACATATGTGGTATCTGTTCATTCAGAGTGGTAACAAGGTCTAACCATGTTAAAAAGGAAATGGTTGCAGTGCCATTATCTAACTTGCTCAAATGAATGTAGTGAGGATCATGCAGGCCTGTCATGGGAAAATATTCTTAATAAGAAAAAAGTGCAAGTAATTTGATCACAGGAAAATATAGTGTAAAGAAAAGATGGTGCTTTCAGATTTCAAGAGTCAGAGAGGGAAGCTATATTAATTAATGGATTTATTACCCACTGGTATACCAGCAGTAGCTGTTAGGCATTAAATAATATAACCTTTAACTAGAAAGGAAGACTTACTCAAAATAGATTCAGTTCCCAGGAAAATTATTTTAAAAACAATAGTGGCATCTCAGCAATAACCTTTCCCCACACATAAACAATAATCTCTAAAAGGTTTGGGAGCATAGCACTGATAATTTCTGATGGTTTAGACATTTTCCCCCTAAGCCAGGATCTTTTGGGATATATGGTATGACAAACTTCATTTTAGCCATGGGAAAGAATACTGTAGCTATGGCTAATTAATAGAGACACACACTTTCAACAAAAACATGGCTTTACCGATGGTCTTGATAGCATATGACAGACATCAAGGATTATAGTAAATTTCTCCGTTATATCTGATCATGTTAGAAACCAGAAAAAAGGAGAAAGAAGACATATAAGATGTAAAGAATGTGATTCAAAGCAGCATTGTTATGGGCTTAAAGGCATCTACAAACACGTAGGTTCACTTCTCACTACCTAAAAATTAGTTTGGAGGAAAGGGAAGAGAGATAAGTCAGAAGTTATGCAAAGAGAGAGTTTATTGTAAAATGTTGCTAATATGTTTCTCCACAGACCCATCAGCAAAGTTAGCATGGGTGGGGAGTGTCCCTGCATTATGCTCAGCTCAATGCATTTCTCAATGGTACCATTTTGTCCTTTGACCAAGAACTCTGTCAAGACATCTGTTGGGGCATAGAGCAGTAACTTTTCATAGGAAAAATCTTTCTAGTTTGAATGTATTTTCATTGTGCTCATTATACATTGTACAATACAACTTTATGCCTTCCAGATCCTTTCAGAAACCTCAGCAGGTTCAGAATGCATAATCAAACTTTTGATGGAGATGCAAAACTTTGAGGATATTTCATTCACTTCTGATTTGTTTCTGGCTCAATTCCAAATGCAGGTTAGTGTCGACAAATCCCTAAATCCAGGATGGGGAAACTCTTTCAGCCTGAAGGCCAAATTCAATGTCAGAGAAGTTATTTTGAAATGGCATTCCACTGGTAGGCAGGTTCAAATGCAAAAGGCTGGGATGAAAACCACTAGAATACTTTGTATTCAAGCTCTTATTGCCAGTGATTACATCCCATGAGAAGTCTTCCAGTCTTTCAACGTGTGGGAAAACACACACGACTCAGGAAATCACCAGTCAAGGGCTGTGCCTTTGAGGAATCACAAAGAGATATCTTAAACACCAAGAGTTCTGGTTCACCACTCAACCTAGATATGTTTTGGTACCCAGATTCTTAGAGGTATTTTTAGTGTGTGAAGTTCATTTCCCACTGGTTAAGCTTCTTGTAGACCAGTGGTTCCCAACATGAAGGTCCCCAGATGTTTTGGCCTTCAACTCCCATAAATCCTAACAGCTAGTAAACTGGCTGGGATCTCTGGAAGTTTTAGGCCAAAATACCTGGAGACCCACAGGTTGAGAACCACTATTCTAGATCCTGATGTTGTTGCCCTCATCCTCAGGAGGTCAGTAGGGACCATGCATTTTGTGATTGTACTTCATTTATAGAACATCTCATTTGTTTTTGTTTTTCTGATACTTGACCCTGTAAACATATTTAACATTTAAAAAAGAACTACTGAAGTCATTTCAAATGTCACTTATCAAAACTCAAAGAATATCTCACATTTCTTATACAGTGTATCCTCTGACTTAAGAATGTGTCATATAACTGCATTACACAACATTTTCACAATACAAAATTACACAAGAAGTTCAAAGAGGAGCTTCTGCATTTCAGGCAGCACCCAAGTTACAAACAAAATATGTTCTGTAGGTTTGTTCTTAAGTTGAATTTGTATGTCAAATGTATATTGTTTTTAGCTTTAGATAGCATAGGAAAGGGTTAACCCTGTGGTGTTTGTTTTACTGTCTGTTCCCCTGTTCAGCAGATTTCACCTCACTTCCAGTCCCTGTGATAATTGGATTTTGAAAAAATGGCTTGTTGTGGAAACAAGGATTGGTAGGAAAGCTTCAGTAGAGACACCTTTTTCACATGATGACTCTTTCAAGAGTGAATTTCCCTTCCTACGGGTAGCTTACTCTCACTTCCTGTTGTCTCACCCCCATTCTTAACTATGAGTCATTTGTAAGTTGGATGTTTGTAATTTGGGGACTACTTGTATTTTGTTCTTCAGTAACCTACTTTTTAATGTAATTGGTTAGGACAAAAGTAAACTTACTGGAATACTTGTGCTTGCCAGCAACCTCATCTGGAAAAGGAAGAACAAAAATTGTAGTAAATACAGTATGAGCTTCTTGTTCATGGACTCAATATCAATGGTTTCACTTACACTCAAAAAGATAGTCGTTGTCCCCCCAGGAAATGTTTATGGGTTTTTCCAAAGACTTCCAACCCAAGTATAACCAAAATATATGGTTTGCAATTATCCACCAAGTACCCACAGGTTGTGTGTGTGTTGGAATATATTCATGTGGATATGGAGATTGTATTGGAGTTATAAAATGATTATTAAAGATTCTCAGTCCTTTTCAACTCAATATAAGCTGTTTTTAAAATTGAGGGTTATTAGTATAGATAATCTAGATCACTTTCATAACCAACAAAATATTTGTCATTGGGTAAAATTAAGACTTTTTAAATATACATCTATCAACTGGATATACATAAGAGTATATCTCAGACACTGAAGACTCAGCAGGTAATAGCTTGTCAGGGTATCATGTATTTGCTCCTTGTTGGATCCTTTGTGGGAATTCATCTTAGCCTGGACCTGCCAGATACTACAAATCAGTTGAACACATCTGAATGGGTTTCTACAACATAACTGGCTATTGCTCTGGCATTTTTACCATGAAGGAGATGGGACCTGGGATCTATTTCCTACCAGCTACTATTCCATCTTCTGTGAGGTTCGGCATTTGTCAGTTGACCGTGGTGCCTTCAATATTGCAATTCAATATTGCAATTCAACCAGTGGCTTCCCAATAGTTGGCCTGTTATGGAAGCTACAAGGGAGATAAAAACAACAAATGAGACCTACTCTTGAACCTTTCCCAGTTATGGCATCTGACTGACTTCACTTAGATGCATCATTGTGGGATTGAAGAGATGCACTGGCAAGCCAGAAACCCTTATTAGTCCTGCAGGTGAGCTAAGTAAAGTGGTCTCTAACATTTGGCAGCAGATGGGTTGGGTCCTGCCCATGCTGGGCCAATACTTAGCTAAGTAATGGATCTGTGGCCTGTTTTAATTCCAACAAAAACAAAAGATTCATTATCTCATGTGACACTAATGATCACTGATGGTATGCCACACGGAGACACCCACATTATTTTCTTAACCCCCTTTCTTGTATTGATTTAAAAGCCTAGGGAGGCATCACTGAATTAGTCTAAGGTGAATTCCCACAAAGGCTCCAACAAGGAGCAAATAGAGAATTAGATGGTATTCCACCTGCTGTACAATTTGTCCTCAAACCATATTTACTCTTGTGAAGACAGATCAAAATAAATTTCTTCTCTAGAAGAAAATTAAGATTTCTTCTGTAGATGAAAAATAAGAGAGTTTCCCATGTGGGCATCTCATTTCATTGTAACTGAAATGCAAATATAATTCTTACATCCATCAAAAATAGAAATTTTCATCACAAATCCTTTTCCACCACAATGAAATAGAAACAATTGATTTTTTTGGACTTTAATTCCCAGGATTTCCCAATCAGAACAATTCTTATATGCCGATTCAAAATGTAGCATTATCAAGTTTTGTCTTTAATCTAAATGAATAAGAATGAACTACTAAAAATCTGTACTACCTTGCTCTAATCATTTTTCAAACACCAGATAGCATGTTAGCAGAGTGACTCAGAATTCCCATGCAGCACTCTGAAAAAGTGAGCTGAAAAACATTTTGAGTAGTGATGTCACAGTTGACATCAGTGCACAAAATGTTTTTCAGCTCATTTTTTCAAAGTGTTGCATGGGAATTTTGAGTCATTCTGCTAAAATGAAAAAGTCTGAGACAGCTATTAATTACTTTCAGGGAAGGGGTTTTTGGGGGGGGGGCAGTGCTTTGTATAGCACATGCAACTTTTCATGAATAAGATGCATACTATGCAGGACAGATAAATAGGCTTTTACACAATAGTATCCAACTGGCATAGCAGTAGCCCTTTAGTGTTTAGTCAGCCATAAGAGCTTTCAATTTCATTATATGTGCCTTATCATGTACTGTGCCTAATTAAATTAGACCCCTGGAGATTGTTAGTGCTGGTTTGAAAGATAATAGCATTTCACACATTTTAACAGGCTTCTTGTGTCTTGACCACACAGGATTTACATCAGGCTTACCTGGCTACTAAAAATGGACAACATTCCTTTTTGAGATGCTGTTAGTATAAAATCCAGCTGTGTTATTTTTACTATGCATTTTATTACATCACGTCTCTTGACTCCTGCCGAAGGCAAAAACATTGACAGATTTAAGGAATTGGGTAATGCACAAAACGAAAAACAAAGTGGGAAGAGTTTAATTTAGGGTTGTGCACACAAGTTGAATTCAAAATCCTACCAGAGTCCCAACTAAAATGGACCCATTCAATTAATTGTTGGTTATGAGTAAACACTCTGCATTTCCCATTGATTCAATGGGTCTACTTTAGTTCTGAATACCAACAGGATTCAAAGCAAAAGATGTAATTGTTGAGTTCATATCTTTAAAAAGTTGATGATCTACTTTTACTGATCTAATTAAACTCCATTCAATTAAACTGGAGTAGCTCCAAGTATGGCTCTCCTCCATCCAGTTCAGATAGCATTGTTTAAGAGAAGATTTCAAATGTGAATTCAGGACTCATTTCATGAGAATTGCAGCTCATTTATAGCTAGTAACTTGCAGTTTGTATTTGATGTAGAACACTTAGAATCATAGAGTTGGAAGAGTCCACAAGGGCCATCTAGTCCAACCTCCTGTGATGCAGGAATACATAATCAGAGCATTCCTGGCAAGTGGCCACCCACTCTTTGCTTAAAAACCTCCAGAGAAGGATATTCCACCATGCTCCGAGTTAGTATATTCCACCAATGATTTCCTGCTATTAGCCCCAGTTTCTGCCAATCTAGCAGTTCAAAAACATGCAAACTTGCTCTGGCGGGAGAGTAACAACACTCCATGTATTCATGCCGGCCACATGACTGTGGAGGCATCTACGGACAGCTCTTCATCTTAGAAATGGGGATGAGCACTAACCCCCAGAGTTGGACACAACTAGACTTAATGTCAGGGGAAAACCTTTATCTTAATGTTTAGGTGGAATGGTGTTCCCCCTGCAATTCAAATACATTGCTTAGAAAAGATTGGGAAAAAGTTGCTGAGAGAAAGGTGGTCAGACCTTACACTTCACCTCCTGATTCCAATTTAAGTGTCCCCTCTTTAGGTGTTGTCTCCCTCAAAACATAAAGCGAATATAGGATTATTCACCACTTATCTTACCCCAAAGGACTATGGGGTAAGATAAGACTATGGCTGAACTATGTGCTGTTTGGTACACCTTAGTTGGTGACACAGTTAAAGTGGTTTGGAGAGATGGATCTGGCATTGAACTGACAAAGTGCAACTTTAAGTCAGCATTTCAATTTTTGCTTATCTACCTAGCTGACATCAAGCTACTGGAATTCTCATCTAATAGCATGCTTTACATCAGGGGTGCTCACACTTTTTCAGCATGCGAGCTACTTATAAAACAACCAAGTCAAAATGATCTACCTACCCACTACAAAAATGTGAAACATATAACACAATATCTGCTTTGTTTTCTGAGTCCACACTGCCATATAATCTGCATCAAAGCAGATAACATGGGATTTTATTCAACTGTGTGGAAAGGACCTCAGATAACCCAGGGCCCTTCCACACATCCTATTTTACAGTTGACACACACAAACTGATTTCTTACTACTGAATGAATTGCTGCCAAATTTGGCCATAAGACACTTACAAGGAGTGACCATCACTAAAAAAATGATTTTGTCATTTGGGAGTTGTAGCTGCTGGGAATTATAGTTCACCTACAATCAAAGAGCATTCTGAACCCCAACAACAACAGAATTGGGGCAAACTTCCCACGCAGAACCCCCACAACCAACAGCAAATGTTCAAGGCAGTGAGGAAGGGAAGGAAGGAAGGAATGAGGGAGGGAGAGAGGAAACAGGAAGGAAAGAAGGCAAGGCAAGTAGGAGGGGAGAAAGGAAGGAAAGGAAGAAAGGCGATGAGGAAGGAAGGCAGGAAGGAAGGAAGGGAAAGGAGGGAGAGAGAGAGAAGAAGGAAGAACAGAAGGGAGAGAGGGAAAGAAGGGAAGGAAGAAAGGATGGGAAGTAGGGAAGGAAAGAGGGAAGGAAGGAAGGGAAGAAGGAAGGAAGGAAAGGAGGGGGAGAGAGGAAGGAAGGAAGAACGGGAGGGAGGGAAAGAAGGGAAGAAAGGATGGGAAGTAGGGAAGGAAGGAAAGAGGGAAGGAAGAAAGGGAAGGAAGGAAAATGAGGGAGGGAGAGAGGAAGGAAGGAAGAACAGAAGGGAGGGAGGGAGGGAAAGAAAGGAAGAAAGGATGGGAAGTAGGGAAGGAAGAAAGGGAAGAAGGAAGGAAGGAAAGAGAGCGAGGGGGAGGGACAGGGAGGGAGAAAAGAGGAAGCCCCTCCACTGGCTTACCAACAGCTCCGAGTCCCAGTCCATGCAGCAGCCGCAGATGGAGCCGCTTCTGGCCGTGCCTCTCCCCCGCGCCCTTCTTCTGGTGAGACCACGAAATGGTAGGGAAAACGGTGTGCGTGATGTCATGGCGGCGTCAAAAATGGCATGGGAGCCAAACACACCATGTATGGCTCCCATATGGGCCATAATGACGCCGCTCACGCTGCCGCCACGCTGACTGGCTGGCAACACCTGGCCAGCGTCAGGACCTGCAGGGTGGGACTGAGCCTTCCTCCCGCCCTGCCTGCGATCCACCACGACGCCCTACCCGATCTACCAGTAGATCGCGATCTACCTAATGAGCACCCCTGCCTTCCTTTCAGGTGCTCATTTTCATATACTTCCTCTGAGAGTTTCAGGTTATTTCTTGAATGGGCTATTAAAGTCAACATGGAGCTACTGGGAATATTTTTTTTCTGTGTTTGGTTGATGATCAGATGGGGGCATATGAAAAATTATTGTGGCTCATAACTGGAGCAATATTATTTATGTCCAGCAGTGAAAAAATAAAGCAATACCAGTACGTGAGGACTGACTGCTGAAACTGACTTAGCTGATATAGACATAATCACTCTGATCAGAGGGAAGTCATTGGTAACATTTTGAGGGATTGGGAACATTTGATTTGCTTTTTGCAAAGAAAAGAGAATAATATGTGAAATCTTAGCTTTGGTAATTAGTAAATTTGGTAAAGCAGTAGCAGCATATGAGTGGTGATCATAATTGGTGATTACTTTATATATAATGTATAACCATCAGGAAACTTGGAAGTTAAATGTAATTTCCTTTTTCTTATTTAACTACATTATTCTTGTTCTTTTCTTTCTATCTTTCCTTCTTTTCTGTTCCCTTTGGATTTTTCCAATCTTGTAATATATTAGAAAGTGGATAGTAATACCCAGATGAAGGCTGATATTAATACAAATAGAAGTTAGCTAGAGCTAATCTCAGAAGAAAAATTTAACTCCAAATTCGAATCCTTTAAAAAGTGATTAAAACTTATCACAAAACTGTTTAAGATAGATGTTTATTGAGGGAAGAATCTTAAATAAATCAATATGAGAATGATGATGTGGAAATTGTTCCCCTTACTGAGATTCTTTGTTTCATAAATAAATCATAATAAATTAAACTAAAAATCTCACCTGCTTTTACAATTCGCTGCTTTTTGGATACTAGGAAAACCATATTTTCTTCATCAAGTTGAGCAGCGAGAGCATCACCCTCCAGTATATAGTATCCAAAGATCTAAAGTCAAAGATGGCAGAAGACAAGGAAAAAATTATACAAGGTATAGGTAGAAATAAGCATATATATGGACAGACTGACAGTCATATACACAAACTCCTTCTCGCTCTTCCCTTCTTTCTCTCTCTCTTTTTGCCTAAGATGTAACAGTTTCTGACATCAGATACAGGATAGCCCCAATAAACATGAAACCTGTATCCATGGTTTCACTTACCTGCATATAGGAAGAAATGGTCTTTCTATTAATTTTCTAGTTATCCAGGTGTTTCTATAGTATGTTTTCGCCCAGAAGGTACCCTAAAATCACTCTGGAGAATCTAGCAAATTCCTGGAAAAGAAAGCTATTTTCAAATTTCTGCTCCCCTGTGGAAACTCTTGTGCTTGGACCAGAAATCAAGTAATGTAATGGTGTTTGTGTTCTGGGGTTTGTAGTTTAAGGAGGGGCCTTTAAGCTGCTCAGCCAGACAAGTCCTGAGCAACTGGATTTAATGTGGATTCATGCTCTAGTGTGATGTCTCTGCCATCATGTTATTCAGGAAATAATTTCAAAAATGGAGAATCAAATATGCACCTCCAACTAGCAGAATCTATTCAACCCTATCATTTTACATGTTTTCAATTTTTAATTTTTTTGTGTCTATCTTCTTCTTTAAGACAACCGAAGGGTTAAATCTCCACTTTTTAAAGTTTTTGGAGTGTTGTATCCCAGTTTTAGAAATCAGGGTGCATGGTCCCCTGGCCAATAATTACCCCACCATCACATTTTAATAGGCAATAAATTATTTATTTGTGCCTCTAGATTCTAGCTGTTTTTCCCAGTTATTGGTGTGCAGCAGTTTGAATTTGTCCTTTTTTGTGTGTGTCTTCTGTAATAATACTATGTCCACCTGATTGTCCTTTAACATTTTGCATGGCTTATTTCTCTTAACTGAAGAACATAAACCATTAATGTTGACTGACATAATATTTAAATCAACCATTATTGTATATAAAATTATTTAGTAAACTCTTCTCGTTCTCATTATTCCTTACATCATTCCTTCTCATATCTGTCCCCTTCCCTCCCCATTTGGTTTCCTTTTCCCTCCCCCACCCCATGGGAGGAATGGCTAAGTAGCAACTACTCAGCATTGTTCAGATATCTCTTCAGAGTTGTGTTTCTTCTGTCCCTTTGCAACCCCCCAACAATCTATATTTCATATTATCAAAATTCCCCTGACCACATAACCCACGTAGCCTCCTAAAACTTTACTCTAGTTAACACTTCTCCTATTTCCCCTTATACAGTATAAGTGATTCCAAGCTTCGTTTACTGTCACAACTGCCTTTCCTTCCCATTAACATCTTAGTTTTAGCCAACACAGCCTACGATTAGGAGTTCTGGCAATTGCACCCAGCAGCATTTACAGGCCTTCACTTTGTCCACTTCTGATAGTCTGATACTCAGAAAAAGCAAAAGCAAAACAAACAAACAAACAATTGGCAGGACCAAAATTACTCCTGTTTCCCATTTCCCAATTTTTAAAATCATTAATGAATTTATTTTCTGCAGTTTAAGAAATCTACCCCTGGGTTTTTTTTATTATCTCTGTCTCTGGTGTCATCTGCTCTGTAAACTGAGAAATACCTGTATAACATAAACTATTGTAACATCAATAATGAATAAGATGAGGAATCAATAGCAGCTGCTCCAACATTCTTTTCTTGATGAACATCTAATATCTGCAATCTTTGAAGAAAGGGATTATATTCTCTCCCCCCCCCCCACACATCTGTATATATAATAAAAAGAATGTTTGCATGTATGTGTGTGTGTGTTTGTATGTTTGTATGTATGTGTGTGGCAGTGTTCTGATTGGCTCCTGGCCTCTACATTCTGACAACATGATTGGTTGCCAGTGAGGGAGCATTTGCATAACGCCTCTATTGGCCAGCCAACACGAACATTCCGACCCTCTAAACTGGCAGAGGAGGATAAGGCAAAGGCCTGAGGCAGTCGCCAACACGAACATTCCGACGCTCTAAAGTGGCAGAGGGGGGTAAGGAAAAGGCCTGAGGCAGTCAGGCATGGTGGGAGTTTCAGACCAAAACATTTTGCGACCCCTTTGCAACCCCAAACAATGAGAGAACAAGACCAAACTTGGCACACAGAGCCCTTAAGACCCACTCTACATCCTGGTGCAGTTTGAGGGAGGATGGACCATGGATGACAGGACTTGCAGTACTTTAACTCACTTGCTTAGAGCACTGTGGCCCACACCATAGAAGGATCAGGACCACACTTGGCACACAGATGCCCACTGGCCCACTTTACAACCCGGTGCAGTGTAGGGCAGGATGGGCCACAAATGATGGGATTTGCAGTACCTTCACCTGATTTATTTCCCACAGAACATTGAAGCCCCTACAAATCATTGACCAGGGCCAAACTTGGCACACAGAGTAACCATGACCCACTCTACATCCTGCTGCAGTTTTGAGTGGGATGGACCATGGATGATAGGACTTGAAGTACCTTCACTAACTTCCTGAGACCACTGCAAGCCACGTAAACATCTCATAAGGACCACCCTTGGCACACAATGCCTTTTTCAAATAACCCGGGCAGGTCCGGGTCCCCAAGCTAGTATACTGTGTGTGTGTGTGTGTGTGTGTCTATATATATATATATTAGAGAGCACTTTCCTCTGGCTTTACTGACTAGATGATATTTGCAGCCCAACCACCTCTGGAAAAAAAAACTTGATTCCCATTTACAAGACCAAAAGAAAATGTTCTTTTAAATTCTGGAGAAGATAAGAACGATTTAGAGATAGGAGAAGAATGATTTAAATGCAGCTATCAAAAGATTAATGATGAAACACTTAGCTATGGTCTAGTGATTTAGCTGGTGAAAAGGACTCTGTAATCAGTAGCACATTCATCTGAAGAGAGCTATATGGGCTTTAAATGCCAATCTAACCACTTCTAAGTGCTCATGATGTTCACTGCTGCAGTAGTATAATCATGAAATTGAAAGGTAACATTTCAAATGAGAGCTGAGGAATAGAAACCTTCAGGATATACTGTACAAGCTCATTTTTATCAGAAGAGACCATAGCCCTTAGGGGACTTAAAACTTAGGCAGAGCATGGATGGTTTCTATTTTTATTCCTTAAAAGTCTCGTCAAGGGTTGGTCCCAAATGATCAGATTTTGACTCAGGAGAGCAAATAGTACACAGGCTTAGGTCCAATTCTTTGTTCCAACTATGGTAGACCCATTGAATTAATCAAAATGATTAAGTATTGACTTGCAAAGTTCCAGCTGACTCAATGAGCCTATTTTACTTGAGACTAACAGGATTATACCACCACAAGAGGAGATGCACACACTTTGTTTACTTGGGCCGGCTGATGTGAATGACTATCTGGTATTAACCTTTAAGGCCTTGCATGGCCAGGGGCTGGCGTACCTATGGGAACACCTTTCTCCTTGTCAACCCTGGAGATCACCACACTCAGATCATCATAATTTATTACAGATCCCTGGCCCTAAGGAAGCCCATCTGACATCAACCCGGCGTACAGCTTTTTCGGTGATCGCTCCATGACTCTGGAACGCCCGCCCTCCCTACATCAGAGCTACCCGTGATTGAAAAGATTTTCGCACGGCTTGTAAAATGTGGCTGTTTGAGAGGGCGTTTGGCTGAGAAACTGTTTTAGATTGTTTAAATTGTTTAGATGTTTTAGGTATTTAGTTGTGTATTATGATGTAAATCGCCCAGAGCCATCTAGGATGAGCGATTAATAAATCTCAAAATAAATAAAAATAAAATAAAATAAATAAATTAGGTTTTGTATTGCAGCCTAGATAACATTTTCAAGAACCACAGATCAGTCTGCAAAGGCTGAGGGAAAAATGCCAGTCATAATGGTATACAAGATACATTGCTGGAGCATGGGTGATGTTCCTTCACTCTGCATGCATGGGCACATGCAACTGCACTCAGAATAATTCTAGATTCTGTTTAATCAAATATTATATTTGCTTTCCATAATTACACAGTAAAGGCACAAACTTCCCTGCATACAAAAGACAATTGAAAGCGTAGGCCTCCCCAGAAGATAGATGGGGAAATAATATATCCTTTCTCTCTTTTGTAGTCTGGATTTCCGTTCTTAGTAGATTGTTCTCCTTGATCTTAATAAAGCCTTACCCTGATCTGTATCATTAATTACATCACAGGTCTTTAGAGGATGGCATATTTATCTAGGCATTATGATTATCACAGACAAGATCTACTCTGACCACATTGCTTAATTAATGAATTGTATGCAGCTTAAACTTACTTTGGGTTCCTACATTAGGGAGTTATAACCATATGGAGCATTTATGTCCCATTCTTGGCAAGGTATGGAAAATGTGAGAAAAAGGCATTGCAAGGTCAAACAATTGCAGTTCACTGTATTATGACAATCTCCAGCATGCTATTCATCAAACTAACCACTTCTCACCCTTCCCTCCACATTTAGTAAAGTTTTTCTGATGATATTGGGTTCATTCTTCATTTTCCTTCATTACACTGAGAATCAGGACTTCATCACATGCAATAAAATCACACACTTGAGAAACTGCAACTGACGGTACCCTTCATATGACTCAAGCTACAAAGGTGGAAATGCCATTTCTAAAGTGTGGGTTTTCCTGACAATTCCTAGGCTGGTTGGCAAGCAAC
The DNA here is from genome assembly GCA_030556195.1 of Anolis apletophallus. Lineage (NCBI taxonomy): Eukaryota > Metazoa > Chordata > Lepidosauria > Squamata > Anolidae > Anolis > Anolis apletophallus. The sequence continues at coordinate 166,995,394 of JARBWK010000003.1, read as the reverse complement.
TTATTCTTCAATTCCCCATGTAGAGACATGTAACAATGCCCAATTTAACAAGTGATGGGAACTCCCATTTGTAAACATAATTATGAGGTTACTTTAGAGGGAGGGGCCTAGATGGGCATTATTGATTTCTTCTACCATTTCTGTTGTGAGACTGAGTGAGGAGGTATAGCAAACATTAAAAGATATTCAAAACATTCAGGAGAAAAATCCTGTGCTTGTCCCTGAGCTCCCTCCTTCAACATTTCCCTATTCTTGATACGAAATAGCAACTCTGAGGTCATGTTTAATGTAAATAGTTCCTAATACTCCCCGTGTCAGAATGTAGATTAGTCGGTTTGACATTAGCTGTCACTCAGATGTGTTGGTGTTTCTATTTGTTTAAAAAAACCAAACCTACCTCACACCATTCTGTCCGCCCATCTGGGTTGTTATTAATCTTTCTATAGAAAGTTTTAACATCTTGAGCTTTTACATCTGTACCAAAAAGTTCCTGGACTTCAGCATAGAATTTTTCATAATCGATTTCGTCTGCAGGAAAAAAAAATCCCCCACAGAAGATCAACACAGAAACTAATAAATTGATGTTGCCATTTTCAATAGCTTGTTCCATCCTTTCATTTTACTCATACTGAAATCCACCACTGTTTCCTGAAATTCAATTTTTGTGCTCATTTTAGTTTAGAAAGCTTGCTGGTATTTTGTGATCAAATATCTTGCTGTTTCTGAAAAAAAAATCACTTCCTAGCTGCACATATTTTGAAGAGATTACAGTTGCAATGCTATACCTGAGGACTGGTGTTGATGGCTTCATCAGACATGGCTTATTTCAGTGGCATCTGCCAGTTCTGTTCTAGTTCAACCATAGATCCTACTGGATCCCATCTCACAATGCAGAGGAACTTCTGGCAAGGCTCTGTGGGTCAACTAGCACAGGACTGGCATAAGAGGCTTTCCATGTTGCACTGGAAGCAGTGATCTAAGCTTTTCCCCATGGGATCAGCTTTCTGGTAATCTAGGCAATGCAGGGCATGGGGCAATGGGTTTCCTGATGCCAGTCGATTCTGGCAACCTGATTGAAGAGGTCGCCAGTTGCAATTGTCTTATTAGCACTTACCTCTGGATAGACCTGAACAAGATTGCTTTGTAAAGCAAAGTAAATGCAGAAGTTGAGACTACCATGCAAGATTTACTTTGTATATCTGATGGAAAATATTGCTTCTTACCAACACTTGATGCCTGTGCTTTAAGATCAGTTTCAGAAACCTGCCATAAAGATCGGCAGAGAGCATTTACAGTGGCCGCTCCGACCCTCTGGAATTCTCTGCCGGAGGAGATACGAGCACTACGGGGTTTGTTGGCCTTCCGCAAGTCTGTGAAGACTTGGCTATATAGGCAGGCATTTGGTCCCAACTGATGCCTTCTTAGTTGCCAGCTGCCAACATATCGTCCTGCCATGTATTGCCTCTGCATATTATTGCTTGCCGGGATCATTTGTGGGGAGGGGGCTTTTGGGTATACGTCTTTTATCTGTTTATTGATGTTTTATTGATTTTATGCTGTAAACCGCTCTGGGCTCCAGAGAGAGCGGTCTACCAAATCGAATTTATAAATAATAAATAAATAAATTATAAATAAATTTAAAGTAGCAGGCACTCAGGATAGACCCTTGTCTGTATTTACACCCATCTCCTGGAAATTCCTCCACAAGAGGCTTTGACTGATCCCATTAAAAGCTTTGAAAACTCACTTATCTGAGCAGATCTATATTGAGTTATCAGTCATTTAATTATAATATTTTAACAATGTATTTTTATATAGGTTGAGTATCCCTTTTTCAGAACACTTGGGAGAAGACGTGTTTTAGATATTTTTAAATGATAGAATATCTGTTGTCGTATACACATATATACATATCATATGCTCATGTATGTTGACCTCATGTATACGTTGAGGGCAGTTTTTTAGTCCAAAATAGCAGATTTTGATATGACCTGTGGATAAATCTAGAGTTATTTTGCAGAGAGGAGAAAGTACCAATAATGTCAAGTCAGGGAGCGGACAGCCCCTGGCCACTGCCACAAATTCCCCATCCAGGCATTCAAGAAAGCCAGAAGCAGCAAAGCAGTGGAAGAAGTAGAAGTGGTCAGAGTTTATTTTAGGTTTCCTAGGAATGGACTAAGCACTTTGGAATTCTACTTAGATAGGGGAATAGATCTTTAAAAAATATGAGTTAAGGTACAGTGATCACACTTGATCCGTGGATAAGTAGACTCAGGTTTTGTGAATTGATTTTTAACTAAAATGTCTGGACTTTAAACATGAGTGTATATGGGGTAATCAGATATCCTACTGATGGGACTTAAGACTAAACACAAAATATATTTATGCTTCATAGACAATTCATACACATAGCCTGAAGGTAATAATATACAATATTTTAATAAATAATGTTGTGCATTAAAAACAATGCTGTATGCATTGAGCCACCAGAAAGCAAAGATGTCATTATTTCAGCCACTCATGTGGATAATTTTAGATTTTGGTGCATTTCAGATCTGGCATTCCAGGTAAGAGATGGTAAATCTTTACTTGTATTTTCTTTGTAGCTTTGGGTGCACTTCATTTCCAAAGGCATACATTTTACAAAACAATTTTGTCAAAAATTACTGTTTTATATAAGACACATGGTGCTCCTTACCAGCATCTTTTACATACAAGCCTAGCCTTTCATCCCGCTTCTGAGACACAGTTCTTTCCACTAATCTTTCAAACTGCTTCAAGGAGTTTTTAAATTGGACTCCATCTGGAATCTGAACTGGAGAATCCTCTTCTTGAATTTTTCTTCTTGAAAATTGCATTTGGTGTGTTCAGGGCTTGTTTTCTCTCAGGTGTAATATTTGATGTTAGCATTGGAGAAATGTCAGCTGAAAGATCTTGTGTGTTGGTTGGGCAAATGGGAAATGACTACTGGTCTGCTTCACATGCATTTCTGGGGCAGGCCAATGTCCTGATGTCATAACCCCTCATTGAGCCTCATTGGTCATTAGGTCAACTGAGCTCACAAACCATCTTAACTAGCAAGCTGCTGAAACTGAGTTTAGTACAAAACTATAACAAAATTCTGTTATGAGATTCAAATGTGCACTTGTTTAGGACGCATAACATACAGAATGCACTTCAGCTCTCTTAAGTCAATCCACTGAATGTGCATAAGAACAAAATACTTCCCTCATTCTATCCCAGCCTCCATCCTTGAAATAGAGTGCAATTACAATCAACTGTAAAGCGAACGAAAAGTGAAGAGAAGACCCAAGCTACATTTAATAATATAGTTTAATAACATGTCACACAGAGCCAGGAAAAGGAAAAAATGGCTCTCAATACCTAAGTAAGAGGTGGAGTCCATGATGGTATGAACAATATCCTGAATGAAGCAAGAAGTGATCAATCATCCCCAGGATAAAAGGAATCGGAGTGTAGTTTTTAAATGTGACTTGGACTTCTTTTTAGGCAAGCCTGCCTACATGGAAAGATATTGAAAGGGAAATACTCTTGGTCAGAAGTGTTGTGGAGTGTTGATGCAAACTCTGTCTGTTGGGCTTTACTGTATTTTGCAAGTTGGAGCATGGATCACGACAACAGGGATCTCCACACTGATACAGATGAGCTGGCAAAGAACCCTCAGTCCAGAGATATAGGTTGGAAGGCCATTCTTGCTTCATGTACATAGCAATTGCTAAGGAATGTGCTGTTTCAAATGAATTGACAGCATCCATATGCAGTCGTATCATGCTGGAACTCCTAGCTATAATCACTTACATAGCTGCATTTTATTCCAGTGTTCTAAGCTGGCTTCTTCCTGTGAAGGTCTTGAGTGTAGCACAAGATGAGCTAACCTGCTAAAGGGAAGACGGTCCTGGGTTGTGTGGGGCATCTACTGGGTCCTTCCCCCCCCCCTGAATTGGTGAGATTGCCTCTGCATCCAAGGAGAAGTTCTCAAGTGAAAGCACATAACATATTGTTTCCTTTTGTGTTAGTACCCGACAGGAAAATCCTTAAAAATTCAATTCCAGTTCTTTATTGTATCAACATTTAGAGTGAAAATGCAAAATAATTAATATAGTTCACAATGCAGCATTCAATATCTGGAACAGATTTTGACACAAAATTGTAACAAGACTCAAGATTCCACAACTCCTAAGCCAATTGATGGTTCAAAAGTACCTCAAAGATACCAAGGCTCCTTCTACACTGCCATATAATCCAGTTCATAGCAGATAATCTGGATGTTATATTGCAGTGTAGAAGGGACCTTACTTCCACCAAAAATATTGTCCACTAATACCTGGCTTCACGTGTTACTCATAATACCCACATTCAGCAGTAAAATTCAGTATTAGAAACTAGTTCTAATTTCCGCAAAAATTATTTTCTAAAATACAGTATATATACAACAGGAGCTACTTATGGAACAAAGATATAGTTCTGAGCTACAAAAAAAACACACAAAATATGTCATGTATCCTTTCTGAAGGCACTTTCCATCCCAATATGGTTCAACTATACATAGGGTCAATTCTACCTTCCATGAAGTCAAAGACAAAAGTAATAGAGAGAAAAGCAAAATGTTAATTGTAAAAGCCAGAGGTAAGCTGTTCAGGAGCATTTCTTGCATTGCAGAATATACATCATCTAGAATTAAGGTCACAAAGATCACGAATTTGCAGAAATCATGCCACTGACCTGGAGGAACCAAGGGACAACTCTCTTGATTTGGTTTCTCTCAGAGCCATGAAAACAATCTGTAGTTAATTTTCTTTCTTGAGCCTTTAATGGGGCAAATGGTAGAATGTGATAGAAGCTGTGCAGTGTGAAATTGTTTTTGAAATAAAATTAATAGTTCAGAGAGGGGGGGAAAGAAAAAAAACAGTATTGGAGGACAGATATTTTTCATTGGGTGAGCAGGTAGAAGTACTGAATATAGTTTTTAGTAAAGATAGTAGGAAAACTAACAGCAACACAGTCTGAAAAAGGATCCGTTGACTATTGGGAAATTTCGAATTAGTCAGTGTTACATACCATGCTTCTCCGAAAATAAGATATACCGATAAAATAAGCCATAGCAGCATTTCTAAGCATTTGCGCAATATAAGCCATACTTTCAAAATAAGAAATAGTAATAGGCTTGGCTATGTAGCATACTGGCATGAATCGGCAGCCCTTCTCATCTGCTCTATCATGACAGCTGCTATTTATGAGGTGACTGGAGAGGTGCGGGCAGCCTCATCAACAAGGTGGTCTCCCCCTGTCAGGTTCTGGTTGTTGTTGTGTGTGTGTGTGCTGCAAGCTGAGGTATAGAAGGAGGCATAGAAAGGGAAAGCAAATGCCTCTTCAGTGAAGTCAGGAGCAGGACACTCTGCCTTAAGTATTGTGTGTCCTCAGGGAGAAGAAGTAAAGCTGTGGCTGCTGTTTTACTCAGCACAGTGGGTACCTATTAGGCTTGGTTGAGCAAAAAAAAAAAGGTCCAAAACTCATTTTGGATGTAGGGGTGCTACAATTCTAAAGTCACTTCTGATTTTTTTTTAATTCAAAATTTTCTGAAACTTTTGAAACGCTTCGTTAATGGCAGATACGCATGCGCAGTAGGAGAAAACAGCACTGGCACTGGGAAAATTTCAGGGGATTCTCCCTCCTTCATTTTTACACCAATTCTGGTGAAACTTGCTACAGCGATAGAACACATAGACTACTGTTAGCTCACCAAAATACATAACCTTTGACTTATTCATCGATTTTTGGCGAATTTTCAAGGTTTTTATAAAAACACTTTTTTAATAATAAAGAAAATCTGTTCCTGGTTTGAAAGTTTTATTTCCTGTTTCATTGGGTGGTCTTTACTTTGAAAGTAGTTGTTCTACTACAGAAACTTTGTTTGTGTGGCACAAACTGTTAAATTGGTTGATAACAGAAATCATAATACAGACCCCATCAAGGGACATCTAGATTGACCTCCTTCTTCTGGGCAGAAAGGCACCATCCAAACTCTCCTGACATGTATTTGTTTCCTCTACTGAGTTGGAGGGGACCCTCAAGACACACCCATCTATTTATACCTATTTGCAGATGCAAACAATCATTTTATCTTATCATTACTTACTGATGTAAAGGGTTGGCTGGCTGTGGCTGGCTACCCCAGTGCCTTGTTCATGGCAATCAGGCCAAAGTGAAATGATTGGTTTTTAAGCAGTTTATGTTCGCTTGGCTTTGCAAAAGTTGCTTATTGCTTTGCTGGCTTCTTTAGACACCTTTGTAGATTCAATCAGTTTATTTTATATTTAGACAAAGACGGATAGAGATAGCTATAGGGGTCCTTTAGTCATTTCAGCTAATGAGCAGCAGGGCAGTGTGGGAAATATAGTTTAACAGCAGGGCCTTTTGCGATCTCTACCATTGGGGTCCTGGCCTTCACAAACTACAACAATGGTTGTGCATAGCCATGCCCACCTCATCCCTCCCTTGCATTGACGGGGGAGGGAAAGCATGAGATTTTAAAACTTTTTAGGCTTTACCAAAGTTGCTTAATGGTTGTGAAAATTGAAATAATCTTGGGAGACATCCGAACATTATGGAAAAAAGGTAAATGGTTCAAATTCAGATTCCTCCCCCCCCCCCCCAAACTTTCCTGCATGGTTCAAAACTGCTTCAAAAGTCAAAATTTGGAAGCTTTTTTAATGACTTTCAGGCTCTTCCTAATGAACCTATCCAACCCTAGTACCTATATTTGAATAAATGTAGATTGGTGTACCATGCTTAACAAAAATAAGATATTCCCTGAAAATATGCCATAGTGTGTCTTGTTGAGGAAAAATAAATATAAGACAGTGTACTACTTTCAGGGAAACATAGTAATAGTTTGTCACTCTAGGACTTGGGGAGACCATAGTTCAAATCTTCACTTGGCCATGAAAACTCACTGGTTATCTTTGGTTCTGTATTTTAGTAGAATTTAAGCAAAAGTGTAAAGGGCTCCCATATTGGAGGAATCATGACAACATTTTTTTTGTTATACATGCTGAGTTGTGTAATTTTGTGGTTAGCTTCTGACAGTGTTGAGCCTTTCTGGGTCTTCCAGAGCAATTCTATGGCATTCAAAACTCTTAACCTTTACATCAGGGGTGCTCATTATGGTGATCGGGAGCACCTAGGTGATCTTCGGCTCTCTTCCAGGTGATCTTTGGGCCTCACCAGCCGGATGGCGTGCTCTTGCCATGCGCACGCACGTGCGCTCCTCCCCGCCGCCGTCGCGGGGCTTTTGCCAAAATGAGGCTTTAGTGGGCGGGCCCTGGCGCTCGTCTTGCCACGCACGGTGTGGTGACATGACCGCCCATTGGTTGCTGCGGGGGGGGGGGGAGCAAGGCGAAGGCACGCGCACGGATAGGATGCAAGGCTGTGGGAGGGATGGAGGGAATGTGTGTGTGTGAGAGAGAGAGCGAGCCAAGGAGAGAAGAAAGAAATCCGGGGAACTTTTTTGGATCCTTTTGCAGGCAGGCAGATGGGCACTGGAAGGAGAGAGGGAGAGAGAGAGAGAGAAAGAGGTTAAGGAGGCCGGGCAAAGTGGGGCAAAGCCAAGCAAGCCCCGGCGCAAACCCTGCTGCCGAAGCCATATCTGGCCGGAGCGCTGGCGGGTGCGCCTATAAATACCCTCCTGCTGCGTGCGCGGGAGGGGTCTGCTGTGCACGCAAGAAGCAGGACGGGATGGGGACTTCCTGCTTCGCGAAAGCACGCAGCAGGAAGGAGGAAGTCAACGAAGACATTAAGAGAGAGAGCGTGCGCAGGCACGGAGGATCCCCTTCCCGGGTGCGCGCGGCGGCGAGTTTGTGGGCAGGCAAGAAAGAAGCCCCGCGCGGACGGAAGACTGCAGTAGGAGCGAGCGCAAGACACATGCGCGCGCATGCTCACATGCACAACGGGTGATCTTTTCAACTTGATTGTTCATATAGTAGCTCGCATGATTAAAAAGTGTGGGCACCCCTGCTTTACATGAATTGACTTTCAATGAGCTGGTGTAATAAGCAAGTTTACATTATTTCAAGATTTGGCCTGGGATGATAACCTTCAGATAATGACCTCTGAATATTGGTTGAATGCACAAGCCCTAAAGCAAGCTTCACTGTGATGACGTGTTTATACAAATTTATATTTATGAGTTTACTCACTTAAGAAATCACATTTTCCGTAAAATTCATAACTGTAAGCCTCTTTCCGCAAATTCTGCCTTGGTGTGCTGCTCTGAGTATTCAGCCATAGTTATTTCACATGAATTATGAAACAAGGAGTGCACTTCATATCGTTCTCTAAAACAAAGCAAAGAAGGATCCACTCAATTTATTTCTATCAGACACAAAGATGTTTTTTCTCACTGATTCTGCCTTAAAATCAGTCATAAAGACAATGAATATGAAATGTTCATAGAAGTAAAACTAATTGCATAAAAGTCCTCACTTGTAAGATTAGTTTCTGTGAACAAATAAATGCTGGCCACATTTCAAGGAAGAGTTCAGCATTCTTGAGCCCTCTGAAACTAGCACCTGAACATACTTAATTCCCTATTTGATATTCTGCTGCATTGATAGCCTCATGATAGCAGAAGTCAAGCTACACTGCCCTCCCAGTAGGATGCCAGAGAACTTCAGACACAGAGTATGATAAAATTACAGATTGCTTCCACAACATTAGTATCCAAACTCATTCTTCTGTTCTGCATGCATGATTTCAAATGTAATCCGATAAACTCACTCTAACAGTTTTAAAAGGAGGATCAACCAGAAGTGAATATGAAATATATCACTGTACTGTGCTTGAAAACTTTTGGAGAAGTGAAAAGGAAATCTGTTCATCCTCAAGTATTGGAATAGGTCATTATTACCAGCTTTTTCTGCCCTGTGGTTATTACTGTGGTATGGATACTAATTGAAGCTAAAGGCGCAGCTGTGTCAGTATGCAAAACAACAACATAAAGAAAATGAAATTGAATAAATCATTTTTATACAACTGTTTTTATTTTAAAGATACAGTTTATTTAATCTGATACATTACACTAAGTTTTAGGGTGGATCTACACCAAGCATAGGCAAACCGGCACCACAATTCCTACCAGCTGGTAGGAATTGTGGGAGTTGAAGTCTAAAACACCTGTCTTTAGCCTTTGCTAACAAAGAGTTCTAGTATCTCTCCCAACTATAACTCTTTGATTTTATGGCAGTTAAACTGGTATCATGCCGCATTAATATTGCAGTGTAGATCCACCGATAAATGGATCATGGGAATAATTGGTTAAAAGTCAATTAAACACTCAATTCAGAGTTATTGTGTGTGTGTGTGTAGCCAAAATGTGAGACATCTACATTTCTAAACTAATGTAGTGAGTGGGAATAAGGGAGCAAATACACAGACATTGCTATGTAACAAGTAAAATAGTGAATTCTATTTAAGAAGTAACTTTTCAGAGTTTGGTTATATGTATATCCACACAGATTCAATAGAAGTAAAATGCAGAAAGTTCAATTGGACTTAATAACATTATTATTAGGGGCTAATTACAAATAATTGTTGGGTAAATCACATACCCAATATTTTCTGTATTCCCATATTCAACCATCCATGGCTTGAAACTAATTTTAAAAATACCAAGGCCAAACCTTGATTTCACCATTTTCATAAAGATTATGATTTTATTCCACTATTGTATATAATGGACACTGTCATGCCCATGAAGACCTGCAATGTTTACCCCCAATTAAGCCCTTTTTAGTTAGAGATTTTAATATTTTATGTACAATTTCTGTGGAATCAGTCTATACAGCCTCTTTGTGTTTGAAGCCTCTGTCACCCTGCCTCTTTAAGAATCCCCCCAGGGTCAGAGCCTCAGGAAAGGCACTCCTGGTTCTTGGAAGAGCCAGCATTTTCAAGACTGGAAGGTGAACAGAGAGGAAGCCTGGGTGGTCTACAAAATAGCTCATCCAGTCAGAGCTGTATTCAAGTCCAATCAGAGTTAAATATTGAGACCATCTTAGAAACAGTTGAACACCATACAAGAAAGAGACAATAAGAAGAAATAAAAATTCAAGAGCCTCAGTTCCATTAGAACTGTGTCTATCTCTGAAATACTTTACATCTCCTCCTAAAGACTTTGTAGTGAGACTCAAGACAAGAGAAAATCTGAAATTCTTGTCCGTTACTAAATTCTTGTTTGATTCAACAATATAGTCTCTGATCTGTTCCCTGCACAGCCAGTTCACCTTCCAAGTAGTTCAGATAGTTTGGGGGCAGAACAAGCACCAAAGACTAACTTTGGTTATATAGAATCATAGAGTTGGAAGAGACTGCATGGCCCAACCCCCTGTCAGGAAAAGCATATTCAAAGTATCTCTGACAGATGGCCATCCAGCCTCTCTCTAAAAACCTCCAAAGAAAGAGCCTCCACCACACTCTGAGGCAGAGAGTTTCACTGCTGAACAGCTCTTACAGTCCAGAAGTTCTTCATATTTTGTGGTCTTGAAGAATTTGGTGGAGGAAACATGAAATAAAATCTTCTAAGTAATTGTCAACATGTTTTAGAAGCAAGATCTTGGTAGTACAATTCATCTTCAAAAAAAGTTTTGTGTCTAATGTAAAAGGGAAAACTTGATTAAAAACTAGCATTGGTATTCTAAATCATCAGTTCTGCCCCATGAGAAATTAAGCAGCACCTCTGATTTGAATTAGTCATTGAACAAGCGTGAAGTTCAGAATATTTTACAACCACCACAGCCGATCCATCCTAACAAATGTTTAGAGACTACTTTACAGTTTCTGAATCAGAGGTTTTGCTCTGTGTGCTTGTTGCCCACATCTTTGAAATGGTCAAGGCCTAGAATCCTCTGTTCAGGAAGCCTCTGACAGATGAACTCAGAACTCATTAAAATAACAGTCTTGTGAACTAATCCAGCTGCCTGCTGAGAATGAAGAGCATTAGCTTATTTTGCTAATTGGGGAGTAGAATAGCTTCACAGGAAACAGATATTTTATCCATGTAATGCTATATAATGATATGAGTAATGCAGCACTGACACTGCATGTGGACCCTAAGGCTCTTTTGGCAGGACTTGACCTGCCCTCCCCAAAACATTCCTTTCTCTGAAAAATAAAAAGAGGACAAATTCAATTTCTTACAAGACCCCAGGAATGGCTGTTCTCTTTATAAACACTTTTGTGCACTCTTTAACCATGTAATGAATAAGTATCTGCTTTCTGAAACCAGATTTTCAGCTACATTTTTCCTTTGAATATCTATGTAGCCTGCAGAGTCCCATATGCAGAAAACTGTTCCTCAGGCCCACCACAGTTGCTAACTTGCTATTCACGCTTGTCTCTGTATAACTTGATTTAGTAGGACTTGTCATGGAGTGGCATTGCACTTCTGGTTATGTTATGCCAATTGAATACCTTTTTAAAAATCCTGTGAAATGAATATTAGAACATTTGTAAAGTAAAGATGAGGATATACTTATCGAAAATATTGATAAAAAATATCCCAGCTGAAGAGAGAGAAGAAATCCAAAAAAAATCGGGTATGGAAATTGTAAAAAAAATTAAATATTTAGGTATTACAATATCCGCAAATAACTGCCAACTGATAAAAATAATTATGAAAGGGTGTGGAAGGAGATCAAAGACGATATGCAGAAATGGAAAAATCTAAGTTTATCGATTTTGGGAAGGATATCATCGATTAAAATGAAAATCTTTCCGAAAATAAATTTTTTGTTTCAAATGCTCCCCATCTTGAAAAGCGATTTTATTTTGAAGAAATGGCAATCAGAATTGGCAAAATTTATATGGCAAGGGCGAAAGGCCAGGATTAAACAAAAATATCTTATAGAGAAAATAAGCAACGGTGGCTTCGGAGTCCCCTGCCTAAGTACTTACTATGAAGCGAATTGCTTAGAGGCACTAAGAGAATGGATTAATATAAAAAATAAATGCCAATTAAATTTGGAAGGCGCAGAAAATAAATTTGGGTGGCATGCATATATGATTTATGATAAAGTTCAAAAAGATAAAAATTTTAAAAATCATATACTAAGAGCTGCCCTATTCAGGGTATGGAACAAATATAAAAAACGATGGTATAAAAAGATTCCCAAGTGGGTTTCCCCGCTTGAAGCATTCCATTTAATAAAAATAGAGGATAGGGAGTGGCCGACTTATAAAGATATTTTGAAAGAGGAGAGATCTACCCTGGTAATTAAGGAACAAGAGGAAATAACAGACCATAAACTAAGCTGGTTTCAATATAACCAACTGAAGAAAAGGTTTTTGATAGATAAGCAGATTGGCTGGGAGTGGATACCCCCTAAGGTGGAAAAAATCTGGCTATATTCTGAAAAAAAACCAGTAAGTCTATTATATAATTTTATCTTAGAACAAGATTTTCAAGAAAAACCAATTAAAGAATATATGCAAAAATGGGAAGCAAACGTGGGGCACCCCATTCCAATGGAAGAATGGGATTCATTGTGGAAAAAGAAACTAAAATATACGTACGCATATAGCTTAAAAGAGAACATCTACAAAACAATATATAGGTGGTATATTACCCCCAGCCAACTAGCAAAAATAAATAAAAATAACCAGGATGCATGTTGGAAGTGTAAGACAGAGCGCGGCACTTTTTTTCATTTAATGTGGACATGCAAGAAGGTTAAGGGATACTGGAGTATGATTTATAAGAATATACAAGATATAACCCAGCTTAAGTTTGAAAAAAGGCCGGAGTTTTTTCTGTTAAATATTATAGGACCTGGAAAAAATAAAAATGTGGAAAAACTTCTGATTTATCTCATAACAGCGGCAAGAATCACTCTAGCAAAACACTGGAAACTCCCCGAAACTCCAAGCGAGGAAGAATGGCTATTAAAAGTCATCGAGATAGCAGAAATGGACAAACTAACATTTGCAATCCGTGGTGACCCACCAAAAATCTTTGAACTTACCTGGCAACCCTTTATAAGGTTTATCAAGGAAACGAAAAAGATCAACCTGAAAGGCTTTAAGTTGTAGGAACAACCTAGGCAATCAGACTTGCAAAAATATACCTCCGATGTGAGACGTGAAGTCATGTTTATGTTTCTTTTTACCCTGTACATGTTATTGTGTCTACGGTTTGAATGTTAATGTTACCCTTCACTCTTATCCCAGTGCCCCTTTCCCCCCCCCCCCTTACCCAACCCAACTTGCTTGTACACTCGCAGCGGGTTAATTTTGCCCACGGCGAGATGGTTTTATTTTGTGATATGTGTAACTTTCTCAATAAAGCTTTTTAAAAATTAAAAAAAATAAAAAAAATAAAAAAGGATATACTTATGTTGTTGTTGTTGTTAACTGCCATCCAATTTATAGTAATCCTATGATTGAGAGATCACCGAATCTTCCTGTCCCCCACAGCCCTACCCAGATCTTTCATACTCAGGACCATGGTTTCCTAATTTGAGGAAACCTTCTACCTTCCACCTTACTAAGTATTATTGCCTATTCTAATGAATCATGTCTCCTGATGATATAACCGAAATATGACAGTCTAAGCTTAAGGGTTCTTGGTAGACACTGATTATCTTGATCCGGCACAGTCTGGCTTTAGGCCGGGACATGGGACTGAGACAGCCTTGGTTGCCTTGGTAGATGATCTACGCCGGGAGCTCGACAGGGGGGAGTGTGTCCCTGTTGGTTCTGCTGGACCTCTCAGTGGCATTCGATATCGTTGACCACGGTATCCTTCTGGGTCGCCTTGCAGATATGGGGCTTGGGGGTACTGCTTTGCAGTGGCTCCAATCCTTTCTGGAAGGTTGTACCCAGAAGGTGTTACTGGGTGACACCTATTCGGCTCCGCAACCTTTATCTTGTGGAGTCCCTCAGGGTTCAGTAGTGTCCCCAATGTTATTTAACATCTATATGAAACCACTGTGAGAGATCATTCGGAGTTTCGGAGTAAGGTGTTATCTGTAAGCAGATGACGTCCAGATCTGCCACTCCTTCCCACCTGTCACTAAGGAGGCTGTCCAGACTTTGAACCTGTGCTTGGCTGCTGTGTCGGACTGGATGAGGGCTAGCAAATTGAAACTTAATCCAGACAAGACAGAGGTCCTCCTGGTCAGTCGAAAGGCCGAACAGGGCATAGCGTTACAGCCTGTGTTGGATGGGGTTACACTCCCCCTGAAGATACAGGTTTGCAGCTTGGGAGTGATCCTGGACTCATCGCTGAGCCTGGAACCCCAGGTCTCGGCGGTGGCCAGGGGAGCTTTTGCACAGTTAAGACTCGTGCGCCAGCTGCGCCTGTATGTTGGGAAGTCTGATCTGGCTACGGTCGTCCACGCTCTGGTCACATCCCGAATAGATTACTGCAACGCACTCTATGTGGGACTACCTTTTAAGACAGTTCGGAAATTACAATTAGTCCAACGGGCGGCAGCCAGATTATTAACTGGAGCTACATACAGGGAGCATACCACCCCCCTGTTGTGTCAGCTCCACTGGCTGCCTGTCCATTTCCAAGCTCAATTCAAAGTGCTGGTTTTAACCTTTAAAGCTCTATACGGTTCTGGCCCAGCTTACTTGTCCGAACGCATCAGCCTCTACATCCCACCTCGTAATTTAAGATCATCTGGGGAGGCCCTGCTCTCGCTCCCGCCAACTTCTCAAAAGCCATTGGTGGGGACGAGAGAGAGGGCCTTCTCGGTGGTGGCTCCCCAACTGTGGAACGAGCTTCCAAGCGACATACAATCAACACCATCCCTCCTGGCATTCAGGAAAAAAGTGAAATCTTGGCTGTGGGACCAAGCGTTTGCACATTAGCACAATACAGCACTTTGGACTGGATTTGTAACAGCAAGTTGATGGATATGGCTCAATGCTCCTGCTATGGATGAAATACTGTTTTTAACTTAAGAGAATGTGTATGATGTGTTAATGTTAATTGTATTTTAATATGTTTTAATGCTGTATGTTTTTGGTTTTATATTGTATTTATTATGTTGGCATCGAATTGTGCCTTTTGTTAGGCTGCTCTGAGTTCCCCCTCGGGGGTAAAGAAGAGTGGGGTAGAAATGCTGGAAATAAATAATAATAATAAGCTTAGTCATCTTGCTTCTACAGTAGTGGTTCCCAACCTTTTTTTTTTTTTACTAGGGACCACTTGACCTGGGACCACTCTCCAACATTAGTACCAAAAATGTTGTAAATCGTTTTTTTGATCAACTTTAGATTTGGCTTGGTTATTTGGGGTGCTGATTCAGAAAACTGCCTTTGAGAGACCACATCAGCTCTAGTTTCTGATAGAGAACATATGGCATCCATCTATCTGCTCGCCCACAGAAAGCCGAAGTGGTAGTAGTAATCTTTTGTGGGTAGTCAGCCTCTCTCCTCCTTACATCCCCTTTGTCCACTGTAAGAGGATTTCGCGAGACCAGTTGCTCTTGTTTCTGCGTGGTTTCGAGGAAATGGTGTAGTAATGGTGAGGCCATAAACCATACTTTTGCTCTTGTGGACCACTGGTGGTCCACAGAAAACAGGTTGAGAACCACTATTCTAGGGAGAGTTTAGGCTTGTGCTGTTTTCAGATCTGTTTTTGACTTTCAGGAAATTTAGGGTATCCACAGAACTCTCCACCGGCAGCGCATTTGAAATGAGTTGTTTCTCTTCCTATCCGTTTTCTTTACTGTCCAGCTTTTGCAACTATACATAGAAATTGGCATAGACAATTCGGGCTTTGGTGTCCAATGATAAATATTTGAAAATGTTGCCTAGTTCTTTTGCAACTGCACTTCAATTTATAGCCATCTTGATTTTTTTAAACTGCACTTGCAATTTCCATTCTGATTAATGACAGAGTCAACGTATGGTCATTTTAAAGTCCTCACAGTCAACTTTATATGTATGTAAATAATCTGTAGTAACTCTTTTTGTTTAATGTTCACCTGTAAACCTGCCTTTGCACATTTTCTTCCCTGATTTTTTTCAATTATCATTCCAAGTCTTTGCTATATTCTGCTAGTAATATGGTGTCATCTGCACAATTTAAATTATTGATATTCCACCAATGTTATGCCTCCTTCTTCTAAATCTAATCTAACTATATGTATATTTTGTTTCATGTACAAGTGAAATAGGCAGAGTGATAAAGTGCGGCCTTGTCATATCTCCTTGCAAACTGGGAACTGTTTTGTTTCTCCTTATTCAGTCCTGATGAAGGCCTTTTGTCTTGACTACAACTTTCACTTGTATTAGCCCTGGGAATGAGATCTGCAAGAGCTCTGGCCAGGGCTGCTATATTTATCATCTTTCAGTCTTCCTGGGGGGACAGATTAAATCCCAGAAGACAGAGGGCAAGTAAATGCTTTTCCCACTTTCAAAATGAGGAGTACAGAGAACCTGAACAGCTATGGACTCCTCTGCTTGATGTCAATACCAGGAAAGTTCTAAAAGAGAGAGAGAGAGATTTACCCAGGGTCACCCAGTGAGTTTTTCTAGCCAAGTGGGAATTCAAGCCCTGTTCTCCAGAGTCAGAGTCCAAAGCAAAAACCACTACATCACACTGGCTCTGGGTTTGTGTGTGTGTGTGTGTGTGTCAGTAGCTTTATAAGCAAGCACCTTAGTATCCCTACGGATTTCCTGGTCCTCAAACACTCTCTGCTTCATTCGGAAAAATGTTGCACTCACAGAGCTCAGGCGGTGTTGAATTTCAGTGTCAATGTTGACTTTTGTGGAGAGGTGGCTGCCAAGTTAGTGGAAGTGGTCAACGTTTTCTAATGTTACACCATTAAGCTGTATTTCTGGCATTGGAGAGAGATTGGCTGGAAGAGCACTTTGGTTTTCTTGAAGTTCAATGACAGGCCGAGCTTCTCGTATGCTTCCTCTGTGAAGGTGTTTAGAGTGGCTTGTAGGTCTTCTTCTGAATGTGCACAGACGACCTTGTCATCGGCATACATGAGTTCTACAATAGATGTTGTTGTAACTTTGGTTTTGGTTTTCAGTCTGCTGAGGTTAAAAAGCTTGCCATCTGTCCGATAGATGATTTCCACTCTGGTGGGAAACTTCCCATCAACAAGGTGAAGTATCATAGCAATTAAGATGGAAAATAAAGTTGGAGCAATAACACACCCCTGTTTGACACATGATTCCACCTTAAATGGGTCACTTTGGGAGCCATTGCTGTCCAAGACTGTTGACATCATGGAGGAGCCGCAGGACTACAACTCCCAAATGTCAAGGTCTATTTTCCCTAGTGTTCACATTTGGGCATATTGAGTATCCATGCCAAGTTTAGTCCACATCCATCATTGTTTGAGTCCACAGTGCTCTCTGGATGTAGGTGAACTGCAATTCCTAAATTCAAAGTCAATGCCCACTAAACCCTTCTAGTGTTTTCTGTTGGTCATGGGAGTCCTGTGTGCCATGTTTGGCTAAATTCCATCATTGGTGGAGTTCAGAATGCTCTTTGATTATAGGTTAACTATAAATCCCAGCAATTACAACTCTCAAATGACAAAATCATTTTTAGTGATGGTTACTCCTTGGGTTAGTAGGTGTCTTGTGTCCAAATTTGGTGGCAATTCGTCCAGTGTTTTTTAGCTGGCCATTGTTTTCATGCGTAATATGCTATTTTATTTATTTATTTGTGGCGGACTCTTGATTTCACAGTTAGAGTGAGGCAGCATTTTTACTTCACTCATAGAAGGTTCAAATAAATGCACAGTCATAACAGTGATGTAGGACTGCACAAAATTTATTGTTGGATCTGAGAAGTCATAAGACAACCAAAGGGTGGGGGTAGGGAGGATGCTTTGATTTTCACCATAAAACTCTTGGCTAGTAGCTTCTGGAGCAAATCCAGTGTTGCCTTGGTTCAATGCCCTCTGGATAAGGGCACACTGCAACTCCCAGATCCATGTTTAATCACCCCCAATCCCCGCCTGTCCTGTGTGCACAGTTGGCCATGTTTGGTCCAGATATGATGTTGGCTTTCTGGATCCAGGTAAACAACTACTACTATTTGAAAAGGGCAATCATTCTCCAATCTCTGCCTGTATGCACTGTTGGGCACATTGGCAGTCACGCAGTGGCATATTGGCTCTATGTGCCAAGTTGGGCACATTGGCTCTAAGTACTGGTCACAACATGCAGCGTGGAAAGATCGTTTTCAATCATAAAGAGAGTGAAAAGTGTATCTAGAAGTTTAATGACAGACCAGGGACTTAGTGGACTAGCAATGATTTCCATCCATCAGGACATCGCTATCAAACCAGAAAAAGTCATTGACAAAATGGCCAGGGAGAAAAAAAAGAAGACTGTTGCTGTAAAGTTAAAACAATAAGTTAAAAAATATTCTAAACATTTTGTTAATGAAAGTAAATAAATAACATTTATTATTTAAATCGTTATGTTTATTCATGTCATGATCTGATCACCATGCTCAATATATCCCATATGCATGGAGGTATTGCGATAATGATACAAAAGGTTTGCTAGGGTAGACCCTCTCTCACCCAGACTCAGCCCCTCCTGAATCAAAATCCTGGCTACGGCCCTGTGCCCATCCAGTGGGCTGTCATGGCTAAGTGGAGATTTGAACCCTGGTCTTGTCCAAACCTCTACACCAGGGGTGCTCACACTTTTTCAGCATGCGAGCTACTCTTAAAGCAACCAAGTCCAAAAGATCTACCTGCCTCCACCGCTGCGCGCTCCTGTGCGCTCCCACAGCCGTGCACTCCCACCACCGCGCGTGCTCCTGCTGCTGTTTTCTGCCCGCGCAGCGCTTCTTCCGCCTGTGGGGCATTGCAGGAAGGAGAAAGCACGAGGCAAGGCATCCAGAGGGAGCGCTTTGCCCTGCCTGTCTCGCTGGCAACGGAGGCTGCACAGCTGCTTCTGGACAAGAGAGAGGCAGGGCGCTCCCTCCAGAGGCTCCGCCTCATGCTTCCTTCTTCCTGCAATGCCCCGCAGGCAAAAGAAACACAGTGAGAGCAGAAGCCAGAGCGCCCCATCTGGCTGGTGAGGCCCAAAGATCACCTGGAAGAGGGCTGAAGATTTACTAGTAGCTCCCGAGCTACAGTACCTAATGAGCACCCCTGCTCTACACCAGTGCTGTCCAACTTCTGGCGGGTCCAGGGCCGGATAAGAGGTCACTGATGACCTGCGGGGCCGCTCAGCCCCACCCCAGGCCCCGCCCCCAGACTCCGCCCCAGGCCCAGGCCCCGCCCCCTCCTAAAGCCGCCAAAAAAGGAGTAGGCGGCGCCAAGAGCAGCGTCACAGGCCTGGCGTGACGCGCTGCTCTTGGCACCGCCTACTCCTCCTTTCGGCGCCCCCTCCCCTTCCTAGGCCGGGGAGCCGCGAAAAAGGAGGAGTAGGCGGCACCAAGAGCAGCGTGTCACGCCAGGCCTGTGGACGCGCTGCTCTTGGCGCCGCCTTCTGCCCTTTTTCGGCGGCTCCCCTGCCCTAGGAAGGGAGGGGGGCGCCGAAAAAGGGCATAAGGCGACGCCAACAACAGCGCGTCACAGGCCTGGCGTGACGCGCTGCTGGCACCGCCTACTCCTCCTTTTGGCGGCTCCCCGGCCTAGGAATGGAGGCGCCGAAAAGGAGAGTAAGGCGGTGCCAAGGGGCAGTGCATCACGCCAGGTCTGTGACGCGCTGCTCTTGGCGCCGCCTTCTGCCCTTTTCAGCGGCTCCCCCGCCCTAGGTAGGGAGGGCGCCGAAAAGGAGGAGCTAGCTCTCTTCCTCCTCCCTGCCCCCCGCCCCCTCCCCCCCCCGGCCGCCAATTTTTTTATTAAAAAAAAATCAATTTTTTTAAAAAAATTTAAAAATGGCGGCTGAGGGCATAGGTGGGGCCGTGTCCAACAGGCTACGGGGCCGGATCCGGCCCTGGGGCCGCCAGTTGGACGGCCCTGCTCTACACCATACTGGTTCACAGCAGTCAATATTATCAGATCCGAAGGACACTATGAGCCTCATCACATTGATTAGTTCTTCTGGGGTGATTTGCCAGCCCCCCCCCCCATTTTTCTCTCTCCAAAATCCTGTCTAGGAACCTGCAAGTGAGGTTTTATATATCTGTGGAATGTCCATGCTGGGAGAAATAATTCTTGTCTGTTTGAGCCAAGTGTGAAAGTTGCAATTGGCCAGCTTGATTAGCATTGAATAACCTGGCAGACAAACAGACAAGAGTCCTTTCTCCCACCCTGGACATTCCACAGATATTGTTGAAGGCTTTCATGACCGGAATCACTGGGTTGTTGTAGGTTTTTCGGGCTGTCTGGCCATATTCTAAAAGCATTCTCTCCTGATGTTTCGCCGGCATCTATTTATTTATTTGTCATGTTTCTATACCGCCCCTCTCAGCCCGAAGGCGACTCGGGACGGTTTACACAGGCAGTCTCTGCCCTCAATACAACACAAGCAACAAGGCAAAAAAATAGCCATATAATAACAAATTAACAATTAAAAACAAACAATTGCAGTCTCAGCGTCATGTTGAAATCAGTTTCCGTCGCATCGCCGTCATTCCACATATCTAATTAAGCCTTATATTTCATCAGCAAATGCCTGCTCAAATAGCCAGGTCTTGACTTTCTTGCGAAATGTCAGGAGGGAGGGAGGGGGCCGATCTGATGTCTCTAAGGAGAGCGTTCCAAAGCCGAGGAGCCACCACTGAAAAGGCCCTGTCTCTTGTCCCCGCCAGTCGTGCCTATGGCAGGCATCACAACCTCTGAGGGTGCCTGCCATGGATGCAGGCAAAACGTCAGGAGAGAATGCTTCTAGAACATGGCCAGACAGCCCAACAAACCTACAACAACCCATTCCACAGATATATACACCCCATTTGCCTAGTCTCCAACACACCTCACAACCTCTGAGGATGCTTGCCACAGATGTGGGCGAAACGTCAGGAGAGAATGCTTTGGAACATGGCCATACAGCCCGAAAAACGCACAGCAAGCCAGTCTACCGGCTGTTAGGGATTGTGAGAGTTGAAGTCCAGAACAGCAGCGTGTCCACGTCCTTCTTGGATCCTGGTGCCAAGAGTTGGAGCCAGCGCTATTCCAAGTGACTTGCTTGTGGCTGAGCCCATCTCGCGCCCTTCCTCGTCTCGCCTCGCAACCCAAAGCGTTCCGAACTGGAAGGCTGGAGAGAGGGGGGTGGGGGGGAGGGAGGGAGACGTCCCCTTCGGCTTGGCCCCTCCCCTGCCCGCCTTTGCCTCCCGAAGCGCAGTCACTCAGTCCGACTCGCAGGCAGGCAGGGTTAACTGCGCGCAGCCCGAGCGGCTCGGCATGTGAAGCGCCTCGGCGGCCAACGGGATGTACTCCGCCAACGGGACCCGGAGCGACCTGGAGCCGGACCCGGATCATCAGCCGCGGGAGGAGGAGGAGGGAGACGCGGCGGCGGCGGCGGCGGGGGTCTCGCCCTTCAGCGCCGGGACCTACGAGCTGCTGGCCCTGCTGGTGGCCACCATCGGCCTGCTGGGCTTGTGCAACAACCTGCTGGTGCTGGTGCTCTACGCCAAGTTCAAGCGGCTCCGGACGCCCACCCACCTCTTCCTGGTCAACATCAGCCTCAGCGACCTGCTGGTCTCCCTCTTCGGGGTCAGCTTCACCTTCGGCTCCTGCCTCCGGCACCGCTGGGTCTGGGACGCCGCCGGCTGCGTCTGGGACGGCTTCAGCAACAGCCTTTTCGGTAAAAGGAAAGAAACAGCCCCCAAAAGGGTGGGGAGGAGGGACTACGGCAGGGGCAGAGTGCCTCTGGGCATGTGCAGAGGGCAGCCGTGTGCGTCTCGGAGGAATGTGTGCCTGTATTAGATGGGGAGAGGCTCCGTACAATGCATTCCTTTGCAGGGCTCTTCTACACTGTTGAATTATCGGATGGGGAGAGTCTAGTATTTAGGCCAGGCCTGGGCAAACTTGGGCCCTCCGGGTGTTTTGGACTTCAACTCCCACCATTCCCAACAGCCTCGGGCCCCTTCTCCCCCCCGGCTCTTAAGCCTCTTGGACTTCAACTCCCACCATTCCCAACAGCCTCAGGCCCCTTCCTTTTCCCCTTCAGCCTCTTAAGCCACTTGGACTTCAACTCCTATCATTCCTAACAGCCCCATGACCTTTCCTTTTTCCCCTCAGCCATTTAAGTCTCTTGGACTTCAACTCCCACCATTCCTAACAGCCCCAGGCCCTTTCCTTTACCCCATCAGCCTCTTAAGCCTCTTGGACTTCAACTCCCACCATTCCTAACAGCCCCGGGCCCCTTCATTTCCCCCCTCAGCCTCTTAAGCCTCTTGAACTTCAACTCCCACCATTCCTAACAGCCTCAGGTCCCTTACTTTCCCCCTTCAGCCTCTTCAGCCTCTTGGACTTCAACTCCCACAATTCCTAACAGCCTCAGGCTCTTTCCTTTTGGTCCAGTGAACAAAAATACATCCTGCATAGCAGATATTTACATTATGATTCATAATAGTAGCAGAATTACAGTTACAAAGGAGCAACAAAATAATTTTATGGTTGAGGGTCACCCCAACACAAGGAATTGTATTAAGGTGTCACAGCATTAGGAAGGTTGAGAATCACTGGGTTAAACCCTTGTGTCGGCTGAACTGCTGACTTGAAGATCAGTGGTTTAAATCCATGAGATTGGGGTGAGCTCTTGTCTGTCAGCTCCAGCTTTCCATGCAGGGACATTAGAGAAGCCTCTCACAGGATGGTAAGATATCAAACATCCGGGCATCTCATGGACAACATCGCTGCAGACATCCAATTCTGTCACGGCAGAAGCAACTTGCAATTTCTCAAGTCACTTCCGACAAAAAAAACTGTTGGGATATAATGGGCCATGTCTCTAAACATGGATGGAGTGCCTTTCGGGTCCCACTGGGGAACCTACTGTTTGTTTTTGCACACTTCATCCTTTAGAGTTCCAACTGCTTTGCTGCTTTTCTCTTTGTGATCTTGTATTTACACTCCTGACTGTATTTGTCTTGATGTTCACTGTATCTACACCCACGGGCTTCCTGTCATTCTGCTTCCCATCTTCTGCTAGGCAGATGTGTTCCTTTCTGCGTCCTCTGGCACTGGCCTTACACTTATCACTTTGCTGCAGAAGGTGGCGGGAAGCTATAGTAGCTCCACGAAGCAATTACGGTATCATCAGCAGGAGAGGTTTGAGCAGAATTATTGTGTTTTGCTCCATTGTTAATCTTGCTGTCTTCATTTGTTCTTTAAAATAGGCAGAACTGACAGTGTTCTATTGGTAGCAAAGATTAGCAGAACTCATCTCCATATTCACAGTTTTGCCAAAACACCCTTACGTTTTATACCAGTGCTTCATACCTGTTTTCCACTTCCTTGGCATCCCTGGTGCTCTAATCGCCACTCTCAATGTGGTAAAGCTTTCCATTACAAGAATACCCTAATCTGAGGATGCCTGCCATAGATGTGGGCAAAATGTCAGAAGAGAATGCTTCTGGAACATGGTCATACAGCCCAGAAAACTCACAGCAACCCAACGATTCCAGCCATGAAAGCCTTCAACAACACACTATCCTAAGTATCTCACAAGATTTTTAGTTTGCCAGGATTGCATTAGCCCTTCATTAAGCTCATAAAAAGCAACTTTTTTCAATCAGACACCATCCAAGGACTTTGGTTTCGATCATCTTTAAACAATATAAGGTATTAACAGTGGAAATTGTGATTCAGCACTTCTAAAAGGCAAAATGTTGGTATGGAGTGGCTAGAGAATATATACACACACATTTAAAGAAGAAATGTACTTTATTTATGGTGTCCTTACTAGCATCTATTGAATCTAGTCTCATTCCATTTTTTCCTCATCACCTATGTCTTTGCCCACAGTTCTTATTATAGACTAGCTTGGGTACCCAGTGTTGCCCAGGTTATTTGAAAAAGTCAGTTTAATTGTTCAAAATGCATAAGGTTGTGGATGAAACCCTAAAAAACTCCACTAGAACTTAAAGTTTGTCTATGTTGGGCAAGTTTGCTCTAGATGCATCAGTGGTAGGGTATGCTCTCTGGCTGGAGGGTAAACTACAACTTCTATTATGGCGAGTCAGTCCCCTCAAATCCCTTTAGTAGGCTGAGTTAGTCATGGGGGTTCTGTGTGCCAAGTTTGATCCCAGTCATTCTCAGTGGAGGTCACAGTTTCTCTGATTTTGGGTGAACTAAAAATCCCAGAAAGAAAGGTCAGTTCCCCTCAAACCTTTCCGGTAATCAAATTTTGGCATATCAGGAATGTGTGCTAAGTTTGGTCCAGATCCATCGGTGTTTGTGTTCACAGTGCTCTCTGGATGTAGGGTAACTACAACTCCTACAAATCAAGGTGAATTTTCCCCAAAGACTTCCAATATTTTTTGTTGCTCATGGGGGTTCTGTGTGCCAAATTAGTTCCAGGTCCAGCATTGGTGGAGTTCAGAGTGCTCTTCGATTGCAGGTGAACTATATATCCCCACCACACACTCAGAAGTATTTTCACTTTTATTATGTACATAGATTACACTACACACATACTATGTATAAATTACCCCTACAACTCCTTTGTAATTGACCTTTCTTCCCCTCATACCCATACTTTCCACATCTAAGCCCTCTGCCATTATTATTCCCAATTTTTAGCAGGTTTAAGCATGGGATGATGGTTTCAGCACTGGATTTCCAGTTCTGGAAACCAGAGTTCAAATTCATGCTCAGCCAAGAAACTCACTGGGTGACCTTGGGAAGGTCACAGAATCATAGAGTTGGAAGAGACCTTGTGGGCCATCTAGTCCAACCCCTGCCAAGAAGCAGGAAAATCGTATTCAAAGCACCCCTGACAGATGGCCATCCACACTCTCTGAACCTCAGGTCACACTCTCTGAACCTCAGAGGAAGGGAATGACACACCTCCTCTGAGCAAATCTTGCCAAGAAACCCCTGTGATACGTTTGCCATTGTAGGGATGCCATAGGTTGGAAAAAACTTGAGGGCACACAACAGCAGAAACGACATGTACTTCCCTTAATTTCTCCCAACCCTTGTGTTTACCCCTCCCTCCCTTTGTCTGTGGAATATTTTAGATTAAAAGTTCCCTGGGAGCAGGAGTTTATGTTAAACGCTGAAAGGTGCCTTGTACATGAACCCTGCTTTGTGAACTTTCCTCTCTATTTGTGATGTGCAGGCTATAATTACTTCTGTCCATGTAAAAAACCTCACCACTTGCATAAAAGAGGGATGTATCCAGAGGCTCAGAGAAAACCTCAAGTTTGCGAAATCTTAGGAGGGAAAAATAAAGGGGAGGAGAACTAAAGGCAACTCGGTGCTTAGCAAACAGACTGGTGGAAGCATGGAGAAAGAACTAGAAAACTGGTTGAGATAGTTGTATCTGAGAGAAGATACATCATTTTCTTGCACATTGTGGTGCTCCTACTAATAACTCACAGGACAATGCAACCCCAGTTTTCATTGGGCCAGTCCCTATAGTTGTTTGCCAAATATATCATTTTTTGGCATTTTCTAGGTCCTCCAGGGCACCTCTATGGTATTATTGAGCCAAAAGTCCATAATTGCAATATGTTTTACTGTTATCTGCAGTTTTATCTGCCCACTTGAAATCTAAAAACATATACTTTGCAGATACAGAGGTTATACTGTATTCTATTTTAAACATAATTCCATCTGTTGTCTCATTACTTTCACATTCCCTTAAGGTTATTGGATAACCTTCCACCTCCTTTTGGATGTATCTCCTATTTCTCCATCTGTTTCCTTTCCTATACCACAAGCCAGTCGTTCCAAAATTTTGTACACAATGATTGAGTAGGTCTTTCATCCCAAGTGGATTTTTTCACAATAAATCACAGTGATTACTGATCTACCAGATGTGAAAAACCTTAAGCAAATCAAACTTACACTGTTTTGTTTATTACTAAATTGGATGATATTTTCCACAGAGCTTTCAGTTTGCCAACAACATAACTAACTGATTAGGTAAAACTTACCACAGTTTGATAACAGTTTGACTTTATCTTCTTTATTCTTATTTGCAGACACAAATATCATAAAAGCGCTCTTAAATAGATAAGCATTGCAAAGTGGTATAGCCTCAGTTTACTTTTAAAGAAAGCAATATTTATTTATTTATTTACAGTATTTATATTCCTCCCTTCTCACCCTAAAGGGGACTCAGAGTGGATCACAGAACACATACACGGCAAACATTCAATGTCGTTATACACTGGCAAGACAGACAACTGTACATAGATAGAGGCTTTCCCATCTTCGGCATCTTGGAGGCTGTACTTGGTTCTGATCAGGGGGGTGCTGCCACTCCACTTTGCCTACCAAAGAGCTTTGTGCATAAACTTTGTCCTTGATCGAATTGCTGACATTTTTCTGGCATTTCCTTATGGGTGCCTTAAATATCTCCCTGCTTAAGAGGTACCTATTTATCCACTGACATGGCTGTTTTTGAAACTGCTAGGTAGGCAGAAGCTGGGCCGAAGGCCAAGAGCGCTCTGACCCAGGCTTCGAACTGTTGTGTTAAAGCCAATACACCTGTTGAATTATGTTGGGATGGGGGGGGGGGGGGGGAGAGAAGACAGCAATTTTCTGGTTTTCTTGAGTGAACTTTTCTTTTCCCACTTTCCTTAGAGTTTTTGCTTGCTATCTACAGGATTTCCCTGCAGAAACATTGAAGTCACTTATACATCTAAGTAATTTCTGGCAACAGGATACTAGTGTCCATGTTGGTTGAGAAATTTTTGAATTGTATTCCAAAAAATTGATGTTTTCCACCTCTTCAAAATACGATCTCTCTGAAAAGCAACTATGCCCCCACCCTTACCAGCATCTCTGTTTTTATGCACCTAAAGGATTTCTTTTTATAAAGGCATAGGCTCTATAATTTTTTTCTTTCATGACAAGCCATAAGGTTATTTCTCCCTCAAGATATGCTCTGGGATTGCTGCATGAAGTAGAATGTAGCTTTTGCATTCTCTCAGAAGAAACCACTGTTGGCTGGTTCACACCTGGATGTGTCTTACCTGATTACGCTCAAAGGAGTGGAAGCCCAATATGATGCTTTTTTGATTTTATAAATGGGGAGGAATGTCCAGGTAGAGTATGATCCCTGTATCCATAGATAATAATATAATAATACCAAAATTTTATTTTTGTTGCTTGCCTCCATCTCCCCAAAGGGATTCGGGGGGGCTTACATATGATACAAGGTGCCTAAAAGTGGTGCAGTGGATTAAAGCGCTGAGCTGCTGAACTTGCTGATCGAAAGATCACAGGTTTGAATCTGTGGAGTGGCGTGACCTCCCGCTGTTAGCCACAGCTTCTGCCAGTTTGAAAACTTGCAAATGTGAGTAGATCAATAGGTACTGCTCTGGCGGGAAGGTAACAGCAGTCCATGCAGTCATGCTGGCCACATGACCTTAGAGGTGTCTACAGACAACGCTGGCTCTTCAGCTTAAAAATGGAGATGAGCACCAAACCCCAGAGTCGGACACAACTGGACTTAATGTCAGGGGGAAACCTTTACCTTTACCTAGAATACAAAAAGCAAAACCAATAGTTCATAAAACAACAATTTAACACTCAGAACACCCAATACCCTATGTTGACAACTGCTGTTAGACATGGCCGAACTGTAAACAAGACAATGGAATGGGATAGTGCAAATTGTAGCTAAGGGACAAGGGTATGTGATGGAAGTGCAGTGCTGCGCCATTAATTGCAGACCATTGGGGCTAGACATTTGCAAAGGCTTATTTAAACATGCAAGTCCAGGATGATATGTTTCTGGACATCACCTGGATATGTAAAATGTTGGTTAATAGCAAATCCTATTGAAATGAAGACTCCTGGGCCAAGAATTCCATAGAGTTGTACTCGAGAACCTAGAAAATACCTAGAGAGGACATGCTGTGTTGGATGTGGATCATTTCAACTGTAGATGCTGGTTTCATGGCTCTAGGAGTCATATTGTATTTAATTTCTATCTTTACAGGCTAGCAACACATATGTCCCCTTGGGCTTTTGCTCTTCTGTTTAGTGTCCTGGTGACTAGCTTCTGAATGCATGAAATTATGTCAATGAAACATAAAGCATTGAGGTGATACCAAGACAGGTTAGATCTAAGAGTTAGATCTGCATAGTTCCTTTGCAAGGCATATGCATTGTTGGATCTTGCAGACAATGGAAGGGCATGCACATTTCACTTGTCTGTAGGACTAAGTAAGTTTAATTGAATACTGGACTTATCTGTTTTATCCAGATTATCCCAACCAGGAAGTGTCAGAATGAGACTCAAGCATACTAATACTCCTCCGTGATGCATGCATCCTTTAGTAAGAACTTGGATTTAGTCCTGTTGGTGTTTGCACTAATTGGATGCATTTGTTTGATTTGTCCATTTTAGAACTATAACTGTTATGGCTCAATGCTCTGGAATCCTGGGAGTTTTAGTTCTGCAAGGTCTTTTGTCTCCCCTGACAAAATCTGTTGGTGCCCCACGAAACTACAATTCCTAGGATTCCATATCATTGTGCCTTTTAAAGTAGTGTTAAACTACATTAATTCTACAATGTAGATGCACATAAGCATTCGTTTATTAAAGGTTCCAGGTTTGTCCCAGCATTTTTAAAAAATTGTGTCAGAAGTGCATTGAGAATATACCGCAAGTCAAACTTGGAGCCATAGTGGCACAATGGGTTAAACCCTTGTGCCAGCTGAACTGCTGATCTGAAGACCTGAAGGTCAGTGGTTCGAAGCCACAAGACAGGGTGAGCTCCCCTGTCAGATCCAGCTTCCCATGCAGGGACATGAAAGAATCTTCCCACAGGATAGTAACACACCTGGGTGTCCCCTGGACAATGTCCTTGCACATGGCCAATTCTCTCACAATAGAAGCGACTTGCTCCAGCAGGAGAATTTAATGAAATGGTAGCCATAGAATCTTCCATTTCTGAAAAGGTGATTTTTACAGGGGAAAAAGCATTGTGGTATGTTATCTTGATATTCCTATCCTATCTGATTTGTCATTGATCCACTCCTTTGGCGATGACATTTATCCAGTTCATGAGTCAGCATGTCCATTGGTTGTCTTCTATTTGTGCCCATCTTCTTTTTGCCTCATAGATTTCATTGACCACGTCACGTACCCCAGTTCTTTGGCTCAGCTCTTTATTGCTGACTTTATCTCTGATTGTCATGCCACACACCCATTTTTCCATTGCTCTTTGAGTCACCACCAGTTTTTCCTCCTCTAACTTTGTTGTTAACCATGTTTCAGCAATATCTTGATCTTGCTAAATGGAAATGAAAAAGTGAACAAACTGTTTAGCTCAATCCAACATAAAATCTACTTTTCATCCCCCCCCCCCCCCCTAGCCATCCTTCAAGCCCACCTCTGGAATCAGGATAACAGAAACTTAATTGTAGATATGAAAGCAGTGATTTTAAGACCTTTGCATTACCTATATATGTAATTTCTTTTCTCATAGAGTATGTCTCATATAGTTTTTAGCATGTCATGATGAAATATGTTTTTAACAGAAGAGATGTTTATTTTTTTTACTTTTGTAATGGTAAATTTTAAGATAAGCTTTTATTTTATTTTTTAAAGCTGCCTTGGGTACCTGGGAGGCCCCGGTGGCACAGTGGGTTAAACCGCTGAGCTGCTAAACTTCCTGACTGAAGGGTCAGTGGTTCGAATCCAGGGAGCGAGGTGAGCTCCCACTGTTAGCCCCAGCATCTGCCAACCTAGCAGTTCAAAAACATGCAAATGAGAGTAAATTAATAGGTAACACTCCGCGGGAAGGTAACAGCGCTCCATGCAGTCATGCCGGCCACATGACCTTGGAGGTGTCTACAGACAACACTGGCTCTTCGGCTTAGAAATGGAGATGAGCACTACTCTCCAGAGTCGGACACGACTAGACATAATGTTAAGGGAAAACCTTTACCTTTACCTGGGTACTTTAGCAGGAGAAAAGTGGGGTAAATTGGTATAAATGAATAATAAGACATTACTATGCTTATTTTGGTATTGCAAACATCATCTAGACAGGAGGCGTCCATGCATATCAAGAATGTTGGTAGCATAAAAGATACTGGGAATGGGGACGATTTCTTGCACAAAATGCATTGTTTTCTGCCCCAAAACATTACTGACATTTTCACAAAAAGTGTTGAAATGTGAAAAAAAAGACTGTTGACCTTTGTTTCCTTCAAGAATGAGAAAAAATGCAAGTATTTTATCTATCTCTTTTCAAAATTCAGATTACAATGTTCATACTGAGCACTGCACACAATCTATGACATTTGGTTGATTTGCCATATATTGTATATATCTACAGTGTGGTTTGGATGGAAACCATAAGCGTTTACTTTCAATTTTCACTTATAATTGACACTGTAATCCACATTGTAATGAACTATAAAGGGTTGTTGGGATAATCCCTGTGAGGAAGACTTGGTTCCATTTAGCTGTGCTGCAACAATTGAAGGATAAACAAATGTATTTTAATATAGATATGACGTGTGTTCTTTCCTGCAGAAACAGCACAGCCATGGTACTGTAGTGTTCATGCATTATTTCCTTCATTCACTAGCTTTTCTTCACGACTTGCATATTAAATCCATGGACATGACCTACATATGAAATTTAAGGTCTGAACACTTGCAATCATATCAGTAGCATCCCAGCTTATGTTGAGGACTTGAATCATGTGAACTTTAGAAAGTCATCGATTTTATCTTTTTTTTTAACAGCTAGACACTAGTTACACATACATTTTAGACATGCAGACAACTTCCTTTTCAAATAAACCTTAGCCATTTTCCCAATATAGTTTTTCTGAGGATAAAAAACAGAATAACAATGTTCAGCTTTATGCTGGATGACCTCATTTTGGCGTAAGTCTAACCCAACTTCCCCAAACATGGTGAACCCCAAATGTTTTGCTAGTTGAGACTGATAGCAGTTGTAGTCCAAAAGAGTAGCTGTCGGAAGACATCTGCTCTGAACCATTGTTTGCTGTTAACTGTCAGGTTGACTTTGACTTATGGCAATCTCATGGATGAGAACTTTCCAAATCACCCTAACCCCAATTGCCCCGCTCAGGTCTTTCAGACTATGGGGGGCGGCTTCTTTGATTGAATCTATCCATATGGAATGTGATCTTCGTCTTTGTCCACTGTCTTTATCTTACCAAGCATTATTGTGTTTTCTAGTCATGTCTTCTCATGATATGTCCAAAGTATGTCAATCTTTGTTGAGTCACCCTGGGTTCTAGTGAGAATTCAGGTTTTTACTGCTCTAGGACTCATTTAATTTGTTTAATGCAATGAGAATGACCTGCAGTTATCTTTTAACCTACTTTAAACC
The DNA here is from genome assembly GCA_030556195.1 of Anolis apletophallus. Taxonomy (NCBI): domain Eukaryota; kingdom Metazoa; phylum Chordata; class Lepidosauria; order Squamata; family Anolidae; genus Anolis; species Anolis apletophallus. The sequence continues at coordinate 166,963,939 of JARBWK010000003.1, read as the reverse complement.
AGAGGTGGGGAACATATGACCTGCATGCTCGCTCCTGCCACTTTTACAGCTCCCAGACATACTGCCAGTGATTAAATTTGTTGTGACAGCAATTCAAGTACACACCTAGTTTTTCAGGTGGTTCATGTTTCCTGAAGATTTTGAGGAGCACATTCCACTACTTTGCATTGAATTGCAAAAGGCATTGGTTTTGTGCTGCAGAAGTGGATTTAGCGGTAGCAGATTTGAGAGATATAGCTCCTGGATTGTTCCAAGGGAGCCACTGTACCCTATTAGCCCCATTTGGTCTGGGTCCAGGTCCAGATATTACAGCAAGATGTAATTAGTCCAAACAGAAGAACTTCCTAGATTTTCCCCTCATTTGAGGATGAAATGAAGACAAGAGAAACCTATGGGTTGAGATTCTTGGAGGAAAGGGGGGAATAAATGTAACATCAGATACTTTCCACTTAGGCAGAACTGCTTAAAAGGACTGGATTTCGAATTGCTATAGGAAAGATACCTATGACATTAACACATGAACTAGGTGAAGCATCCCACTTCTGATTTTGCCAAAGAAACTGAAGGGCAGTGAGGCAAATTCGTTGCCCCGCGTGCCACTTCATCATGGCGTTGCTTCCCCCATCACATGGGGAAGCATTGCCTGAGCAGCAAGGATCTGTGCTGGATCCAATAGAGCCAGCACAACATGGGCAGGCTCCTGTGTTGGGAGGGAAGTATTGTATGATGCTTCCATTCCAGTTGTTGGCAGGGCCTCTGCCAGATGCCTCGTGGGATGGGCAACGTGCTCATCCATCACTGGACTGGTGGGGAGGCGCCCTAGGATGCTTTCCAAGCGCTGTCTAGTGAGGTCCATAGATATGTCTGAGAAATATTTTTCTTGGTATTTCTTTAAATTGGAGAAGTTCCTCCAAATACCAAGCCCAAATGATTCTCTGGAATATATTCACTTTCAGTTGGGAGTCCTAGACAGAACATAATAACTTCACTGTTGATATTTCATCTAACAACCTTATCAGACATCCTGATTTACCCGTCATGTGCCACTTCTTATCCTCACTGAAGTGAAAACACTGGAACAATTGTAGTGAATATATAGGTATTCATTCACAAATGCATATTATTCAAATTCATATAGCATTACTGTACTTAAATGACAATTTAAATGGCAATATAAACATAAATGCGCTACTCCAAAGTAAGGTTCCTACCAAGCATGTGTGGAGTCCAATGTCGGGTTATAGTTCATAAGGTAGTCTTTATGGGTGTGCACAGTTCCATCCAATGATGATTCCAATAGGAGATAAGGCCAAGTTATAATCCGTCCCCGATGGGAAACTCACAAAGCAAATGAAACTAGATTGTACAGGAGTTCTATACCATTTTGTCTGGATTTTTCATTGCATCTGCAGTTTGAAGCTTCAAACTATATTAAATGGTAAGTGAAAATGGGGCCTAAGAGTTATAGCAAAAAAAATACGAAAATAGGGATACAATTTTCTTTTGTTTTTGCCCACTACCACATCATAATTGGATGGCTGCCAACTGTGATTTATATAAGAAATGTATAGATTATCAATAGGCAAAGTTGTTCTTACTGTTTTTAAAAAATGCTGCTCCTTTGGAAGGATGAGGATAAGTAATCATTCCAGTGCCATAAACAGAGGAAGGAATACTGGGTGAGAACTGCCCTTGGAACAGGAGAAGCTTAGATAAATTGCTTTCCAATACTCGTGTTTATAGCAAAGAGGCCAGAATGATTGTTTGGCTTCTTGCTATTAACAACAGTGTGCCATAGATGGGGATTGACATTTCAGTATAGGACAAATAGGTATTTAAAATTGACACATAGGAGGAAATTAATAGAAGAATTATAGTAAGACTTCTATAGCCACAAAACCCGTATTTGCAGTTATTCTTATCTGTGCCTGTGAAAAAAATGGCCTCTTGTGGAATTTTCTAGGTTCTTCAGTTGATGCTATAGCACAGGCATGGGCAAACTTTGGTCCTCCAGATGTCAACTTTGACAATTCATAACAGCTTCAGGCCCCTTCCTTTTCCCCCTCAGCCGCTTAAGCTTGTGGGAGTTGAAGTCCAAAACACCTGAAGGACCAAAGTTTGCCTATGCCTGCTATAGCATATGTCCACTGGAAGTTACCATAGAGTTGTGTTGGAGAACCTAGCATATACCTAGAGAGGATACTTCCCTAGCAATCTCTAGATCACTGATTCCCAAAGTGGGCGGTACCACCCCCTGGTGGGCGGTGAGGCGATCCAAGGGGGCGGTGGGAGGCTCAGGGGAATTTGGGGGGCAGTTAACAATTGGCCATTTAGGAAGGGTCGTGCAACCCTCTTCTTTGGCCCCACCCCACCCCCTTTGCTTTGACCTGCATATTAGATATTTGGATTAGAATTCATAAGAGTAGCAAAATTATTTATGAAGTAGCAACGAAAATATGGTTGGGGGTCACCACAACATGAGGAACCTTATTTAGGGGTCATGGCATTAGAAAGGTTGAGAACCACTGCATTAATACATATATTTTTCTGTTTAATTGCTATCAATTTTTTTTAAAAATAATTTCTGGGGGGGGGGGGGCAGTGAGTAAAAAAATTTCTGGGAAGGGGGCGGTAGGTGAAAAAAGTTTGGGAACCACTGCTCTAGATCCTCCATTGAAATTCTGCGGTATGCCAGGATCAGACATCATATTATTTAATCGTGTTTTATCATATTCATAGTTTCAGGTAACTAAAGTTCAACCGGGAATCTATCCCCAACAGTTATGCAGGTCCGTACTGTATTATGATGGAGCTCTCTTTTAAAAAATAGACCTAGTGCTAGAGGCACAAATTTGGAGTATTTTCTGTGTATAACCTGTACCTACTCTGCTTTCAGAGGGAAAACACACACACCAGTCAATACAGTTGGCTTGTAAAACTCTTTTTATCCCCCTGTGAATAAGGGCTTTTGAAAAATGTGAGCTATCTTCAGGCATTAGAACTGTGACAGTGATTTCTACTACCAAGTCATTGTGCAGTATAAATATAGCTCATGGATTGCTCTTTGGGGCAAAATGTGCTGCAGATAACTAATAGACTGTAAAGATCTTAGTTTGCAGAAAGTTTACAAGAGATAAGGTGCCCGTTCCGCTTGTTCATTCTATGCAGGGTGGTATAGTCAGGCTTTTATACAGCAACCACCCAGGAACCGATTTCTATGAGTATTGCATGAGTATGCAGAACAGACACAATTCATAGCATGAAAGGGAGAGATTAGTAGCAGAAAAATAAGACCGGATAAGTTCAGAAGCTGAAGGTAATGGGGCAGCTGCTTTTGACGTACATAATTTAATTGAACATAGCTTTTATTGAAGCTTACGGAACAGTTCTTGCTTAAGACTGGGCTATCTTTAGCTCCCATAATCATAAGCCTTGAGAGGCTTTGGAGCATTAAGAGGTAGATACTTGCAGCAGGTCATTTGAGAGGCAAATGCTTATACGGGACAAGCATCTCTCAGTTGAGAAGGCAACCTGCCCTTCAGAACAAGTGGCCACGTTTTTGTACTATTGCTACATGTCTGTGATCATAAAACACAGCTTTGTCTTGCCAAATACACATATATTCTCTGGTTAATGAAAACCATTTGTCGGAGTTAATTGCAAAGGATTATTTAACCTTATCCTTCTTACAGCTACAGACACATGGATCCCTGCCCTAGTTTATCCCCCCAATGTGAGATGGTAAATTTCTATGTTAGGCTCTGAAAGTAGGTATTTTTTCGTGCCTGCATGAGATGTTTTCACAATGTGTTTCAGCAGAAGGAAGGAGGTTGAGTAGATGCCTTGTGACAGATGCTTCTGGGTATATTGCCAGGGGCAGTCACCTGGGTCACTGTCCCTAAATCCAGTCCTGGACCCTGACCAGTTCAGCTCATGTAAATGGATGGAAAAAGATGATTCATCTTGTATTTGACATATAAGGAACTGTGTGAATTTGGTGACTGTTTGAATGAGATCTTGTTGTAAATGACTAATCTGCCCTTGATAAGCATTGTGACAGCAACATATGGGCATCATTTTTCATGCACTATTTCCTCATGCAGCAAATTTCCCACACAGCTTGAAAACAGAACTTTAAATTATTTTTTTCATAAATGGAATTTATAAAAAAAAGTCTATGATAACAATTTATGTTATCATGTGTAATTATTATATTCCTATTGCAGATCATTTCTTATGAATTTGTGATAACAAAACTGTCTGTGTTGATTCTACAGCACATAATGTAGTAATGTAGGAGATAATGTAGCTGAAATAAAAAATGTATTTTGTACCTTGTTTTGTTGCTGAATTTCTTGAATTTGTTTTAAACCTTTAAAGTGTTCTGTATGTCTTTCGAGTGTGAACCGTCCCGAGCCTTTGGGGAGTGGCGGGTATGAATTGAAATAAATAAATAAATAAATAAATAAATAAATAAAAACACACTACAGCCTGTTTTAAATCAATCTTCCCCAACTTGGCCACCTCTCTCTATATTTTTTGAAAATTAATTCCCATTATTACCATTCAACCAGACTGTGTTGTATGAGAATGATGGTAGTTTATGAGGTTTTATGATGTTTTTAAATTTGTGTATTTTACATGCTGGAAATCGCCCTGAGCTTCGGGAAGGGCGATCAATTAAATCGAAATATTAAATAAATAAATAAATAAAATAGTTGTAGTCAGAAATATGCATCTGAAGATAGAAAAGGTTAGAGAAGGGTGTTCAGAATATTGACCACTATATTTGTAAATGATTATGCTCCATAGTGAAGGGTTGCATTTGGAGAATGCTGATATGGTTTTACGCTGGTGTTAATGCTGTTACACCAGGAATTTCATTTTCTTGGAAGAGTTGCACAAAATATGTGTGACAAACTTTTGTGCATGTAGTTGTACTATCTGGGACAGACCAGGACAATCTGCAACCCTCCAGCTGTTTTGGCTTCCAACGCCCAGAATTCCAGGCCATTGGACAAGCTGGCTAGGGCTTCTAGGAGTTGGAGGCCAAAACAGCTGGAAGGTTGCATGTTGTGCAGGCTTGGTCTAGGAGGTTTGGTGGGTGTGTTGTTGGGAAACTTGCACAATGGAAGAATTCATGGTTAAATAAACTGCTTAAAGACTGGTTGCAGAATAGTGCAACCCATTACTCCATTTTAGCTGTGATGGCCTGATTTACAATATGGATCTGGGGAGCAAGAACTTAAGCTAATGGTTATGCAGAAGTTGTTCATTATCTAGAACTCACTAGAGAGGTTTGGAACTTCTGGTGCATGTCTGATCTTCTGACTTTATGATAAGAGCTGTTTGACAGTGGAATATACTACCTTTGAGTGTGGTGAAGTCTCCTTCTCTAGAGGTTTTTAAACAGAGGCTTGATGGCCATCTGTTGGGGATGTTTCAATTGTGTGTTCCTCCATGGCAGGGATTTGGATTGACTCTTATGATTCTCCAACTCTACAATTCTATTCTTCTTTAAGGTTCTCTTTAATAATTTGTGAAATGTGAATGTGTGCACATGTATGCATATACAGTAGTCTTCCACAAATCAGTGACAGCAAGTATGTTGGCCGTCGGTTCTCCTAACCACCACATTGTGTCAATTGAGACACTACCTTTCTAAAATTACAGACAGTTCCCAAGTTCTTCTTAAGTTGAATTTGCTTCAAGTCAGAGCAGGTACATTTTTAAATGTAACTCCAGCCACAAACACCCAAAGTTTTGTGTAGCATAGGGAAGGCGTAACACCCCTGTGGTGTTTGTTCAGCTGTCTGTGTCTCTGTTGAGAAGATTTCACCTTACTTTCTGTCTCTGTGATCACTGGATTTTGAGAAATCTGGTTTGTGGAAACAAGGATTGTAGAGAAAGCTTCAGTGGAGACACCTTTCCCCCATGATAACTCTTTCAGGAGTGGATTTCCCTTCTTAGGGATAGATTTCTCTGACTTCCGGTTGTCTTACCCCTGTTCTTAACTATGAGTCATTTGTAAGTCAGATGTTTGTAACTCGGGACTGCCAGTACTCAACAGCTCATTTCATGCTTTTTCAGTTTTTGGTGGTGTGAAGAAATAGTTTTAATACTCAAATCTATTCTTGAAAGTCATGACTGAATGTATATGATGAGTTGTGTTTTGGTAACAGATCATGAACTGAGTCACAGTGGGCCCTTTGCATTTACTGAGATTTTGTTATAGGACTTCCGATGGACGCCAAAATATGTGAGTGCTACATTAGAATAGTAAAATCATTGCCCTTATATAAAAGAGCAAAATCTTTTTGAGTGGGTCTGAATATTTTCAAGCTGTGGATGGCTGAATCCATGGATGCAGAATTCATCCATGGGTGTGGAGAGGTGACTGTATAATTTTACAAAGAGGAGCAGATTATTTTCTTTTTCAGTCTGTCAGATCTTTGCTTTGACCATGACGAACCAAGTAAACCAAGCACAGTTGCATACCTGACTATAAAACAAATACAGTGGACAGTAGAAAATATCTGATTGATGTGTTACTCTTCTTTGTCTTTCTGCAGGAATTGTTTCTATCATGACCCTCACCGTTCTGGCCTATGAACGTTACATCAGAGTTGTGCATGCAAGAGTGATTGATTTCTCATGGTCTTGGCGGGCAATCACATACATCTGGCTCTATTCCTTAGCCTGGACAGGGGCACCACTCCTTGGCTGGAACCATTATACACTAGAAATACATGGATTAGGTTGTTCGGTGGACTGGAGGTCGAAAGAGCCCAGCGATTCCTCCTTTGTTCTATTTTTCTTTCTTGGTTGTCTAGCAGCCCCAGTTGGAATCATGGCTTACTGCTATGGACATATTCTTCATGCGATACGAATGGTGAGTTTGCTAGATCGATTGTTTCTTTCCCAATTTTAAATGAATAAATAAAACTCGGATGACTAAAATGTGACCAAATGTGAATATCGGTATGTGTTTGTCTGAACAATAGTAGTATAGTAGTCTTTTCAAAATATTGCCTTAATTTCACATCACATTCTCCTTAATACATCATGTTCTAGTGTTTCACGTAAGAGCAGAAGGTAGTAGCTGAATTTGCTCTGCTTGGTTTGAAGACATTTTTTCTAGTACAGAATGATTCTAAACCTTTAAAAAAAATTATTGCTGCAGTATCCAGTTTCACTGCCCTAAAGGGAAAGAGAATGAATCACTGAACCGAGAATAGGGCTGGGGAATTGGAGTGAGGTGGCTTCAGATAAGGATTTGACCATCTTTAATAAGTAGTTCCAGTACACCAAATGGCTGGATTCAGTCTTTTAGAGGGAGGAATAAATAATGATTCCAGAACAGACCTGAAGTTCATCACAAGGATACGGATCAGTAAAAATGCAATTGAAGTGAGGATTGTGGCACTGAATACATTTACAAAGGAGATAATTGCATCGTGGTATTTACTCTTGAGTACACTTGCTTGTAATTGCGTGCTTAAATAAGATGTGATTACTAAAGACAAGTGAAAGGAATCTGAATAATTCTAGAATATCCACAATATTTTGATCAGCATATTATATGAGTATGATATTTTTGAAGCATTTTTAACATAGTAAAAGAGGTTGCAATGTGGTAACAGTAATACCACACTTTAATTAATACAGAAAGTTGTATTCTATGATCAAAATAGTTAAGAACATAAGAACATAAGAAGAGCCATGCTGAATCGGACCTCAGCCCATCTAGTCCAGCATTCTGTATCACACAGTGGCCCACCAGTTGTACACGGGGATCTCGAGCAGAAGGGAGGGCAAAACCCTGACCTGCTCCCGACCCCCCACAACCAGTACCCAGGGAAATCCTGCCTACCTCAACCAACTCCGAGGTGGCACTTGGATGTCCTTTTCAGTAACTACTGATTCCCTTGGTATCCATGAATCTGTCTAATCCTGCCTTGAAGCTGTCCAGGCTGACAGCTGTCACAACCTCCTCTGGAAGTGAGTTCCATAACCCAATGACCCTCTGGGTGAAGAAATATTTCCCTTTATTAGTCCTAACTTTCCTACCTTGGAGCTTTAGGGAGTGCCCTCTAGTCCTAGTGTTTTGTGACAAAGAAAATAGTTTTTCTTTATTCACCTTTTTCTATCCCATGCATGATTTTATACACTTCGATCAAGTCACCTCTTAAACGCCGTCTTTCAAGGCTGAAAAGACCAAGGCGTTGCAACCTGGTTTCATAAGGGAGCCGCTCCATCCCTTGGATCATTCTTGTTGCCCTTTTCTGTACCTTTTCCAGTTCCGTTATATCCTTCTTAAGGTGCGGAGACCAGAATTGTACACAGTACTCCAAATGTGGCCTCACCATTGATTTGTAGAGAGGCAATACAACATTTGCCGACCTATTTTCGATTCCCTTCCTGATCATGCCAAGCATAGAATTTGCTTTTTTCACTGCTGCAGCGCACTGGGTTGACATCTTCATTGAGCTGTCCACCAAAACCCCAAGATCCCTTTCCTGGTTTGTCTCGGAAAGCTTTGACCCCATCAATTTGTAGGTGTAGTTGGGGTTCTTTGCCCCAATGTGCATGACTTTACACTTGTTTAGGTTAAAATGCATTTGCCACTTTGTTGCCCATTCACTCAATTTCGAGAGATCTTTCTGGAGCTCTTTACAGTCAGTTTCATTTTTAACTACCCTGAACAATTTAGTGTCGTCTGCAAACTTTGCTACCTCAAAATTCACTCCTACATCCAGATCATTAATGAATAAATTAAAAAGTAACGGACCCAAAACTGAACCTTGGGGTACGCCACTTCTCACCTCTTTCCACCCAGAGAAATGTCCGTGACAAGGTGTCCGTTGTAAGGTGACAATTCTTCCAAATTTTTTATTCCTCTTCTAGGTGTTACCTTTAAATATACCAAAATAAAATAATAAAAAAGGGACACCTCAATAAAAACCTTTGTAGCAGGAGCCAATAAAAGTAGAATATCCAATATCCTGCAAGAAAATGGAGGATGGGAATTCCCAACCTAGTTATTTTGAAGCATGCCAACTAGTGAAACTGTTAGAACAAAAGTTTGACAATGCAAAAAAATGGGTGAGAATTGAAAAAGTCAATAAATGAGTGGAACCACTGTTTGCACCTAAATAAATGGATGAACAGTCAAGAAATAAAGAAAATAGAAGGAAGCCCACTATCTTCAACATTAGAATGCTGAAAAAAATGGGAAAACAAACTCTCAATGAACAAAGTAGACAGACTCGTAAAAGGAATATAGGATAATAAAAAAGATGAGCTATATGAAAAAGTGATAATAAATTTAAATAAAAATGGCATAACAAAGATAGGGGATCTTTTAAATTTGGATGGGACAACACAAGACTGGGGGAGGGGGAGTTAAGAGACAAATGTGGGTCAAGCCATTGGTTGTTATGGCATGGAATGTCACAAAAGATTACAGAGTGGAAGAAGAAGGAAGGCCCTGAAACAGATTTAGATAAAATTCATATATAACAAACTAAGGAGCCTCCAGTGGCACAGCGGGTTAAATCAATGAGCTGCTGAACTTGCTGACCAAAAGGTTGGTGGTTCGAATCCAGGAGTGGGGTGAGCTCCCACTGTAGGCCCAGCTTCTGCCAACCTAGCAGTTCGAAAACATGCAAATGTGAGTAGATCAATAAGTACTGTTTTGGTGGGAAGGTAAGAGCGTTCCATGCAGTCATGCCGATCCCATGCCCTTGGAGGCATTTACGGACTATGCTGACTCTTCAGCTTAGAAATGGAGATGAGCACCATTCCCCAGAGTCAGACACAAGTAGACTTCATGCCAAGGGGAAACCTTTACCTTCTATATATCAAACTAATAGGTAATCAGTATAATTTGAAATCCACCCTGTTAGAAGTATGCAAAGAGGAAATAAATTGTGATCAGAAGGACTTAGAAATGTGGATATATTCAATCAAGAAAACTTAAACAATGAACGATCAAAGAAATGCAATGGAAAATACTGAGAAATGATATAGGATCCCCCAGAAAATAGCCCATATTACAAAAAGAACATCTAAAAGCTGTTGGCATGAATGTGGGGAAACTGAAACATTCATCCATATGTAGTGGGACTGTGCCAAGGTACAAGAATTCTATAGCCAAATAAAGAGGGAAATGGAGGAATCATTAGAGCAAAAAAAAGTGGAATAATTTTTTTAACCCTGAAACTGGAAGGAAAAAGAGACAATAAAGATTGGACCAAGATAACTAAATATAAGCTAACTGCGGCCCAAGCAAGTTGCTCTGGGATGGAAAGAACATAAAAATTGGATATACAAAAATGGTACAACTATTTAGCAGACTATATACTTCAAGATTACATCAGATAGGAAAAAAATAAATATACCAATGAATACCCCAGTGGGAAATGGGAAGGGAAATGGGGAGAACTGATAGCCAAGCCAAAGAATAACAGAAAATATAAGAAATTGAACCAGACTATCCTTATGATCCAACACACCGAATGAAAGATAAAGGAAATGTCTGATTGTTCCCGGAGGGAGGGGTGAATGGGAGAGGGAGGGGGAGGGGAAAATTGTGGGAAAGGGATGGATATAAGTAGGGGACGAGGGCAATTACATATGAAGTTTTTATCTCTTTTTTGTTAAATTTTTAAAATATGCATACCGTATAAGTCACCTATGCTATCTTCTAAACTTCCTCATGAGGAAAAGTGGTTATGTTATACTCTACTTGTTTGACCAAAACAAATAAATTTAAAAAACAAAAAAATGACTCTGGAGATCAGAGTTTGAATCCCCATTAGGTGATCTAGGGCAAGTCACACACTTTTAGCCTCAGTAGACTCCATGTTTTAGGTTGCCATAAGTCAGAAATGACATAAAGACTTCCATCAACTACAGCAATTATATGGTTCATATTGATATTTAAGACTGTAAGCAAAATAAAAATCTGGCCGGGGCCAGTGTGGCCCTGAGCGCAGGCGGGAGCGAGTTCCAGATCATAGGGGCCGCCACCGAGAAGGCTCTTCTACGGGTCTCTGTCAGCCGGGCCTCTCTCACCCCAGGGACAGCTAACCGGACGCCGTTTATTACAGCGTGCGGGTCTTTCGCAGCGTTGGTCCGTCAGCTGATCGCCCAGGTAGGCTGGTCCCATTTTTGCCGAGCTTTGAAGGTTATCACCATGAGTTTGTAGATCGCTCTAAGCTCAATGGGTAACCAGTGAAGATCTTTTTAAAATTGGTGAAATATGGCTCCTGGCCGATACCCTGAGATGAGTCTGGCCGCTGCATTCTGGATGAGTCTCAACCTCCGAGTCGTGGCCAACGGTAGGCCCACATACAAGGCGTTGCAGTAGTCAAGACGGGAGACCACAGTGGCATGAATCACCGTCCTCAGCGCCTCTGGTGGTAGATAGGGGGCCAACCGTCGGGCCCTACGGAGGTGGAAGAAGGCACCCTTCAGCGGCCTGGATCTGAGCCTCCATCGTCAGTTTCTCCAAGAGTACTCCTAAGCTCTTTACCGGGGCTACGGACAAGGGCTCACCCTCAAGGGTGGTAGTGGAGAGTGGGGGTCGGGTCGGCCGGGCCAGAGGATCTCCGTTTTCGCTGGGTTGATCTTTAGCCTGTGTGCTCTGAGCCAGCTTGTGACCGCCTTCAGCCCCCGGCTAAAGCTTTCGGTATAAAATTAATAAAGTGTATAAAATTGCAAATTGTAATAAAAACTAGAGGAAATCTATTTGAGAAATATTTTAGGATACATTTTAACTATGCCTTGCCTACATGTGTCATGAGCATTTCTTGCAATGTTATTTTGTATAATGGTGAGTTTGGGTGAGTAGTGTTTATGGACTTTGTTGTTCATTCGTTCATTCGTTCAGTTGCTTCTGACTCTTTGTGACCTCATGGACCATCCCACTCCAGAGCTCCCTGTCGGCCGTCATCTCCCCCAGCTCCTTCAGAGTCAAGCCAATCGTTTTGAGGATATCATCCATTCATCTTGCCCTTGGTTGGCCTCTCTTCCTTTTCCTTTCCATTTTCCCCAGCATAATTGTCTTCTCTTTCTTGTCTTCTCATTGTATGGCCAAAGTACTTCATCTTTGCCTCTACTATCCTTTTTATGAACTAGAGTTCACTTTATCAGTAGCCTGTGAATTTTTGTGCTGTAATAAATCTGTCAAGACTTTCTGCCATGATCTCTGAATATATCACCTTGCTAAATATAGCTCAGTTCATCTTCAAATATTTTCAAAAAGACATCACATCACTGCCAAGTGCATCAGGCAGGTGAGATATGCCAATTCTCCCCAGCTATTATTACTTGGGAACTTTTCTCCTGAAACATCAATCCTATTTAGACATTAGAAATTTCTCTGAAGTAAGGTAGCATGCTAGTTCCACCATCATCTGTTAGCATTTCCTTCATCATGAATATGTGTGTTGGGAGGGGGGGGGGGGACTTTCTGAAAGGAAGAACCTTTCACACAAACTTGTAAAAAGCTATTGCCTTCTATTGACACTGACAGAGTGTGACTTGCACAAGGTCTATTAATAGTCCAGCAAATAATCAAACCCTGTTATCTCAATTACAAACCAGTTATGGCTAGATGGAGGAGAGTGAGCAGAGAATAAGACCACTAAAATAATTCTGTATGCTACACATAATGTTTGATCTATGAATTTTAGATTCTTTTCTTATTTGCTGGATGCCTTATACTGTGGTCTCTCTACTGGTAACCTGCGGATAGTGTCACCTTATAACTCCAACATGTTATCTTGGCTATAATAAAACTAAGCATTCAAGTGAAGGGCTGTCTAAAGGGTGCTTTCTTTTTTCTTTTTATTCTCTGCCCACTAGCCTTTCTCTGGCCATAACTATACAGGAGCCACATTTCCATAGTCCAAAGTGTCACTGAGCTGGGTGCCATGTGCAGTTACTTCCCATCCCTCATAGCACAGTGCACCTGGACATGAGGAGAGATTGTTATAGAGCCTAAAGCAATCTTCCTCCCTCTTTTATGCTACGCTGACCAGTCACTGGAAAAGAAATTTGAAATATTTCTATATTCCATCTTAAATTCAGAAGTCATTACATTATTTAGTTAAACTGAGTACATTCCTGGCTGATGAGGGAACGTTTCATTCAAAAACAAGAAGGGCCTCAGCGTTTTGTTTCAGATGATTTCTATCAGACTGTGGTATACAGTACACAGCAAGAGAGCTCCATATGGAGAGGTGTCCCTTGTGATGGAAAGTATTATGGTTTAATGCTTGGAAAAGAGAAACATAGGAGCTATGTGATTAGTTGAAATGTTTGATTATTTCCCATATTTTTCTTTACTTTCCAGCTTCGATGTGTTGAAGACTTGCAGTCTATCCAAGTGATCAAGATCCTAAGATACGAGAAGAAAGTGGCTAAAATGTGTTTTTTAATGGTCACAACTTTCCTTATTTGTTGGATGCCTTATGCGGTGGTCTCTCTACTAATAGCCTATGGGTATGGTCACCTTATAACTCCAACAGTAGCCATTGTCCCATCCTTCTTTGCCAAATCAAGCACTGCCTACAATCCAGTTATCTACATTTTCATGAGCAGAAAGGTAAGCCACGTAAAACAGCACTACTAGCAAACTTCACAATTATCTCAAGTCATTCACAGGGCCTCTTTCTTCCAACTTAAGCCCAGAAGGGTGATCCTTATGCATCACAATACATGTGTTCACATTTAGCGTAGTTCATCTTTAGTGTAGATATAGCCAACTGAACTTTAGTGGGAAACATTGGCAGAAGATTCTAGCCACTTCCGTGATGCACATACACATTGCCACTGTCCCATAAGGTACATGAAAAGAGTCATTTCCACTCATTTTGGAAACAGAATTGAGCCAGTCTGTTGGGGACCAGAATGAATAAGATTTTGTATCAAACAGGATGCATACAAATTAATCTCATTTAATTATTCAACACTGGGAAGGTTTTTAGCAGAATTGTCTTTCCTTTCCATTTCTTCTCCATCTGTTTTACCAGAAAACACATAGTTGGGTGTGTTTTTGAGTTACTTAGGCATAACACAGATCATGGGTCCACAAACTTTTAAAGAAGAAGTTCATGGTCCCTCCGGCTGTTGGGGGGCTGGACTATAGTTTGAAAAAAATGAACAAATTCCAATGCATACTACACATATTTTGTTTTTAGTCCAAAAAAACCATGAAATAACAATATAATATTTAAAATGAAGAACTATTTTAACCAACATAAACTTACAAATATTTCAGTGAAAAGTGTGGACTTGCTTTTGGCTGATGAGATAGTCAAGTTAATTAGGATTGTTGTTGTTGTGTTCCTTCAAGCCGTTTCAGACTAAGGGCAACCCTAAGTCTAAAGTTTAGTGCAGGGGCTGGGTAAATGGCCTTGAAGGGCCTCATCCAGCCTGTGGGCCTTAGTTTGGGGACCCCTGACTTAGATGGTGAAATCATCCTCAAACAACAGAATGCATAGAAGTGGTACTCTAACATAAGATAATCATCTTTAAAAATATATATGTGATTTCTACAAATTTAGAGGCTGGCACTCCTGTTCAGCAGTTACAATGTCATAAGTCGGATTTATGATATTGTAACTACTGAAGATTCATGTTTACGATCATGTATGACCAAAAATACCATCATGCTAAGAATGACATCCATTTCATGCTCTGGCCATGGGGTGTCCCGGGGCAAGGAGTTTTAGCGGAATCTTGAGTGGTCTCTCCAGCATCCTGTTCTCAAGGCACTCCACAACCAGGAGAAAGTTGCAGACATCATCTTGTAGCACTCAACTCTTTATCGTTTCAGGAACAGTTTGGTTTGGGAACTGCCAAAGTAGGTTTGGAGATAGGGACATTGTCAGACACAGCAACAACAGTGCTGTATTTGGGCCAAATATTGATATTATTGATTTGGGTCAATAATGATATTATTGATTTTACCTGCTAAGTTACATTGGATTTCTTAAATATTTTTTTTCCTTTTCTGATGGCAATCTTTAGCCATAAATTATCACTTCTATAGATTATAGATGGTGTCTATCACTCTATTACATCACAGTATATAATATTAAAGGACACTTTGTGAATCCTAGGAACATGTTTTTAAAAATGCTAAAATTGAAACTCTAGCCTTTTAGGTCCTTTTGTAGTTCATATAACTCATTAA
This sequence comes from Anolis apletophallus, assembly GCA_030556195.1. Classification (NCBI taxonomy): domain Eukaryota; kingdom Metazoa; phylum Chordata; class Lepidosauria; order Squamata; family Anolidae; genus Anolis; species Anolis apletophallus. The sequence continues at coordinate 166,948,731 of JARBWK010000003.1, read as the reverse complement.
CATTAGCCATGATGGATGCGACTGCTGTGAGCGGATATCCAAAACATCCAGAAGGTCAAAGGCTCTCCATCTCTAGCATAAGGTAGAGTGCTTCAGGTTCAATATCCCTTATCCAAAACTCTTAAGAAAATAGGTGTTTCAGATTTTGTATTTTTTGTATTATTAATATTATTATCTTTATTTATATCCCACATTTATCCCCATGGGAACTCAAGGTGGCTGACATCTATACACACTGGACAGTTTAAAAAAAGGAATACAAAAGTTAAAAAAACAATTATATAGTAACAGTGTGGTAAAAGCAGAATTAAAATACAGTAAAGGTTAAGGTTCCCACTTGACATTAAATCTAGTTGAGTCTGATTCTGGAGGGTGATGCCCATCTCTATTTCTAAGCCAAAGAGGCGGCATTGTCCATAGACACCTCCTAGATCATGTGGCCAACATAACTGCCTGAAGCGCCATTACCTTCCTGCTGAAGTGGTACCTACATTTTCATGTTTTTGAACTGCTAGGTTGGCAGAAGCTGGGGCTATCACTGGGAGCTTGCCTCATGCCATGGATTCAAACGGCTGACCTTCCAGTCAGCAAGTTCAGTAGCTCAGTGGTTTAACTCGCTGTGCCACCACGGTTCCTAAAATACAGTAAATACACTCAAATGACCATTCAGATGGCTGTTTTAATACTTGGGTTTCCATATACAGTATGTACGTAATGAGATATTTTGGAGATGGATCTATGTATAAACATGAAATTAATTGATATATACGCCTTATACACATACGCTGATGGTAATTTCATATACAATATTTTCAGTCATTTTGTGCATGAAACAAGGTTTGTGTACATTGAACTATGAGAAAGCAAAAGTGCCACTATCTCAGTTATACAATAGATGTTTTCAGATTTTGGAGTGTTTTGGATAAGTGATGCTCAACCTGTAAAAATCATGGACGCAGCTAGAATATATTGGGCAGCTAAGTGCTATAGAATGATTCTCACAAATGCTAGAATAGCTGCAAAAATGTCTACATTCTGAGAAGGGTAAACAGCAAATCATATTGGTATGCAGATGTATCTAGAATAAAATTAAGGAGGTGTTTCTTAGGGGTAGAGAAAGTTCTGGCACAAATGCTCAAAATTACTGGGAGGGGATGGAAAGGGGGAAATGACAAATGAACTGATCCTTCTCCCTTCACCCACCTTAAAAACATCTCGCTAAGATGCTCTGGCAGTACAAGCTGCATAGCAATTCAGAGTTTCTTGTTTTCCTGCTCTGATTAAAAGCATAAGCAATGAACTGGCCCTCCTTTATCTTCAATAATTTGTAGCATAATCTGTAGTTATCTGATCCTGTAACAGCCTCATTTGCATGCAATTCCTAATTAGCTGAGATCCTACTGCGAAAACAAGCAGTCTCTGTTTCAAAAATGGCCCCAGGGCAGTGGCTGGAAACAGCTACCAACCAACCTGAGAAGGCTTCCATTATTTATCAGTGAGGAAAAGTAGGGAACTGGGCAGATATAGAAAGCCTGTGTAAAAGAGAGAGAGAGAGAGAGAGAGAGAGAGAGAGAGAGAGAGAGAGAGAGAGAGAGAGAGCTTTTCTGTCAGATGATTTGTTAAATGAAGTATGGCTGTGCTGATTTTATGTGGCACTTCTGCCACTTTTGAATATACTGCATCTGAAAATATTGACTCTTCCTGAACACTTGTTGGGTTTTTATTTTGTCCCCTTGCAGTTTCGCCGATGCCTTGTACAGCTTTTTTGTGTGCGATTCCTGAGATTCAAGAGGACCTTGAAAGAGCAACCGGCCATCGTGAGTGACAAACCTATCAGGCCTATTGTCATGTCCCAGAAAGCTGGGGACAGGCCAAAGAAGAAAGTGACTTTCAGTTCTTCCTCGATCATTTTCATAATCACCAGCGATGACACGGAGCAAATAGATGTCAGTACCAAATATTCTGACACAAAAATCAATGTGATCCAGGTGAAGCCACTATAGCTGCTGGGATTTGAGTGGACTTCTGGTAACACAGCTATTTAGGTTTAAAGACTATGTTTATGTAACATTTAAGAAAGCAGACATCATTTCTGAAATCTCAAATATGGAAGCATTACAGGTGGTTATTCTGTAGGCTCACTTCCTAAGAAGGGCGTCTTATTAGGACTCTGTCATTGGGTGGGTGCAGTGAATGTGGACTGCACCAGCTGACACCATGAGATCTGGATGAGTCTGGTGGGGTGGTCACTCATCATCTGCCTCAAGACCCCCCATGGCCACTTCCTTCCACTGGGGTTGCCAATGCTGCTGGTTGGGCAGGGAATAAAGGCTGTGCCTGAAGGATGGGAATAGCATGGGGCAAGACAGAGGGAGGGGCAGGCAATTGGGGTCAAACCAGGTGAAGTGGCAAGGCAGGCAAGAAGAGGAAAGTAGAAGTCTAGCTCTCATTCCATCTATCACTTTTTCTTTCACCCTCAGAGTCTGTTTCTGAACTTTGTATCCCAAATGTGGGAGGAGCACCTGACACCTGGGTTAACATCAGTGCCATTCATCTCCCCTGCCCCTCTTTTTGACCTGTGGGGGTTCTTAGGCGACCCAGTCCAGGCTCCCTCCTTGACTTTCTGCAAAGGTGGGGCAACCAAGACAAGATCTCTTCCGATGCTACAGATTCCTATTCACTGGGGCTGCAGGGTGGCAGCTTGCCTAGGGGGATTGATACCGTAAGTTCATGCACTAGGGTGACACCAACTCTACTGACATCACAGCACACGTATATAGGATTGCAGTGACGGAAGCTCTGTAGTATTATGCTAACTGCTGTAACATAATTGAAATGATATATTTGCCTGGTTTTTTATACTTGAGATATTTATTTTTCCATATCATGTTTTGATCACCTAGCACTTGCTACATTGTAGGTGTACCAGGGAATAAAAGCAGCTTCTTGAGGCCATAATGTCTTCATTAGAATTTCACTGATTTTCTTTCTAGAGTAACCTTTGGTATAATATTTTAACACAAAAGGATATCATATGCTCCCTCAGGCCAGCATACCTGCTACGTGAAATATGTGCCTTGCATTCACTGTAGGGATGTACACTGTGATGACGTTTGTAGCCCAAGCTAGTGACTCATGTATAAACAGAAGCTATCTCAAAACAAAGGAAATTGGTTCTTGTACAAAATTGCATTTTGGTGTGTGGCATGTTTTCTTCCTTAAGAAACACAATGACTTATCTTTATGAGAACTAAAGAGAAGGTGTATGGGTAAGCATGACCATCTTTTTTACAGCTGTGCCTAAGATGTGGCCATGCTGAATGCCATCGAACAGTAAAAACTAATACTTAAATAGAGCGTAAACGACTGAAGCAAATTCCAAATGCTGCATGATAATTTGGCGTAAAGATAGATTATGCCATAGACATTCCTTGGAGCCTGGACCTAAAGAATGACTAGACTTGACAAGGCTTGACAGTGATCATCTGAACCAAAAGACCAAACAACATGACACTGAAGTTGAAATGCTGCCTTTTCATTTTTAATAACAACTAAAATGGGGGTTCATTGTTTCCTTCTATACAATAGTCCCAATGAAAATTCATTCCTCTGTGGTGGTTCTTACCCCCAGAAGGCAATTTTCTTAACTTCTGAGGTTAATACCTGGTAAAAGGAGGTGATTTTGATAAGAAGAATCAAGTTATTTTCTTCTTCTACACATGCTATGGACACGTGTAACAGGAGTGGGGATGATACATCAATTTCAAAGCCCCACCATCACCTTCCAGGAGGACTGGGCAATACACAAATATGCAGAACTGCAAAAGCAAAACCTGTGCATTTGGAGGGCAACAATGTTTTTTTAAAAAAACTGAGGAAAATGTAGGGCTTTTTCTGCTATGTGGTGAGGTATCAAAATGTTTACTTTTCAACCAAAGAAAAATTTCCTCACACCTCAGACTTGGTGCTTTTTAGTTGAATTATGTGGCCTGAGCAACTGTGGTTAATGTTTAGTGAGGCATTTGAATGACATCACTATCTGCCATCTGTTGCAATATCAACAGTAAATGTCTCTAGTTTTTAGGCATTGGCTCTGAAATGTCATGGTCTGGGATGCTTCTAAAATAGAAACTGACCTACAGTGTTTTAGCTTAAAATCTTGGGAAACAAGGGAATTCTAGTTGAAGAGAATAGAGGAGCATTGATTTTGGCAGCAAACTAGAGTACGTATTTAGGTCAGTACTCCATGATTTCTATAGGAACCTGGGGAAGGAAGCACTTTCCTGTGTCTTCTTCCCTGCTCCCCCGATTGCTTCTCTTCTCTTCTCTTCTCTTCCCTTCTCTTCCCTTCTCTTCTCTTCTCTTCTCTTCTCTTCTCTTCTCTTCTCTCTCTCTCTCTCTCTCTCTCTCTCTCTTCCTCACTCATCAAATACAACCGTAAGGCAGGAGAAGTGTGGAAATTAAATGAATGTCAAAGGGCAAATTACGCTATACAGCTACAAATGGGCATAAACCTGAGCACACATTCTTATACTCTCAAATTGTCCTCATTTGGCAGGTACTGTCCTGAGATCTGCTTTTTTGAGCTGCTTTCAAAATGGCCCAGGTTTGTCTCCCAGGTTTCCCATTTGTTTTCAGCTTATTTCACTTGATGCAAACTGAGTTCAAAGTGGAAATGAGTTTGCACTCAATTAACTGGGTGTTTGTGATAATGGTAATGGCCCTACCCATGAGGCTTGAACAAAAGCAAACTACTGCTGCATTTCCTGGTTTGTTTGTTCTTCTTCATAACTTCAGCTGTCTCAACCACTTTCTAGTGTGATTTAGTCACATGCATCTTAATTTGCATATGTGAAATTTGGATGACAACAACAATTAAAGGTTATTTCCCTTTCATAGAATATCATTGCAATTGTGAAACATCATTTTATCCAGCAATGGTGAATTGTAATTCTTTGAAATTTGGGCTAAAATTATTGATAGTCCAGGATTTCAATCCTGATGTGCCATGAAAGGTACTGGATTATTCTGGGCAATAATATTTTAATCTCAAGGAAAGCAAAGGCAAATCCCTTTGATCAAATCAATGATAGGGTTGTGTTGGGGTTGCCATAAGTCAGAAATGACTCAAAGGCATACAAGAACAATGGCATATCGAAAGAAACTTTCTTCATCTGGTTGAGCCTCTCACCGAGAAGGAGTGGGGGACTTATCAACATTAAAGAGTATGGGGACTCTGTGTAAATGCAATCAACATAGTCTAGATATCATGCCATACCTTCGTGAACACATGCAGTTTTGTCTGGTTTTGGATGTTAAGCCTGTCTGTTCAGTACTTACTTGGGAAACTACCAGGCAAAGCCAGGAAAAAATTGCTTGAAACCTTGGAAATTGTGATGCCTATCAAAGTTGACAACACTAGTTCAGCGATTGGAATCAGACAAGACAGTTTGTAAATTCTTTTGTGCCTCGATTTCTCTCTCCCCCTATACTTTGTAATTCAGGATGAAAGGGAACTCTAAAACTTCAGTCCTGCAGAGTAGGCAATCCTTTAGGTAAAGCAAAACTCTTTTATTATTCAGTGTGGCCACACAGGATGGAAACAGCTGAAGAGAAGCGAGTGTCTTCAAAGAAAGAGCTGTTCCATGCCAATGAATCTTTTCTCGTTATCTTTTATACATTCTTTTCACTAGGCATGGGCAACCTCCCCCCCCCCAAGCTCTTCATCCAATCAAATTCTTAAAAATATGCATTTCAATTGTCCCATCATCTTTGCACTTTCAACTACATAAGCTTTTTCATAGCTTCTACATAGCGGCACCAGCATTTAGTATAGCTCCAAAAAAGAATTTGCCTACATATATGAAAAACAAATAATGCACCATAGACTAGTAACACTCAATATGTATCGCAATTCCCTAGAAAGGGGACACCAGTGACTATAGTAAGCATCAAACTATTGAAATAAGGCATGCAAGATGGGAATAACAAATGAAGACATGTTAGGGATCATATAGCAAATGTACACCAGCTAATGAAAGATACCAAAAATTTTCAGAATAAGACCCAAAGGGACTTTATAGATCATAGTAAAGATTTTGACTTCATAGTTCATGACAAATTGGTGTACACACATCTGATTGTCTTAGCGTTTTGGTGACTAGAGACCACTGTCAGGACACACTATGGAGAAACAGGATAGTTTCCCATTGACAAAGGGATTGGACAACTCTGCATTTTATTACCTGAGCTTTTTAAACTTATATGCAGAATGTGTATGGAAGCAGGATTAGATTCAAAGAAAGGAGATATGCAAGCTAGTGGAGCAACATCAACAATGGAAAATATGTGAGTGATTACTTACAGAAAAGACATTGAAAGAACTAAACACGTTGTATACCTAGGTTCAGTTATAATCAAATTAGAGGCTGCAGTCAAGGAATCAGAAGAAGACTTAGAGTGCATCTACACTGTAGAATGAATGCAGCTTGACACCACTTTACAATAGAATCTGGAGATTTGTTGTTTGGTGAGGTAACAACAGTTTTTGGCAGAGAAGGCCAAAGACCTTATAAAACTACAACTCCTAAATCTTAAAGTTCATACATACTGTAGAATCAATGCACCACTTTATCATGGCTCAATAAAAGTTAAAGTAATATTCAGCTGTATTAGCCAGGGCAGTTAAAATGGTGTCAAACTGCATTAATTCAACAGTGTTGAAGCACTTGGAAGAGAAGTGATGAAGGAACTTGATGTGATCCTCAAGTGTACCGACATATCAGGAGATGAAAGTCAGAATCATCCACATCATTACATTTCCTAGTCTATGCATGAGTTTGAAAGCTGAAAGTGAAGAAAGCTGACAGGTCGAAAATCAATCTATTTGAAATGTGGTGCTGGAGGAGACTTTTACGCATATCATGAACTATGAAAAGACAAATAAATGGGTCCTACAGCAAATCAGACTGGACTCTTACTACAAGCCAATATGATTAAACAGACAGTGTTGTGCTTTCAATGTATCATGAGAAGACATGATTCATTAGAAAAGACAATGCAGTAATGATTGATAAGGAGAAAGGAAGTTGGAAAAGAGAGGTCAAAAAGAAGACAACGTTACAGGTACATAGATTCATTCAGCATGTTGTTATAGAGTGAGAGTTGGACCATGAGTCTGGAAACCATCATTCGGCTATAGAAATCTACTCAATGACCATGAGCAAATGATGCATGCACAGGGAGCATCTATACCATTGAATGAATGCAGCTTGATACTCCTTTAGCTGCCATGGCTCAATGCTATAAAATCATGGGAGTTGCAGTTTTGTAAGGTCTTTAGTGTTCTCTGCCAAAGAATGCTGATGCCTCACCAAACTGCAAATCCTATAGAATTCTATAGAATTGAGCCGTAGCAGTTAACGTGGTGTCAAATTGCATGTCGTGTTTTATGTTCATTGAGTCAATCCTTGTTCGATGGTTACAAGTTATATTGAATTTATCGCCTCTTATGTTTTGCTTTGATTGCCTATTTGGTTTTGGTATGGGATGTTTGCCATTTTGTTTTTCCTTTAACTGGCCTGAGTCCCCTCGGGGAGAGGCAATGGGTTATAAATAAATAAAATAGAATAAAAATAATAATTCTACACTGTAGATCCACAGTGTTGTCATAAATTGGAAACAATTTGGAAATACATAACAGCATCAGTTTCAATCAAGGAGACTATAGCCCTAAATGTATCAGACCCAAGCTGGGCAGTTGGCACCCCTTGGAAGAGTCTTATTCATAGGATTGTCAAGAGTAGAAATTGACTTGATGGCAAATTTTGTTTGGTCCCAATAGTCTTAATCTACTACAAACACTTCTGCTTTAAATTCTATATTTTATGTTATGTATAAGTATATTATAACAAATGGAAATGACTCCCCCTCTGCTTCCTACAACCCCTTGGTTAAAGACCATGGTTACAACTATTAAGAACATAAGAACATAAGAAGAGCCATGCTGAATCGGACCTCAGCCCATCTAGTCCAGCATTCTGTATCATCACACAGTGGCCCACCAGTTTTGTCATTGGCTGAGGGATCTCGAGGCAGAAGGGAGGGCAAAACCCTGACCTGCTCCCAACCCCACTCCGCCACCCCTCTGCTTCTCTAGCCAACCAGTACCCAGGGAAATCCTGCCTACCTCAACCAACCCAGGAGGTGGCACTGAATGTCCTTTTCAGTAACTACCGATACACTTGGTATCCATGAATCTGTCTAATCCTGCCTTGAAGTTGTTCAGGCTGACAGCTGTCACAACCTCTTCTGGAAGTGAGTTCCGAAGAAGAGAAAAGAAGGGATAACCCAATGACCCTCTGGGTGAAGAAATACATTCTCTATTGATGATGCACTGCAGAGGTGAAGGCTATTTTTCACTGTTGAGCCATTATCAATTGTTACATTTTAGCCCTTTTGGAAAAAAGTATTTACCAAAGTGCAGGATCTCCCTCTAGTGGTGAATTGGTCTGCTTACAAAGTACATTTAAAGTGTCTAAACACAACCTCACTATTAATTATGTTTAGTTATTCAAAAAAGAGGAAAAAAAGAAAGACAATGAATATTGTAGTTTCTTTTAATTAGCCACATTTTTTTCAAATTTGAGATTATGGATCTTTTTTATTTACAAGGGAAATCCATTCAACTAGCTCTTTTAAAAATAGAGATCAATGGAAAATGTGGATACTATTACATGAATAGAATCTTCAAGTCTCATCAGTCTGAAAGATGGACACTGTCACCCTGTCAGGTTAATAGGTTAACGGTAAAGGTTTCCCCTTGACATTAAATCTAGTTGTGTCCGACTCTGGGGCTTGGTGCTCATCTCCATTTCTAAGCTGAAGAGCCGGCATTGTCTATAGACACCTCCAAGGTCATTTGGTCGGCATGACTGCATCGTGCAACATTACCTTCACACCAGAGTGGTACCCATCAATCTACTCACATTTGGCATGTTTTTGAACTGCTAGATTGGCAGAAGCTGAGGCTAACAGAGGGAGCTCACCCCGCTCAGCAAGTTCAGCAGCTCAGCAGTTTAGACCACTGTGCCACCAGGGGTGCCCATCAGGTTAATAGGGTTTAAAATATGTAATAACGAATCCTAATTTATTAATAAGGAGTTCTAATTCAGAGCTAGCTTGATGTAGTGTCTTGAGCATTGGACTATGACTCAGGAGACCAGGATTCGACTCCCTGTTCAGCTACGGAAACCTATTGGGGGAACCTTGGCAAGACACACTGTCTCAGCCTCAGAGGTAAAGATACCGTCTGAACAAAACATGTCTCATGATGGGTCACATTATGATCACCTTAAATCAGAAAGGCATACAGCAATTCTGTTGTGAATTATTTCTGAATGCACTTTTTTATTTTGAAAGTTCTGCATTATCCTGTATCTGGTAATTGTCTGTATCCTGGAAGATCTCTTATGAAATGCCAATGTTTCTAAAGTATATGCCTAAAGGGAATAACCATGTTATTATGTTCCAGGAAGTGAGCAATTTACCAGTTATAGATATGGCATTTAATACAGTGAAGGAGAGAAAAAATATCTATTATCATTTCATTTTCAAAACCTGGAACTAAAATACCAAAATGGCAAGGATATAACATGATGGGTATGGCAGGAAGGATCAATGTACATAGTATATGCTGGAGTAAACACACACATACAATAGGAGATAATATGTTATTTGTTTTCCGGGACTTCCAGCCTACAATGCACCGGAACAGTAGCATCATTCAAAATAATTAACTATTAGTTCTAATCCCTGGCTTTCCCACATAGGTCTGAAGAATCCCAAAGCCTTGCCAAATGGGCTGAGTTGCCCATTGTATGCTGCTTCCTTGCTCCTTTTGCCATGGAGCCCATTACACATTGCACACCTATTTCTGGTTGGGCTCTGTGGTAAAAGGGACAGGAAAGAGGAGCACGGCTTGGCGGCGGCGACACAGGAGGCTTCTCGTATTGCCTTTGTTGCAATGGGGGAAACCTGAGCAACAGATGCTTCCCCCTGTGAGATGGGGCCAGAGTTGAGTTGGGTGATGCGGTCCAAAGGTTGATGAACTCCCCACGTCCCCTGCTGGAACCCCATGGATTCACCATAATGCTTGGCAAATCCAATACCTAACGTGATACACTCCTAGTCTCCCTCCCTCCTCTATGATTTGTCCTTCTGTTTATTCTTTTTGTCCACTCCAGTCTCTGAGTACATCCCTAAGTAGAATCATGGGAGTTGTAGTATGCTGAGTCCCCAGCACTCTTTGGCAAAGAAGGTTGAAGAACCTATAAAACTATGACTCCCATCATTTCATAGCACTGAGCCATGGCAGTTTATGTCATGTCAAACTGCTTTAATTCAACAATGTATACGTCCTTTGACTCTTCCTTCCATTTGGTTCTTTCAGCTCCCCTTTAGCCTCCTCAGGCTTCAGATGTTTTTAGAAAATTTAAATGTCAGTTCGGGCAAAACATTGTGAACCAGCTGAATGAGTAAAGTCCTGGATTTCATAAGATAACATCCTAACAACTAAAATAGTGTGCATATGATATATCAAAAATTTCACATTGAACTTAGCTTTCATTTATCCCTTACTAACTTGGGTACCCGGCATTGCCTAGGTTACTTGAAAAAGTCATTTTTATTGTACAAAATGCATAAGGTTGCGGATGAACTACAACTCACATCATGCCAGGTTAATCCTGAAAAACTCCATCAGTACTTAAAGTTTGTTATGTTGGGCAAGTTTGTTCTAGATGCATCATCAGTGATGTTCAGTGTACTCTCTGGCTGTAGGGTAAACTACAACTCCCACTGTGGTGAGTCAGTCCCCTCAAACCCCTCCAGTAGGTTGAGTTAGTCCTAGGGGTTTTGTATGCCAAGTTTGGTTCAAGTCCTTGATCAGTGGAGGTCACCGATTCTCTGGTTGTCGGTGAACTACAACTCCCAGAAAGGAAGGTCAGTTCTCCCCAAACCTCTCCAGTAATCAAATTTCATCATATCAGGTATGTGTGCCAAGTTTGGTCTAGATCAGGTATGGGAAATTGCTGGCCCTTCAGGTGTTTTGGACTTCAAATCCCAGAAATCCTAACAGCTGGTAAACTGGCTAGGATTTCTGGGAGTTGAAGTCCAAAACTCCTGGAGGGCTGGCAATTGCCCACGCCTGGTCTAGATCCACCAGTGTTTGGGTCCACAGTGCTCTCTGGATGTAAGTGAAATACAACTCCCCTAAATCAAAGTGAATTTTCCCCAAAGACCTCCACTGTGCTTTGCTGGTCATGGGGGCTCTTTGTGCCAAGTTTGGTCCAATTCCATCTTTGGTGCTGTTCAGGTGATTGCAGGTGAACTATAATCCCAGTACCTACAACTCCAAAATGTTCAGGCCAATTCCCCTCAAATTTGGGCATATTGGGTATGCATGCCAAGTTTGGTCCAGATCCATCATTATTTGGGTTCATAGTGAATTTAGGTGAACTACAACACCTATAAATCCCTCCAACAATCTCCAATATTTTTTGTTGGTTATTTATTTATTTCCATTATTTCTACCATGCTCTTCTCAACCCCTGAGGGGGGTACTCAGAGCGGCTTATGGGGGTTCTGTGTACCAAGTTAGTTCCAGGTCCATCGATGGTGGAATTCAGAGTGCTCTTAGATTACAGGTGAACTATAGAACCTACAACTACTATAAATCATGGTGAATTCTCTCCAAATCACTCTAGTATGTTCTTTGCTGTGTGCCATAGAAAAGAATAGGAAAGAGTTAAAGGAGAGGCAGTGAGTAGGGTCATGCAAATTTCACACCAAGAGAGTAAAAAACACTGGGATGTCTGTGGTAGAGGAAACACATAAAATCTAGAATGAAATTGTCCCCGTGTGAAAGCCTTCACTTGGGTGGTGGCCAGTATTGTGTTTGTGAAGGATATTGGCAGGGCTCTTGTACATGTTCATGGCACTCACTGTAACCTGCAATGTCATTGGAGGGAGGGCCATTGGTGTCTCCTGAGTAGTGAGAGCTATAACTCTTTGTGGAGGTAGGAGCTTGTCTGTGTAAGGTGTGTAAGACACCTCAGCCACACACACACACACACACACACACACACACACTTATGTGTATAGATTTGAACTTATTCTTCATTCCCATGAACTAAAAAAATTCAGTTGAATCATTTTAGTTATCTCACCTTTTGTACTCTCCCTTAAAATGACACGATTTTTTTTTGCTTAGGCAAGTCTCTTAGAAAAAATAAATAGAAAAAACTGTGCAAGCACAATTTACTACTGGGAAGTAGTTATCAAGCTTAACAACAACAACAATTCAGGGTATCAAACCATAGAAATACTTGAAGAAAAATATACATCACTGTAGTATCATGTATCAAAACCCGGTTTGGATTTACCATTTGATCTTCCATCAAGCTACTGGACGGCTGCTTACTATTACTTTGCGCCGGAGGTGTGTCTACCATCAACAGCAACTGTGTTCCACGCAGCCAGCGCATCATTTCGATTGGGTTCTTACATCACCACGGTCACTCTGTTGCTGGGTTGATACATTATATCTACTAGCCACACTAAGGATACATTGTTTGGACTTCTCCTTGGGCTACCTTCCATTTATGGAGATTGCTTTTGCATAGAGGCGGTTTTTGATGACTTTGCAACTTTGATACGTTTGACTTGGGATTTGGGGCATCTGTTTGAATTAATACTAGGATGAACACACTCTCTACTTACCTTCACCTTTAGATGAACTGGGAATTGATATCTAATGTATTTTTGCTTGATATATTATGAGGTTGTATGCTCCTGTGTAGAGGTGATGTATATGACATTGAACATTACTATTTGAGATTACTTATTACTGTTTGTACTACATAAACCAGGTTTTGATACATGATACTGCGGTGATATATATTTTTCTTCAAGTATTTCTATGGTTTGATACCCTGAATTGTTGTTGTTAGGCTTTATATTTGGTGACGTGCCCAGTGTTGTTTTGCGTTTGCTTATAAGTAGTTATCAAGCTCTCATTCCCAAGGAAGAATTTACTGGAAGTGATGGGTTTGACTCTTAAAAAGCATACTGCAAAGTTTTGTATCACCTTGGAGCAGAAAAGCCCATGTTTATAGGTATTACCCATGCATAGTTTTTGAATTAGCAATGTTGAATAACAGTTGATGTTTCTTGACGCTTTAAGTTCCCCAACGTAATAAAAGTTCCCCGATGTAATAAATAAAGGAAGATTGGCTCAGATGTTGCAAACCTCCACCCCCCCCAATGTTTTTGTAGCAGCCGAGCTTTCATACATGAAAGATTCATAATCCCATTGGATGTAAACATTTAAAATTAAAATCTATCCCAGTAATGAAAAGCAATGCATTCCCAATCAAATACAGGAAGTGTGTTGATAGATGCCTCCAGAGTAATTGAGCCCTGGAGGAATGGATGTCAACAACATACAAATCTTTTTTCCCCTTCCTTGGAAACAAAAAGAAGGCAGAGGTGGGGTGAGCGAAGAACAAGTAATTTTACCACCGAACAACTCCCAGTTTTTCTTATTGTTATTTAAAGCTTCATGGGAATAGTTTTGTTTGCACTTTTGTTTGAGAACAACCAGGAACTCATGGGTTCAAAGATGAACATTCAATACAAACAAGCCACAAAAGACAATATCCAGATGCAAGAAGGAGGAAACAATAGGCAGACAGCAAATACATTATGAAAAAGACTGCAAACGACCAAAGCCCATTATGTTTCATGAATATCTCCCCCTTCTTCAGCACTTGAGTTATTTAAACAAACAAATAAATGAACAAACATATTCTTAAGCACTTTCATGTGAGTTTTGTCACTTTGTGAGGGCTTTCTTTTATTTTTCTTATATAATTTCCCCAAACAAGAATTGTGCAGTGTTTACAGGTTAAAAAGGTAAAGGTTTTCCCCCCGACATTAAGAATAGAACCGGTTCTTCATATACAAATCTATTTTCAGTGTCCTTGACCTAAGCTAACTTTGTGGAGACAATCTTTTGTTGCCACTCTAACAGAGTCAAAAGGAATCAAAAAGTGTCACCATTTTTAAAGAGTTACATTTTATTTTTCTTTCAATGTGCACAAGATGGAGCACATACTCTCTTGCTCATCGCTATTCTGACATATCTACTATGACGTTGATTAGCAGTAGTGACTCATAGTAGATTTGTGACTCTGTTCTGTGTTGTAGTTGAATACTTGAAAGGGGATCTCCATGGTGCTGAAATCTATCTCCCAAATAGGCTCAGGACCTCAAATAGCATTTTTGGACTGAAGCCCAGAACATATTTACCATCCCTCTGTTATGGAAGACATCACTGCTGTAGGATAGGTTAGAGAAGAGTAATTAACATCCGGATGAGGATGTGAGCATGGATCTCCCAAATCCCACCCACCATTCTAACCACTATGCACCATGCATATGCCCCTTGTAGGCATGTACAAGATACCCCACATACTAGTCTGTTGTTTTCAAAACACTTCAAGAGTAAAACTACATATGTATCATCCCTCCATATTTGTGAATTTCATTATTTATGGATATGATTTTAAATATTCCTCTAGGAATCTCAAGGTCCTTCAATGCTATTGTGTGGTTGGCTTCCAATGGAAGCAGAGCATAGAATCATGCTGGAAACCTACAAATACTTAGACAGTAATTTCTCAATTCATGGTTTTTTTTCATTTTCATGGAGGGGGGGGTGGTATCTTATTCCTAATCCCAGCTAATGTGGAGGGCTGTATATTTGGCACTAACCACATCACTTAACGTTGCTTTATTGTTTTCCTAAGTGCAAACAGCAGGCAAGATAGAAATATTAGTAGACTAAACTAGAACAATGGGACAGTGGTAAGCTTATGGTTGAATGACAGTAATGGCAGTTTATGCTTGCAATTAAATTTAAATCATAGAATCATAGAGTTGGAAGAGACCGCATGGGCCATCCAGTTCAACTCCCTGCCAAGAAGCAGGAAAATCACATTCAGAGCATCCCCCAACAGATGGCCATCCAGCCTCTGTTTTAAAGCCTCCAAAGAAGGAGCCTCTACTACACTCCGAGGCAGAGAGTTCCACTGCTGAATAGCTCTCACAGTCAGGAAGTTCTTCCCAATGTTCAGGTAGAATCTCCTTTCCTGTAGTTTGAAGCCATTGTTTCCATGTCCTAGTCTCCAGGGCAGCAGAGAACAAGCTTGCTCATTCCTCCCTATGACTTCCTCTCACATACATGGCCATTATGTCTCCTCTCAGCCTTCTCTTCTGCAAGTTAAACATGCCTAACTCTGTAAGCCGTTCCTCATAGGGCTTTTTCTCCAAACCCTTGACCATTTTAGTCACCCTCTTCTGGACACATTCCAGCTTGTCAACATCTCCCTTCAATTGTGGTGCCCGGAATTGGACACAGTATTCCAGGAGTAGTCTAAACAAGGCAGAATAGAGGGGTAGCATCCCTGTATCTAGACAATATACTCCTATTTGAGGTAAGGTAAAAGTTTCCCCTGACATTAAGTTCAGTCGTATCTGACTCTGGGGTTTGGTGCTGATCTCCATTTCTAAGTCATTTGACAATTGTAATGTATAGATCTAATCATTAGGTGGCACTCGTTCCCTGGAAAGCAATCAGCTTAGGAAAACTGATAGTCTAATGGCACTCACTAGCAATAGATTGAAGCTATTCACCCTGAACATAATTACACATTTTCCCCTTGTTGATTGATTCTCTACTGATGTGTGTTTCCATTTGTGGTAGATCTTTTGGTCAGCTCTACTTTGTCACCATGAATGGGTACATTTTTCTCAATATCATAGGAATGCTTATAAGCTGTTCACTAAATTGCACATAAAAATAGCTTCCTACTTTTTAGTTTCTCAAAGGAGATATGTATAAACAGGCAATATGAGCAGAAGTTGATGAAAAGTTGTAGAACTGAAAAGCAAACCTTATCCTTCTTTGATCCTACAGTTTATACCAGCTTCTCTTTGAAGCAAGAGTAGGAATTATGCAACCCTCCAGAGAAAGATGGACTCACTGTGCTATTGGAGAACAAACTCCTGGTCCCTGAGCCTCTAATCTACCTCTGGCCACACACACACACACACTTTTATTGAGTGCATACCCCAGCTAACAAAATCTCTGAAAATGCAGCACTTTTAAAGAAAATCTTTTTATGTCCCAAATAATTTATTTTCCTTCTTGCTTTATAGCTGGAGAGGTTTTTTTTAAAAAAAATTAGCAATTGTTTTGGGAATGGTTTTGTTGTCAAGATACAGCAGTAGTAAACAATTGAATGAAGTTTGAACTGAAAAAATGGGTTTTACTCTAACTCAGTGGTTTTCAAATTGTGCTCTGCGGAGCCCTTAGGGTTCGGAGAAAGCACAGCCAGGGACTCTGTGGAGGCTCTGTGGCTTCCAAGGCACCACCACCAAGGTCTCCAAGGTGCTGCCAGCAGCACAGCCTATGAGACCTCCAAGGCGCTGCCACCACCCGGAAGCCTAGATGCTGACAAGGACAAGGCACTCTCAACTCTGCCTTCTCCTTTTCCTCCTCCTCTTCCACTCCTCTCTGCACAGCCAGACCTGGTTTTGTTGGGGAACGCTCCTCCTGCATGGATACCAAGCTCAACCCATCCCCAGTGAGGAAGAGTCCATCATGGTGCCTGAGAAAGAATGGCAGGAGGTGCTGGTGGCAAATGGCATCCAGAGAGCTGGCCTGGCCACAGGAGCAGTGGTGGAGCCAGCAGCATTGGGAGCGATGCAGCCACCCAGCCCAGCCCAGCCCTCTTCAAGGTACAGACTGATGGCTGCTGGAGGAAAATAAGCCAGAAGCCCAGGAGAGGCTCCAGTTCTATGCCAGAGCTTTGGCACTTGCTGCAGCCACAACTCATTGCACCTGTTTGCCTTCCCTCCCCTTCTCTTTCCTTCCCTTTTTCTTTTTTTCTCTTCCTTTTCTTCCTCCCTTTTCCATCTTTCTTTCCTTCCCTTTTTCTTTCTTTCTTCCCTCCCTTCCCTTCCTCCCTTTTTCCATCTTTCTTTTCTTCTTTCCTGCTCCTCTCTTTCCTTCCCCTTTTCTTTTTCTTTCCATCCTTATTTCCTCCTTTTCTTCCCTCCTCTTTTCTTCCTTTCTTGCCTCCTTCCTTCCTTCTCTTTCTCCCTTCCTCTTTCTTTCTTGTCTTCTTTTTTCCTTCCTTCCCTGCATCCTTCTTTCTTGTGCTCTTTCTTTACTCCATCCCTCCCTTCCTTTTTTCACCTTCCTTCCTTCCTTTTGCACTACAGATAAGATATATACAATATGCATAGGAATTTGTTCACGTTTATTTCAATTAGTTCACACAAACATTATCCATCCACCTGCCACTGGCCTGGCCCATCGGTCAAATTTTAAAATGCAATGCGGCCCCTGTGTCCAAATGTTTCTTGGGGCTTCACAAGAAACTATTCCTTCTAAAAGGGCTCAGGGGCTTTAAAAGTTTGAGAACCCCTGTTCTAACTTATCTTTTTATAGTTGTATGTACCTGTCTATGAAAGGCAATGCAAACAGGAGCTGTCTCCAGAATTTATTTATTTATTTATTTACATCATTTATATTCCGCCTTTCTCATCCCGCAGGGGACTCAGGGCAGATTACAATGTAACTATACAGGCAAACATTCAATGCCATAGACACACAACATATATAAACAGCCACTCAGAGGCAATTTAACATTCCAGATTCTGGCCACCAGGGGGAGCTGTCGCATTCCTTCATTCTTTTACATACTTCCTGGAGATTTTATGGCCTCATAAATCAGTTAAATTAGCCTCCCCACAAGTGGTCCCTAAATTTCCTACTTGACAGATGCAACTGTCTTTCAGGCTGCAAAGGTTGACAACAAGCTACACAATTTGGTCGAAAGCTCACCACAACTTCATGCTTTACTGAGAATGCATGAAGACCCAACTAAGTAGAAAAGTGGAGAGCAGATAAACCTTTCTCAATAGCTGTTTCTTGTATGTTACAATAAGCATAGATGGATATATTTGCCTACCAAAATTGAAATCATAAAAGCAGTGGGAAGCAATGAAAGAAAAAAATGATGTCTGGATGCATATAGGAAAAAGACTTCAGGTAGTCTCTAAAGAGTTGTTTTTGTATCTTTTGTACGGTTTATCTAACCTGGTTGTCTCATTTCACATATGCATTGTTGACAGTGAATTTTTCAAAGTTTGTTGAAATGTGTTGGATATCTTTCCTTTTTTGCATTGTATACTCCTATCATTGTTCTTTCCATATTTCTTTCCCTCTGATGCCATTTTTTTGTTCACAAGGAAATGCCCAGGAACACATCTATTTTGTTAACTGGATCATACCTGTGCTATTATATGTTGGATACAAGAAGCTCACTCTCCTCATCAACCAAAGGGTTATCAGTATTTGTAAACCACTTCAACCCCATTTCCCAGCTGGGGTCTTGGTCATGGTGGCTGGAGCAAAGGCAAAGAAAGGCACAAAGCTGCCCATTCCCTGGAATTTGAAAGAGGCTGGCTCAATCCTTGATACTAATTTGTGAGCGGTTCTGCCAACAGTATACAGCTAGTCTTCCAATAGGCAAGTAGCACACGTGTGCAAATGGGTCACATGTTTTAAATTGTTTTGGAAACCCAGACACCTTAATCTGGAGGTTGTTGATCTAGATTTTCAAGCATTTCTTGCTATTAATTTTGGTTTGTCTGAGGTGCTAGAAGCTACAGTTCAACAATTAATTAATTGTCCCATATTTCTATGGGATGACACCCATGAGAGTGGCATGATTCCTACCCCTGGTCAATGGGGCAGTTCGAAAATCATATCTACTTTTCTAAGGAAGCTTCTGGAGTACTCCTGGGGTGGGGAGATGCCTGGGAAAATGTTCATGTGAAGAACTCTTCATCTCTTTAAAAAGATCTATGACCTATGATTTTTACAACATTGATATGCTTACAGAAGCATAATTTCCATAGCTATAGCATAATTCCACAAGTTTAATTTCAAAAAGTACATACTTTTCTGATTAGAGACATTTTACCATTGTATAGTAAATGTATAGTATATGTCTACATAATTGTAATTTTTTTCTCAAATAATTTTTTTATTAAAACTGGAAAAATAGAATGAATGAATGAATAAATAAAATACATTTTACCATTGATGTGTTTGCTTTTCTGAAACACTAGCAAAACAGCAGTCTAGGTGACTCATGTTACAGTAAGTCGCAGCTTACTGTAACATGTGTGTGTTGAAGTGTGTGTTGAAGAAAAATCTTCTGATGGTAATTATTTTGTGCAGCTGGTAATGTAGATCAGCCAGCATGTTTGGGCCACACCCAGTGGGGTATAACTGTATGGGTTTTAGAATACAGTTCAGCTTTTCCTCTGAGAAGCTCTATGCTCAAAGGCTTTGCTCTGGGGAGCAGTTTGGAGAAGCTACTCTAAAGGAGGCTATGGTGAATTAGCTATTTACTCAAGGTTTATGTTTTGCTTTCTCATTTGATTGAAGATGAAGATGCCTTATTCTGTGTTACTTAGAAGGACTATGTAAGTTTGTTGCACTGCTTGATTTTTGTATGCAACACTGCAAATTTATGTTTCATCTCTGCTAATAAGAGTAAAGTTTTTCTGTTAATTTTTCCTCTTGCCTGTTTGTCTTTTGCATGGGATGTTGTCTAGAATCCGCTTGCTGCACAAAGATATTGGCCTATTCATTACATACCAAATGCAAAGAGAAATTAAACAATAAAGCATGGAACACTTCTTTTATCCTAATGTTGAGCATTGCTTTCTTCACTAACAAAATGTTTGGGATTCAGCAAGTCACATCTATCTTCATCAGTGGACTAAAGTCCATGGCAAAAAGAAGTAAGTAGCTTCACAATATCTGTATTCTGCAAGGGAGAGACACAATTGGAGAGTCAGAGATGTGACCAATGTACAACAGGACCTATGCATACTAGTATGCCAGTTCCAAAGTGCCAGCCCACATCAGTAGAGCCCAGTGCACTTTGGGAAATTCTTGCTATTGCCCTAATCCACATATTTGCAATTTGTTGTGTCTGCTGTGTTGTTAAATATATGTAATATTACATAACACAGATTCACAGCTATTCTAAATAAATGTGGTTGCCACATTGTAATAAAAATGTTCAGAGAACCACCAGGGTCTGAATAACTTGTTCCAAGAGAAGATAAAGTACTGTGGTCATTATTACACCAGGTTCTTGTTGTGCAGCAATCACATAGTTTAAGCAAATGGAAACATATTGGTATAGGAATGATCCCTTTCACACCCTGCTGACATTTTTCTATATTGGTTCTTTGGTGATGCAAATTCCCACAATTGCCCTTCCACACAGCCTCAAGTCCTATCCATGTTCATCCTGAACTGAACTGAACTTTATTATTTATGAGTCGCCCTCCACGTTTGTGCTCCAGGTGACTTACACAACTAGCAATTAAAATATTAAAAATATTAAAATATTAAATGGTTAAAATACTAAAATATCAGACTCGGTGAATTCCGAGTCGCTGGTATCCTACCCAGAGCATCCATATTGTGTTATTTCTATTTTGCTGTAACTCTGCAGTCACTCAGTTTTGGTGTTCTCATGAGATCTTCACTTGCTTTGCAGTACTGGGACTGCAGTGTAAGGATACTATCAAACCAGAAATTGTGGCAGAACAATGATGATGTTTGATTTATTTAAGGGTTTTCCCATCAGTGAAAAGAGAAATTCTGATTAAATACAATCAGGACATAAACATCAAGTGATGTGCCCCAACCAATGGTACTTTCCCCTGCCACAATGGCACTTTATCAGCCCTGTGTAGTACAATTGCATGTGTATATGCATGGTGTCAGTAGCCCCATCAAGCCACATATTAATTTATCTGGAGCATTCTTGTCAATTGCACTATGGTTAAGCCAGCCTTGATTGGGTCTAACAATTCTGTGAATATAATAATCCTTAAAGGGCAAAAGTCCAGGGGACTAACCCAGTAGAAGCTACATTAATACCATCATTATTGGCTTTGAATTATTAAAGCTGAAAGAACAGTAAAAATCCACTTTTCATAGCTTATGCGTTATTTTTAACAACCTGTGATAAAATCAATGAAATGAGATTTGCACTTCTTGTAGCCAGTATTGCATGTCAAAATGTCAGAGAGCAGATGTGTTGGTTCAAAACCCATGGGATCAGCCTCTGAATTACATTAAGATCCCTTTATGCTGATGTGTTGAGGGTCTTACAGATAAAAATAAATGAAGTATTGATCTTCATATCCTGCTAGGTAACAAAAGCAACCTTTACAAAATATGCTTTTCACAAAGAATTGTATGTTTCCTCTAACTTTTAAACATGACTCATTCACTACTTCTACACAGCCATTTAGTATTGATCAGGACATGTTTAAAGAGAATCTTGAGTTCTACCCCAATGCTTAAAACTCAGACAGAAACCTCTTTAATATTTTTGCCATCTTGTCCACACTCTGATAGTACTTGCCTTCACATGTCCCTGTTTTCATCTGTGAGTTGTTGAGGGTGTGGTTCCAAGATGGACCTATCTCAAGAGAGACTTTGCAATGTTGTTTAACTCACAGAAAGAAGAGAACACCTTTTAACCACTCTTGCACTTTATTGACTAGTGTCCAGCCATGTTTTTTTCTTTCCCTGATATTTAACAGAACATGGGAAAGCTTATCCAGATGTCCAAAATACCAGATAACAAGAAAACACTGAAAAGCCACTGTTATTTGGAATACTTACATCAGAATGGTTCAGCAGTTCATCTGAAACACACTATATAATAATTGCTCCTCAGTCCTTTCAACCGGAGCTGGGAGATGATTGTGAAATAAGATGAAGGTGCACTGGTATTTTATGATTCTTGTAATTTACTACAGGATCTCTTCATTTTTTAAAAATAGATATTCTTTATTTGGTTTTGCAATTAAAATTGACATAAAAAGACATTAAACATAACATGTAAATAACAAGGACTATCCCCCCCACCCCCGAACCCCCCCTAAAAGACACAGACAGTACATTGGCCCCCTGTTCCCAAGCGACGGACCCTGTTCTCCTCCCTTAGGATGAGTAGCCTCATCCATTTTGTTTAGTCCACCATCGTGACGATTTCTTAACACCTGACCCGGAAAACCAAAGAGAAAGCAATAGCCTCGGGTGGCTCTGGTTGGCCTTTATTTTTAAGCACGCCCAAGCGTAGGATTTCCTTCTCTCTTAAGCTTACCCTGGGCCCTTTCACAGTGTATCATTACAGCACAGTGATTGCACTTTGACTGGCATGGTCCCTTTCTACGGAATTCTGATATTTGCTGTCTAGACAGGGGAATTCAAGTGTGTCTCACTTTACAGAGGCTGGAGTTGCAAGCAAGAAAACAAAAGCACTAAGTAGAACTGTTGCTGCCAGCATTGACCACTTGATTTACTGCTGATTTATAGCCCTCAGCTCCAAGCGCAGGTGTTCCTAGGGTAAGGTCTGATTGCTCAGTGTCTTTGCTGCAATTCTAGCTGACCTTCTCCTTTTTTTTCTTTTGCCCTTCGGCATTCCTGAAATGTAGAAACCGGCAGTATGTTTTCACCACTCTTGTTTTCCTCCTCAACACTTGGTCCCAAATCCCCAACTCCTACATCTTCAGCCTCCTGTTCTACCTCCTCCTCAGAAGAAGAGTACACAACACCCACCTAGCCCAAATCTATCCCTTTGCAGAAGGACGACTTTGATCAATCTTTTAAAAATGTATTTGTTTTCTTATTTATTGACTTTATATCCTGCTCATCTTTGATATGGGGCCCAAAATAGCTTATACGCTGTACATTAAAACAAAATAGCTAAAACAATCTGTAATACAAAAACATAAAAAGCATTAAGCAAAAAGCACTTAAAACTTTAATTGAGTACAATTAAAAACACATTAAGACCCATTACAGATTATGAACCAATGCACCTGTTGTACTACTCCAAAATCATTTAAAATCTGAAGGTCTTTTTACATTGGAAGGCCTTTGCCTGTTGCCAAAAAGAGAGGAGGCCAACGGAACCATCTTCAAAAGTGAGATCCATGTCTTGAGGGCAACCAAAGCTTTCTTTCACCTCCTCACCAGACCTTTCTCTGATAGTGAGAGACTAAGAAAAAGTTCTCCTGAAATATCGTAAAATTTGAACAGACTTGTATATGCTTTGCTATTGATCAGTCATCTTAAATTACCCAAGAAGCAATTTGAATCTCTACTCTTCAAAGAGCAATTCATATTACTGATCCTAGATAAATGACTGCAAATAGCCTTGGTTCCTTTGAAAGTTATTTCTAATGCTGGGCAAACAATCTCATTTGACCTATTTGCATAACTCATGCACCTGTGTAAGCTTCCTAGCAGTGCTTCTGAAATTTGTCTTCCAGTATTTTACCCAATTGCTTTGACATCAGGAGAAATGATAAACTCTTATGAAAATAGAAGAGGGAAAAAAACCTTTTAGCATTGTAGAACAAATGAAGTTTTAATGGCTTAAAAGCCAAGGGGCTCTGAGGCAAAGTTACACAGCCATTGCAAGCAGGATGCTTTTTAATCTTCAGAACATGTTGCGGTCACCAGAAAGCATCAATATTTTTCCAGGAACTGTTATGTAGTTTTCCCTGAACATAAATTCTAGCTATACAGAGACAAGAGAAGGTATAAATATGATAAATGTATTGTGTTAAGTTCTTCTGCACTCTATTTACTCATCAACAGAAGTACTGCCTCTCCTTTAAATGACAAATAATTTCTAGGCAGCTTCCAACATATTTTAAATTATTTTACATGTGTTGTAAAACTAACATTTAAATAAAAAATACTTATAAACATTTCATAACTCACAAATGCTATGCCATTCTTCTGTAATATGTCAGAGAATGCACAATATAATTTTTAAGTACTCTTTACCCCTATCTGCCTATAAATACTTTCCCACAATTTCATGCCCCAGTTCAGCAAAAAGCTCTATTTGACAGGAATAATAACTGGGCTCTCGGCACTTCGGATTAGGGCTTTGAGGTTGTCTATAATAACTGTTGAGCAATACAATCTCTGCAAGCAGGTCCTGCACTGTTGCTTTGTGAGGCACATAGAACTTTGGGAGACTGTTGTACAGTAGAGTCTTGCTTATACAACATAAATGAGCCGGCAGAACGTTGGATAAGCAAAAATTTTGGATCATAAGGAGGGATTAAGGAAAAGCCTATTACACGTCAAATTATGTTATGATTTTACAAATTAAACACCAAAACATCATGTTTTACAACAAATCAAGAGAAAAAGCAGTTCAATACATAGCAATGTTATATAGTAATTACTGTATTTACAAATTTAGCACCAAAACATAGCAATGTATTGAAAACATTGACTACAAAAACATGGACTTCTAAAGATTTTACTGAAAATAAAGATAGAATTGCATAAAAAGAATTTACAGTAACAGCATTGTTGGAAGTTAAATCCATAAAAAGTTCAGTCCTCTGAAGATTTTTTAAAAACCTCTGCTCCTTGCCTGTTTTTCCAGGCGCCCGCTGGGAGGGGCAAAATGCAGCCGGTGCAGGGCAGATGCTGTGCCCAATGGGAAAAATCTGCACCGGCCATGTCTTGCCCCTCCTGGCAGGCACCTGGCACACAGAGAAGCCTGCTGTGTGTTGCTGCCTAGAGAAACAGCTGTGGATTTGGCCAGAATGTTGGATGAGCAATGGTTGGATAAGCGAGACTCTACTGTATAATGTTGCTGTTAAATTTCAAAACTCATTTAAATTTAAACCACTCTGATTGTGGCACATGGTATTCCTTTGTAACTGGTCCCATAGATGAAGTGGTACAAGACCATCTCTGATGGTGACTCCACATCTACTTTCTGAAATTGCAAAGTCACAGTATCAATTTCGATATTTTACATGCCAATTGTGTGAAGAAGACCTGTTATTTGCACATTCCAGGCCCAATTCCCTTTTCTTTTTAAATGTTTAGTAACATAGACTTAATTTGTTCTCTCTAGGAATCTCCAAATCCTCCGATGTATAGTCAACTTTGACCACAGGGTTGTGCTGGAGAACCTAGAGATTCCTTCCTGCAGAGAACATCACTTTGGGCATTTGTAGATCCTCCAACACATTAATTCTATGGTCAACATCAAGTGAGCATCAAACATGGTCACATTGGAGATCTAGAAATTCCTAGACAGATGTTCTCTCAAGCTAAAAGTGTTTTTATTTGTTTGTTTTCTACTTGTGCCAAAGTTACATAAAAGTGGAGCGTCTACTGTAAAACCAGTCTTTTGTCAACCTTGTTTATAATTAATATGCTATTGTTGTGGGGTGGTGACCAACCCCAACAGTCAGAAAGGAATGAAATCCTGGCTTATGTTTGTGCAAATATGCTTTTATTCAGTCTCAGATGACAGTTGAATTTCAAACAGTTTTGTTGCTAGATAAGGTGTGATATGTCACCCGGAGAATTGGGCTGAGGCAAAATGTCAGTTACTAACAAACACTTTAAAGGCTTAAACGACATGCAATTATTTTGCTTCTTTCATGTTAAGTGGCTGTGATTTTGGCCTTGATAGATTGAGATGACAGGTGATGCATTTTTAAAATCCAGTGTTGGCTGTGTAGTCACTACTCATGTATTCTCTCCATAGTTGTACTTTATATCAAAGGGAATAGTGTTGCAGAATAACCTGTGACTAAACCAGCCAAATAAAGTCTGTCTGACATGTATAAGTCTGAACAGGAGCTTGATAAAATTAATGGCTTTACAGCAACAGCTATCACTGGGATTGCCAGATCTCAAGGCCTGATCCCTAATCTCCAGATTTCATGGGTTATGTCTCCAGGGATCAGACAAGGATGCTAATTCTCTAGTAGTCCCTCTTCAGGTAAGAAAAAGGGCTAATGCTCTGTGCATATCTACAACTCAGTTAGTAGAGCAGGCGCTTGCCACAGTTTCCAATATGATTTGTTGCTGCCACTTGCAAAGAGTATTTTGGGATGGGATTTATGAATTTCCTTGGTTAATGCCTCCTTCCCTTCCAGTCATTGTGGCTCTGGGGCCTCCTGTCCAGTCCACACTGCTTTAACTAAAAGCAAGTATGCTAGATTCCCCATCCTTTCTCCCTAAATACATAAGAATGAAAAACACTTTTGTTTCACTTTATCTGTGAAGAGCCCCGCTAATTACCATTTCTGTCTTAATTTCTGTCTTAATTTTTCTCATTTATCTCTGTGCAGTGGGACATTTGTAACCACTTGAGCAGTGGTTCTCAACCTGTGGGTCCCCAGGTGTTTTGGCTTACAACTCCCAGAATTCCGAGCCAGTTTACCAGCTGTTAGGGTTTCTGGGAGTTGGAGGCCAAAGCATCTGGGGACGCACAGGTTGAGAACCACTGCACTAGAGTCTAGACCAAAATCCATGGATGCTGACATTCTATTACATACAATGTATAGTGAATTATTGGTACTTCTATGAAATGACAAAATCAAAGTTTGCTTTTTGGTTTTCTATATGTGTATGTATGTCTTTAACCCATGGATGCAAAATCTGCGAGTATGGTGCGCTGACTGTATGTGTATTTGTTTGAGAAGCTGTGAGCAAATGTAATTGGTACTTAATTTATAATGCTTAATAAGTAAACCATTCCCTCAACATATTTTGTTTCTTAGTGTGTATTGTATACAGCAAGTAGATAACACACATAGTAATATACATATGATAAGCAGAGCCCTATGATTCTGTAGGACACAGCCAGATGCAGACAAATGATATCACCCGGAAAGACTGCTGTGGTACTCACGTATCTGTGTCTGGCTATAAGGACACAGCTAGAACTTCTCCAGTTTCCACCTTCTCACCAACCACATAATGGCCATGGAGAAGCTACAGCAGTTGAATAGAGACCTGAGCAATGGAGAAGATGGAAGAGAACACAAGTCCACACATAAAAGGAGAATATGAACCAACAACAACAGACAGACAGACAGACAGACAGAAGCAGAAGCAGAAGGTGGGCTTGTGTGCACACATATTTCTTAACATGCTTCTAGCATTGTGAGTTTCCTCCAAACTCAGTCATATTCACATGTTATCCTTATGAATGGGATTCTCCATGATCATCAAGGGAAAGACCTGCCTATCCAATTCTGCCTTTAAACTACCAATACTCTATAAAATGCCTGCAGAAAGAACAGCTACACTTGCACAACAGCTCATGAGGAAGTTTTGTTTGTATGAAAGTTAGTACCAATTCATGAGCATTGAGGTGGCAGGTCGAGTGATGTGTCCACTGTCCAGTGTTTGGAGCAGTTCTACTTCCTGATCATTGCATGAAGACCCTTTCACAAAAACCAGCCCTGAAGGAGGTTACCTCTGTTCACTCAACAAGTACTGAACAAAACTTCTGGCTTTGCAATCTGTCTACAACTGTTTCACAAGGATGATAGTAAGAGGGAAGACATCCAGAGGGAAATAAGTAATATAGCAAAAGAAAAGTATAATGTATTAAGGGAAGCCAGAAGGAAAATGTTACAAAAATAGTACAGAACTCCTGCACAACTTTCACGCTTTGTACCAGGGATGAAAGATAGGTGTTGGCATGGCTGTGAACAAAGAGGGATGTTTAAACATATGATATGGGATTGTGATAAAACAAAATGGACATTGACTAACTATATAGTTAATATGTTAAATGTAGAAATAACAAATTGTAAATGGAATAATATAGATAAAATTGAAAAGATAGTAATAACAAAGAGAATGTGGGAACCAGTTAGAAATTATTTAGAAAATGTGTTAAGAGGTGGAGTAGAAAATTAAGACTGAGACTGATATTTTAAATGTAACCTCTGTAGTTTGATGTATAAACTGTATGTACAAGGAGGAGAGGGTGGGAGAAGGGAAAAAACCAATAAAAATAAAAAACACAAAAAACATAAGGATGATAGTTAAACCTTTAGCAGATCAAAAAGGACTCCTCTCTTCCTACTATCCTATACCGACAATTGTTCTACCACTTTCATTGTTAATTGAAAAACCTTAATAAATATATTTACAAAAAAAAAAAAAAAGGACATGTAGTAGCTTGCATGCAGTTTATGTTCTTAAGGCCCAGAGAGTAATCCTTGAGCTTCCATTATAGCATCTTCAAAAATATCCAAGTCAAATGGAATATCTGATAACCCAAGCACTTAAGACAGAGGATCCTCTAGCTCTGGGGCCAAATTTTGACCTCCTGGGTCTCAGTCTTCTGTAGTTCCTAGACTGTCATACCCCTTTTTCCATGACACCATAATTTGGTCATTTCCCAGATTTTATATAGGCTTTCACTATTTTAAAATATTTGAAATGTCTCTCCTAATGCTTAGTTGCTGGTTGTAAGAGCTTTAAAATGGAAATATACTGGGGTTTTTTCCATTCTAGCATTTTCTTTTTGGCAATGGCATCACTAGAATGCAGCCCCTGAGAACTTTTCTGAAATTGAATTTGGCTTTGGGGGAAAAAGAAGTTTCCCTTGATTTATGATTAGCCTGGCTGTCCTTGAAGTGCCTCTGGCCCACTGAACCATAGAACCATCAAAGCCAGCAATGCAGGACATGAGACTAACCATGCCAATTTACAATGAATCTTCTAACTGATAAGCCAATGTCATGAGAGAGTTGAAAATAGCTCGAGTTTCTCATGCTTCTTTGAAGCCAGAAAACAGACTACTTGGGTGCCAGCAGTAATTATGGAAGTAAAAATGTTAATCAAAATCTATGTTCAAAAATGTTTCACAGTTTTTCACATGGCAAAAAGTGTGTGTTACTCATGTGAATTGTCACATTGACTGTACTCAAGAAAACAGGCAGGGTTTTTTTGTCTTAAAAATTAAAAGAGAAAGAAGGACAGAATGAGTAAGCATGCCCTGCCTGAAAATAAAATACTTTGCATAATCCGAATCTATCATACACATTAAGGAGTAGATATTATGTCAAGGACAGGTTTTGTGGCCAAAACTATCAGTTTTGGTATGACCCATGGACAAGTTGATGATCTTCTCATGGCGAAGGGAAGTCGTCAATGCCACCTGGGGCACCTCTGTCTGCCACTGTCGTTTCCCAACCCAGGAATTTTAAAAGGCCAGAAGTAGTACCAAAAGCCAAGAGGGTAAATGCTTCTTTAATGTTCTCCCATGATGAACTAAGCTTTTGTCTTTTGCTTCTCTACTCAGAGAAAGGGTTCAATTTTTATAAGAATTAAGTTGCAGAACTTACATCGACCCATGCTAAAATTACATTTTCTATTTTTTAAAGTTATATTGAGGCTCAGACTGGAGTTATTCCTAAATTTTAGGGCCTGAATATCGTAAAGGCACCAGATCCTGTCTGATCATGGAAGCTAAGAAGGGTCAGCCTGGATTGGAGCCCACCAACGAACACCAGGTGCTGCAAGGCTATATTTCAGAGGAAATATCCTCTGGAAAAATCACTTCTGAGAACTCCTTGCTTGTGAAATTCATGGAGTTGTCATGAATCAACAGGTAGCTTGAAGGCACATAAATACACACAATCACATTTTGGGGTTCTCCTGCTGCAGGATTGATATATAAAATCAGCCCTCCTCATTAACTGGGGTTGGGATGCAAGACCCCACAGGGCAGTGGGGAAATGCAACTTCTTTTTTTTAAAACGAACACCATGAACATTTCTGGTGGAAGTTGACTATAGAAACGCATTGAAGGACCTAGCGGGTTCTAGAGAGAACATCTTAATCAAATCTGTGAATATCAAATGCATTAAGTCAAACCTGAAAATGTGGAGGGCTGACTCCATAACCTGAAAACAGCTCTGCAAAGCTTCAAAGTTTGCTGATTATTTTGCCATTTTTAGAAGAAGGGCTCACACTATCAGTTCTCCTGGATCTTTGGGTGGCTTTCAATACCATCTGCCATGGTACTTTATTGGAATTAATATTTTGAATGGCTGTAGCATATAGTGTCTTGCACAATTACTTGTAAAGTCATCATTGATTGATTGTCTGGTTCTATTTATTATCTGCTTTTCTGCTGTGAAAAACACCAAAGCAGCTTCTTAAACAGATCACATTCCCTGCCCCTCAGGCTTACAATCAAAGCAAAACATAAAACTCAAGAAAAACAGTATGAGGAGGAAAGGATGCTCAAGGATCACATTATCTCTAACATTTCACATGTGAAAGCTGGGAATTATTATTATTATTATTATTATTATTATGTATCCAAACATCAGAGGATGGGCCAAAATGACAAAATGGGTTGATGAACACACCAGCTTTGTGCTTTCCCTGCATTGAGGGGGTTGGAATGAATGGTCCATTTGGTCTTTTCCAACTCAATTGTTCCATGATCTATGCTTGCCCAGGTCCTGAACAACCCCACTCTGCTTCAGCTAGAATGCCCATTGAAATGGCCTTGAAGTACCTCCTGCCAAAATAACTTACAGGTAGGGATGGAGGAGCGAAAAGGCAGAAAATCTTATGGGAATATAGAGTTGGAAGACACTCCGTAGGTCAATAAATGCAAAAGTCCAGTTAAAATATCATTGAGAGGTTAGCATCTGATCTCTGTTTAAAGGCTCTGAAAGGAGAGACAATGTTCAAAGTCTTCTGCTTGCAGTAGCTGTCACCAATTGACTTGCTTCAGTGAAATGTCCAGCCAGGGATAGGAAAAATAATTGGAGAGGAAAAATAAATGGAGGCATTGCACCAGGATAATGGTTCATCTTCACCTGGACTCACTGTCACCAGCAGAACTGTTTTTGAATCTCAAGGAAATATTGGATTGAAGACAGCTAGGTTGCAAAGTTCTGAGGTTTTTTTTTATTATAAAGTTTACAAAGTGACTTTAAAAAGAGTTAATCTTTATTTTCTGTGAATGCTAACTCAATGGTATTTTTTCCTTTTTCAATGAATACCACACACAACAAAAGGATGCTGAAAAATGAGCTTATGGGATTTCACTGACAGGTCTGAATTTTAAAAGCAATGTATCATTTGCAGTGTTATTTATGTATTGTCAAAAGCTTTCATGGCCAGAATCACTGCATTATGTACGTTTTTTCAGGCTATATGGCCATTGGTCTAGAGCAGTGTTTCCCAACCAGTGTGCCGGGGCACACTAGTGTACCGTGAGCGATCATCAGGTGTGCCGCGGGAAATTGGAACCTCCAGGAAAAGGGGGGGGGGGAGTCTAGTGTGTTGAAGTATAAAAACCCTAAGAAACCTACCTCGATAAAGGCACAAAATTACAAACACCCCCCCTCCCCACCCATTTTCTACTTGGTCTCTCCCTCTCCATGCATTGGGAAGCCCTGCCTCCCTTTCCCCAAGTAGAGACCTCCTCTTGCCTCCTGGGGGTTCTGTGTGGGTAGTTTGGCCCAGTTCTATCATTGGTGGGGTTCAGAATGCTCTTTGATTGTAGGGGAACTATAAATCCCAGCAACTACAACTCCCAAATGTCAAGGTCTATTTCCCCTGAACTCCATCTGCGTTCATATTTGGGCATATTGAGTATTCATACCAAGTTTGGTCCTGATCCAACATTGTTTGAGTCCACAGTGCTCTCTGGATATAGGTGAACTACAACTCCAAAACTCAAGGTCAATGCCCACCAAACTCTTATAGCATTTTCTCTTGGTTATGGGAGTTCTGTGTGGGAAGTTTGTGTCTTTCTGCCATTCCTGCCAGGATATCTATGTTGAGTTCATTCAAAAGGGCCAGGTTTCACACTGAGTGTATAAATACATTTTAAAAACATATTAACTATATGTATTATTGTGTTAGAGTGTCATTTTGTGTCATTTTGGTTGGCGGTGTGCCCCAGGATTTTGCAAATGTAAAAAGTGTGCTGTGGCTCAAAGAAGGTTGGGAAACACTGGTGTAGAGGCATTCTCTCTCGAGGTTTCACCTGCATCTATGGAAAGCACAACCTCTGAGAGAATGGCTCTAGACCAGGCCTGGGCAAACTTCGGCCCTCCTGGTGTTTTGGACTTCAACTCCCACAATTCCTAAGAGCCTATCGGCTGTTAGGAATTGTGGGAGTTGAAGTCCAAAACACCTGGAGGGCCAAAGTTTGCCCAGGCCTGGTCTAGACCATAGCCATATAGCCCGAAAAAATCTACAACAACGCAGTGTTATTTATTCCACAAAACACCAAGAACTGTCATGAGGATTCTGCTGTGATTCAGCAGAATGCCTGAAGTCTGTCTTTCAAACATCCAGTGAGATCCCATCAGACTAAATACCATAATTACTACCTCTATTAGCACCAGCTTATCATTCTGATGGAAGACTTGGGATGCACTGCCAATAGTACTGGGAGTTTCAAAAGGAGACTGTGATACTTAGCTAATACATCAGATATGTTTCTATTCAACCCCTTATAGACTCAGCCAGTAAGAGTTTGCCTGCACTAGCTACTTACTGAACACCTTTTGACTTAACACATGAACCAGAATAGATCTTCCTGAAATGAATAAGTTTCCATGAATTCTATTCTGCCGCAACAAAGCGCATATTCATTTCAATAGGAATTGTACATTAGAACTTCAGGCTAAATTATGCTCCGAGGTTGCAAGCGCAGTTCTTTCTTAAATTCAATCTGTGTTTTGATGGATATCCAGGATATTGCTGATTGGTACCTGAATGGGTAAATCTAGCTAAGTTTGTCTTCCAGTAGAACAGAAATAACTGGTGTAATGGATTTCCCCTCTTCCTTGCAGTCTATGTGCCATATACATTTCCTTAAAAAACTCTGGGAGATTTAGACAGATTTGGGGAAGGGAGTATAAATTCAGAGAAGTAACTCTGTATTAAATATTGCTCCTTAGGTGAAGCTCCTAGGGAGCAGCCAGAAGTGGTTCAGCAAAATACATTTGAAGCCCAGCAGAGTAACATGGGTATAGGAAATCCTCTTATAACATTTTAAAAGATGGAATAATCATGAAGAGATATTCCCTAATTAGAATTTGAACATAATTACTGTGATCTAAGGGGGAAGGGGAATAAGGGCACTGTCTGTCTCTAAGAAAAAAGTCTCTCCTCCCATTAAATTTTCCTTTAGTTCCTTTTTTGTTGTTTTGCATTCCAGGTGGATAGTCTTTACACTTGCCACTGGCTGCAAACAGACACACACACACACACACACACACACAACACAAAGAAAGCAGATACATATACACATCCATGTTCTGAAGATTTTGGAACTGGTGGATAACTTTAATCATCTATGGACCTAACATCATGGGAAAGACCATATTTTACACATAGCCATTTAACCCAGGAGCAATCACATTTTAAAAATGCTATTCTGCCCATGTTCTAGTCCTCACACAGCCCAGAAAGCGTGTGCCTTTCGAGGGGGATGGGTGTCCACATTCCCTCCCGGAACCTTCCAGGAGGGCAGGGAGACACTCATACACCATCTACAAAACCCCTTAAAAGCCGGGGGGGGGGGGGGAAGCAAAATAACTTACCTGGCCATCTTTAAAGTGCTGCCAACCCTCTCCTGGCACATAGGAATGGCACACCAGAGGGGGGGGGGCAGGAGTGATTTTTCTCCTCCCCCTTTTCCTGGCACATCAGTTTAATGGTGGCTGGCTAAGTTATTTTACTCCCCCCCCCCCCCATTTCCAAAGGGTTTGGGAGAGGCGGTTAGAGTCTGGAAAATGCAAGGGCTGTGCAGACGGTCCCCTCACTTCTGAGGGGGGCATCCAGACAGCCACCATACTAGATTCAACCCAGGTCTTTCCAGTATCAAATTAATTATTAATTCGCCACAAAGCAGGGATTTCCTGGTATATGCCAAAATCATTAATTTTTCTCTGAGATGTCATCTGGACAGCCCAGGGGGGAAATGTGAGAGGGCACACACTTTAGGTGCTCTCTGGATGCACCCTAAGATAACAATTAGCATAGCCAAAAACAGGCACACATAAACAATGGCTTGGGTCAATAGTCAAGAATATGTTGCCACCAATCTTTCCATAATTAGCACAGGCTAGAAGATACAGGTGGTGTGTATATGTATACTTTCAAAAGAACTCTGAAGTTTGGAGCGACAGACCAAAGCAACATTAACAGTGGTGGCTGGTAGTTCTCATGTTAGCAGGGCAATGAATCTTGTCTATGTTTAATCTGAACTTTAAATGAGCAACCATGGCTCTAAACCTATTTTAAGGTTAGGCTAAATCCCAGAACTGATTCACTGTCCCAACAGTACCAGTTTCCTATTTTGCTTCTGCTTGTTCTGAAGCATGAAAGGGGTCCCTTACTCCTTCCAAGTAGACTGCGAGCATCCAAAGGATCTGACCAAGGGCAAGAAGCAGGCAGAAGCAGCAGACAGGAGCTCATCCGAGTTCTCAGAAATTAACAGAGAATGGGATGATGGCTTGTGTAGGCTGATCCTCTTTAGGAAACCATTGGCTTGGCCAAACTGCTTTAGATGTCACACTTTTTAACATTTAAAGCTGCTACAACATTTAAACACCATTAGATTTCATCCTTAGCACTCAATATTTCCCTTTAAATGTTCCAGCAGCCAATATAGCAGAGTTACACAGATGCCGTTGAACTTTATTTTTTTTCGTGTCAGGAGCAACTTGAGAAACTTCAAATCGCTACTGGAGTGAATGAATTGGCAAGGATGTTGCTCAGGGGATACCTGGATGTTTTACCACCCTGTGGGAGGCTTCCACGCATGGCAAGCTGGAGCTGACAAATGGGAGCTCACTCCACTCCCTGGATTCGAACCACAAGAACTGATGATTGGGATGGCGGCGGGGAAGGGGGGTGTACCCTGTCTTTTTAACAAGATTTTAAATTTTTAAAAATTCTATAATGTTTACTTTAAAAATATATTTTAAATACATTTTATTGAGAGTATTTATGTCTTCATATTGCCCCAATTTTAATATTTTGTAAACTGCCTTGAGTCCCATCATTGGGAAAGAAGCAAGATAAACATGAATAATAATAAAAAAATAAGAATACTCTTCACCTTTCACCCCTGACCAGACAAATGGGAATTTAGTCCAGCAACATTCCATAGACATCTAGAAACATCTAGTCCATCGCAGTAAAGGAAGATTAATAAAATGTAAATCTTAAATGTGTTAACTTGCAACTTTCAAAATAAAGTTCACAAGTCTTCACAATAATGTGAAAGTGGAGTAAACTGTCTGGAAAATAGTCACTGTGACTTCTTCTGCAAATAAGTTACGGAATATTCACTTTTGCTGCAATGCAAGTGTTACTGTTGCTTTATTTTTCTTGTTACATGTAATGGAGAATAGTGAGAAATAATCTGAACAAGGATCATACAGTTGATAAAAAGGAAAACCAAGCCTGCTAGCCATATGAGCAGGAAAGTGTTCTGCCCTTGAAACTCCAGCAAGTAAGCGGGTGCCAGCCACAGGCCTTGTCCACTGAGCCACAGCAGGAGCAGCAATGCAGCCCGCTGCCAGGACATCCTCAAGAGGGGCATTATGGGTGGAAGCAGGCAAAGGTACCACAGAAAATACTGGGAAGTGCACACTTTGTTAAAACTCACAAAAATCGCTGTGTGCAAGAAGCAGCAGAAGATGAGATCTCTGTAACAGGTGAAAGAAATCACCAGGAGCAGCAGGAGCTGAGGCAGGAAGGCAGAAAGGCCAAGGGCAAAACTCCACTCGCTTTCTGCAGTCAAGTACAGCATGTAGAAATAGGGTGAGAAGTTGTGGCGGATATCTCTCCTGGTCAAATGGTAGAGGTAGGTATGCTCCAAAAACTCCCAGCCATAACATGAATAAAAAACAAGGCCCAGAGCAGCAAAAGTACAACCAGAAACCAATCCAAAAATCAAAACATCATAACTGAACAATTTAAGGAAAAGTCCCCGAAAATCACCTTTTGAAGACACGCTGCCTGTTTTGCTCTGCTCCGCATCTCTGTTATTTTGCAAATGGAGAACCAGTGGCAACGCATAAGTCACGGGGTAAATTTTCATATGCACAGAGAGGCCATAAAGAACAGCAGCCTTTATGAAATGCCTCTTTTCCATATAATACATGGTGCCAAGGACAAGGACAGCAACAAGAGACTCGGCATTTCCTCTGCTGGATACAGTCATTGGTAAGGGATTGAGGAGCCAGAATGCACAATACCCACATGCGCTCTTACTATCAAGCCCTCGGAGAAGGAGAATTTGATACGTGAGGTATGCAACGGCCATATCCCCGACCACAAAAAGGATCTTTCCATATAAATCTGTAAAGTAAATATTGGGTGTTAAGATCCAGCCCAGTAGCGGAGTGTAGCGGTAGGTGGCTCTCAAGTAGGGCGATTTCCCTTCTGTGATGTATCTGGCAGCATCAGTGAATACCTGGTAGTCAATGTCTGTATACTTCACCAACATGGTCCGGTCCTGAAAAATGCCATAAAAGACTAGTGCAAGCCTGAGCATGAAAGCAGCACTAAATAAAACATCCTTCTGAAGGAATCCAGTAAAAATGTGATTTGTTTGTATCTGATGGGATGCCATATTTGCTTCTCTGCAAGAGATTAATGTGAGAAAAAAAGTCCTGTCTTGGTCCAGACTCGAGTCCTTCGGTTATGCTGCTCTCTGAATAAGAAGCAGAACTCTCCTGTCATGTTTCAGTGTTTTAAGATGTATAGGAACTCCAAAGAGGAAGCATTTCTATGGAAAAAGAAAATAACAGTTAACTTTCTCTAAGGGAGATGGAAACTGGAGGAACCTGTCATTTGATTAATAAAAAAACTTGTATTGTTTACTTTGGGAAACTTTGGTCAACATTCAATAGCCAATCCCAACTAAAATAGATTCCCTCAGCCAACAAGAAATATATTGCCTGTCCAGCAATTCACTGATCTCAATCTATTTGGGACTAGCTACTGAATATAGACCAATGGTGGGAATCATCTACATTGTCATAGACTTGTGCGCCAGCTGTGACCATGCCTTGAGAAAGCCAGACTTGGTCATATTGGTCCATGCCTTAGTTATATCCCACCTAGACTACTGTAACAGACTCTATGTGGGGCTGCCCTTGAAGAGTGCCCGGAAACTTCAATTAGTCCAGAGAGTGGCAGCCAGGTTACTTAGAGGTGCTGGACCCAGGGAGCGCACAACTCCTCTGCTACAGCACCTTCAATTGCTGCCAATTTGTTTCTGAGCCCGATTCAAGGCCCTGGTTTTGACCATTAATGCCCTAAACCAGGCATCCTCAAACTGCGACCCTCCAGCTGTTTGGGCCTTTAACTCCCAGAATTTCTGATAATTGAACAAGTTCATTAGGGCTTCTGGGAGTTAGAGGGTCGCAGTTTGAGGATGCCTGCCTTAAACAATTACAGTTCGACTACGTTATCCGATCACATTTCCTCATACCAAACTTCCTGATCCATAAAATCATCAGGGAAAGCCCTACTCTCACTTCCGCCACTGTTCCAAATGTGGTTGGCGGTGACAAGAGAGAGGACCTTCTCAGTGGCTGCCCCGAGCCTTTGGAATAATAATAATAATAATAATAATAAAATAAGAATGCCCTCCCCAACATCACCTTCTGTTTCTTCCTTCAAAAAGGAGCTGAAAACCTTTCTGTTTAGGTAAGCCTTCACTGAAGAAACCTAGACTGAAGTGTCAGGAAGGCTAATGTTAATTGACTGGAGAGATGTGCAATGTGATGTGACAAGAGTCAGTTTCTAAAATGCATATTTATGTTTATTGATTGTTTTATATATATATATATATATAGAGAGAGAGAGAGAGAGAGAGAGAGAGAGAGAGGGGGGGGTGTTTCAGGAGTGGTACAGTGGGTTAAATCGCTGAGCTACTGAACTTGTTGACCAAAAGGCTGGCGGTTTGAATCTGGGGAGTGGGGTGAGCTCCTGCTGTTAGGCCCAGCTTCTACTAGCCTAACAGTTTGAAACATTCAAATGTGAGATCAATAGGTACCGTCTCTGTGGGAAGGTAATGACGCTCCATGCAATCATGCCTTTACTTTGTGTTTTAATTGCTGTTGTATTGTCAAAGGTTTTCATGGCTGGAATCACTGGGTTGTTGTAGGTTTTTCAGGCTGTACGGCCATGTTCTAGAATAGATTCTAGAATATGGCCATACAGTCTGAAAAACCTTTAACCATTAATTGCTGTTGTTTTGTACAGTGTTTAATATGTCGGAAGCCGCTTTGGGTCCCTTAGTGGAAGAAAGGTAAAGGTTTCCCCTGATATTAAGTGTAGTCCTGCCCGACTTTGGAGTGGTGGTGCCCATCTCCATTTCTAAGACAAATAGCTGGCATTGTCCATAGACACCTCCAAGGTCATGTGGCCAGCTGAAGTACAAAATACCAGGAGGATTAGGATTTGGGAACCACCGATTCTTCACTACAAGATTAATGCAGTTTCATATCACTTCAACTGACATGGCTCAATACTGTAGTCTAGAATGATGGGAGTTTTAGTTTGGTGAGGCACCAGCCCTCTTAAGGAGAGGTGGCTCAAGGCATAGAACACCCATAATTCCGTAACACTGAGTTAAAGCAGTTAAAGTGGTGTCGAACTGCATTAACTCTGCAGTGTGGATGCACTCAAGACAGGGCTGATCTGGGTTTGGGGAAGGAGGAAGGAAGGAAGGACGGAAGGACACAGCCTCAGTTCCTTTCTCATCTAACACCAATTGCTTCTCCATTATCTGAATTGCTGGCCCTTTAAGGGGGGAGGACGCGAGGATTGGACTGCAATGCCCATCATCCCTTCCCATTATGGACGATAGGCACTGCATTTCAGCAAAATGTGAATGAAAGGGCACATTGTGATTAGAAAGCCGGAGCTGATTGCGAGCTGCCAGCTATGGACTCTGACCAATTACTGCCCAGCAAAAGGAGGGGGGGGGGGCTTCCTAGGAAGAATACCTGTGATTCCGCAATGAGGCTTCCGAGCCCGAAAGAGACGTCCCCGAGGCAAAGAACCAATCAGCGCTGGCCACACACTGACGCAGTGGGTTCCGCGCGTGCGCCTTAGCGCCAACGAAGCCAACAACATTTGCCCTCTTCTTCGCGCTGCCAGGTTCCAGCAGAGTGAGGCTGCGTTGAAGGAATGGAACTGGCTTCCGATTGACGCGCAGAGCATGCGCAGGACAACGAAGCAGGATTTTATACCGGGTGGAACGAGCGCCCTCTATCTTTCACGCACTAGACTGTTTCTAATTCATAGCATGGTTTGAGCGCTGATATGCAATGTAAAATTAATGCAGTCTGAGAACAGCCATGCGGCTCAATATTATGGGATCCTGGGATTGGTAGTTTGGCGAGCGACCAGCACTCTTTTGCAGGGGAGTTACAAGACCTTGTAAAACTACAATTCCTAGAGCTCCATAGTTTTGAACCAAGGCAGTTTTTGTCTTATCTATCTAAGGTAAAGTTAAAGGTTTCCCCTGAAAGTAAGTCCAGTCGTGTCCAACTCTGGGGGTTGGTGCTCATCTCCATTTCTAAGCCAAAGAGCCGGCGTTGTCCGTAGACATCTCCAAAGTCATGGGGCCAGCATGATTGCATGGAGCACCATTCTGTTCATAGAATCAGAGTTGGAAGAGACTTCATGGGCCATCCAGTCCAACCCCCTGCCAAGAAGCAGGAAAGTTGCATTCAAAGCACTCCCGACAGATGGCCATCCAGCCTCTGCTTAAAAGCCTCCAAAGAAGGAGCCTCCACCACACTCCGGGGCGGAGAGTTCCACTGCTGAACAGCTCTCACAGTCAAGAGGTTCTTCCTAATGTTCAAGTGGAATCTCCTTTCTTGTAGTTTGAAGCATTGTTCCACATCCTAGTCTCCAGGGCAGCAGAAAACAAGCTTGCTCCCTTATCCCTATGATCTCCCCTCACATCTTTATACATAGCTATCATGTCTCCTCTCAGCCTTCTCATCTTCAGGCTAAACATGCCCAGCTCTTTAAGCCGCTCCTCATAGGGCTTGTTCTCCAGACCCTTGATCATTTTAGTCGTCCTCCTCCGGACACATTCCAGCTTGTCAACATCTCCCCTCAATTGTGGTGCCCAGAATTGGACACAATATTCCAGATGTGGTCTAACCAAGGCATAATAGAGGGGTAGCATGACTTCCCTGGATCTAGACACAATACTCCTATTGATGCAGGCCAAAATCTTATTGGCTTTTTTTGCTGCTGCGTCACATTATTGGCTCATGTTTAACTTGTTGTCCATGAGGATCTCAAGTTCTCTTTCACGCTCTTGAGCCAGACGTCCCCCATTCTGTATCTTTGCATTTCATTTTTTTCTGCCTAAGTGGAGTATCTTGCATTTGTCACTGTTGAACTTCATTTTGTTAGTTTCGGCCCATCTCTCTCTCTAATCTGCTAAGATCATTTTGAATTCTGCTTCTGTCTTCTGGAGTATTGGCTATTCCTCCAAATTTGTTCGTTTCGAGTGACATCATAACTCAAAATCCACTGGAGAAACTGCCACCAAATTTAGCCACAAGACACCTACTAACCCGAGGAGTAGCCATCACTCAAAAAATGATTTTCTCATTTGGGAGGCACCGTGTATAACACAAAGGAGCAAATAGGGTAGCAAAGATGTAGAGCACAATTAGAAAAATAACCTTTTAGGATTGTCATGAAGTTAGAGGAACAATATATAGCAATTATACTCATAGGTTACAATAGTTGCATATAGAAGTGTAGATTACAAACATAAATATCGAGTATCAAAACAGTGCACATAGCATTTCAACTTCTTCCACAACAGTAGAGCACCACTCTATCAGTAAATAGTACAATATACAGGGCAAATACCCATGAAAATAACTTGGTACAAATGAGAGTGGGAGTTGGAGACTTGCTCACAAAGATGTAGGGTGGGGGCCGCTTCAATAGCATGATGAAGGGTTCAGTTGGGAAGAGAAGTAGGAAGCCCGTATGGGGAAACGTAGCGATAATGGAAATCCCGCTTAAGGTGCCTGTAAACGCTGCTGTATTGCACCAGGCTCCGCCCAATGGCGTATCACAGAGGATTCTGGTAAATGTAGTCCCTGGTGAGGGCTAATGCCAGCGGGGAGTCTGGAGGCAAAAACGGGGCTGTGTTGCCAGGAACACAGTCCCCTCGGACGGGGCCCCATGACCATTGCTCCTGGATGGAATGGTCCGTTCTCCCTGTTACTCTGAAGAATTGATATGATTTACCCATTTGAGTGCGAGGACATCAATTAATTGCCACACAGCCTCTGAGGAAGTTGATGACGAAACGGCCCGTTGCCGGCCTCTGGATAGAGCTCACGCCGTCAGGCTTAACCATATCGGTGCGCCTTCACGGGGCCCCGTAAGGGGACTGTGTTCCTGGCAACACAGCCCCGTTTTGCCCAGACTCCGCTGGCATTAGCCCTCACCAGGGACTACATTTACCAGAATCCTCTGTGATACGCCATTGGGCGGAGCCTGGTGCAATACAGCAGCGTCTACAGGCGCTTTGAGCGGGATTTCCATTATCGCTACGTTTCCCCATACGGGCTTCCTACTTCTCTTCCCAACTGAACCCTTCATCACGCTATTGAAGCGGCCCCCACCCTACATCTTCGTGAGCAAGTCTCCAACTCCCACTCTCATTTGTACCAAGTTATTTTCATGGGTATTTGCCCTGTATATTGTACTATTTACTGATAGAGTGGCGCTCTACTGTTGTGGAAGAAGTTGAAATGCTATGTGTACTGTTTTGATACTCGATATTTATGTTTGTAATCTACACTTCTATATGCAACTATTGTAACCTATGAGTATAATTGCTATATATTGTTCCTCTAACTTCATGACAATCCTAAAAGG
Source organism: Anolis apletophallus (assembly GCA_030556195.1). Lineage (NCBI taxonomy): Eukaryota > Metazoa > Chordata > Lepidosauria > Squamata > Anolidae > Anolis > Anolis apletophallus. The sequence goes on along the minus strand of JARBWK010000003.1, from coordinate 166,906,766 downwards.
TTATTTTTCTAATTGTGCTCTACATCTTTGCTACCCTATTTGCTCCTTTGTGGGATTTATAGTTAACATACAATGAAAGAGCATTCTGAGCTCCACCAACAATGGAATTTAACCAAACTTGGCACACAGGACTGCCGTGACAAACAGAAGGGGTTTGGTGGTCATTTACTTTGAGTTTTGGAGTTGTAGTTCACCTACATCCAGAGAGCAGTGCTGACTCAAACAATGAAGGATCTTTCTAGATCAAACTTGGCATGAATACGCCATATGCCCAAATATGAACACAGATGGTCTTTGGGGAAAATACACCTTGAATTTGGAAGTTGGAGATACTGGGATTTATAGTTCACCTACAATCAAAGAACATTCTGAAACCCACCAACAATAGAAATGGGCCAAGCTTCCCACTCAGAATGCCCATACTGTGTTTTCTGGTGGTCTTTGGCGACCCTTCTGACACCCTCTCGTGACCCCCCCCCCGGGGTGGTCCCAACCTCAGGTTGAGAAATGCTGCCTTAAGGCCATCCAGTCCAACTCCCTTCACCAGGGCAAGAAAACATAAAGTTCTCCTGACAAAGAGCCATCCAGCAAGAGATAAAGATAGATATATATGATTCACACACGTGCGTGCGTGCACACACACAAGTATATGACAGATATAGTATCAATTTGAAAGGGACCCCTAAAGAAGGACAATGATATGTTACATGTTCCAAAGTAGGCAAACCAGTCAATCTCCATATCAACACTGACAAAGAAACAGCAAGAAATACTGTTACCCACAAGCATAAAGAAATTACATATATTAGACACAAACACTTTGTCATTACTTTATTTTCTAGTTTCAAAAGGTTTTACTCTTTCTATTTTAGGGTTAGAAAAATAAATGAACAGGATTGTAGGACTAGAAACATTTTGCAGGGCAAAACCACTTCTGAGTATTTCTTGCCTCAGAAAACCTTTTGAAATTCATAGGGTCACTATTAATTGACAGGCAACTTGAAGGCACATACACACGTAATGCCCCAATAAATATTCTTCTTATGTCCTTTGAAGTAAACTTTAATATCTGATAACCCTACCTTAGGGTTTCCTTGGCGATACTTGTTCAGAAGCATGCTATTGTCTGAGGCTAAGAGAATGTGACAGGATTTGAACTCTGGTTCCATTGAGTCACAATTCAACAGCCACAGACAACTGCATCACATTGACTTTGCTTTTCAAATCAACATGCTAGAACAGAGCTTTCCAAACATTTCATGTTGATGCCACACTTTTTATACCTGCATCATTTTGTGACAGAGTAATTCAGTTTAACTAGCAACTGTAGGTTAAACCAACCCCTCATAAGAGATAGAGACACATACATAAATTGTAATAACGAAATGTATGGGTACACAACTTATCTGATGAAAACCTGTCATTTATGTTATTAAAATATATGGTTATTATTTATTTCATGTGGACTCAGAGGTTCCTAATTATAATAAAGCTTTTTGGTGCTTGTCATTGACATATCTATCTATCTATCTATCTATCTATCTATCTATCTATGTATCTATCTAAAGTGATCCCTTGTTGTCCAAGTAAAATTGTCCTCCAAGTGCGGTTTCCTGGAGGTGGGCACGTAGGTGACTTTGGAGCCCTATTCTTGACCCGCATGTTCTCCTGCAGTGAGGGCATCGGTTTCCAGGTGGAAGGCAATCCCGGTTAGGGTTGGCTTGATGCCCCTTCCTCTTGGCACCTTTCTCTCTTTCGCCCTCCATTCGCCCTCCATTCTACAGCACTGCTGGTCACAGCTGACCTCCAGCTAGAGCATTCAAGGGCCAGGGCTTCCCAGTTCTCGATGTCTATGCCACAGTTTTTAAGGTTGCTTTTGAGCCCATCTTTAAATCTCTTTTCCTGTCTTCCAATATTCCGTTTTCCATTCTTGAGTTCGGAGTAAAGTAACTGCTTTGGGAGACAGTGATCAGGCATTCCGACAACGTGGCAAGCTATTTAACCTCAGCAGACTGAAAGCCAGAACCAAGGTTACAACAACATCTGTTATAGAACTCCAGTATGCTGATGACAACATCATCTGTGCGCATTCATAAAAATACCTCCAAGCCACTTTAAACACCTTTGCAGAAGCATATGAGAAACTCGGCCTGTTATTGAACATCGAGAAAACCAAAGTGCTTTTCCAGCAGTCACCAGCCAAACCATCTGCAATGCCAGAAATACAACGTAATGGTGTAACACTAGAAAATGCTGACCATTGCCACTACTTTGGCAGCCACCTCTCCACAAAAGTCACCATTGACACTGAAATACAACACCACCTAAGCTCTGTGAGTGCAGCATTTTTTCTGAATGAAGCACAGAGTGTTCGAGGGCCGGGACATCCATAGGGATACCAAGGTGCTTGTTTATAAAGCTATTGTCCTCCCAACCCTGCTATATGCCTACGAAACGGAGACTATCTGCAGACATCGCATGCAACTCCAGGAACGATTCCATCAGTGTTGCCTCCGAAAAATCCTGCACATCTCTTGGGAAAACAAACGGACAAATGTCAGCATACTGGAAGAAGCAAAGACCACCAGCATTGAAGCAATGGTCCTCCGCCATCAAGTCCGCTGGACTGGCCGATATATATATCCCTTGTGGTGCAGTGGTTTAAACTGCTGAGCTGCTGAATTTGCTGACCAAAAGGTTGGCGGTTTGAATCCAGGATGCAGGACGAGCTCCCACTGTTAGGCCCAGCTTCTGCCATTCTAACAGTTTGAAAACTTGCAAATATGAGTAGATCAATAGGTACAGCTTCTGCAGGAATAATTTAGTCTGACTAGCAAACTGGATGTTAAACCAACCCCTTGTATGCAATATGGACACATACATACATTGTAATAACAAAATGTATGGGGACACAACATAGTCGATGAAAATCTTTCACACACACACAAAATTTATTGCTTATTTCACATAGACACAGAAATTTATCATATTTGTGCAACACAGCTACATACTGCAGCCAACACACATATGTGTTGTCCTGACACACAGTTTGGAAAGCTCTGCCCTAAGCTAACATGTCTTTCCACAGACGCTTCTCTCCATGCCTCTAATGGTGGACCGAAATTCATCAATAATTATGCTAGAAATTTATTTTTCTAAGTCTGAAATGTGCTTTTGGATTTCTTTATATCTCTTTATGTTGAGACAGACTAACACAGCTATGTCATCGAATGCTGGCATACAGAGTACTGTAAATGCAAAGGTAAAACATTATGTTTGTGTGTGGAGAGAGGGAATGACAAAAATAACAGGGAAGCACAAACGGAGGAAAGACAAAATAAAAATGTAATACATGAATCTCAGTCAATTTAAAATGAATGACATGCCTCCTTGTAGCACAGATTATGTTTGCACATTCATAACTCCCAGATATCTACGGAAAAGAAATGGGAAAATTGGTTTAAAATGTTTAATAAAAGTATAAGACTTCAGAACCTGTCAGTGTTATAGCCCCCTGAAACGTAGTCATTTCTAGACAGATAAATGTTATCCATTAAAACACACACATATACTCAACAACCTGATGAAAAGCAGCCATGAAAATGTATAGGGATCATAAGAATAACGCATTCAGCCTTTCTTAAAGGTGGGTGTTAGTGACATGACAGCTGCAATCCTCTATGGCTTCTGATAACGGGATGCTGGAGGGAAAAGACAGCACAATCACCAACTATATGGTCTTTTATGCTGCAATTGAGATAAACCTTTAAATCCATAGGAAAGTGTAATTTGAATAAATCAGTTCATCTTCAAGGCCATTATTTGTTTGTTTCAAACATATCCCATCCTTTTCACCCCGAGGGAGGGACTCAGGGCAGCTCACAATCGGCACTCATTAGATACCAACAACAGTAGTAATAAAAACACATTTAGACATTAAATTGAAACAGCAAAAATTAAAACATCCAATTAAAATAAGACAAATCCAAATCCAAAGTATTGCATATTTTATAGAAGGGGCATACGAAATGATACTTTGCTTTTTGTATTTTGTTCACACTGAGTGATTATTGTTCCAACAATGCATTTTTGGTTTATTACTACATGATTCTGCCATATGTACCATATTTGTTTCTACTGTATATAGGGTAGCTTACATATGTGGAAAACTACCATTGGCTGCATGTGTGTAACTCAAATATGCAGAATGTATGCCCATTGGGGGGGGGGGGGGGTGTTTATTTGCTTTGTCTCAAATTATTCATCTTTTACCTGAGGCTTCATTTGGATGTCTCAGGTAAAAGTCTGACAGGGCCTGCATTTTGGGCCCTGTCTGGAAGGGCCCTCAGCAATATCCAAGGAGGAAGTAGTATAAAGCTTAGTCCACCAGGCCTGGGAGGATTTCTGTTATTTTAATGTATATTTTGATCTCAAGAAGATCTATCAAGGCTGCTTTTGTTGTGGGCAATGTAAAAGATACTCCCAAAGATACTACTCTATGATGAACTCGCCACAGGTCAGCGCAAGAGAGGCGCCCCAAAAAGGAAATATAAGGACTCCCTGAAACAACATCTCAGGCTCGGCCAGATTGATCACCAAAAATGGTTTATCCTCGCCTCACATTGGGAGGCATGGAGATGCACTATTCACAATGCTGTGGCCTCTTTCAAGAAGACACGCCTAACGGGTCTTGAAGAGAAACGACAACGCAGAAAGAACCGCAACTTGGAAACAACATCACCCAAGGAGACTTTCTGCTGTGCTTTCTGCAACCGAACTTGCCTATCTCAGAATGGCCTTTTTAGTCATCAGCGCACTTGTAAAAAGTGTGGGATGAGTCCTTCCTAAGAATCTTCATTAGCAAAGTAATGCTGAGATATATTGTGTATTGTTTGTGGCAGAAAACAGCACATTGGGTGGATCATGGATCCTGGGCACTCTGGGACTGTTACATCAGCTGGTGGTGAGAGAGTCAGATGAAAGACTGGGTAGTTGTGAGAGAGCTACCCAGAACCATCTAATTGGCAACAAGGAAGTCCCCTGGTGGAAGTAGGATGCTGTTGGACTAGCTAACTATCAGTCTGGTCAACTGGGAATACAGCCATTGCTTGTGTGTTAAGTGTTGTTATTGATATCTTATAATTTGTCTTTTGTGAACCATTGTTTGTTTTTCTCAGAATTGGGGTTGCCACTTTTGATATAAGAAATAAGGGACAAGGAAGTAAAAACTTGAAACCCTAGATATAAATAGTTTTATTAACAGATTAAGATAATGATTGAAACTCACAAAAGAAACTGTCTTACACCCTCTTAACAGTACATGGTATGTTTCTGCATGTTTTGTCATGGAGAACAAACATTATTAGAACTACCTTATTTTCTCCATCTGTATTTAGTACTTGACTTTGCTGACTTTAAAAGTGCACTGTCTAAACATTAAAATAAAATAAATTTTATAAGACAGTACATCTTCATTATTATGTCAATAGTTAATAGTATAGTATAATATGGGATACACAGCATTGTATAGTATTGGGATACACAGCTAGGCCTATTTTAAGAGTAACTCTCAAGCAACCAGAAACTATCTTTATCCAACATGATCCAACATTCCCCGTGGGTTACGATTAATTGAGTCTACTGTACTTTGAAAACGTCCTGTATCGCCTCTTCCTTCCAACAGGTATGCAGGCAGGCACACACTTGCAAGCGCGCCACTATCAACCTGCCCTGCGAGTTAGAATCCCCAGGCAGGCATTGCCGTGGAAACCGCAGTGCGCGCCTTGCTCTGGTCAACCCTGCCCAGTCCTCTCCTGTTAGTCAATAATAAGGGACAGGACCTGAAAAAACGGGACACAAATTTTAGGGCCAAAATAAGGGACGTCCCTTAGAATAAGGGACATATGGCAACCCTAGCGGCAATGCAAGTCATATAGGGCAGAGGGAGATATGGCAATAGAGCAGACATGGGCAAACTAAGGCCAGCGGGCCAGACACAGCCCTCTGGGCCCTCAAAATTTTCCACGTTCCTCTGGGCATAAAGATGTGGTGGCCCACCATGTCATTACGTAAAAAGGTTGGCATGTGGCAGCTGGGAGCCATCTAGAGTGCCCTCAGTCACCACATGCCTTCCTTGGGCTATCCTCCCAGCATAAAGACAGGGTGAGAGGTCCTGTCCCAGTGTCGGGAGAAGCCCAGCCCAGGCAAAGAGGCAAGGGTTAGGTGAAGTGGCTCCAAAGCTGCCTCACCCACCTCTCCCTTCTGGTGTCAGAATGAGGTACGGCCTCATCCTGATCCTGGCAGAAGGGAGAGGCAGGTGGGGACCAAGGGACCTCCAAAGCCTCGCGTTCCTCCTGGGATAAGAATGGGATGAGCAGCCCCATCCTTATGCTGAAAGTATGAGGGTGATCTGCCCCTGCCCCCATCCCCATCTCCTGCCCCCACCCCTCCTAGGCCCAACACACCTGGGCTCTCCCCGCCTCACCCCGTCCCTGGGCTCCCAACTCCTGGGTTCACACTGCCCAACCCCTGCCCCTCCTGGGCCCACCCCCAACCCAACTTTCTCCGAGGCCTTGTGGTCCCAGCCCTACCTCCTCCTGGGGCCACCCACTCTTGGCTGGGCCCACAATGTGGCCCCAGGTCAAAAAAGTTTGCCCACGCCTATTATAGAGGAATGAAAGAAATGTGTTTGATACCTACCTCACCTTCCAGTCACCCTGCCAGCCTGGGAAAATCTGAGAGTGAGCCAGAACACCCACAAAACTTCACCTTGCTCTTAAGGTCAGTGAAAATAAGACGCGTATCATCTATGATCTCCTCAACGATGAGGAAGCTGAACTGTCATGTTTCACAGAAACTTGGCTGGAGGATGCTAGTTGGCCAACCTGTGCTCAGACCCTCCTGAGTTATTACCATCATCCCTCCATATCTACAGATTCTGTACCCACAGAATCAATTATCAATGACTTGATAATTGGGGTATATATATATATATACCCCAATAGCAAACATTGATTTTTCCATTTTATTTAAGAATACCATGTTACAATGCCATTGCATACAATGGGATAAGCATCCACAGATTTTGGTATCCAGTAGGGTCCTAGAGCCATGGCCCAGTGTGTTATTTAAACTGTTTTAAATGCTTTTTTTATGATGCTTTTGGCATTCAATTTGCTGCTTTGTGAACCACCCTGAGTTGCCTTCCGGCTGAGAGGGAGCGGTATACAAATGTAATAAATAGATAAATAAATATCTTCATCAATGGGCATGGAAATACTGGAAACAAAACAGAACAGAAGCCTCTTCTTCTATAAACGATTTCATGCAATAATAGAGTTGTAAAGTTGGAAGGGAGCACAAGGGTCATCTGCATCAATCTCTGCCAGTGCATGAAATCCATAACAAAAGCAGCCTTGATAGATCGTCTTGAGATCACAATATAAAAAAGTCTAGTGATTGAGAGTCCAGTGATTGATTCTAAAGTATCAATACAATATGACTTTTCAATTAAAATGATGATATAATATTTCTACAGCTCAAAGTCCATTTTGTATAAGGTGCATTAGCTATGCTAAATATATATCCCAGTGTATTCCTTTCTCTTGCTTCTTTTTTGTGTGGTGTGTGTGTAGGGGTTGAGGTTAGGGAGGAAGCTGAGGCTTTGCTCATCTCTATGTGTGCAGCATTCTTTTGTATGATGTTACTGTACAACTCTTGCCCAGAGAGGCAATGTCCACTTGCAAGTTCTTTTCAATTGGTATATTTCCCTTGTTTGCTGTATCACTAGATAGAAAGAGCTTTACTCAACAAAAAGGACTCCTGCTGGGCTTGATTGGAAGAAATTCCTTCATTGCAGTAAACATAAACATTTTCTAAAGGGAGGAAATAGAAGGGCAATTAATTCTAGAATCTAATATACTGATATGACTAAAATGCTGATTGACCTTGGAAACAGTGATTTTTAGCAGCATGAATAATTATTGTTTTAAGCAGAAAAGGCCAGATAGCATAGTGATAACATGCCAGATAGATTTAAATCAGACCTGGTAACTAATAATAATGTTAAGTTTAATGTTTGCTGTTCCTACTCATTTTGTCCAGATAGATGTATAATTTTGTCCAGATAGATGTTCAGATTAGTTGTATAAGCTAATAATAATTTCTAGACAATATATATTTAGGAAACAGTTCTTCTTGATGTGGAGCAAGAGCAAAAATATAGTTTCAAATTTTTAAGAGAAACCAAAACATCTCATGTTTCAGGGGGAAAAAATCAGTAGCACTTCTGAATTTCAATCTGCCAGAAACAAATGTATGGTGGTTACATTCTTACATTCTTATTGTAATCTTTATCCAGAAATTTTAAAAAATAGGACCAAAAAGCTTACTTACTGAAAATCTTCAAATAGATACAGTATGTACTCCCATGGTGTCCCCATGATTTTTCATCTGAACGCAGGTAGTCTCCCATGTCCAGAATTCCCTGTCGTAGAACACTTCGCGACGCAGCCAGCACGGAGCTCTGCCAGAAGTAACTGTGTGTCATGTGATGAGATCTGGCGGGCTCCGTGCTGGTTGTGTCAGAGAAGTATTCTAGGATGGAGAATTTTCCAAATGTGACAAGGTCCCTAAACATTAGGAGCGGAACATGCTGCATCTTCAGAGTGTGGCAGAGTCTCCTTCTCCGGGAGGTTAAGCAGAAGTTGGATGGCCATCACTCTGGGATTTTTTTGTGTATTCTTGCATGCCAGGGGCTTGGGCTGGATGGCCCCTGGGGTATCTTCCAATGCTAGGATTCTATATAAAAAGTCTTGCCCAAAGACAAAAACAACTTTGAAGGCATAGAACAGGAGTTCTCAAACTTTTTAAACAGAGGGCCAGGTCATAGTCCCTCAAACTGTTGGAGGGCTGGATTATAATTTGGAAAATTCATGAATGAATTCCTATGCACACTACATATCTTATTTGTAGTGCAAAAACCTATTTAAAATACAATAATTAAAATGAAGAACAATTTTAACAAATATAAACTTATTAGTATTTCAATGGGAAGTGTAGGCCTTCTTTTGGCTGATGAGATAGGGTTGTTGTTGTTGGTGTTGTGTGCTTTCAAGTAGAATCATAGAACCATTGAGTTGGGTCACCTCATGGGCCATCCAGTCCAACCCCCTGCCAAGAAGCAGGAAAATTGCATTCAAAGCACCCCCGACAGATGGCCATCCAGCCTCTGTTTAAAAGCCTCCAAAGAAGGAGCCACCACCACACTCCAGGGCAGAGAGTTCCACTGTCGAACAGCTCTAACAGTTAGGAAGATCTTCCTAATGTCCAGATGGAATCTCCTTCCTTGTAGTTTGAAGCCATTGTTCTCCAGAGCAGCAGAAAACAAGCTTGCTCACTCCTCCTTATGACTTCCTCTTACATATTTATGCATAGCTATTATGTCTCCTCTCAGCCTTCTCTTTTTCAGGCTAAACATGCCCAGCTCTTTAAGCCACTCCTCATAGGGCTTGTTCTCCAGACCCTTGATCATTTTAGTCACCCTCCTCTGGACACATTCCAGCTTGTCAACATCTCCCTTCAATTGTGGTGCCCAGAATGGGACACAGTATTCCAGATGTGGTCTAACCAAGGCAGAATAGAGGGGTAGCATGACTTCTCTGGATCTAGACACTAAACTCTTATTGATGCAGGCCAAAATCCCATTGGTTTTTTTTTTGCATCACATAGTTTGCTCATTTTTAACTTGTTGTCCAGGAGGACGCCAAGATCTTTTTCACTCTTGAGCCAGGCGTCCCCCATTCTGTATCTTTGCATTTCAATTTTTTTCTGTCTAAGTGGAGTATCTTGCATTTGTCACTGTTGAACTTCATTTTGTTAGCTTTGGCCCCTTTCCCTAATCTGTTAAGATCCTTTTGAATTCAGACCGAGCTTGACCCTGAGCGAGGACCGGGTAAATGACCTTGGAGGGCCGTTTCCGGCTCTGGGGCCATAGTTTGAGGACCCCTGGCGTAGAATAACCACCAAACTTGGCCCTAGTCCATATCTCTGCCGCGAGTGCTTTGATTCGGCCAGGGGTTGGGCGGAAGGGTCCTTGTGGGTTTCTTGATGATGCCGGGGACCTTCTCTCCCTTGGCGCGTCTCTGCGGAGAACCTGTGCTGGAACCAGAGCGGGAGGCCGCCTGACACGTCTCCCTCCTTCCCTCCCCCTTTCCCCTTCGGAGCCCTCCTCGTTTGGCGCGAATCGCAGCCAAGGTTATCTATCTCCACAGAGCCCAGCCCAGCCAGAAGGAAAGAAGGGAGTTTTTCGCAGTGGCAGTGGCGGTGGCGGCACCTTTGACGTGCCGCTTCCCCACGTGACGGGCGGCCTCGCTCCTCCGTTGAAGGCGGAGGAGGACGGAGGAGAGCAGCAGCAGCAGGAGGAGGAGGCGCTGGCGCTGCTGTTGCCGCGGTTGCCTCCGCTTCTGCAAGGCTTCCGAGGAGTCGCTCATCCGCTCCGTGCAAAGAGAGAGGCGGGGGGAGAGCAGCCGCCTTGTTATTGTGATGCGCGGGCCTTGCTTCTTGCCGCCCGCCGCCGGCTGAAAGCGAGAGAAGGCAGCCAGGGAAGGAGGTGAGCTGCCGAGCCGGGGTGACCTTGGCCCAGGAGGTAAAGGGGGCGACCCAGCCCAGGAGGTGGCGAGTCGGGGGAGGCTGCCTTCCCTCCCTCCCTTCCCAGGGCTGCGAAAGGGGAGGTTGCTGTCCGCGGTGCTGAAATCTGCTGCAGGGCAGGCGCCTGGCTGCCGATCTCTCTCTCTCTCAGGCTCTGGCTCTGCCTCGCCTGCCATTGGAAGGGCTGCGTGCGAAACCTGGGGCGGGAGAAGTGCGGGGGAGACTCATTCAGGGAGGGAGGGAAGGGAGAAGGAAGAAGGGAAGGGAAAGCAGCCTCTGGACCTTGGCGGGTTTGTTTTGGAAAATGTTGCGGCAGAGTTCAATGGGGGAGAGTGAGAGAGAGAGAGACACACACACACACACACACACACACACAGAGGGAGGATTCGGCTGGGTCGCCTTCTCTCCTCCAATGCCCTGGTGTGTGTGTTTCTCTCTCTTCCTTTTTTGTGCCTAGCTTTTATTTTCTTCTTTCTTCTAGCTTTTATTTTCGTGTCAGGAGCGACTTCAGAAACTGCTCTTGGTGTGAGAGAATTGGCCGTCTGCAAGGACGTTGCCCAGGGGACGCCCGGATGTTTTTGATGTTTTACCATCCATGTGGTAGGCTTCTCTCATGTCCCACCTGGGGAGCTGGAGCTGACAGAGGGAGCTCATCCACGCTCTCCCCGGATTCGAACCTCCGACCTGTCAGTCTTCAGTCCTGCCCATTTATCCCATTGCACCACCGAGGGCTCCTTTCTTGTAGTTAGAAGAGGAGGTCAGGGAGGAAGGGCAATGAGTCCCCAAAGAATTGCTGCTGCCGCTGACATCAGGGACAAACAACACATGCCAGTCTGTCGCAGAGAGAGCACAGGCTTGGGCTGGGTTTTAAGCAAGAGAAGTACTCTCTCTGCTCTCTCCAGGGGGATACCTAGGTATCGACCCCCAAAGAGTCTGTGTCAACTTGGTCCCAACAGCATTGGTGACAGCCCTAAGGACTCAGAGCGCCCCTCTGTAAACTAGATGGAGCCCCAAAGACACAATTTATGGAGATGAGGTTCCACGAGGTCTTGATTGAAACCGAACTCAAAAACTCGCAGTATTTTTTATTCCTTCCAACGATGGAAACAATCTTCATTGCTAGAAACCTCCGTTTGCGTAGTGATGAGGGTCTTCCAGTGGAAGTTCACTTCAACTCTACACGGACTGTCCAGCCTGCATGCTAGTTTTATTCAGGGAAAGAAGGAAGATGAAAATGAGCACTGAAAGGGAAAGGCCCACATTGCCCCCTTTGCCCATTCAGGTAAAGGTTTCCCCTTGACCATCAATTTAGTTGGGTCCAACTCTGGGGGATGGTGCTCATCTCCGTTTCTAAGCCGAAGAGCTGGCATTTTCTGTAGTCGCCTCCTAGGTCATGTGGTTGGCATGACTGCATGGAGCACTATTACCTTCCTGCTGGAGCAGTACCTATTGATCTTTTCTCATTTGTATGTTTTCGAACTGCTAGGTTGGCAGAAGCTAGGGCTGAAAGCGGGAGCTCACCCTGCTCCCCGGATTCAAACCACTGACCTTTTGGTCAGCAAGTTCAGCAGCTCAGTGGTTTAACCTGCTGTGCTACTGGGGCTCCTCTTAATAATATTATTTATTTATTTATTTAGGGATTTATTAATTGCCCATCCCAGATGGCTCTGGGTGATTTACAGTAAAAACACACAACTAAATACCTGAAACATCTAAAAACATCTAAAAGTATCTAACATCTAAAAACAATTAGCATCCAAAAACAACTAAAAACAATAAACAGTCTAATCAGTTTCTCAGCCGAATGCCCTCTCAAACAGCCACGTTTTACAAGCCGTACGAAAGTCTTTTAGATCACGGGTGGCTCTGATGTAAGGAGGGAGGGCATTCTCAAGGCGATCTCAAGGGTCAACATGGAGAGAAATGTTCCCGTAGCTATGCCGGCCCTTGACCATGCAAGGCCTTAAAGGTTAGAACCAGCACCTTGTGAGTAATCCGGAACTTGACCGTAAGCCAGTGCAGTCGGTATAGAACAGGTGTTATATCATTCCTCGCGGGGGTTCCCGTGAGGAGTCTGGCCACCGCATGCTGTACTAGTCGAAGTCTCTGGATCACCGACAAGGGAATGTCAACATAAAGGGCATTACAGTAGTCAAGTCTTGAGGTTACTGTGGCATGAACCACTGTGGCTAGGTCATCCTTGGACAGGTAGGGCGCCAGCTGCCTAGCCTGCCGAAGATGGAAAAAGGCCGACTTGCTGACGGTGGAGACCTGGTTTTCCATTGTCAATAATGAGTCAAAAATGACACCAAGGCTTTTGACGGTGATAGCTGGAGAGAGAGGTTCACCGTCTAAGGTGGGCAACCAAACCTCATCTAGTCCAGCATGACCCAGCCACAGGATCTCCGTCTTTGCTGGATTCACCCCCAGTCTACTGGAATGCAGCCAACCTGTTATGGCCTCAAGGCAAGATGTGAAGTTATCAGGAACCGAGTCCGGTCGGCCGTCCATCCGTAGAAGGAGCTGGGTGTCATCATGATGTATTTATAATCTGCCCCGAGGGGACTAATAGTGGTTTCCAACGAAGGGAGCAAAATGGCAAACATTCAATGTCGGAAACAACAAATAACAAATCAAGACAGTAGATAAAACCATCTTAATATAAATTATAAAACAACTGAAAAATAATCAAGAATTAAACATAAATAGACATAGACATAGCATAACATATTGCCCTCATTGGCGACACAATAAAGTATTTTGCAACATAAACTCTTTCATTCTTTTTAACATAGGCACCTTGCTCTGCTCAAGATTGTCCATCAGCTGAAGCCACTGAGACATGGCACAAGGAAATAACTATGGACAGAGCAGCAACGGGGTAGCTGATGAATCCCCAAATATGTTGGTGTACAGAAAGGTAGGAAGGGAGCTTGGGGGAATTTCCTGGGCACCTGGAAATGGGTTGGCTATTCTTTTCACTTTGCTGAAATGACTGTCATATGCTGCCAGAGTATTGCATTGTTGTGTAACAATTACTTGATATCATTTCTGCAAATACAGTCTTCAACCCTCTGCTGTCTAGCATTTGGCACTGTTATATATATGCACTGGCAAATGATGAAAAAGCGTTGTAGAACCTAATGATGCCACAAATGCATCTTTATGGTGTGAAGTGATGCCAATCTCTTGCAGAAACCTATACAATATGGATAACTTGAAAATATATAAACCGTGTATTTCTTTTTGGCTATCTTGTCAATTTGGGGACAAGATTTTTAAAACAATCTTCATTTGAAACTGATACCAGGTATGTTCTGAGATGAAAACATGTGGCATTAATAAATAAAAAAACCCCCAAAAAACCACATATGAATTCTAGGTCATTATTCTCAATTCAAAACCAGCTTCTGAGAGCATTTTTTCTGTACTTGCTCTAGGGGAAAGGGTGTTCCAAGAAGATCTCTGTAGGTCAGAGATGACAATAACAAGAGAAGCTGCTTATTCTTGGATCACAAGGCATGACCCTCTGAGAACATTTTTAAAGGAGCCAAGCGACAACCTTGTGTCCTTGTGCAATTCTGGTTCATTTTGACACAGTTCTTCAGGAGACATCAGAATCTTGTTCCTTGTGTTTGGAAATAGATTTCCTAATCTAATTGTAATAATAATTGTCTTAAGAAGCCAATGTTTTGATGTAATGTGTATGTGCTATGATAGTCAAAGGATGTCCAATAGTGTGAAGGAGGGCACATGATTTTTGCTGCATTCTATAGTCCAGGCATGGGCAAACTTTGGCCCTCCAGCCTAAGCATGTGAGGGGGAAAAGGAAGGGGCCTGAGGTTGTTAGGAATGGTGGGAGTTGAAGTCCAAAACAACTGGAGGACCAGAGTTTGCTCATGCCTGCTATAGTCCCTTGTGTCCCCGAAAAACTACTCTTGAGAGCTGAGATTCATATTAGCTGTGAAAGAGTGGGTTGCTGCATGTAAGAGAGAGACTGGCAAAAATCAGATGCTCACAGTCATAAGTGCTGAAACACTTCTCTTGGGTATAATTTCAGATGGGTGCTATATTTTATTGGATACATTGTGCAAGGGACTCAAAGAGATTTTGTTTTTGGAGTAGTTCTACCATTTCTGCACGAATGTCAATTTCTGGATTTTCATGGAAGTTGTCAGTTTCAACAATATTTTATAGCAATAGTACTCATTAGCTTCCAAGTTGTTGTGATTGTTGTTGTGTGACTTGTAGTTGTGTGACCCTAAAGCAGACCTATCACAGGGTTTTCTTGGTAAGATTTGTTCAGAAGGGGTTTGCTCTGAAGCTTAGAAAAGGTGTCTTTCCCAGGGGACTTCCATGACCAAGTAGGGATTTGATCCTGAGTCTTCAGTGTTAGAGTCCAATGCTCAAACCACTATTTATTTATTTATTTATTTATTTATTTATTTATTAGTCAGACTTCTAGGCCGCCACTCCCGGGTGGCTCGGGGCGGCTCACAACAAGTCAAGCACAACAAACATAGTTAAAGTAGAACATAGTTAAAAACACATTATACGCACTATATCACACTTACTTTCACTGTAGTAGTATTAAAATACATAGCCATGTCAATCAGTTTCATCATAAAAAGGCAAAGAAATTGTATTGCTAACAGAAACCAACTGAGATTTTATTTTTTTTGGTGTAGATCTTAATGGACTCCAGTCCATCAGCTGTGCATCGGACAAAGTTGACTGGAGTTCACAGAAGCTTATGCTACAAATTTCCTTTTTCTCAGTCAGGCTTAAATGTGCAATTGGATCCTGCTATATGTGCTTCTGTGTTACTTTGTTGTAGCACATGTATCAGAAAATCTTGTATCACCAAAAGAAATAATCTCAGATACTATTCCTATTATAAAAATGCCATTGCGTGTGATGAAGTCCATGAAAGCGGAATTGAATTAATTTAATCTAATCGTGTTAAATCACAGCCACATAGGGTTGCAGTTATAAGCATGTAGCTATGGATATACTCTCAACAGGAATACAAACAGAGCTGTTTAATACAAGAAGAGTAACAGCATGATCTTATACATTTCTACTCAGATGTAAGCCATATTTGGATGTGTTCCCTGGTAAATATATGTACAATTTTGGTCTAAAATTATTTATAATATCATTAATTATAATATTGATACAAACAGTGGGACCTATTCAGTATCTTTGGAGTATACAATCATAAGCAAAACCAGGAATTACAGTGGGATAATAGTCCAGCAGGATTCTACCACCTTAGAAATATAATTTTATATACTCAAATATGATTTGAGGCTGTAATCTTAAACTGGCTTATTAAAAATAACATCTATTGAACATATCAGGGATATTTTTGAGTAAATGTACTTGGGGTTGCGCTATGAAATCATACTTCAGATAATTTCAAAACCCACAGGCCATCTCATTTCCAGCGTAATACTTTTGAAACCATAGGTTATCAAGAAAGGTAGTGACTATTGACCAGCAATTTCAATTTACCACACTTTGAGTACCTTTTATTAATTTCCTATTCAAATTTAATATTTTAATTGTCATTTGTGCATTTTGAGCTCAGTAAATTCTCAATACTATACATGACCTGTGTGTCAGCATTTATAGATTACTATATGCATGGATATTTTTTCAAAGTATTTATAAAAATGAAGAAAAAATATGCAACATAGTGATGAATTTGTAAATCTTTATTTCAGTACAGTAGAGTCTTGCTTATTCAACCTTTGCTCATCCAATGTTCTGTGTTATCCAATCCAGTCTGCCTCCTGCCTGGATCCACAGCTGTTTCAATACATTGCAATGTTTTGGTGTTAATTTGTAAATACAGTAATTACTGCCAACGTTACAGTGTATGGAACTGCTTTTTCTGTTTATTTGTTGTAAAACATGATGTTTTGGTACTTAATTTGTAAAATCATAAAGTAATTTGATGTTTAATAGACTTTTCTTTAATCCTTCCTTATTATCCAACATTTTTGCTCATCCAACGTTTTGCTGGCCTGTTTATGTTGGATAAGTGAGACTCTACTGTATATTAAATTCATTAATGGTTACAGTTGTATACTGATGCCAGAACCTGTTTAGAAAGGGCTTGCCTTTGGCTCCCTTTGAGTGTGAAAGATCACCCAGTGAGTTTTCATAGCCAAATGGGGATTTCAACTCTGGACTCAAAGAGTTCTAGTTCAGGGCTCCTCAAACTTTTAAATCAGAGGGCCAGTTCATGGTCCTACAGACTTTTATTGAAGACAGGGGTTATAGTTTGAAAAAAAAAATGAACAAATTCCTATGCACACTGCACATATCTTATATTTGTAGAGCAAAAAAAAAAATCATGAAAGAACAATACAATATTAAAAATGAAGAACAATGTTAACCAACATAAATTTACCAGTATTTCAGTGGGATGTGTAGGCCTGCTTTTGGATGATGAGATAGTTAAGTTAATTACGACTGTTGTTGTTGTGTGCCTTCAAGTCGTTTCAGACTTAGGGCGCCCCTAACTCTAACATTTAGGGTGGAGGCTGGGTAAATGACTTTGAAGGGGCACATCTGGCCCATCGGCCTTGGCTTGGGACCCCTGTTTTAGTCCAACACTTAAACCACTACATCATGCTGGCTCTCATATTGATGAATAGATAGAGATTAACTGACTTGACTTGTCCTAACCAAATATGATGCTAATGAGGTAGAAAGACTATGTCAGTCAACAATTCTTGAAAACATCCTGCAATTTGTCTGGTTATACAGGCATTTCCTTTCCACTCCTTCTGTTTTTCTTTTTATTTAGATTTATAATTTATAGCAATCTACATTTCCACATAACAGTTACCATTGCAGTTAATGAAAAAGGTCGAAATGCACTAGCTAGTCCTGAGCAGACCAACTGAATTAATGACACGTCCATATATGTTTATTTATCATTGACCTGCTATTTTTTAAATTTGCATTTTTTCCATTTTATGGAGGCCTGCACACCTCATTCCCATGAAAGTGGATAGCACACTGTACAACTTCTTTTTCCTTTAAGAGATCAAGATGATGGTCCCTATGCTATCTAGTATACCTTAGGCAACCTCCAGACTTGGCAACTATACACCTTTTTGGGCACTGTGCTGCCAACTACAATTAAATACTGTAGACATAATTGAAATTGAAGTACAAACACACACATACACACAACATCTAATTATCTATTAAGTGCGTGTACATACGCATGGTCTCCAAAGTTCCATGTATCCAAGGAGATGCATGTGCAGAACCTGACTGCAGGATTCGTCTGCCTCTGCTGCTCAGCACTATTGCAGTATTGGAATGCAATAATAAAACCTTAAATAAAAATACAACATCAATGTAAATGCAATTTAGAAATTATGCTACAAAGAATGCATCAATTTGTCTCTTTCTTAATGCATAATGCAATATACTAGATGTGTGCAGTTCAGCCAAAAGGCATGCCGTTTTGTTGCCGGTTGTGTCCATTCTCAGCATGGACACAACCAAGTGTTTTACTGGCTGAGGATCAGAGAAAGAGAGAGACAGACAGAGAGAGAGAGAAACTTCAACTCCCATCATGCTCTGAGATGAACACAGAGACTTTCAATGCCCGCTCCATGCAACTGCTGTTAGGAAAAGGTGTCCCATCAGGGCTCTCTCTGGAGGAGGAGCCTAGGGAACGTTTCTGCTGCCAGGGAGGGAGAAAAGGTGCTGCAGGATCTTTTCCAAGAGCCCCGTGGCAGACCCCTGCCTCAGGTATAATACAGGCTTAACTCCATCCTCTTCAGTAGTCAATAAATCTGGCGCTCTTGATCCATTTTGCAAAGGTTTTCTGTTTCTTCCTCTCCATTGCGTTTTTAGGGATTACACAAAATGGACCACTGAATATTACAAATCACTTTCAGTCAAACTGATTCAGGCCCAAACCTACAAGATAGCCTTAACTCAAGGTGAAAGGGGCCTACTCCGTAGACATGGCAAATGCAGCTTCTCTCCAGCTTTTTCCTCTCTTTCCAAATTGAGCTAACAATCCCACAGAATCCCACAAGGGCCACAGGGATGTGGTCAGTGAACGGGCTCGGCCCTCCCTCTCCGGGAGCACATTGACGCTTAGGGAGATTGGGAGTAAGGGGTGCCGGTCTGAGCCGGCGGTGACTGAATGGGCTTCTCCACAGGCCTCCCCTTTTCACGGGGGGTGCCGAAAGCTGAATCCTTGGCCAACTCCCGCCGATCAGGTTCGCTGAGTATTCCAGTGATCTCGGGCGGGGTGAGTACGGTAGGCGCAGGACAAATGCTAACTTGACTGCGAGAACTGGTTCGAGCCAAAGGCGGTCTCGACCCAGTTCTGACCTGCGTCCTATCCCCAGACACGCTGTTGGTAGACATCCAGCTTCTCCCCCCTTCCACCCTGGTGCTGGTTAACGCACGTTCCATCCGGAATAAGACTGCCCGGCCAGGGACTTTTGTGAAGATCTTAAAGCGGACCTGTTCTGTATCACCGAGACCTGGCTTCAAGAGAGCGATTCCATCTGCCTCCACGAAGTGGTCCCCCCTGATTACGTTGCCACGCACCAGAATAGGAAGGAGGGACGGGGGGGTGGCAATACTCTCCCGTGATGGTTTACACCTTAGAGCGACCCCTGCGCTTGTCACCTCGGGTTTGGAGAGTGTTGGCCTAGTGTGGGAGTCCCCAGAGAGCCTGGCGATTCTGCTGGTGTACCGTGCGCCTAGCGCACCGGCAGAGAGCCAGGCGCGGCTGCTGGAGACTGTGTCGGAGTGGGCATTGAGGTTTCCCAGACTTATTGTCCTGGGGGACTTCAATGTCCACGCCGACGCAGCCTCCACTCCATCTGCAGCCGCGGACCTAATCTCGACCATGGCGACATTGGGCCTCTCTTTATGTAACTCGGGACCCACGCACTCGGCTGGGCACACCCTCGACCTGGTGTTCAGCGCAGGGGTTCAAGTGGACCTAGCCTCGGTAATCGAGGTTCCATGGTCGGACCACTGTGCTCTAAGTATCCGGGTTGAGCAACCGCCTCCCCATGCAAGGGCGCCGAACGGATTTTTGTTCGCCCAAAGAGACTCATGGAACCCGAAAGGTTCCTGAATGCTCTGAGGGATCTGGAGTCTACCAGCGTCTCAGTCGATGAGCTGGTGCAGGCTTGGAATACATCACTAGCTAGTGCTCTCGACGAGATTGCCCCTAGGCGCCCTCTCCGACCCCGCAATCATCGGTCCCCTTGGTATACAAAGGACCTCAGGGTTATGAAGCGGGAGAGGAGACGGTTAGAGCGCGAGTGGCGGAAACTCCGTGACGGAGCCTCATTATCAGCTTATAAGACATTCAAAGAAACTTATGAGCAAGCTGTCAAGGCAGCCAAAAATGTATACTTCTCTGCCTTGATAGCGTCTGCTAGCTCACGCCCGGCCCAACTCTTTAAGGTAATTCAATCTTTGACGATGGTCCCTACTGTCCCAAAAAATAGTGATCAGGCCCTTACTGCCGGTGTTTTTCAGAGCTTCTTTGCAGACAAGATACTGAGTCTCCGCCGGGACCTTCCGGCCACAATTGATACAGTGAGAGAGCTTGAGACCCGTGGCCCTCCGCCGGGCCCACCATCGACCGGTTTCGGCCACTGGACGCAGATGCTGTTGATAAGATAGTGACTGCGGCTCGCCCCACCACCTGCTCCCTCGACCCGTGCCCCTCCTGGCTTGTTAGATCTTGCCTGGAGGGGTTACGTGGGCCTCTGTTGAATGTCATAAACAGCTCCCTTGAGCAAGGAGTCTTTCCAGAGTGCTTAAAAGAGGCGGTGGTGGCTCCATTACTGAAGAAACCATCATTGGACCCTGCGGTTCCTCCAACTACCGCCCAGTGTCGAATCTTTCGTACCTGGGGAAGGTAGTTGAGAGGGCAGTAATGGAGCAGTTGCAGTCCTTCTTAGATGATGCAACATGGCTAGACCCCTTCCAGTCCGGCTTCCGTTCAGGGCATGGGATGGAGACGGTCCTGGTCTCCATCACAGACCAACTCCGCTGCCAGCTCGACCAAGGCGGGTCTGCGCTGCTCGTGTTATTGGACCTCACGGCAGCGTTTGACACGGTCGACCACAATCTTTTGATCCACCGCCTGGCCATGGCCGGAGTGAGGGGACTGTCCTTAAATGGCTGTCCTCCTTCCTCCGCCAGCGGTCTCAGCGTGTGAGGAGGGGCGGGAGGTCTCCGAGGGCTCCCCATTAGTGTGTGGAGTCCCTCAGGGGCCATTCTCCCCTCTATTATTTAACATCTACATGCAGCCGCTTGCACAGCTGGTGCGGAGTTATGGGCTGACCTGCCATCAGTACGCCGATGACACTCAGCTCATTCTGGGGATGGAGGGCAGGCCGGGATCCGCCCCGATAATTTCCAACATTGCCTCGAAGCCGTCACTGGATGGCTGCGAGCCAGTAGGTTGATGGTGAATCCGCGAAGACGGAGATCTTGTGGCTTGGCGGCCCGGGCGAGGTGGGTGCCCGGCTTCCGACCCTGGACGGTGCGGCGCTGCATCCAGCGCCGTCTGTGAAGAGCCTGGGTGTCCAGCTGGACTCCCAGCTGACCATGGAGGCCCAGGTCTCCATGGCCAGCAAGGCTGCTTTTTTTCCACCTCCGCCAGGCAAGGAGGCTGGCCCCCTACCTCTCCCGGGGCGACCTAGCCACGGTGATCCAAGCCACGGTCATCTCAAGGCTAGATTACTGTAACGCACTCTCACGTTGGCCTTCCTTTGTCGGCGACCCGGAAGCTCAAGCTGGTGCAGAACACTGCCGCCCGGCTCCTGTCTGGAACCCCAGCAGGCCGCCACATCACACCTGTTTTGCAGGATCTGCACTGGCTACCATCGAGCACCGGGTCTCCTTCAAAGTGCTGGTTCTTACCTTCAAGGCCACACACGGCCTGGGGCCAGCGTATCTGAGGGACCGTCTCACCCCATATTGCCCAGTGAGATCACTCCGGTCTGAAGAGGCCAACCTGTTGGTAGTACCATCTCTGAAGTCGGCACATTTAACATCGACCCGCCGAGGGCGTTCTCCGTTATAGCCCCCACACTATGGAATGCCCTCCCGGCTGAAGCCAGAGCCCTGAGAGATCTGCTGCCATTTAGACGGGCCTGCAAAACTTATTTGTTCAGGCAAGCCTTTGGTGATTAGGCCTCGTCTATACCCTCCGGGCTGCGATATTGCTGCTGCTTAATTGTTATATTGTATTTTGCTGTTTTTAATTGTTTTTAATTGTTCTTATGTTTTAACCATTGGCGATGTGCCACTGGCTCTGTGAGCCGCGAGCCCCCGGGAGTCGGCGAAGAAGCCCCAATAAATAAAATAAAATAAATAAGTACAATTCTTTCCTAAAGATTTCCTAACCCACTGGACCAAATCAGAAATTCATGGGGGTTACACTACAGCTTCTTTTTCTTCATGCTAGTTTAATCCTTAAACCATGTTAACTGTTGCTCTTTACTTTTAGCCTGCACCTGGTTTCTAGGTCCTTTCACTCTCACACTTCCACTGTCTTTGGTTGTGACACCTGAAGGAAGCAGGTGAAAAAGACTTTAAAAACATAGTTAAATACAACAGTAGTGACATCAGATAGATTAGAGCAGTGGTGTGACAGGGATGTCTAAATTAAGCATTGTGATGTCACTTCCGAGGGCTATCACAAAGGAGGCTAACTGGATTTCACTAGGTTAGAAGTTCAGAGTCTGAATATAATAGCAGAAAAATCCACTTTCTCTTGAATCACTACTAATCCTATTTTAGTCATTGGTGAGTCAGGGGGAGCAACTCATGAAGATTGTAAAACACAGGTTCATATCAGAAAAAGAAGTCCTTGAGAATTTACAGATCATGGCCACCACTTTGAAATTCATAAAGCTCACTCTATTTTTAAAGACTGGCACCTAGCAAAGAACAAATCAGGGAACAATAGACCACTAGTTATGGCAGCTGTTGTGGTGTCAAAGTCTCACCTGCCCCAGAACAGGCTCCAGTCAACAGCCCGTATCTATCCTTTGGGTCCTTTAGTTTGAGCCCCATAAAGAGCATCTTACAGTAGTCTGAACAGGATGTAACTAGAATTACCATCTCTGCAAACATGGCCTTAGCTATGGATGATGGTTGCAGTGCAGGAAGGGGCTACTTATCATAGACTTATCTGTGGATGATGATTGTAGCAGGAATGGCAGTGTCAATAAAATTAGTAGAAAAAGTATTGTGCAGATTATGAATGTATCCTTTAGTCTAGTTCTTGGTAATACCCTCACCCTCCCAACATGTTGCTATCTTTTAAATAACATGAATATCTCTTACAGTTCTACTGTCACACTGTATAAAAGGTTGCAAGCCAAGATTTCATCACATAAGTATATTCAAATGCATCTTGCTTTACAAAGATCCAGTGTCTTTTTGACTTTCCCTTGTTTTTCTGGTAAATGTATGGAATGCAATGGTTTTATCTGCTAGTTAGTGCCGTACTTGATTTGCCATTCACTTCAGCACTGTCATTTCCTCTTTTATTCACCCATGATTAGTTAGATTTGTGGCAGTTGAGCAGCAAAAATCCCTTCCAGACTATTTCCTTACTTGTCTTACTGAACAAGCCACTTGCACCACATGTTGGGGTCATGAAAAAGCCTTACCATGGAATATGACGAGTTATATATTATAAACGTATATTTAAGACCTAAAACTACATTTTAGCCACTGTCCTCTGAACACATTCCAGCTTGTCAACATATCCCTTCAGTTGTTGTGCGCAAAATTGGACAGGTGTGTTCTGACCAATTCAGAATAGAAGGGTAGTAGGGGCTTCCGGTCGGGCAAAGATGGCGGCAGGCCAGACTTCTTGAGGGCTCCTCAAGAGTCGACCGGATCCGAAGGCCAGAGGGCGAATTGCGCCCCCGCCCCTGACCGCACCAAGCGGTCAAGGGGTAGCGAAGCCGAGGGGATCCCATCGCTGACCCCAGAAGCCCCCTCCTCCTCAAGAGGGGGGGACTGAGAGGGTCCGGTGGCCTCCCCTGTATCGGCGAGCAGGCCGCGGACCGGGAAGCGGGCGAGCACCCGCACCTACTGCCGCCCAGCCCACAAGAACGGTGGAGGAAGGAAAACACCGCAAGGCGAAGGCAAGTAGGACAAGGGAAGGCACGGGGGGATAACAAAGACAGGAAGAGGAGCAAGCGCAAGGGAGGCGAACCCGGAGGCCGCGGGGAGGAGGCTGTACCCGCGAAGAAGAAAAAGGAAGATCGAAGGAGACGCTTGGAGGGAAAGCGGGACAGCCCCTTGAGACTCGGAGAGCAGGACGACAGCGGGGGATTTCCATACCCAAGATGGCGGCGCTACCGGGTAGCAACAGCAAACAACAACCCGGGGAAGAAGGCGGCCATCTTGGGAGGAAAAAGGGCGCGAAATAGAAGGAAGCCGGAACCAACGAGACGCTAGGGCCAGAAGGCACAGGAAGGGCGAAAGAGGAGAGCGGGAGTTGTAAAGGAGGACAGGGAGGACCGCCTGGTGGCCAAAAGGAGAATAGCAGAGCCT
Source organism: Anolis apletophallus (assembly GCA_030556195.1). Taxonomy (NCBI): domain Eukaryota; kingdom Metazoa; phylum Chordata; class Lepidosauria; order Squamata; family Anolidae; genus Anolis; species Anolis apletophallus. The sequence goes on along the minus strand of JARBWK010000003.1, from coordinate 166,882,523 downwards.
ACAGAAGGCAGAGAGGACACCAGTGGACAGGGAAAAAGAGGCAAGAGACAGAGGGAAGGAGGAGAGAGGGAGAGGGGGTGTAAGAGAGGGGAGGAGAAGGAGAGTCAACATAGAGAAAAGGTCAAGGGAAGAGGACTAGGAGCACATCCCTTCCTCCCTCCCCCCCCATCTAAATCAAACAAAGTGCATATAATCAGGCAAGTCTAAAAGACAGTGCTCCCACCCAACAAGAGGGACAAAGGAGCACCCCCCACGTCAGAGCCAGCCGCACGAGAGCCCGCTCCAAACCAGGAAAGGGAGCATACCAGAGAAGGGGAGAAGAGAGGAGGAGACTGCTGGCTGGGTGGGGAGGAGGGCACGCAAGACAGAGGGTGACCCTACGACATAGTCAAGCGGGGCCCCTCGCTCAAGAAACGAGCACCAGCAACACGTTTGTCCTCGCTACACATCAGCCAAGGCGTGTAAGCACCCCAGACAGGGGGCCAGAAGGCACAGGGCCCACAGGGAGACACGACGGGTATTGGGACCATTAGTTCCCGCCTTCAGCCACACATCACGAACTTTCCGAGTGGAAGGGGCACCCCCCAGGGAGGGGAACAGGGACCCCCCCCCACACACAGAGCGCCAAGACTACCCCGCCTCCCCCACATCAAAAGCACCGACAACAGAGGCACTCGGACTGGGCACGGTGTGGCGGGAAACATGACCACTCCAAAAGTGTTCAAAGATGCCAAGGGGGTCCAGAAGAGGCAAGCCACAGGGGAGGACCCAACACTAAAGGAAATCCTGAAAGAGCTTCAGAGAATATCCAAACAGCAAGAGCAGACCCAGAGGAAGGTAGAGCAAGCGGCGGCGAGACAGGAGTCACAGAACAAAACGGTCCAGGAACAGCTCCAGGACATTAAAAAGGACCTGACTAAAGAACTGGCGACAATGAGGGAGGAAATCAAGACCATCAGACTTGACAAGGACGAAATAGGGGTAGCGCAGGGTAAAATGCAAAAACGTATGGACTACCTGAGGGAAGAATGCGAAGCTGGAGCAGATGCAAGAAAGAATGGAGCAGGCTACCCTGAAACCAGACTTCGCCTCAGGAACCTGCAGGAGGACCCCAAGAAGATCTTATAAAAGTTGTGGGCAAACTGACGGCCTCCATTCTAGGCAAGAGTGAGGAGAAGCATAACAGGAGGTCGAAAGGGCATACAGAGTTCCCTCGGCGTACGCGAGACAGAACAACGTGGCCCGAGATGTGGTGGTTCAGTTTAGCAAAAAAGGAACCAGAGATGCGGTGCTCCTAAGAAAGAAGGAGACACAGACCATGCACAAAGGGGCCAAGGTGTTCATCCTTAAAGAGTTTACTACAGCAGCAATGCTCAAAAGAAAGAAATATCGGTTCCTCACAGAGGAGCTGAAAAATAGAAAAATCAGGTTCCGCTGGGAGAGAACCGAAGGGGTGATGGTCACCTACCAAGAACAAAAATATTGGCTGACCTCGGTGGATAAGGCCCAAGAGTTCTACAAGAAATTACAAAAAGAACCGCCACAGAGGACACCCCCACATGAGAGCCAGAAAGACCAGCCGAAAAAACGGCGATTCTCCTCCCCCCCGAACGAGCCTGCACACTCCAGTTACGGACCCCAGACTACGGAAACGACCACCACAACTAGGAACACGGACAACAATGTCGACGCACCGAGCCACACAGAAGAGATGCCAGATGCATGATTTTCAAATCCCGATATCGTGCTTCTCGAACAACACAAACGGGCTGAACTCGGCCTCAAAAAGGAAAAAAAGTGTTCAACCTACTAAGGGAAAAAAAAGTACGACATTGTGGCATTACAAGAGGTCCACGTCAAGAAAACGCATATATCCCACCTGGAAAGTAAAGGATTGGGAGTCCTCTTCTGCTCGCTGGCGGACGAAAAGAAGAGAGGGGTGGCAATATACGTGAGTGAGAAATTACCGGCCAAGCTCGCATTTGCAGATACCGAGGGGAGGATCGTCGGGGTGAAGATTGAGCTAGGCACGCTGCGTCTGCTGGTCTGCAATATATATGCACCAAACGGACCCAAGACCACCTTCACCCAAACTCTACAAAGACTAATAGAAGACCAGGAGTATGATAGCTTGGTGCTACTAGGAGACTTTAACGGAGTCCTAGTGCCGCAAATGGACAAAACCCAGAGCGCCCTCAAGCGCAAAAGACCGGATTCGGACCCTGCCAGCGCACTCCCAAGAGCCTTTCTGCACCTCAAGTCGGATCTCTCCTTGATAGATATATGGCGTCACCACAACCAAGGGGAGAAAGACTTCACTTACTACTCCAGCAGACATCAAAGCTGGTCTAGGATCGATATGGTCTGGGCGTCGAACTCTCTGGCTCCAAAGATAACACAAATAAAGATCCTGCCAAGAGACGTCTCAGACCATTGCCCGATTGTGATGAACTTCAACCACAGGCCCCCTGTACGACGCTGGAGACTCAACGATAACCTTCTGAAGAAGGAGGAAGATATACGAAAGTACAGGGAGCTAACCAGAGATTACTTTGCGATTAACGACAACCAAGAAACTAGCCCCGAAGTGGTCTGGGATGCCTGTAAGGCCGTCCTCAGAGGCCACTTCATACAGCACAACGCGATTAAGAATAAGGAGAGACAGAGGGCCCTCACAGAACTACAAACCAAAATAGCAGTAGAAGAACAAAATCTGAAGGATCACCCAGATAGTCGGACCACGGTTACAAGGCTGGCAGTGCTGCGAAGACAAAAACATCGACTTGACCTGGATCAAATCGCTAAGGACCTAAAATTTGTGAAGCAAAAAGCCTTTCAGAATGCCAATAAACCGGGCAGATGGCTAGCGAGAAAGATCAAGCGTAAGAAGCAGGCGGGATACATAACAAGAGTTAGAGTGGAGGACGGAATGGTTACGGCAGAAGACGACATCAGAAAGGAGTTCCACCGATTTTTCGCCAAGCTATATGCAGCAGAGCCCGAAAGCAAGGAAGACATTTGGAAGTACCTAGAGGATCAGAAACTGGGTAAGATCTCAGGGTACTACAGGGGCATTCTCAATAGAGATATTTCGGAGAGGGAGATAGACTCTGCCATAAAGAATCTGGACCCGAGTAAGGCCCCAGGCCCAGACGGCCTGACAGCCCGGTTCTACAAAACCATGAACTGCGAAATCACCGCCTTTTTGAAAAAGCTTTACAACAGAGTTCTATCGGAGGGTACATCCCCAGACACATGGAGGGAAGCAAGTATAGCCATCATCCATAAAGAAGGCACAGATGAGGCCAATGTGGCCAACTATAGGCCCATCTCACTGCTGAACATCGATTATAAAATCCTGGCCTCCATACTAGCGGCGAGACTGAAGATCTGGCTGGGAGATTGGATTGCTTCAGACCAGAATGGCTTCTTACTGGGCAGACAGGGCAAAGAAAACGTCAGGACTGTCATCAACCTGTTGGAATATTATGAAGTGCACCCCCGAAAAGAAGTTGCCTTTCTCGCCCTAGACGCAGAGAAAGCATTTGACAATTTGCGGTGGGACTTCTTTCAGCTGCTCATGGCAAAGATGGATATGGGCCCCAAATTTCAAAACGCGATAGGGGCGATCTATCAGGAACAATCAGCTAGGGTCTGGGTCAACGGGCGCCCGACGGAAAGAATAAAGATACTGAAAGGGACTAGGCAGGGATGCCCTCTCGCCTCTGATCTTCATACTGCTACGGAGGTCCTGTTGAGAGCGATAAGAACCAACGCCCAGCTACGAGGCCCGAAAGTGGGAAACCACCAGTACAAGGTGAAGGCATTCGCAGATGATATAATTTGCTTTGTCGAAAGGCCTCTGGACTCCATACACCTGTGACTGGCGGAGATCGAAAATTTTGGCCGACTAGCGGGGCTGAAAATAAACAGGAGGAAGACGAAAATTCTAACAAAGAACGTATCTAAAAGGCGTCAGGAGTTGTTGGGATCGGTCTCGGGCATGCAAATTTCCCAGTCAATTAAGTACCTGGGCATCCAGATAGCTGCACAGAACTGTCACCTGATCAAGAACAATTACGAGGCACTCTGGAAAAAGGTCCAAATTGATCTGGGGAATTGGAGAAGTGCCAACCTCTCCCTCATGGGCAAGATAGCAGCTGTCAAGATGAACATCCTCCCACGGCTGCTATACTTGTTTCAAAACATCCCCATCATCAAGTCATGTGCTGTCTTCGAGGCTTGGAAAAAGGACATTCTCAACTTTATTTGGGACTCCAAGAAAGCTAGAATCAGATATGCAATCCTGATAGATAGAAAGGAGAGGGGGACTGGGTCTCCGGACCTGAAGATGTATCATGACGCTGTGCGGGTTGATCTTTGTGAAAGACTGGATAGCTCTGGCTAGAGAGGACATTCTGGCACTGGAAGGATTCGACCTCAAAGCGGGCTGGCACGGATACATGTGGTACGGGAGCACGAGATCGGACCCCAACTTCAAAAAACACTTCCTGAGAGCAGCGCTCCTGCAGATATGGGAGAGATACAGGGAGAGGTTTTTCGCCAGGACCCCCCTCTGGATTTCTCCCATGGAAGCACACCAAAAGAATATCCTAGGATGGCAGACGTGGCCAAGGAACGAAGAGCTTACCACTAAGGCAGCAGGGAGGAGATGTCTCAAATCGCTGGCTCAATTGCAAACTCAATACGAGCGGCTCACATGGCTACAATACCTCCACATAAGGGCATGGTTCAAGAAGGATGACCAGGTCGGTTTCGAGGATAAGGAGACTTTCTGGAAGACCTTCCTGAGAAGGGAACGAAAAACTAGTCACAAGAGCCTACCAGAAGCTGTTGGAATGGGCCACGGAGACCGAGGTGGTAAAATCCTGCATGGTCAAATGGGCGCAGAATATAGGGCGTCCCATCAGCATGTACGAATGGGAAAAGGTCTGGAGGAAACAGCTGAAGATCACGTATGCCACAGACCTCACAGAAAACTGGTACAAACTGTTCTTCCGGTGGTACATGACACCGCAGAAACTGGGGATGATGTACAAGGAAGCCCAGTCGGACTGCTGGAAGTGTGGGTCACAACCTGGATCTTTTTTCCACATGTGGTGGACCTGCCCAGAAGCCACAGCATATTGGAAAGGCATTCACAGAGGTATCCAGAAAATCCTTCTCACTACGTTGGAAAGAAAGCCGGAGAGCTACCTGCTGGGCCTGCTGTCGGAAGAAGAACTGCCGGACAAGAATTCGGAACGCCTGTTTGTCTACTTGACCACGGCAGCAAGGATGGTATATGCGAGGAGCTGGAAGGATACAAATTCACCACGGCTCGAGGATTGGGAAGTCAAAGTATGGGACATCATGAGCATGGACAAGCTCTCCTACCACCTAAGCGAGGTGGGAGGTGGAGCGATAAAACGGACAGATTGGTCACCTTTCCTGGACTATATGAAGGCCCGGGAGGACCCGGCGGCCCCAGCATCTCCACAACCATGAAACCTCCAAAGAGTTCCATCCACTCTGGGGACCCAGAGGTATTGGGCCGCTACAGTAGAGACACTTGCCTAAGGGGAAGGTGAATATCAAAGGCAAATCGGACAGAATCCTCAAGGGCACACAATGCCTCCCCCTCCCCGCTCACTGTCAAAGACGTTTAACTCTTTACTCTCATCCCCCCCCCCACTCTCCCCCCACGAGGACTGTGCAAATGGGTTTATATGGTAGTGCCGGAAGCCTACACATCATACCCCCTCCCTCCCCATCACTCCCTTTTCCGGACCTTCCTCTCCCTCCCAACTCTTCCCCCTTTTTAACCCTCCCACCCCATTACCCCCGAGCCCAACCCCAGCCCCTCCCTCTCTCTCCTCTGTTCCTACTGTCCTATACCTGCAATTGTTCCCCCACTTTTAATGTTTATGAGAAAATCCAATAAATATATTTTTAAAAAAAAAAAGAAATAGAAGGGTAGCATGACTTCCCTGAATCTTCCCTGAATCTAGACACTATACTCCTATTTATGCAGGTCAAAATCCCATTGGCTCATGTTTAACTTGTTGTCCATGAGGATCTTTTTTTGCAGGTACTGCTGTTGAGCCAGGCAACCCCTCCCATTCTGTATCTTTGCATTTTGATACCACTTTGTCACACAGGCTGGATCTCCTCTGCCATGTAATAAATGCATGTACACACACACACACACACACACACACACACACACAATGGCACTGTAGATCCGGCCATTTTTGTTGTTAGTCTACATTAGAAAAATGCATATTATTTCTCTACAGTTATTTGTGATGAATCTAAACATATATTAACATCATTTCATTTATCTCCTATAAAGGTTTTTTTCTCCCCTGGTTAGCATGTAGTTATGGAACGAACCATACAGGAATAACAGAATTGCTGGTGCTTTAATTGGAGTTCTGCCACTACAATTGTGTATTGCTCACCTTCTTATCCTTTTTTCAAAAAGAGAGAAACCACATGTTTTCCCAGTAGCAATTCATAGCTAAAACAAAACAAAAACAAAAAAACTACATGTCTTGCTGCTGTGGCTGAGAATTAAACTATGGGGTAAACTGCATATCCATCATACTGGAGTGGGAAATTTGGGGGGCGGGCGTGATGTTCTGGACATAAACTTTCCAAAACTCCAGCCAAGTCAGACTTCTGTGAAGCATGCACCTAGAAACCGAGTTCATTGTTCTACCATTCTACAAAGACTGTAGCTTGCGGAACTTGAACTAGATCTTATAATCTTTCTGATTCAGCCAGCCAGATGATCTCAGAGGGCCAGGCTCATGCCACCACATGATACAGAGACCTCAGCTATATTCTTTGCACACCTTATATCACACTATACATCTGCATAATCAGGACCATGGCTTCCCCTTCTATTTCTAGTCTTCTTTTGCTGTCTATCAGCTTCAGGTTTTTACCAGGTGCTAGATGTAAGACCTGCAATTTAGGAGACACAGTGTTCAGTTTCAGCTCACTCCCTTGAGTGTTCTTGTAGGAAGCTGCCAGGCAATATGAGAGCCCTATAGTGATGGCTTGAAATTCCTGCTGAGCTGACTGAGATATTCTCTGCCTGAAAAAAAGTCTGTTATTTACAACCCCAGTTATTTAGCAGCTACCGTGTTTCCCCGAAAGTAAGACACCCCCGATTGTAAGACGTATCGGGGGCGTCGGGGGGGTCGGCTTATATAAGCCGTACCCCGTATGTAAGCCGTACCTCGTCCGCCCCGGCGCCGCAGAACCGGAGGTGTGCTGCGGCACACCTGCGGCACACCTCCGCGCACACCTTTTGCCGCCAGGCCTCCAAGCAGGGGGAGGAAGGAGCCAGGGGCGGAGACGAGCGGCATGCGTCACTGTGATGCGGCGATCCTCACCACGCCCTGGCTCCTTTCTCCCTCCCTTCTTTCAAGTCAAGGGAGGGGGAAAGGAGCCAGGGCGCAGTGAGGATCGCCGCGTCCACAGTGACGGCGTCGCCGCTCGTCGTCCGCCCCTGGCTCCTTTCCCCTCCCTTGCTTGGAGGCCTGGCGAAAAAGGTGTGCTGCAGAGGTGTGCCGCAGGTGTGCCGCAGCACACCGCCGGTTGCGGCGGCGTGGCGGCGTGGCGGCAGTGGCGGCGGCGCGCGTGGCGACGGGGTCCGTCGTGGGTTATATAAGACGTACCCCGAAAGTAAGCCATAGGGGGACTTTTTTGGGGGGGAAAGAAAGTAAGACGCTGTCTTACTTTCGGGGAAACACGGTACTACTGATCCGTAATATCTCTGTTCAGACAAAGAGCAGTAGTCTTCCCTAGTTTAGGGGATTATCTTCATAGATAGATAGATTGATAGATAGAAGCAAGACACTGTATATGGTTAATTGAAAGTTTAGTGTAACATCTGGGGGAGTCCAAATGCCTTCAATGAGCATTCAGAATTTATGTGGCTTAGTGCTGATTCCTCAGTGTTCAGCATTAGCCAAAGCTTGGAAACATTTTTTTTAAAAAAAATACAATTTACAGAAACCACCAGCAATGAAAAACCAGGGGGATTATATCTATAAAGTAAGGGTAGAATAAAACAAAATGCTCTTCTTCAAATCAATTCTTTCTTTTTAGCAATCACTCTTAGTTTTAAAGATTCCCCGAACAAGGTAAGTATGCTTTGTATTTATTCCTCCCTAATGAAGACAGCTTTGATTGTTTGCCTCTTCATTAAGAGTTAAGAAGTCTAACATCCTAGTATCTCTTAGAAAGATCATCCAGCCAATCCATAAATAGCTCATAGGCTTAGTTTTCCATATATATCACTCTGAGAAATTCATTCTCTAGTGTGGTTATATTGGTACGCTGCCATGGTTAGCTTATATTTTTAGACTAACTATTAGTAATCTAGGACTGAAATATATATCTAGGATTTTCCCCAGAAAGGCTATATCTTCATACAACAAAATAATCTTAGAACATGGAGTGAAGTCAAATGTTTACAGATCCCATGGACATATTGCCTGTAACTGTAATTATCTTTGTGTCCTCATGAACTTTCACTTTGTCCTTTTAAGGATAACTTATGTGATCCTTGCCAAAATATGAAGAAAATTTAAGACGCAGGAATATTCTATTCCCAACATGTTAGTGATTCTTCCCACTGTGCTCAAGTTATTGATAAATATCATTTGAGAGAGTTTAAAATATATATTTTTGTTTATCCCTATGTCTAAGTCCCTTTTGCCCTATGATGAAGAGGAATGCAGGCAACGATGGGGGGGGGAAGAGTCCAAAGCAAGACATGTGGGATGGGAAGTGAGGGGATAAAATGGGATGACTGACCACGTTAAGGTACAATTCCCTAATTGGATGAAACACTTCCTCCCCCCCCCCAACGTCTGATGAAATCACAATAAATAGGGGCTTAAACACAATAAAGAAATTAACAAAATGCAACCTTGATCAAGCCTATCAGCACCTGATTGTGAGTGACAAGGCTGTTAATTCACAAGCTATCATAACATTTGGGGGACTTTCCATGTGAACTGCACTGTGTGGACTTTCAACAGCACAAGGATTTCCCCCCAAGGCTTCTTGCAGGAGTGCTTGGGGGTGTTTTGTGGTTTGATGATCTCTTAATCATGGCCTCAGCCTATGAGCAGCTCAGAGAAATATCCCAAGTTGACCTATAGATATTTGTGTAAGCAGACAGGCTTCACAGAAATTTTATTTAGAAGTTGCCACTTTCTCAGAGCACTGAAAATGACTGACTGACCACATATAGTTACACAATCAGCCCAATCCACATTCATGGTTAGGGGGATGGGACTCCCATGAAAGCTAAAACTGCAAATTAAAAAAATGCCAGAAGTTGGCTAAAGAGTCACACTGGCGGACTTAGAGATTTCTAGAGAGGTGTCCTCCTTAGGTCCTCCAGTTTGAATTGATGGTCAAATGCTGGCAGAAATTCACCATACAGCAGCAATGGTGAATTTAGATATTCATAGAAAGAACATTTCAATCAAATCTGCAGATAATAAAATCCACCAAACTCTATTCTGCAAATGTAGGGGGCCAGCTGTAATGCATCTGAGAACTGTGTTGAAAAGCATTGTATTTAAGAACAACCATGTCCAAATGAAAATCGAGTCTGAAGTACAGTGTTATAGATCTGACTCACACATGCAAATCACAATTCCTGTTGAATCACCCAGAGATGAACATACAAATGTGAACCAATCCACAATTAAGTATTTGCAGTAATGTCCCCCTTTGTAGGACCAGGGCATAGGCTCACTGTCCGGCTTCATGTACTCTTTTCACTTGGTGCAGGTGATCCTGCATTAAAAGAGCAGAAATTTAAATGATCCATGTGTGTAAAATTAATTATCATCTAAATTTTTTTTGGCTCACTAAGGAAATTAGTTTGGCAAACCCAGTTTCCTAGCATGCTGGTTCTTAATGAGTCATAATTCGCTATAATTTAATAGTCATGAAAATAAATGTTTGCTTTACAGTACATTTGCATTTATAATAAAGTATCTGTCTCAGCCAATTAATATAGCTGCGAACAATAGTTACAGTTAGTTAAACTTTAACTTGACTTCATTTCTTCTTTAGTTGTACATAATTTAAAATGAAACTGATACTCCTGAAACTTTGGGATTTCGTGTTCAGCAATAAAGCATTTGAAATAATAACTGTTGAATTTAGGTAAATGTTATCAGGCATTTTATTTATCTTGTCGGGAGTAAATCAAATGATTGTATTGTATTAAAAAAAACACATACGCACAAAGTTTGCAGACTTGGTATTCTATTAAATGTCCTTTGACCAGTAGTGGGCCACTTGGCGTGCCTCTGGTGTTGCTATAAGAAGGTCCTCCATTGTGCATGTGGCAGGGCTCAGGTTGCATCGTAGTAGGTGTCTGCGGTTTGCTCTTCTCCGCATGTCGTGGATTCCACTTTGTAGCCCCATTTCTTAAGGTTGGCTCTGCATCTGGTGGTGCCAGAGCGCAGTCTGTTCAGCACCTTCCAAGTCACCCAGTTTTCTGTGTGCCCAAGAGGGAGTCTCTCATTTGGTATCAGCCATTAATTGAGGTTCTGAGTTTTAGCCTGCCACTTTTGGACTCTCACTTGCTGAGATGTTCTAGCAAGTGTCTCTGTAGATCTTAGAAAACTATTTCTTGATTTACGTTGTTGGCATCTAGCTGATATCCAAACAGGGGATGGGCCAGAGATGTAACTGCCTAGGTACTTTCACTAATGGTTGTTACTTCCAAGGTGGATGTCAGGTGGTGCAATACCGGCTAAACAGTGTAATTTCTCCAGTGGTGTAGGGTGCAGACACCCCGTGATAATGCGGCATGTCTCATTAAGAGCCACATCCACTGTTTTAGCATGGTGAGATGTGTTCCACAATGGGCTTGCATACACAGCAGCAGAATAGCAAAGCGCAAGGGCAGATGTCTTCACTGTATCTTGTTGTGATCCCCAGGTTGTGCCAGTCAGTTCTTCTATGATATTATTTCTAGCACCCACTTTTTGCTTGATATTCAGGCAATGCTTCTTGTATCAGGTATGCAGCTGGTATTTATTTACATGTGTCTTATTTTCTTTTCTTTTCTGTCAATACAAATTGTATCGTTGTTATAAAGAAATTATACACCCCCCCCCAAATACAAATAGTATAAAATTACATGGAACTATCATGAATTGGCAGAGCTTCAGCCAGGAGGCTGTTCACCTTGCCTCTGTTCATTTGACCCACCTGGAATACAAAGAAGCCACACACAAAAGGCTCTTAATTAAACACATCACCCTAAAGGAAAGTCAGTTGAAGAGGAAATAACTGAATACCCCCATCGATCGGGATTAGTCATGTCCATTCACAGGAAAAAGTCCATTCGCACACTTCCAGAAGTCTACTTTGTTTAATTCATTCACAAATCCTTTAAAAATATTTTTCCATGATCTTGCAAGGTCAGCAGGTTGCTGGTCTAGAGCAGGGCTGTCCAACTGGCGGCCCTGGGGCCCATGCCCCGTACAGCCCCCCCAGCTCCTATAAAAATAGGAAAATAAATTAAATACTGATCACCCCCCAGGTGATCAGTGACCGGAATTCCGGCCACAGGTCCGGTAGAAGTTGGACAGCCCTGGTCTAGAGAAACCAAACAGTCTATGAATCCTTTTCTTCCATCTAATCTGTAACCTGGGGATGCATGTGTGTATTTTCAATTTACCTGATCCCAGTAAAAAAGGCAACCAGAGGCAGAAGGGGGGAGCACTCTAGGTACACACACTTAAAGTGCTCCCCACTATCACAGTCGAGTAAGTGAGTAAGCCCATTAACAAAAGACCTCTTCCAATTGATAAGTTAATACATTTCCTGCTGTCGCTGAGGGATTTTCCTTCTTCACATTAAGGTCCACCGATAAAGGTCAGTGCAGAACTTCAGCCATTGTACTGATTATCTCTCACAATTTCTCATAATGTTTTACTAGACCTTTCACTTGAATTGTTAAATCACTCATGGACGCATTTGCATGTTTACTATATCACATTACTTGGGCTGGTGCCCCTTTTGGGGGCAGAATCAGAAATAATCTCAAACTGCAAATCAGCAAATGACAGCTGTTTATGTTTCCCACCATGAGGAGACACCAACCAGCAATGAGTTCAGAGGGAATCCCCTGCAAACAGGAGTTTGGATCCTAGCTATGCCTTTTTTCAGCCAATCAGAGGCTGGCATGGATAATTCAAATGGCTGTCAAACTGAATACATATGTCATGTATTTTTCAATGCGATATGTCTGATCTTGGGCGTGCAGACTCTATTCTGGCATCCTTTTGGGTCTAAAAGAATAAAACCTGTTATTTTTACCTTCAACCTGATTAGTGTCCTGATTTGACCATTCATGTAGTGTAGTGTACCAGGCTCGGATCACGTGTATACTGAAATCACTCAACATAGTAAGAAGGATTGAATGAATAATTGATTTTGAAGAACAGGGAACTCTAATAATAAATTCTTCTCTTCCAATTACTTTCATGCAGATTCCTAGAAGCTGTCCAGTTCTGCTGTTTCTTATTCTACCTTTGGTTCTCACTTATTTATTTGGGAACTATATTTATATCACAAGGGGTGAAGTGATACCAATGACAAGAAAGGGAAATGAGATGTGCTCGTTATCTTTTCTATGTTTACTGAGAGGCAAGGCCCTCTGTGTTCAAAGAGCATGCCAGGGAGACTGCTGTATTTTCAGAGAGAGGGATCCCAATACTCTTTATGTGAACTAGAAATTCGTAAATCTCACTTGTATTTTACATTGCTGTAGTCCATTGGGGGAGTAAACAACTCATGCGATTATTGGGTAAACAGTTCTTGAGGATCTCTGGGGTCTGTTATATGTTCCCCATGGTTGACAGTGGGATTTGGAGAGATGTGAAAATGCACATCTTGCTGCTGTTGTTTTGTATCTTCATCTGCTTCAAATTCCTCTGTTAATAATGATGGGGAGAAAAACTGCAGTATGCAAGGCACATGGTACAGATCTATCTGTGAAAGCTAGATGACATCTGTAATCATTCTCCCAATGGTTTGGTTACTCTGCTCCCCATCTTTCCATTTCCTCATCATCAAGGGAAAACCCATGTACTATAATGAGCAAGCACAAGAGAGGTACTGAACTTTAAAGGAAGGAACAAAAGTTCATAGGTTTTCCCCTCATATGTACAGTCCCTTCTTTCACCACCAGTTCCCATAAATGTTGTTATTCAGCAGAATAAATAACTTTTGTCAGGAAGGTCTCCCCTCTCAATCTGAAGTTAGTTTGAGATATTTACTAAGATATTATTTTAGCATTAAGGATTTAGGTCTGTATTTTGGATTATGGCACAGTTTAACGTCATCAAAACTGTCAATGAAAAACCTTGTAGTGCTTTAGAAACCAATATTTGCTATAAGTATTCCTAGGCTGCAGCTTATTTCATTAGATGTATCAGTGTTGTGCAATTTCTACAAAGTTGTGCCAAAGGAAAAAAAGGTTTGTCTTTAAGACAGCAATAGATTCTTCATAATTTGTGCTGCAGAAAACCAACATGGTTTCCCATCCCATTTCATTATCATCGTGAAAGAAACTAAGAACAAAATTAAATAAATAATGTGAATTTAATACTTCTTAAATTTTCCATGCTGATCTATTTTATAGAATCATTGAGTTGGAAGAGACTAGGGGTGGATCTTAGTGGAGGCAAATTAAGCGGCTGCCTCAGGGCGCCACGTGGCCAAAGGGGGTGCAGGCAGGGTGGGAGGAAGGCTTGCGCAGGGCGAGAGAGGAGGAGGCAGAGGCACGTGCCTTTCCCTTCTCCCTGTCTTGCCATGCGCCCTGTGCATGTCTCATCCCTCACCCTGCGCACCCTCCAGCCCCCGCCGAGGATGCCTTGCACAGGGCGAGAGAGAAGGGGGCAGAGGCGCCCGCCTTTCCCGTCTCCCTTGCCCCCTACGCGTCTCCTCCCTCTGTTGTTGCTGCCGCCGCCGGTGCACATGGGCGAGGGAGGAGGCCACGTGGGCGCCCTTACCTGGGGGCCGGGAGCAGAACTGAGCGACCAGATGAGCCTGCCAGCCAGAGGGCACCTAGCCCAATCCCCGGGCCCTTGCTCCCGAAATTAACATAGACCTCACACACACACACACAAAGAAAATAGGAAGAGGGGAGGGAAAAGGGTGAGAGGGAGGAAGGGGAAGATAAGAAGGGGAAAGAGAATAGGAAGGGGACAAGGAAAAGGGTGAGGAGGAAGGAAGGATGGGGAATGTACAGACCCACACAAAGAATAGGAAGAGGGGAGGGAAAAGGGTGAGGGCCCTTCCACATAGCCCTATATCCCACAATATCTGCTTTGAATATCTGAGTCCACACTCAGATAATGTGGGATTTTCTGCCTTGATATTCTGGGTTATAGGGCTGAGAAGAAAGGAAGGGGAATAGATATAGACACACACACACACACACACACACTCAAAGAGAATAGGAATAGAGCAGGGAAAATGGTGGGAAGGAAGAAATATGAATATATATATATATATATATATATATATATATATGGCATGGGCCAACTTCAGCCCTCTATGTGTTTTGGACGTCAACTCCCACAATTCCAAACATCCAGTAGGAAGTTCAAAATACCTGGAGGGCCCAAATTTGTCTATGCACCCAATCCATATATATATATATATATATATATATATATATATATATATATATATCTCAGTGATTGGTTGCGGGGCGCCAAAATACTGTTCGCTTACCATTTTAAATTACCTAGGTCTGGCCTTGACTACATAGGTCAACTAGTCAACTAGTCCAACCCCCTGCCATGCAGGAAAAGCATCATCAAAGTACCTCTGACAGATGGCCGGACATCCAGCCTCTGTTGAAAAGCCCCCAAGAAAGGAGCTTCTACCACACTCCGAGCCAGCAGGTTCCACTGTTGAACAAACTAAAGAAACAAGTACTGTTATTACCAGAGTACTGAAACAAGGTTAGGACCAAATAATAATAACGTGGTATTATTTTTTCACATACGCAGTATTATTTATATTAGAGAATAACTGAGTAGGATTATACTCACGGACCAAATAGAGTACACAATGGATTTACACAATCAGACTTGGGCGTATCACAATAAAGACATTCAAGCCCATATATTCCCGTCCAG
Organism: Anolis apletophallus; assembly: GCA_030556195.1. Taxonomy (NCBI): domain Eukaryota; kingdom Metazoa; phylum Chordata; class Lepidosauria; order Squamata; family Anolidae; genus Anolis; species Anolis apletophallus. Next base: position 166,867,314 of record JARBWK010000003.1, on the reverse strand, counting down.
GGTCCCCGTAAGATCACACTGTATGAAATGTCCAAATAATCGAGTATAAGTCCCATAGGAGTAAATTAAATCGAAGACACAATTGTCAGTACGTGGAGCCAGTCGAAGTGTAGTCCAGGAGCCGGGTTAAACAATAATTACAGTCTGGTAGTTCCTCCTAATGTTCAGGTAGAATCCCCTTTCCTGCAATTGGAATCCATTGCTCTGAGCTCTGTTCTCCAGGGCAGCAGGGAAAAAAAAGTCTGCTCCCTCATTCTTATGAAAGCCTTTCAAATATTTATACACTAGCTTGGGGACCCGGCCCTGCCCGGGTTATTTGTGAAGCGCAGCAGGATGTAGAGTGGGTCATGGGGGCTCTGTGTGCCAAGTTTGGTCTTGATCCATCATTATTGGGAGTTGCAGTAGTATCATGAAATTACTGAAGGTAGTGCAAGTCCCATCATCTCTGTCCCCAAGTGTAGTAGGATGTAGATTGGGTCATGGGGGCTCTGTGTGCTAAGTTTGGTCTGTATTGGTGAATGGATGAGGGATGCATTGTTTTTCGGAAGTGAGTGAAGGTACTTCAAGTCCCATCATCTGTGGTCCGTCTCACAGTAAACTGCACCAGGCTGTAGACTGGGTCATGAGGGCTCTGTGTGCCAGATTTGGTGTTGATCAGTCATTGAATTAGGTTTGTAGCAGGATTGGGAAGTGAGGGAAGGTACTGCAAGTCCCATCATCCATGTTCTGTTCCCCTCCAAACTTCAGTAGGATGTAGAGTGGGTCACTGGGGCTCTGTGTGCCAAGTGTGGACTTTCTCGGTGTTTTTTGGGGGCCACAGTGGTCTGTGGGAACAGAGGGGTGTGAAAATACTACAAATTCCATCATCCATTGTCAGTCCTCCCGAACCTCACCAGGACGTGAAGGCAGTCATGGGGGTTGTGTGTGCCAAGTTTGGTCTCAATCGGTAATTGGATGAGGGTCGCAGCAGACTTGGGAAGTGAGTAGAGGTACTTCAAGTCCCATCATCCATGGTCCACCCTCCTCCAAACTGCACCAGAATGTAAAGTGGGTCATGAGGGCTCTGTGTGGCAAGTTTGGTGTTGATCAATCATAGGATTAGGTTTGTAGCAGTCTTGGAAAGTGAGGGAAGGTACTGCAAGACCCATCATCCATGTTCTGTCCCCCTCCAAACTTCAGTAGGATGTGGACTGGGTCACTGGGGCTCTGTGCCAAGTGTGGTCTTTATCAGTGTTTGTTGGGGGCCACAGTGGTCTGTGGGAACAGAGGGTGTAAAAGTACTACAAATCCCATCATCCATTGTCAGTCCTCCCCCAAACCTCACCAGGACATGAAGGCAGTCATGGGGGTTATGTGTGCCAAGTTTAGTCTCGATCAGTGATTGGATGAGGGTTGCAGCGGACTTGGGAAGTGAGTAGAGGCACTTCAAGTCCCATCATCCATGGTCCACCCTCCTCCGAACTGCACCAGGACGTAGAGTGGGTCATGGGGGCTGTGTGTGCTGAGTGTGGTCTGTATTGGTCCTTTTTGGTGGCCTCAGTGGTCTGTGGGAACCAAAGTGTTGGAAAGTACTACAAATCCCATAATCCGTGGGTCATGTCCCCGACCCGCGCCAGGACGTAAAGGGGGTTAGGGGGGCTCTGTGTACCAAGTTTGGTGCAGCTCCATCACCCGCGCTGGTCGCTGTGGCCTGTGAAAGTGGCTGCCCCATATCCGCCCTGGCCTGTGAAAGTGGCTGCCCCATATCCACCCTGGCCTGTGAAAGTGGCTGCCCCATATTCGCCCTGGCCTGTGAAAGTGGCTGCCCCATATCCACTCTGGCCTGTGAAAGTGGCTGCCCCATATCCGCCCTGGCCTGTGAAAGTGGCTGCCACATATCCGCCCTGGCCTGTGAAAGTGGCTGCCCCATATCCGCCCTGGCCTGTGAAAGTGGCTGCCCCATATCCGCCCTGGCCTGTGAAAGTGGCTGCCCCATATCCGCCCTGGCCTGTGAAAGTGGCAGCCCCCGATCCCGCCTGGCCTGTGAAAGTGGCTGCCCCATATCCGCCCTGGCCTGTGAAAGTGGCTGCCCCATATCCGCCCTGGCCTGTGAAAGTGGCTGCCCCATATCCGCCCTGGCCTGTGAAAGTGGCTGCCCCATATCCGCCCTGGCCTGTGAAAGTGGCTGCCCCATATCCGCCCTGGCCTGTGAAAGTGGCTGCTTCCGCCCTTCTGCCCTCCCGCCCCTCCGCATACACACACACATACACACATACACACACATACAAACAGTCCGTTTTATAAAGGTATACAGATGGCTATCAGGCTAGACATGCCCTGCTCTTTGGCCGGTCCTCTTAGGGCTTGGTTTCCAGACCTTTAATCATTTTAGCTGCCTTCCTCTGGACACATTCCAGATTGTCACTATTCCTCTTGGATTGTGGTGCCCAGAATTGGACATAGTATTCCAGGATAGGTCTGACCAAAGTGGAACAAAAAGGCATCGTTACTTCCCTTGATCTAGATGCTACACTCCTTTTGATGCAGTTCAAATCCCATTAGCTTTTTAAGCTGCTGCATCACACTGTTGACTCATGTTCTGCTTGTTGCCCACAAAGATTCCAAGATCCTTTTCATATGTACTGTTGTTGAGCCAGGTGTCACCCATCCTGTATTTGAGCATTTCATTTTTTTCTGCCTAAGTGAAGTATCCTACACTTCTCCTTATTGAAATTCATTTTGTTAGTTTTGTCCCAGATCTCTAATTTGTTGAGGTCCTTTTGGATTCTGATCCTGTCACCCGGAGTATTACCTATCCCTCCCAATTTCGTGTCATCTGCAAACTTGATCAGCGTGCCCTCTAAACCTTCATCTAAGTGCTTAATGGCGAACAGCACCAGGCACAGAACAGCACCTTGTGGCACTCCACTAGTCACTTTTTTCCAGGATGAAGATGAACCATTGGTGAGCACCCTTTGGGTTTGGTTGCTTACAAATCTACCAAACAGTAGTATTATTTTACTAGTTTGTTTGCAAGAAGATAATGGGGGACCTTGTCAAAGGTCTTACTGAAATCAAGATATGTTATGTCCACAACATGTCTTGCATCTACCAAGCTTGTAACTCTACAAAAAAAGAGAGATAAGATTAGTTTGACATGACTTGTTTTTGAGAAATCTGTGTTGAGTTTTCGTTATAACGCCATTCTTTTCTAAGTGATTAAAGACTGCTTCCTTAATGATCTACTCCAGAAACCTTCCTGGTACTGATATCAGGCTGACTGGATGATAATTATTTGGATTCTCTTTTACCCCTTCTTGAATATAAGACAACATTTGCCCTCCTCCAATCTGATGGGACTTCTACTGTTTTCCAAGAATTATCAGAGATTATTGTCCATGGTTCTGAAATGACTTCCTCTACTTTCTTCAATAGTTCATCTGATTCTGCAGACTTGAATTCATTTAGTCAGACATTCTTGAACTACTTTTTCTTAACCCATTTTGGGTTGCAGTTTCCCTATATTATTCATGCTGAACACCAATCTCATTTTGGACAAAGACTGAGGCAAAGAAGGTGTTGAGAAGCTCTCTCCTTTCCCTATCCCCTGTTAGCATTGCACCACCTTCTCCATGCAGAAGCCCTATCATTTCAACCTAAAGATACTTAAGCACTCTGTAGAAGAGGTGACTTTTTGCTTCTTTGAATTTCTTTGAAATAGCAATTTTACTTCAGATTAACATAGGAAAGATAGAGCTCATAATCGTGATGGTGATGATTTATTTGTAGTCTGCCCTATCTCCCCGAGGGGGACTCAGGGTGCATTCCATCAAGCACAAACATGAAGGCAAACATTCAATGCCAAAACAAATACAATAACAACCCACCCAAATCCCAAAGTAAACCAATATCTAACCACAAATTCTAACTTAAAACTAATATTACATAATCAAATTAAATTATATCTCACCTAAAAACATAAAGCACAATTTCAGAATAACTAAAGGTTCAATTAACAAAGTTTAACATTAATTGTGTTTTTGTTATGCCAACAAAACCAAAGCCGTTATGCTGGCAACTGCCAGCAAAAGGGAAGGCATGTGGGTTGGCTTGTGGCACCCTGTGCACCCTGTTCCCATCAGATTTTTCCCCTAGTAAGGAGAAAGTGCCTTGAACACAAATGGCCTTAACTCTCAGTAAACAGTGAAGCATTGCATTACATGTCCCATACTAATGATATCCCAGTGTTTATAGAATTTGTCACTTTTTCCTTTTGCTTGGCCTACAGTTGGCTATGCTGTTGTGTTTTATTTATCCTAAGTTCCACTTGTTCATAAAAAGCCTTTGCCTTCAGTACACAATTCAATATGCTGTACCATTTTGTGTAATTCCATAATGCATGAGAAAAAATAATCTGAAAGGTTTCATGCTGTAGTCAGTGCCTGTGATGTTTTATTAATGCCCTTATGAAATTTTGCATATGTTTTCTGAGATGTTATGGCTTAGGCCCAGTTTTTTTGAATGACACTGCTGCAAAAATGATATCTTGCCAATGAAATTGTTCTAGCAAAGATGCCAGTAAGGATTGCATGGCCAACACTTTCCAGATACATGGGGCACAGATAGTCAACATTTTGATTTCAAATCAGTCCAACAATGTTTCTCTAAAGGAAATAAGGTTATTTGAAAAGTCACATATGTATCTCTTCACAATTGGATCAACTCTAAATTGATTCAGGTTTGTTGTCCTTTACTTCTTCTCCTGCCATAGCTCATGACTCATTCATGCAGAGTTATATATTTGGCAGATAAACGTATGCTGGGAAGAGAAATGAAACAATGGGGATAGCTTCTGATTCTTATGTTTTTTCAGTTTGGACACAGGATTAGGTCAGAAAAATCGTATAACTTACTTTATAAACAGAAATAGTCAATACAACTAAAGAGCTAATGTGATGTAACAGTGTATAGTTTGGATGTTGGACTAAGTCTCTGAAGACCAGGGTTAAATCTTCACTCAGCCACAGAAACCCACTAGGTGATCTTGGGCAAGTCAAATTCTCTCAAGCTAAAGGCAAACTCTCACTGAACAAATATTGCAAGAAAATTCTGTGATGCGTTTAACACCTTGAGCTGTAAATGATTGAAAGAACATAAGAACAAAGTCATCTGATGAAGTAGACTCAGGGTGCATCTTCACTGTGGAATGAATGTACTTTAACTGCTGTGGCTCACTGCTATGGAGGTACTGAAACCGAGCACAGATTTTGGGGGGTCCTGCCTTAAAGGCGGTGACCCTATGCTCCTCTAAGACGACGATCTCGATGGAAAAACCTTGGGGAGCTATCCAAAGCACCTTGGAAAACCCCCAAATCCCCAGAGCAATATCTCACCAAGATCCAGAAGTGTGCCAACGAGAGGGCTGAGAAAAGATGTCAAACTTTGCGGACATCAGGAAATTGTGGCTTGTCATCCTTTCTCAGCTGGGACAGACAGACCTCTCTTGTTGGCAAACTACCGGATCTTGGTGAGATATTGCTCTGGGGAATTGGGGTTTTCCAGGGTGCTTTGGATTGCTCGCCAAGGTTTTTCCCCCCGCCTTAGAGGAGCACAGGGTCCCCGCCCTTAAGGCAGGACCCCCCAAAATCTGTGCTCGGTTTCAGTACTAGCATTATTTGACAGAGAAAGCTAGAGATCTGGTAAAACTACTATGATTCCATTGCATTCAGCCATGGCAGTTAAAACGGTGTCAAACTGCATTCATTCCACAGTGAAGATGCTCCCCATGTCAACAAAAGATGATCCTACCAATTTCTTTTTGTCAGTATCAAAGGTGTTACAAGATCCCTTTGCATGCTTATTCTGAGTAACATGGTTTTCTGTCTTAATCTAACAACAAAGTAAATGCAATAACTCTTTTATCTGACCTTCAGTTGTTTCTAGGCAAGATTTCTAATCCTTGGGTAAGCATTTCTATCTTTGTCTTCATATGAAAGTGAGGTAGATGCGATTTTAATGATTAAAGATGTGTACAGTCATAGCCCTTTGTTTGTCCAACAGCATGAATATAATCTAAGGAAAGGCAGAACTCTGCTATAAGCACTGATTCTTTCTACTTGGATTTTCTCAATCCTATTCCATCTGAAATCTACATTCATAGGAGTTATTTTACAGATAGGAACACTAACCTATGTGCAGAAAAGATATTTTGTACCTTTCAACTGCCGTGATTAATTTTTTTATTCCATTTTTCAGCTTCATTTAAAAGGTTTCATTTTTTTCTCCTCCCCCACCTTTCCCTTTTGCCCTCAGTTTACATCAACTTATGCCAATTAAGTTCAAAATTCAAGAACAGCAGGCACTCAGTTGGTTCAGCAGCTTGGAAAGAATGAGTTAGAATTTTGCCCCTCCTAGTAGACTCAGAAAAAAAATCAAACTGCTGCAACTTCTTCTAGCTCAGGCATGGGCAAACTTCAGCCCTTCAAATGTTTTGAAATTCAACTCCAAGAAATCCCAGCTGTCTGTCTTCCAGTGAGAGTCCAGGCTCAACTTGTTCTGGCAAGCATTTAACCTTTAGCCACTCTTGGTTATTGCAGAATATGTTGAAACTGTTTTATATTCTACTGTTTTTATGCTTCTTGTTGTAGTTCGAAATGCTGTAAACTGTTCTGAGCCAATTGGAAAGGACGGTATACAAATTGAAATAATAAATAAATAAATAAACTTACTACCACATCAGACAGGCTGATTTACCTGTTGTACACTGCTCCCTCTCCATTTTTGGCACAGAGCCCTTCACACAATATACAGGCACTTCCAGTTGGGTTCGATTCCGAAAAGGGAAAGGAAGCAGTACACGCTGCCACATGGCAACACGGAAGCCTTCCCATGTTACCTTTCCAGCAATGGGATGAGGGGCAAAGTAAGGTGAGCGATGTGGGGTGTGGAGCGGCAACTTCTCCACACCTCCCACCAGGGACCCATGGATTTGTCCCAATGTGGGGTGAATCCATGGGCCTTTTTGGTGAGATCCTTAGCCTACAACACACTGAATTATCTTTTTACCAGTCAGCAGGATATTTCTTCAGCAACACAATGAACAAAACAGTTAATGTCTCTTTCAGATTGCATGTCTTTTTACCTCTCTAACAGTTACCTGTTTTTCTAATAAAACTTTGCCTTGTATAGGTTTCTAGCAGGAATAACTGAAAGAGCTTTTGCTTTTATGGCCTTACAAGATGATTTCCTTTGCCCTTGTCCTCTCAGTTCTCATCATTGGACAGAGTATTAGAATGTGCTTTGAAGTCTTGCTAATGCACTCTGTCTATTTTTGCCCACTTTCTGAAATAAATGATACATTAAATTACATTGTACAGCATTTGCATTAGAAAATCAGCAGTTTCCAGTGGTAACAGTGTCAGCAAGCCTGTAATGTTCGTAAGTTTTGTCAGTACAATACATTCAAATTTAGGAGTAGCTGGAGGCCTAGGGCAAGAGAGGGTTAGAAAAAATAGAAAACTAGTGAAATCGTCAATGGAGGCAAAGGTGGAAGTAGGGACATCTGTGAAAAATTGTGGGTGATTCTGGCAAACAGCTTTAGCGTGTTGATGCTGAGAATGGGAGAAGTATGCTTGGAGCCAGTTCAGAAGTATGCTTAGTAGGGGTGGATATCTCCAATTTAAAATACTTTGAAATCGGTTTTGCTTCGTATTTAAAATTAATTTCAAAGTTTTTTGACCCTTGTGGCCCAACCCGGAAGTGTAATTTCTATACCGAACCTGGACTCGCCATTTTTTGTAAAGGTCGCATTATTAGGTCGTTTTTTCCCCTCCTCAGTTCTCAACTTGCGAGAGGAGACTGGAGGACAGCAGCACCCGCCTTTCTCCTCTCACGAGCTGGGAGCTGAGGCGGGCGCTTTATTCCAAAGCAGGGAAGGAAGTGGGGACGCGAGTCCCCTCTTCCTCCTCTCCATGGGAAAAAACGAGACAAGCCTGTCTCGCATTATTCCCATGGACAGGAGGAAGAGAGGAGGCGAACCCCCTTTTCCTCCCCTGGATGGGAATAACGCGAGTTATTCCCATCCAGGGAAGGAGGAGGGCAGGCAAACCCCCGCGTTATTCCCATCCAGGAAAGGATGGGAATAACAACAGGCATCACACATTATATATAATGCGCAATGCTTCTGAGCCTGGGGGGGGGAGGAAGGGAAGAAGGGAGCACTCCCTTCTTCCTTCCTTGCCCCTCCCAGCTGACAGGCATCGCACATTATATATAATGTGCGATGCTTCTGAGCCGGGGGGGGGGGGGGAGGAGGGAAGAAGGGAGCTTTCCCCTTTTCCCTCCTTGCCCCTCCCAGATGACAGGCATCGTGCGATGCCTGTCAGCTGGGAGGGGCAGGGAGGGAAGAAGGGAGAGCAAGCCCTTCATTCTAGCCTCCCAGCTGGCATAATGAATAAAAACAAAAATTCGTTAATAACGTTTCAATCACGAAATTTATTTAAAATTTTGTATTAATTTCTATAATGAACCAAAAAATGAATCCGCCTCCCAACCAAGTTTAGAATCAAATTTTTCATGGATCAACCACCCCTAATGCTTAGGGTTGTGTCACTTGCTAACCAAGTGACTGACATTTTTATTTGTTTGCGGGTTATGAACCCAACTTAGTTTTTTAGAATCAAAATTTTATTCTAAAACTGAAACTGGAAAGGATAAGTAAACAAGGTAGGATGGTTTCTCCTTTTTATGAAGCACAGCTGAAGCATTTCTGTTGCAGAGTCCATTGCACTGTACATTGTTGCTAACAGATTCATGTAAATGTCTGAAACAGCTGCTGGGTGGCATTGAGAAACTTTTTACTGTTGCCAATTTTTTTCACAATCCCCACATTCATTTATGGAAATCCCGTGTAGGGTTGTGATCCACAGTTTAAGAAGCTTTGCTCTAGCTCAGCAGCTCATGTGGTTTCACAAGATCACCTTAAGATAGCTAAAACTGCTTCTGTTTGTGCAGCTGTATGGCTGCAATATCAATGACAGACAGAATCATTTTCTCCATTATTTCCTGGTATGAAACTTGGCAAAGCAAATACTATTTTAGAGCATGGCAGGAGAGCACTCTTTCATAAGAGATGCAACAGTTAAGGACAGCAGCTCACATCTCTGCTGAAGTGATTTCCTGTGCTCCTGCTATCAAAGATTCGTTTTATATTAAAGTCAGGGTTGGTTTTTTTGTACTTCTGACACAGAACTGGCTTGGGTTGCTAGATGATAACTGCAGGCATTAATTGTAGGGCCTAATGGTGTGGGTTGATACTGGATTCCTTATACGCCTCTTGGAATATATTCCCCCACATTCCCCCTGGAATACATTCACTACTGCAAGAAGGGGATGAAACATAACAAGGGGAGAAGAGCAAGGAAGGGATGGAGGATCTGTTGTGGATTGAAGACTGAATGCTTTCTTGTGGATAGTTGGACTGTGAACAAAATTCGTAGTGTTGATATGATGAGGTCTTGCTGTTCACTTGTGCTGTTGCCATTTTAAATGCCACCTCCTGTCACATATAAGTACACAGGCTAAAAACAAGGTGCAAATTTGTGTTGCTCAAGAAAAAAATTCAGATTTCGTCTTCTCTTAACTATGTTGGTGTCGTAGTTGCTTGAAGAGTCTAGCGGTTATCTTTGTTTACTCCTGTAGCCTGTACATAGATTTTTTTTATCCTCTTCTGAAGCTGACTAGTTGGGGCAGGGAGTGGGAAATCAACTACAGATACAACTGGAGAAGTGATCATTAAAACAAAGGAATCTAAAATAGAGGATACCTATCCAGCTTTCAGAAGAAACATCCCTGGGCCTTTGTTTTAACAAAGCAAAACTACTTTGCTTTCTGCCTTCCCTATGTGCCTTGCCTTGCCTTGCTATCGGTGGTGCTGAGAGAAGTGGCCACCGATAGCAAGACATAAGAACATAAGAACATAAGAAGAGCCATGCTGAATCGGACCTCAGCCCATCTAGTCCAGCATTCTGTATCACACAGTGACCCCCAGTTGTACACGGGGATCTCGAGCAGAAGGGAGGGCCAAACCCTGACCTGCTCCCGACCCCCCACAACCAGTACCCAGGGAAATCCTGCCTACCTCAACCACTCCGAAGTGGCACTTGAATGTCCTTTTCAGTAACTACCAATACACTTGGTATCCATGAATCTGTCTAATCCTGCCTTGAAGTTGTTCAGGCTGACAGCTGTCACAACCTCTTCTGGAAGTAAATTCCATAACCCAATGACCCTCTGGGTGAAGAAATATTTCCCTTTATTAGTCCTAATTTTCCTACCTTGGAGCTTCAGGGAGTGCCCTCTAGTCCTAGTGTTTTGTGACAAAGAAAATAATTTTTCTTTATTCACCTTTTCTATCCCATGCATGATTTTATACACTTCGATCAAGACAAGGCCCAGGTTCAGTGGGCCACCATGTCCAGAGGAGAGTGTGAAACATGGCTGGCTCCAAAGGCTGGCACCAGAACAACCTCAAAGGGCTGCATCCCATGCTTGGCTTAGATGAAACAGCCCAAAGGCTAAAAAGAGAGGTGCACAAACAGAACAAGTACCAAGCAGTGAGAGGACGGTAATCTCAAATATCCAGCAAGGGGAAATGTCCCATGGGCCAAGATGTCTCTACTCTAATGCACAGAGCATGAGAAGTAAACAAGTTGAACTGGAACTCTTAGCACAACAAAACAATAGGCATCACTGAAACCTAGTAGGATGAGTCTTATAATTGGAATGTAGTAATGGGCGGATATAAATTATTTCAGATAAATGGACCAAATAGGAGAAAAGGGTGGGTAGTATTATATGTTAAGGATGTTTACACTTGTGAAGAGATGCAGGACTTTAGTCATGACAATCAATATGAGAGTATTTGGATAAAAATTAAAGGAGAAATGAAAAAGATGTACTTGTGTGGGTCTAGTACAGACCTCTAAGCCATACTGAAGAGTTAGATGAGCCTTCCTTGAACAGATGTGCAAACATGCCGAAAGAAGAGATATAGTTGTAATGGGAGATTTCAACTATTTTGATATTTATTGGAAAACAAACTCAAGAGTACAAAGTCCAAAGATTCTTAGGTGGGAGTGACCATGTGCTTATGGAGGTTGTGATACAGAAGAAAGGGAAAATTAAGAGAAGTCAGACATTCATTCTAGATATTAGGAGAGTTGACTTCAGGAAACTTAGAGAAATACTGAGTGTGATCCCATGGATAGGAATGTTTAAAGAGCAGGATGTTAATGACGAATAGGAGGTTCTTAAAAGCAAGATAATGATGACACAAACACAAACAGTGCTCAGAAGGAGAAAAATAAGGGAAGTCTAAAGAAACCAGAATGGTAACAGTGCTCCATGCAGTCATGCTGGCCACATGACCTTGGAGGTGTCTACGGACAATGCCAGCTCTTTGGCTTAGAAATGAGATGAACACCATCCTCCAGAGTTGGACACGACTAGAGTTAATGTCAGGGGAATCTTTATCTTTACATATCATGATATTAAAGATTTTCATAAAATGTTGTCTCTTGAATAAGATTGCAAAAATCAAGGTGTCCCTTTGTGGAATTTTAAAAAAATATTTTAATTTTTTTAAAAAATTGTTGAATCTGATATGTAATTCATGGCTATGGATCACCAGCTACAGGCAGTCCCCAATTTATGAATGAGATTGGTTCTGAGGTTTGTTCTTAAGTTGAATTTGTATGTAAGTCAGAATAGGTATATTTTAAGTGTAAGTCCAGCCATATATCTATCTGTCTGTCTGTCTGTCTCTTTATCTTTGGATAGCATAGAGAAAGCTTAACACCCTGTGTTTTTATTGCTGTTTGTGTCTCTGTTCAGAAGACTTTATTTCATTTTCTGTCCCTGTGATAATTTAATTTTGAAAAATTCGGCTTGTTGTGGAAACAAAGATTGGTGAGAAAGCTTCAGCAGAGAAAGTTTCCCCCATTATAACTCTTTCAGGAGTAAATTTCCCTTCCTAAGGGTAAATGTCTCTCAATCCTGTTGTCTCACCCACATTCTTAACTGAATTATTTGTAAGTCAGAAGTTTCTAACTCGGATACTTCCTGTATATAATAATCTGCTCTAAAAAATATTTTGCTTATTTATTTCATGTCTAAAGCATTGCCTAAACAAATAGGTATAAAACTTGATAAAATAAAGGGAGCACAAGCAGCTAAATAATTTTAGACCAAAAAATGGGCAACAGCGACTGCATTGTCTGTAGCTTTAAACAGTTCTTTCTCTGTGCATAAGTTAGGGCATTGTGGGCAAGCATACAGATGCTGAGTTGTCTGTTCTGCTTCACAGTCACACAAGGTATGAGATTCTTTTAGGTAGTGCCATTTTGCCAGGTTGTGTTTTGATCTGCCCACTCCACCTCTGAATCTATTCAAGGACTTCCAAGTTGCCTATTCTTGCTTTGCCCCTGGAGGAAGAACCGCACAGGGGGGCCATCCAATTGGGATTTCCTGGTTTAGCTGCCCAGAGGGATGCCCTTACTGTTGCTGGAGGGATGCCAAGAGGAGTGGTAGTACTTATAAAGCTTTTCCTTGATTTGACTCTTCTGGAAGGAGGCTGGTAGCCATGTAGTGGATGGCTTTCACAGTGCTTAACCTTATTTCTCTCACATTTAGCAGCAACTTCCCGTCACACATCGGGGGGGGGGATGCCAGCTAGCTACCGTGTTTCCCCGATAGTAAGACACCCCCGATTGTAAGACGTATCGGGGGTGTCAGGGGGGTCGGCTAATATAAGCCGTACCCCGAAAGTAAGCCTTACCTCGTCGCCACGCCGCCGCAACCAGCCCATCGGCCGCGGCACACCTCCGCGGCGCACCTTTCTGCCAGGCCTCTGACACGGCGCCGCTTCGCCACGCCTCTTGCTCCTTTCCCCATCCCTTCCTTCGTCCAAGGAAGGGAGGGAGAAGAGAGCAGGAGGCGTGGTGAAGCGCCGCCGCGTCAGAGTGATGCGCCGCCGCTTCGCCACGCCTCTTGCTCTTTTCCTCCTCCCTCCTTCGTCCAAGGAAGGGAGGGAGAAGAGAGCAGGAGGCGTGGTGAAGCGCCATATCAGAGTGATGCGCGCCGCCGCTTCGCCACGCCTCTTGCTCCTTTCCCCATCCCTTCCTTCGTCCAAGGAAGGGAGGGAGAAGAGAGCAGGAGGCGTGGTGAAGCGCCGCCGCGTCAGAGTGATGCGCCGCCGCTTCGCCACGCCTCTTGCTCTTTTCCTCCTCCCTTCCTTCGTCCAAGGAAGGGAGGGAGAAGAGAGCAGGAGGCGTGGTGAAGCGCCGCCGCGTCAGAGGCCAGGCAAGAGGCGTGCCGCGGTCGGCCCGTGTGGTACTACTGGTACTACTGGGTGAAGAATTCTTTCGAGGTATGTCCAATATAAGACGTACCCCGAAAGTAGGACGTAGTGGGGCTTTTGGGGGTAAAAAGAAAGTAAGACGCTGTCTTACTTTCGGGGAAACACGGTAGTAGAGTCTATCAACAGGTATAGGTTTGAGACATCCTGTGATTATTCTGCATGTCTCATTTAGTACTATATTCACCTGCTTCACATGGCCAAACAGGCAGGCATACTCAGCAGGTGAGTAAGACAAGGCCAAGGATGATGCTCTTATTCATTTTGGGTCTGCACCCCATGCACGATCAGTAAGTTTCTGCAGGATGTTATTGTGTGCTTGGTGTTTGCACAGTGTTTCCTAATAAATAGTATATAAATTATATGACTGTGGTGCATATTTTTCTTTTAAAAATTAATTAACAAAAACTATAAACATTATATGAATATGCATAATTTAAAACTTACGAATTGTTTATTTCTAGAAAATTTTCATTTTAAGTTTTCAGACTTTGTAGGTGACTGTGGATAATTGAAACCATGGAAAGTGAAATTGCTATTAAAGTGGGGCAGTTACTGCAGTTTATCAAAAATGCACCTTCTTAAGAAATATGTTACAGAATAGTTTACCTAAGATGGGGTTGAGTGGGATAATTACTAATGGAAACAGAGAAATATTGATCTGATTACTCTGTGCCACAGGCCACTTTCCCTATCATTGTGAGATTCTACTCATAATGCATTGTTTCACCAATTACAAAATGTAATACATCGAGACAGAATGCTCATGGTTTACAGGCATTCATTCTTAATGTCCACTCATTTAATCAGGATGGCATCTCTCCTGGTAGTAGTCAATGGAGTTGTATAGTTGCTGGTGCTAGAATTTGGCTTGACATGACCTCTCAGCTAAACTTTCTTTGTCCTGAACCAGGCATTCAAATGATGCCATGGGGAACATGGATACACACAGTGGCAGGCACAGGCACATACATATCTTGGCCGGTGTGTTGTATAAATAAAGCAATCTTATCATCCAGTTGGAAATAAATCCCATTGCTTGATGTGAATGTATAGATTGAGTATCCCTTACTGAATCTGTTTCGGACCAGAAGTGTTTTCCATTTTGGACTATTGACATATATGTACATAAAGACATAGAATCATAGAGCTGGAAGAGACCTCATGGGCCACCCAGTCCAATCTCCTGCCAAGAAGCAGGAAAATTGCATTCAAAACACCCCCGACAGATGGCCATCCAGCCTCTGTTTAAAAGCTTTCAAAGAAGGAGCCTCCACCACACTCTGGGGCAGAGAGTCCCACTGTTGAATGGCTCTCACAGTCAGGAAGTTCTTCCTAATGTTCAGGTGGAATCTCCTTTCTTGTAGTTTGAAGCCATTGTTCCACGTCCTAGTCTCCAGGGCAGCAGAAAACAAGCTTGCTCCCTCCTCCCTATGACTTCCTCTCACATATTTATACATAGTTATCATGTCTCCTCTCAGCCTTCTCATTTTTAGGCTAAACATGCTCAGCATTTTAAGCCACTCCTCATAGGGCTTGTTCTCCAGAACCTTGATCATTTTAGTCGCCCTCCTCTGGACACATTCGAGCTTGTCAATATCTCTCTTCAATTCTGGTGTCCAGAATTGGACATCTTGGAGATGGAATCAAACATGAATGGAGATGGAGATCAAACATGAAATTGATGTTTTCTATATGCTTTATGCACATGCCTTGAGGTAATTTTATACACCATTTTCAATAATGTTTTACATGAAACAAAGTTTGAGTCCATTGAATCATCAGAAAGCAAATGGTGTTACTATGTTAGCTACTCATATGGACAATTTCAGATTTTGAAGTACTTTGGATTCTGGATAAGGAATGCTCAACATTTTAAAAAGATGTCCTAAGACATGCCACCAGTGCATTTTTATACTTTGGGATATCTTTATGCAAGTCTTCACTTTCTAAATTGTATTATACAGATTTGTTTGTTTAAGTTTATTTTATTTTATAATGCTTGCTTAGATGGCTGCTATGTGCTCTTCCTCTTTCTGCAACCTTCACCCTTCCCTCTTCACGTTGTCACAAAATCTCATCTGGTTCGTAAGGAGGAAGTTCTGTGGGCTAAGGGGAAGTGAGAAGCATATGGTTTGGGCAGCCTTTAGTGCCCAGCTGCCATGATCAATGGAAGTTGGCACAAGCTCCTTTCCGGCTGTGACGCACTTTCAGAAAAGCACAAAGTCCTTTACAAGATTGGTTGCATATTTAAAGAAACACGTCTTGTGGTGTATGTGGAGATGAGGAAGTAAACTTTTAACTGTTATACATAATGACTGTCTTTTTGCTTTCTTTCACCATACGATTCCACTATGAGAAACAGATATTTTGAGCTTCAGCTACCTTTTAGTGTAGGAGGCAGGTACCATGTGAGTTTCAGTGGCTTGACTAGAAATATCGTTTTTCCCAATGGAGTCTTGCGTGTTCAATTGACCTTTGGTTTAAACAGGCTTTTAATCACACAAGTAGTGGTTTGTAAAATGTTATTAAATAGATTGTAAAAATTAGAAATGGTTTTGTCCTCCTCAATACACTTCCATGTCTATTTATAAATATATAAAATAAATATTGAGACTGTATATGGTTTTTGTGACCTATAAACTAATATCACACAATGTGTACAATCATTTAAATTTCAGGATCACTTACTCTTCTGCCTCTAGGGCCTGTAAATTGGCTTTTG
Organism: Anolis apletophallus; assembly: GCA_030556195.1. Lineage (NCBI taxonomy): Eukaryota > Metazoa > Chordata > Lepidosauria > Squamata > Anolidae > Anolis > Anolis apletophallus. The sequence goes on along the minus strand of JARBWK010000003.1, from coordinate 166,851,196 downwards.
AGGGATGGATGTGAAAGCTTTGGGCCCATGAGGTGGAGAAAAGTCTTCTCATACACAAAAAACCTGAAAGTCTTTGAGAAATGAGTTCTAGACTTAAAATAGTGAACTCAAACAAGGTTATTTATTGAAAAACAACCAGTGAAAAACAACTGGTGGCCCAAAAACGCTTAGTTGGTTGCTAGGGGGTGAAGGGAGTCCTTTAAGGAAAAGGATGCAATCACTTGCCTTTTCGATGCAGAGTGAAGGTACATTCTTCGATTCCAGGTTTCCCGTTGCCCTCAATGGCTTGTAGGCCCACAGAGTCCTTTAAAAGCCTCAAAATCCACAGTCTATGTTGAGGACAGGTCCTCCTTTGCACTGCAGGCTTCGGTTGAGAGCGTAGGGTTGGCTTTGTAAGTGAACAAAGGATGCTTTTTCTCAGCATGAATGGATTTCCATCCACGTCCATTCAGCTTCTTTGCTGGAATGGCCAAAGAGAGGAAGTCCTGCCCCTCAGATGACCTCAGAAAGGGGAGGGCTTAAGGTGGTGATGTCATCATGGCACCAAAACACAGCCCCTCCCACAAGGTCCACATGGTTGAAAGGTAGAACAAAGCCCCATGTAGGTGAAGGGCAAACCAGATAATACTGCAATACCAAACAAGCCCCTTAGGGGCGAAATATATAAATATATAAAAGAAATATTGAGACTGTATATGGTCTTTGTGACCTATAAACTAATATCACACAATGTGTACAATCATTTAAATTTCAGGATCACTTACCTTGAGGCCAATTTTTTTGGTATGTAACAAAGACTAATTCTTTCTATATGAAAAATAATTTTTATAATGACCTTATAATAATAATATAATAATAATATAATAAACTATATTTATACCCCACCACCATCTCCCCAAGGAGACTCGGGTGGTTAACATGAGGCCAAACCCAAGAATTACAATCAAGCAAAATAAAATACAAACAAACAAATAATAACATCAAAGTAACATGCATACAATAACAAAATATACAATAATACAAACACAAAATAAAATGGTAGAGGAAATTAAAACACAGTTTTGAGGCAGTACAATAGCTTAACACATTCATAACTGAAGATTTTGTCTCTGACTAGGTCTATTTGCTGATCTCTATTTTAGGATATCCTTTTGTTTGTTTCCTTATTTTTAAAAATAAATTCCATGAAGGTACTTTTCTAGTTATTTTAGTATTGTTGGACTTCATTCTTGTGGCCTATGGAAAATGTTACAGCCACCAGATTGTTATTTGCCTCCTTTTGATAGGATGGAGAAATACTGGAATACAGTGTCCAATTCTGGACACCACAGTTCAAAAGAAATATTGACACGCTGGAAGGCATCCAGAGGAGGGCAACTATAATGATCAAAGATCTGGAGACCATGCCCTATGAGGAGCATCTTAAAGAATTATGTATGTTTAGCCTGCAGAAGAGAAGGTTGAGAGGCGATATGATAGCCATGTATATATATGTGAAAGGATGTCATAAGGAAGAAGGAGCAGGTTTGTTTACTTCTGCCCTGGAAACAAGGACTCAGAACAATGGGTTCCAATTACAAGAAAGGGGATTCCTCTTGAACATTAGGAAGAACTTCCTGACTGTAAGAGCTGTTCAACAGTGGAGCTCACTGCCTCAGAGTGTGGTGGAAGCGCCTTCCTTGGAGGCTTTTAAACAGAGCCTGACGGCCATCTGTCAGTAGTACTTTGATTATGCTTTTCCTGCATGGCAGGGGGTTGGACTATATAACTCACAGTGGCCCTTAACCTTTTTGATTCCCCTTAACCAGTGCTTCTTAAGCTATCTGATGTGGGGGACCAGCAGTGCAAGCCCACCACTACCACAGTATGCCAGTGACCAGCATTGTAATTGTGGCCATTGACTACAACAGTGATTCTTACCCTGTGGATCCCCAGATGTTTTGGCCTTCAACAGTTGGTATATTGGCTGGGATTTCTGGGAGTTGTAGGCCAAAACACCTGGAGACTCACAGGTTGAGAACCACTGGACTACAACTATTTCTTTCTTGTTAAGGACAAGCATTACTGCTCCAGGCTGGACCCAACTTAAGTGGCTAGTGTAAATGAAGCCCAGGAATACATTTTTGGCAAAATAAATAATAATAAAAACAATAATGTTCTTCTTTTGCTCTATCTAACATTACAAGGCATTTTTAAAAGCCAAGTAAGATATAGAATTCCATCTGCCTCCAGTTTATCTATTGTTTTGCAGTTTATACAGCCCCCAATGACCCAGGAACATAAAACAGCCAGTTGTGTGTTATATATCTGCACCATGTTATTTCTATAAACTGTATATTTAATGTATGTTAACTATATTCTAGCTTTTATGTTTTAAAAATAGTGAGGTATCTTACACAATATTCTTGCATGGGGTATCATTGATCACAAACATATGAACAATATATAACCCTTTTCTTTTCTTGCAGAAGGAACTTTCTAAATGAATGCACCGCTCTTTGTTCTTGCTTTTCTTTGTTTTTTTTTAAGCTGGCCATTGTTTTCATGTGTAATATGCCATTTTATTTATTTATTTGTGGCAGACTCTTGATCTCACAGTTAGAGTGATGTAGCATTTTTTACTTCACTCATAGAAGGTTTAAGTAAATGTACAGTGATAACAGTAACGTGGGCCTGCACAAACTTTATTGTGGGATCTGAGAAGTCATAAGACAATCAAAAAGGGAAAATGCTTTGATTTTCACCATAAAACTATTGGCTAGTAACTTCTGGAGCAGTGACTTCTTCTACAACTTCTTTAAGCCTGAAATGACTTACAGTTTTGCAAGTCCAGGTCCCTTTAATTTATTTATTTATCATGTCAGGAGCTAAACAAGCAGTTGTATTAAAAACAAACAAACCACAAAGTTTGCAAACTTGGCATTCTATTAAATATCCTTTGACCAGTAGCTTGCCACTTGGAGGGCCTCTGGTGTTGCCATAAGAAGGTCCTCCATTGTGCATGTAGCAGGGTTCAGGTTGCATTGCAGTAGGTGGTCTGTGGTGTGCTCTTCTCCACACTCACATGTTGTGGATTCCACTTTGTAGCCCCATTTCTTAAGGATGGCTCTATATCTCATGGTGCCAGAGTGCAGTCTGTTCATCGCCTTCCAAGTTGCCCAGCTTTCTGTGTGCCCAAATAAACTTGGTAAAGGCACAACCAGAGTCAATTCCATCTTTTTCTTTTTTATTTGTCTGCAGGATTTTTCCATCTTCATAATTATCTGGAATGATTTTGTTCTTTATAGCAGTTCTCTGTGATTCCCAAGGCTATCTTGAAATTAATGTTGACAGGCTTGGTTTGTTCTGTCCACTTTAATCAGAGAAAGCTGTATTAAGTAGTATTTGGTCCGATATCCACAAAGTTGAAGCCAAACGGGGCACTCTGAAATGCCCCCCCCTGTGTGTGTGTGTGTGCGTGCGTGCGCGTGCGTGCTTAGATGTGTATATGTGTGTGTTTGTGTATATATCCTTTGAAATGTATTTAATCAGGAAGTTGTAGCACACACAATAGTCTGTATATTTGTGGAGGATAAACTGGTCCTGCTTTTAGGACAGAATATTAAATGGCAGATGCTTGCAGTTCTAATACCAGATTCCAGTGATGGCAAGGATTTATGACCTAAATACTTGTAAAGAATGTTCTCCTCTAAATACATATTCACATACATAAGGACAAATGACTTCATTGATCTCAGGGAAAGAGGTGATAGAGGGGATTATTATAATCTTTGAATATATTCCAAGTTTTCTTTGGTTCAAATAAATATATTATGGACAATACAGTTGAGAAAGCCAAAATAGTCATTTTTAATTTTTTTCTGTTGGATTAAAGAAGGAAGGGAGCCAGGAAGACAGAGTTCTGTCATGTCTCCCGGGTCATCAGTTCAGAGCCCCTTCCTGCAGCAACAATATAGTAATATATAATACTAATATTTTGCTGTGCTAGTATTATAATATGTTGTATACACATATAATATTGATAATAATATTATAATGTAATACAATATAATAATTATATACTTTATATTATTTATTTATTTATTTTCTATTTTTATATGCCACCCTTCTCAACCCCGAAGGGGACTCAGAGTGGCTTACAGCAAACAACAATACTGCCAGAGTGGCTTACAGTGTACATATAACAATATTGCCGGAGTGGCTTACAACAAACTGAAAAAAAAACCCTGGAAAAAAAATTAACATTACAACATTACAATTATTTTAAACACAGCAATATTACAGTATAGTAACATAGTGCAATATAGTAATATATAATGCTAATATTGTGCTGTGCTAATAATATAATATATTGTATACACATATAATATTGATAATATTACAATGTATAATATTACCAATAGTAATACAATATAATAATTTTATATTTCATATTACATGCAATATTACTAATAATATTACAATATAGTAGTATAGTACAATGTAGTAATATATAGTACTAATATTGTGCTATGCTAATGATATAATATATTACATGTACACATAACTTGTAAGCCACTCTGAGTTTCCCTTTGGGGTGAGAAGGGCATATAAATGTCGCAAATAAATAAATAAAGCTGTAATCCAATCTTGCTGGCCAAAATGTGTATCATTAACCTATACGTTTTGGGTTGAAAGGTTGTTGCTATATTTGAATTATGCTGAAACATCTGCTAATGTCAGCAAATGGGCTTCATTGACTACATTCCTTTCATTTTTGGTGATAACCAGAGAACTATAGCAGGCCCAGTGCCTGACGATACGCCCCGGGCAGCCTTAAATAGGCTGCCCGGGCGGAAGTGAGGGCCGGCCAGCTGATGACAGAGGGCAGGGTGGAGCCAGTGGCGCTGGTGGCGGGAAACTCTCCCACCACCTCAGGGGCTTCTGGGAGGAAGAAGAAGCCTCCACCCCTGCCAAGATGGCGGCAAGGACACCCCAACGCTGCAACCCACTCGGCCAGTGAGTCGGCCAAGCCATTTCCGCCGGGCCCACCCTCGACCGGTTTCGGCCACTGGACGCAGATGCTGTTGATAAGATCGTGGCTGCAACTAGACCTACCACCTGCTCCCTCGACCCGTGCCCCTCCTGGCTTGTTAGATCTTGCCTGGAGGGGTTACGTGGGCCTCTGTTGAATATCGTAAATAGCTCCCTTGAGCAAGGAGTCTTTCCAGAGTGCTTGAAAGAGGCGGTGGTAGCTCCATTACTGAAGAAACCGTCGTTAGACCCCGCGGTTCCCTCCAACTACCGACCAGTGTCGAATCTTTCGTATCTGGGGAAGGTAGTTGAGAGGGCAGTAATGGAGCAGTTGCAGTCCTTCTTAGATGATGCAACATGGCTTGACCCCTTCCAGTCCGGCTTCCGTTCGGGGCATGGGACGGAGACGGTCCTGGTCTCCATCACAGACCAACTCCGCTGCCAGCTCGACCAAAGCGGGTCTGCGCTGCTCGTGTTATTGGACCTCACGGCAGCGTTTGACACGGTCGACCACAAACTCTTGATCCACCGCCTGGCCATGGCTGGAGTGAGGGGGACAGCCCTCAAATGGCTGACCTCCTTCCTCCACCAGCGGTCTCAGCGTGTGAGGAGGGGCGAGGAGGTCTCTGAGGGCTCCCCATTAGTTTGTGGAGTTCCGCAGGGGGCCATTCTTTCCCCTCTGTTATTTAACATCTACATGCAGCCGCTTGCACAGCTGGTGCGGAGTTATGGGCTTGAGTGTCACCAGTACGCTGACGACACTCAGCTCATTCTGAGGGTGGAGGACAGGTCGGGCCCGTCCCCGATAATTTCCAGCGCTGCCTCGAAGCCGTTACTGGATGGCTGCGAGCCAGTAGGTTGAGGGTGAATCCGGCGAAGACGGAGATCTTGTGGCCAGGTCGTCCGGGCGGTGGGGATGTCCAGCTTCCGACCCTGGACGGTGCGGCGTTATGCCCATCGTCTTCCGTGAAGAGCTTGGGGTCCACTTGGACTCCCAACTGACCATGGAGACCCAGGTCTCTGTGGTCAGCAAGATCGCCTTCTTTCATCTCCGACAGGCGAGGAGGCTGGCCCCCTACCTGTCCCGGTCCGACCTGGCCACGGTGATCCAAGCCACGGTCATCTCGAGGCTTGATTACTGTAACGCTCTTTACGTTGGCCTTCCTCTGTCGGTAACCCGGAAGCTCAGGCTGGTGCAGAACACTGCCGCCCGGCTCCTGTCTGGCTCCCCAGCAGGATGCCATATAACACCTATTTTGCAGGATCTGCACTGGCTGCCCATTGAGCACCGGATTGCCTTCAAAGTGTTGGTTCTTACCTTTAAGGCCTTACACGGCCTGGGGCCAGCGTATCTGAGGGACCGTCTCACCCCATATTTCCCTTCTAGATCACTTCGTTCGGAGGACTCTAATCTGTTAGCGGTTCCCTCCACTAAGGTGGCCAAAAGAACTGCCACTCGTCGAAGCCGATACTGTGGAATGCCTTGCCGCCAGCTACCCGGGCCATCCATGACCTGCTCCCGTTTAGGCGGGCTTGTAAGACTCACCTTTTCCGGCTGGCTTTCCAGGTCTAGGTCAAAGAGCGGGACCCCTTGACAACGCTGCCAGACCGCTTGAACTATTTTAATTGTGTTTTAACGCTGTTTTACTGTGCTTTTTATCTCGTTTTATATTGCATTTTAGTGTGTTATGCTGATTGTATATTGTTTTGCCCCTGGCTGTAAGCCGCCCCGAGCCTACTTGGGAGTGGCGGCATAGAAGCCGAATAAATAAATAAAATAAATAATAAATAAATAAATTTCTTCTTTAAACTGAAATGTATTCAGTTGCTGATTAATTTGGTAAATTGACCTTATTGCATAAAAATGGTCAGTGGGAATGATAATAGGAATTGCATTGCTATAATGAAGCAAAAATCCAGACCATGTTTAGTAGTTAGAGAAATGCATTGATTCTGGCTGCTAGAGAAATCTACAGGAGGAAAATTCCATGCTGTTTCTTTTGCTCTACAGGTGCTCCTCCAAAATCACCTCAATGTAAAAGTTGGGTTGGATAGAGCACTAGAAGCTGCTATTGGAGAAACTATTTCATTTATTTTATGTTTATTAATATAACTATCCAACACATGTTTATTAATATAGCTATCCAACACATGAGACAACAACCAATGAAAAATTAACTGGACACAGCTCCCACTCTGGAAGAGACCCGTAAGGTCATATAGCAGTCGAAGAATGGCAAGGCAGCTGGGATCGATGGAATCCCACCTGAAGCTTGGAAACAGGGAGGTCATGTACTGCATGCTAAATTCCATGAGCTCCTTGTGAGTTGCTGGAAAAAAGGTGAACTGCCATCAGACCTCCGAGATGCAGTTATCATCACCCTGTATAAGAAAAAAGGAACAAAATCTGATTGCTCAAGCCTCAAACTATCGAGGTATAACATTGCTGGAAAAATCCTTGGAAGGATACTCCTGAACGGATTAGTTCCTGCTATTGCAGAAGAACTTCTCCCAGAAATCCAATGCGGCTTCAGAGCTAATAAGAGCACCACGGATATGTTATTTGCCCGTAGACAACTGCAAGAAAAATGTAGAGAGCAGAACAAAGGGCTCTATGTAACATTTGTTGACCTCACCAAAGCCTTCGACACTGTGAGTAGAAAAGGTCTGTGGCAGATCCTGGAACGACTAGGATGTCCCCTCAAATTCCTCAAAATGATTATCCTGCTACATGAGGGCCAGCATGGTCAAGTCAGATATGGCGATGCTCTCTCAGAGCCCTTTCTAATAACTAATGGAGTGAAACAAGGTTGTGTTCTTGCACCAACCCTATTTACGATCTTTTTCAGCATGATGCTCCAAAGGGCTACAGCAGATCTCAAAGTAGAAGACGGCATATCTATATGCTATTGTACTGATGGTAGCTTGTTCAACTTAAGCTGTCTGAGGGCTCGCACTAAGACTCTAAACTATCTAGTCCATGAGCTGCTTTTTGCTGACGATGCTGCCCTTGTTGCCCATACAGAAGTAGCTCTGCAGCGCCTAACATCCTGCTTTGCAACAGCTGCAGAGGTGTTTGGGCTGGAAGTCAGCCTGAAGAAAACTGTTCTCTATCAACCTGCACCACAGGAAGAACACCATCATCTCCACGCCAACATAGACAAATCTGTGCTTAAGTCTGTTCAGCAGTTCACCTACCTGGGAAGCATCATCTCTTCATATGCCAAGATTGATAAAGAGATAGATCACAGATTAGCAAAGGCATATAGTGCATTCAGAAGGCTTCACAAAAGAGTCTGGAGCAACAAGCACCTGAGGCAAAGCACAAAAATCAGTGTGTGCAGAGTGATCATACTGTGTATTCTCCTATATGGGTCTGAAACATGGGTCACCTACGACTTCTTGAACGCTTTCATTAGCGCTGTCTTCGCACAATCCTAAATATACACTGGAATAACTATGTGATGAATGTTGCTGTCCTTGAGCAAGCAGGGATCACCAGCATTGAGGCTATGCTATTGAGAACACAGCTGCATTGGCAGGGCATGTCTCTAGGATGGAGGACCATCACCTCCCAAAGATACTACTCTATCGTTAACTTGCCACGGGTCAGCACAAGAGAGGCACCCCAAAAAAGAGTTATAAGGACTCCCTGAAACAACATCTCAGTCTCAGCCAGATTGATCACCAACAATGGTCCACCCTGGCCTCACATTGGGAGGCATGGAGACGCACTATCTACAATGCTGCAGCCTCTTTCGCGAAGACACGCCAAATGAGTCTCGAAGAGAAATGACAACGCAGAAAGAACCGCAACTTGGAAACAACATCACCCAAGGAGACTTTCTGCTGTGCTTTCTGCAACCGGACTTGCCTATCTCGGATTGGCCTTTTTAGTCATCAACTTGCTTGTAGAAAGCACGGAATGAGTCCTTCCTAAATCTTCATTCGTGAAGAAAAGCTAGAGAGAGAGAGAGAGAGAGAGAGAGAGAGAGAGAGATGTAACTATGCTATATTTGAGGATCCCAGGATATCATGCAATTAGACCACTTTTTTAATAGAGAAGAAGAGTAATTTGAAAGGACTCAAGACGATATCAGTAAAATCAATGCAGACCATCACATGTATATTTTGAAATACAACCCCAGACTGCCCAAGTCTCAAGTCCTGTCCAAGCTGAGGGTTTCCCTTCCTCCCATCTCCTGTATGGCAGTTGGAATGTAACTACTTTCTCTCTTCTCTCTGTTTCTGCTCTCATCTGATTGGTTGTGTAGAATGGATATTTTTCTATTGTACACCTTTACTTCTGACTTCAGCTTTTCCTTCTTGGTGTACGCTGTGTGCATTGAGATCTCTCCCCTGTGTATGTGTCAGGAGAGAAGTAGTGATTGGTGTTTTTACCTCTCTTGAAACCTTAGAAGAGATGTTAGCGTATCTCAGACCCAGTTATTTACTGTGAAGAAATGTCATTATTACTTTTCATTGTAAATAAACCTTTGGTGATTTTTAAGATTGGACTCTGCATAATTGCCTGCCTAAGCTCTAAATTCCTTACAGCCACATCACATGGCACTTCACACTTTACTTACTGTGAGCTGATTGCTCAGCTACATGTATCCTGTTTGTATTTTGGATGCTCTGCTTTATTTTGGGGTCGTTTCCCCTATCAATATGCAGATTTTCAAGTTCTGGAAAGAAAAAGCTATTTTTAGCTGGAATGCGAATTACTACCAGCTGAGACTCAGGGTAGCCAGGTTACAACAGAAAGAAGACCCTCTCCCATGTTCTCCCATAATATATTGCCCTCCCTGGTTGGACATAGTGGAGGAACCCTCAAACAGACCTTAATTCTCAGGCCTGATACAGAGGGGGAAGTACTCTCTCTCAAGTATCAATGTCCCAAATCGTTTCCCTAGTTTTTCCAAGTTATTTAAGAGAGATAAGTGATAGCCTAGATGATGGTGATTATGCCATAAATTCTTTTAATGCAAGAATGATTACTGGCTAAAGCTAATTTTAGAATAAGGGCATTTTCATAACCAACAATCAGAACAGGTGCATATTCACTGAGCTGCATATTCACAGGGCTTGGAATATTACTTCTTAAAAAAGCTAGTTACTCATTATATGATCACCTACCAACTGACCATCAATTATTATTTTAATGCAGATACATTACACTGACTTTACATGACATGAGATGACATACGTTACAGTACAAATAGTGCTTTGATTATGCATACCTGCATGGCAGAATGGGTTTGGACTAGATGGCTCTTGTGGTCTTTTTCAACTGTATGATTTTGTAGCCCTGGTTGCAACATGTAAAAACACTGGTCAGCTCTTCCTACAACAAAGCATCTCATGACAAGGAATTTCAAGCCCTGGGTTTCCCCAGTTTCCTGGTGTACAGTTTTTCTGCCTTTCAGGCCCCATGTCTTTCTGCTTTATCTACCTTTTCTACCCTTCATCTTGTATGAGGCACACAAGAAGGCCTAAGCCTAATTTTTTCAATTAAATGAAATATTTATACAAAATAAATATTTCATCTACTGGGCTTTTGCCTTCTGGAATTTCTCTTGTATCAGTCAAGGCACTTAGTTCTGTTGATGGATTCTGATGGATTGTGGCTTTGTCTTAGTCTGATCCCAGATAAAATCAGACAGGCTTTGGTAATCCTACTTACTCAAACCATCTTGTGTGTGAGAGAGATGTGTGTGAGATACATACACACACACACACACACACACACACAGAGAGAGAGAGAGAGAGAGAGAGAGAGAGAGAGAGAGAGAAGGGGAATGCTTGTGGGTGTGTATGTGCCTGTCAATGTTTATACACATTTTCCAAGATGGTTCCCACAGAGAACCTGTGACTGCCAACAATTCCTGTCCCCCATCCTCCATGGTGGAGTTTGGGGGAGATTGACCCTCAATGTTGGGAGTTATAGTTCACCCATAATCAAAGAGAACTCTGAACTCAACTGATGATGGATCTGGACCAACCTTGGTACACAGCCCCCCGCCCCCCAATGAAAAACAGAACATACTGGAGGGGTTGGGGGGGGAATTGATCCATGATTTTGGGGGTTATAGTTTACCCATACTGTTATGCATTTTCTAATGGGCCCATTCTTGAAACTGAAAACCAAACAATGACCCACTTCTAATACTTAACCTCACAAAATCCCTAACCCAGGCATTACAGGGTACCTAAGCTTGTGTGTACACACACACACACACACACACACACACACACACCTCAAGCATTCAGCTGGCTCTTTTCAAAGAACATTGCAACAGCTATGAATAATGGTTCAGTTGATTCTACCACTTCATTTCTGCATTTTTTTCTTAAAACGTTATTTTTCAAAAGAGCACCTTGGGAAAAATAAGGACAGGCCCATGTTTGTTGTATGTTTGTTTGGTTATAATGTAAACCAACAGTACTTCTCTGAAGTTTGTCCTGTATTATAGAAGGATTTCCTTCTGAAACACACATAGGATTACCTGTAATTTAAAAGTTCTTTTTCTGTTCGCTTTAACATAGACATCCATGCATATTGACTAACTTTGAACTCTCATTTAAAGTTCACCTAAAATGGCAATTTCAGATCTAAGAGGCAATATTTTAATAATTCCTGTTTAAACAAAAGTGCTGTAGTAGGTGAACAAATATTGATATGCTTACAGTGACATCCTCCACATTGGGTGCCCTTTCCATCAGTGTTATCATTTAATGCTTGAGCGGTTTATTACAGTCAATTATCTGAATAGAATTCTGTAGAATGATTAGCAGCATCTTCTGTTTTTATATAACTCTTTCTCCTAATCTTTTGTTTTTCTTCTTCCTCCCATTATTTTTCTTTCTTCTTTTAATCACAATTAATGTTAATCATAAAAGAAGTCCTCATAAAAGGAAGAATTGAGATGGGTTTGAATGATGAGGGAGGTAAGGCATGGCGATGGGAAAGGGGCAGACAGGAACGGGTGATCTAGATTAGGTTAGTCAACATCTAAGGCCCATTTTTGCTTGACTCCAGAACTTAGTTTGATGCACCATCCTCAGACACCCTCAGTTTCCCCAATGACATTCCTCTAACTGTCCCAGTTTGGCATAAATGAACAATCAGGCCCCAGCTTGGAAGGTCATAACCAACAGTAAAGCTTTAGATGGTGTGAAATGCTGTATCTCCCTGTATGAACCTTCCAGAGTCTGCAGATTCTTAGGAAAAGGTTTTCTCTAATTTCTGTTGCCATCAGAGGTCCTATGTATGCATGTCCATTTAGAAGGAAGCCCCACAATTTTTAATGGGATTTACAGCCTACAGGTCCCAATTGTATTTTCAGCATTTTTTGGTGTGCCTTGGGAATTAAAGAGATAGATAAAGAGGGTAGAAGAAAAGGAAAAGGGAAACAGGATAGGCTTCACTGAGGAATAAAAAGAGAAAACAATGATCAGAAGAATTGTGGATGCAGAGAAGACAAAGGAGATATGAGGTAGGAAGGGGACTAGAGAAGGTAGGAAGAGGCAACTGTAAATTTGGAGATATGGAAAGAATGCAGATAAATAGGGGTGGAAAGGAAAGTAGTAACAATAATAGTACTCATCAACCAGGCATGTAGCCCAGCGGGGGCTAAAGGGGCTTCAGCCCCCCCCCTGAAAGTCTCAGGGTGGTCCGCGAAAAGGCCTTACTGGTACATTATTTAAACTGTTATGCTTATTCATATCATGATCTGATCACCATGCTCATTATATCCCACATTAATGGGGTTATTGGGATAACAATACAAAAGGTTTGCTAGGGTAGACCCTCTTCCACCCAGTCTCAGCCCCCCCAAACCAAACTCAGCCCCGAATCAACATCCTGGCTACGGCCCTGTCATCAACAGTGAGGGTTGAAGTCCAGAAATATCTAGAGAGTCACAAATACTTTCCCCTGAATTTATTTATTTATGACATTTATATCCCACCCTTTTCACTCCAAGGGGGACTCAGGGCAGCTTACATAAATTGGTCTTATTCCTTGCCCAAGCAACAACAATTAAAAGCAATTAAAGAACAATTTAAAACAACATTAAACAACATATGTAAACATTAGACAACTATTGTGCATAGATCCAAAGCCAATCAAATAATCATATTCATCAATCCAGGGTTAGTTTCAACTGTATTGCACAGATAATTATGCTGGGCCAAATGCTTGCTCCCTTAGTCAAGTTTCCACTTGTTTGCGAAATGACAGGAGGGAAGGGGCTGATCGAATCCCACTAAGAAGGGAGTTCCACAATTACTTGTAAAATCATTCCTTCTGTTTTTAGTATTTTAGCACCTGAGCAGGTGTATGTTACACTGCAACATTTTGTTGCAGGTTCCAGTTGTATTTGTGATATTTTAGATGTGTTGCTTCCATGTTTCCTTACTGAAAACCGAACCAACTATCGCATAAGAAGCTGCCAATGCACAGCCAGTTGCTTCTTCATTCATTAAGCCATGCAAACTTAACATATATTGTGGCAGTAAAAACAGTAAGAATAAACCAAAGGTCAGAGCATCTAAGTAGTGTTTAATCTGATCAGATAAAGGGTCTTCAGCACAGCCTCCGGCTAATTACAACATATGGTTATTTATTGATTTGAAAGTAAAACAAGCAGATAGTATGGCGAGGAAAGACATGGCTGTTAGAAAAATTAAATCAACAGTTTTCCTGTTTGTTTGCTCCCTGGAAAGCTCCCTTCTATTGATATTGGATGCTTGTGATATTCTGCTGAAATCATTTCCTAAATATCCTCGTTGCTATAGCAGCCAATGTTGATGATGACATTTAAATGCAAAGCGAACTCCGTGCAAAGATTTGCATGGAAGCCATGGAAAATGGTCAAGTTTGTCAGCCTCTTTCACAGCCCACCTGCAAAGCAGTTCATTATGCAAGATTTTAAGGATGAAAAGATTTGTTGGTGCTAGAGTAACTAGGGCTGTATAGTTTCGGAGGAAATAGCTGTCATGGGTTTTTTTAAAAAAAAAACTCAGGGCAGCTTCTCATATACTTTTCTCCACACACTCCCAGATCATGCTGTTCCCCAGCATGCAGAAGAAAGAAATGCTTGTGATTTCAACTAACATGCGTTTTCTTACAACAACAAAAAAACAAAACAAAACCAAGGCTGGAAACAAGGGCTGCGTATTTACACATTGTCGTTCAAATCAATTATGTTTCCCAATTGACTGAAGGCAAAAATTCTGTGCAGGCTTAGCTGGAAGGAGCCCATCTGAAGAAATAGATTTCTATCCAAGGAAGCTCATGTGGGAAAAAACCCTTCAGTCTCAAAGGCGCTGCCACCTTTCTTTCTTTCTTTCTTTCTTTCTTTCTTTCTTTCTTTCTTTCTTCCTTCCTTCCTTCCTTCCTTCCTTCCTTCCTTCCTTCCTTCCTTCCTTCCTTCCTTCCTTCCTTCCTTCCTTCCTTCCTTCCTTCCTTCCTTTGTATGCCTTGAGGGGTCAAATCTGAATTCTGGTTTACTTGGCCAAATTGGTTCAGAGAAGGGTTGTTTTTGCCTTAATCTGAGTCAGAGAGTGAGACTTGCCCAAGGTCACCCAATGAGTTTTCATGGCTGAACAAGGACTTGAACTCTGGTCTCCTGAGTTGTAGTCCAGTGCTCAAACGACTTTATCACTCTTAAGCAAAAAGTTACCAGCAATCAATTAAGCTGTGCATTTTTAAACATTGTTCAAATTATTAGTGTATTTATGAATTATTTTATTTGCATTATAACAGACATTGCTGCCAGAACAGTGAATAAGTTTGGATTGGACTGGGCTCGGTTCATTTATTTATACACCACCTTTCCCACAAAACTGGGACTCAAGGCATAATGTGTGTGCGTGCCTTCAAGTTACCTGTCATGTTTGGGGACCCCATGAATACTTTCATCTGAAATGCAGTCTACAGCACCGGGTATTCATTGGCAGTGTCCCATGCTAGCATTAACCTGGTGTGACTCTGCTTAGCTTCCCAGACTGGACAGTATCTGGCACATTTGGGGCATTTAACAAATGTACCCCAGGCACTTTAAAAAAAGGAGCCCCCAGTGGTGCAATGGGTTAAACCCTTGTGCTGGCAGGACTGCCGATTGACAAGTCAGTGGTTCTAATCTGGGAAAGCAGGTTGAGTTCCCTCTGTCATCTCCAGCTCCCCATGCAGAGACATGAGAGAAGTTTCTCACAAGTATGGTAAAACATCAACCATCTGGGCATCCTCTGGGCAACGTCCTTGCAGACAGCCAATTCTGTCACACCAAAAGTGACTTGCAGTTTCTCAAGTCACTCCTGACATTTACAAAACACTTTAACAAAGAATTATCAATGAGGAACAGTAGAAATAGCTCAGAGAAAATAATTTTCATCTGGAAAACGTTTTAGAAGAGTCAGTCCTTCCTTACTCCAAGCATGGTGTGGTCTTGATAAGGATTCTCCCTGCAGCCAGAGTCTTCCCCAAATCGAAGTTTGGAATAGACAATCACATATTTCAAAATACCTCTTTGGGGACTTAAGAAGAGGCATTCCATCTTTTTCTTTTCAGAGATAGATCTTGCAGTGATAAAAAGGTATATAATCTAAAATCAAGCCGAAATAGGCATTCCTTTTTTCAGAGGTGTTGTTTTATTTCTAAGAACATTGTTACATATAAATAATGTATTCATTAATTATTCCGCTAGATTTCTTTAATCAGGTGAGAGCAAAGGGCATTGTGACGTTATTTTTCCCTGTTGTACATATACATTTTCACTTGGTTGGTGGTATCATAATCAAAGTGGTTCAAAAGACATGCATAAAGTTGTCTTTGGTATATAGGACAGGACTCTATGTAGCAAAATTTCAGTGGGTGAAGAGAAAAAAAAGAACTCATGCTTGCTAAGTGAGACTTACCTCACTTCTTGAGAAATCCACAGAGAAACATTATAATGAAGAGTTGAATATATCTGGTTGCTTCATTACTCTTAGTCATTTATTTTAAAATATTTATAGCCACAATTGCTCAGTACTTCAGGTTTCAGGACTGATTGGAGTGGCCTCAAGACAGTTTGCTGGGTCACAAAAGGCATTTCAGTAAGGACTCTGCCGTGTCGTCACCACTTGCACTATACTGTCTTACTGCAATTTTAGTGTCAGGAATGGGGTTTTAACTGGGGGGTTTTAACTTGGTTTTATAATGTTTTTATGTGTTTTATCTGATGTTTTATTGCTGTAAACCACTCTGAGCTTCATAGAGAGCGGTATACTAAGCCAAATAAATAAATAAATAAATAAATAAATAAATTAATGAATAAATAAATAAGAAACAAGAGGTTTATTCCATTGCATTGTCTTGGCTGCCTTGATTTTTGATCTTTCTTTTTAAAGGTTAAGACACATCAGCATGCACATGTTCTTAAGTAGTGTGGCTTATAAATATTGACGTGGATTGAAAGCATTTGCAAAGATGTTCCAAGAGACTATAACTGGAAGCTACATTTTAAATAGGTGACTATTATTATAGAATCTTAGAACTGGAGGGTACCACAAGATCTACAGTACTTAGCCCAACTCTGTGCCATGCAAGAATACACAATACTCTTGAAGGATGGCCATCTATGTAAGGGCTTCCAAAGAAGGAAAGTTGGCCTTTCTTTGAGGCTGTCCATTCAACTGCTGAATAGTCAAGAAGTTCTTCCTAATTTTTACGTGGAATCTGTTTTCTTCTAATTTGAATCTTTTGGTTCTAGTGTAGTTTTTAGAGTGGCAGGAAACAAATTTGTTTGATTTTCTGCATGACAACCAGTTAGGTATTTCAATATGGATGTTATAATCCCTTCTGAACCTTCTATTCACCAGGCTAAACTTATCCAGTTCAGTTATTTCTAATCAGTCTTGATTTCCAGACTTTACCAACCTGGTGGCCCTCTGAAAACATTGCACCTCACCAATATCCTTTCTGAACTGTGATACATAGGATGGGTTACTGTATTAGGTGAGCTCCGACCAAAGCAAAACATATTAGTAATACTAGTTCCCTCAGTTTGGATACTGTACTTCTCTTGATACTGCCTAATATTGCATTGTCTTTCTTGACTGGTGTTTATCATATATTTAACTAATACATCTAGACTCTTTCTACATGTGCCATTCTCAAGCCAGGTGTCATCCATCTGATATTGGCGCATTTCATTCCCTGTTGGAATTCATTTTGTTAGTTTGAGCCAGACCCTCCTGATTCAGTATCATTTATAGATTTAATAAGCATGCCCTCCATTCCCGCATCTAAGTCATTTATTCAAAAGTTGAATCACACCAGATCCAGGACAGATGCTGTAGTACTTTACTAGTCACATCTTTCCATGATTACGGAGAACTATTGGTGAGCACTCTTAGGGTTTAGTGAATATTCAGCGTGATATAGGCAAATGAATGTGAAACAACGAGGTAATAACATAAAGAGATCACTATTTGTATGCCTTTAAAACAGGGGCTGAAATCAAGATAAAATATTTAGACATGTTTTAAAGTTGGACATATTGAATAACATTCTAATTCCTTTATCTCTCTCTGCTTGGTCATAAATTGCTGCTGGAAAGTCTTCACCATTCCAAATGGATTGCTGAATTATGGTTCAAGAAACAAAAGCCTTTGGGCCTGTATGAGTCATTGCATGATTCCTTGGATCCCTGTTCCTTAAATGCATCTGGCAACTCTGTACCAAATTAAAAAGAGAGATGATACAGGATTTCCACCTAACCTTTACTTCCAGCAAAATAATTATAATTCCTTGTTGTGTAGCAAGCTAAGCATATCAACGTTCATTCTTCTGGCAATCAAGCATATAGTAGTCATGACTCCCAATTCCTATATCAGCTCACCAATCAATGAATGACAGTATTATGCAGTGACTTCTGATAGGGAGTGTAACTGAAGGGGTTAATGAGCTTTCTTGAAGACATGCCAGTCTTCAACTGTACCATCTCTGCATGGCCATGCTGAAATAAAAGATTTTTGCTTCACTCAAAGAGACTGATTGCTTGTTGATTCTGTTGCCTTCTCTGTGGGACCGAGGTTTTCAGGGGTTCCCTTTCATTACCAATGAATGGTTCAGTGCTGTGCACAAAGGAACTATAAGGTTAATAATTTTGAAATTTCAAATTTATATTCTTGCCATAAATGGCCCTGAATGGGAAGGGGCATAGTATGACCATAGACTGTCAGAAGACAGAGCTCCGTGAGGGCCACTTCGTTCACTTCAGACCCTTAGCTGTGTACTGTCATCAAAAGTAATACAAGAATGAACTCATAACATGAACTGTTACATTGTGATACTGAAGTAAAATACAGGAGGAGTTATTGAGCTCTATGAGAAAAATGGCTCAGCCAACCCAGTGGTGACAGCATCTTTTATATTGCTGTGAATGTTCTTGTTATGTACCATCATCGTATTATGTGCCATCAACCTATGGTGACTACGGTGAACCTATCAGCAGTCCCATGCCCAGACAGGGATTTGAACCCTGGTTTCCCAGAGTCCTAATCCAGCACTTCCACCATGTGCTCTGGGTTTCATGATACACTTGAAAGTGTTTTTCCCATTGGGGAGATATGTTTCAGCACTTTGGATGGTTGCTACATATAGTGCAACAAAACTGCAAATTGTTCAGCACCTTGAATAGTTCCTTTAAAACCTGACATAGAATCCAGGGCAGATTCACCATTCTCTTCATGTGGAAACCTCATTCTTTCTTTTAGGACAGTGGGCCAGTTGACACAAGAACACTGGCACCAAGTTTGCCACCAATAAAACTTGGGAGGAACCAGCATTCTTGAAGCTCCATGCATCATGCACATATACATACCTATGTAAACCTCATGTTCTGTAGAATTTTTATTTTATTTTATTGCTGAATACTTTGCATGACCACTAAAAGTTTCATGTGAAGCTACTAGTTATGGTAAATGGAGCCACCATGAAAATGTTACTTGATGGGCTAATTGCTCAATATCCCTGAAGAACTCACTTGGGATTGTAGTAGGTGTAAAATAACCCCATGCTTCTCTTACCTGGATAACTACAGCCAAATGAATTTATTTTATAGCATGCTGTTTATTTATATCTTTATATCTTTATTTTATTTGTTAGCAGCACTTCTTTGCCAGCTGTTTCCATACAAAAAAGGCTGATATTTCAATTACTGAAAGAAGATAAAGGGACAGGATCTTATATCAAGCCTTTTGATTTACTGGTTGACTTGACCGTGTGTTGTCTGTTTATCTTTTTGCTGCCTGGTTTCTCAGCACTTTTAATTTGATTTAATTTATTTCTTATAACTTACAATGAAGTTATGTTTCTTATAAGACGCAGCTGCGATGATCATACCAAAACTGTATAATAAAATCTGGATTTTGGCAAAAAAAACAAAACAAAAACAGGTTTGTAATATTTCTTCATGATGTCCAGAGCTTTACAGCTCATAGAGCTATGTTCCAATAAGCTGAGTGAGAAGGTGACCTTTTGGGTTTTTATGGTTTCTGTGCCAAGATGAGCAAGAAACGTCTGTGTGAAGCAGCAGCCTCTAAGACAGACGAGGCCCTGGAGCATTTTTACTGAAAATGTCCATTAATATATCTCAGCAGGGAAGTAAACATTTCTTTGCTGAACCTTTTACTAGGTCAAAGCAGGGTACAATGAAGCTACAAAAGAGTTGTAGCAATTTCTGGCAGCGAATTAGAGCATGCACCATTTAGGAAGAAGAAAAGAAAAATAACATTTAAAAATGCTCTTGAATGTTAGCCTTACTTATTAATCATTAGTTGCCCTTTTGTCCTTATCAGTGTCTCATCCATAAAAAAGAGCATAACATTATTCCAAAATGTGTTTGGTTGAAAGAGGGATCTAGTTTCCAGCTTCAGGAAATGGAAAACATTTTTGAAATTCTTTGCCAAGCATCATTTCCAATCCTCTTTGAAGATCCCATTTTTTTCCTGCAATTTGTTTATTTGTTACAAAATGCTGTCATAAATGTAAGACTCACTGCTCATTGTGGGGGTTGTTTTTCAGAGAAATGAATGTGCTTTTTATATGGGCCTGACACTCTGTATTGCGTGTATAAAAAATTAAAAAGATTAAAAATGAAAAGCCAGTGTTGTGCATTTAAAGGCTACAACTGACTGTTTCTTTTGTATCAGAAGTTTATAGATCTGAGTTAGGGATTTTCATACCTGTGGGAATGTTTAGGTCTTGAAGAAGGACCATGCTGTGTAGTGAAGAGTGTTGAATTTGCATTGGCAAATTGTTCATGAGAGTTACAGTGTAGTAAGACACCTGTGCTCTTTGACATAGAAAGCTCAAGACCTTGTAAAGCTACAAATCCCATGATTCCATAATATTGAGCCCTGGCAGTTGAAGTAGTGTGAAGCTGCATTATTTATACATTGTGGATGGAACCTTAAATATCTTGCATCTCATTTTGTGTCTGGAGTCTAGGAAAGTGTATGCGAAACAAAATGTCTTCAAGATGGAACCAAGCTCTATGTTGGTTTTACTGCAACAAACTATTATACGAACACATCTTTAAAAATGTAACCAGTCAAAATTGTGGGCAAATTAATTAGCAATAATATAGCTAACTAAAGAATTTCAGTTATTTGTGGTGGTCATTTCTGACATTTAATATTATTTAGTTAGTTAGTTAGTATGTTAGTTAGTTAGTTACCACATTTGTACCCCACCCTTCTCATCTCGAAGGGGACTCAGGGTAGCTTTACAATAGACAACAATTCGATGTCTTATCAAACAACAAATAATAAACATACACATTAAAAACATAAATTTAAAACTGTATATACATTGACAACAATGATTAAAAACCAGACAATCCGTAATTGTAGTCAAGACCATTCCAGTCATGATTACACATGGCACTTATTGCATTGCATTTCTACCCAAAGGCATGGTCCCAGAGCCAGGTCTTCAATTCCTTTCTAAAGGTCAGGAGGGAGGGGGCTGACCTGGTTTCACTGGGGAGAGAGTTCTATAGCTGAGGGGCCACTTGTCCCCCACCAACTTGTTCCCCACCAACTGTAGCTGTGAAGAAGGTGGGACAGAGAGCAGGACCTCCCAGACAATCTTAATCTCCGAGAGTTCATAGGAGGAGATACGTTTGGACAAATAAGCTGGGCCAGAACCATTTAGGGCTTTATAGGCTAAAGCCAACACTTTCAATTGTGCTTGGCAACAGACTGGCAGCCAGTGGAGCTGACGCAACAAGTATTCTCCCTGTACGCTGCTCTGGTGAGCAACCTGGCTACCGCCTGTTGGACCAATTGAAGTTTCCAAACAGTCTTCAAAGGCAACTCCACATAGAGCGCGTTGTAGTAGTCTATTTGGGATGTTACAAGAGCATGGACTACAATGGCCAAGTCTGATTTACCAAGGTATAGGCACAACTGGCACATAAGTTTTAATTGTGTGAATGCTCCCCTGGCCACCACTGAGACCTGGGGTTCCAGGCTTAGTGATGAGTCCAGGATCACTCCCAAGCTGTGAACCTGTGGCTTCAGGGGGAGTGTAACACAGGCTGTAACCCTATATCCTGTTCAGCCTTTCAACTGACCAGAAGTACCTCTGTCTTGTCTGGATTCAATTTTAATTTGTTCACCCTCATCCAGACCATCACAGCTGCCAGGCATTGGTTCAGGAGCTGAACTGCCTCCTTAGCAGCAGGTGGAAAGGAGTGATAGAGTTGAACATCATTTGCGTACAGATGACATCAAACTCCATAACTCTGGATGATCTCTCCCAGTGGCTTGATGTAGATTATTAAATAATTTCCCAGATCAAAATTCTAAGGTCTGATTGTGATGATAAGATGGGGAAAAAATCACATACAAGCTGAGTTAAGTTCCTAGAGGAAGAGTGTGAGGGAAATGTAATGTCATAATATATATGCACTCCTTGCTCATTTCTGCTCAATCATGTGGGAATGGGGAGTAAATATGATTAATAAGCAAAGTTGTGATGTTATGACATTTTTCTTGTGACCCAGCAGGACCAAACAGCTGTAAGAAATATGTACCTTGGTCTTGACTCCCTAGATTTCTAGACATATTGCTGCCCTCTTCAGTCCATTTAAAGTCCAGGAACAGTTCTCAATGGTTTAGAAAAAAAAATTCTCAGACTGTAATAGAATGTGGAACAAAGTGATTTAGAAAGTTGTGTAGATGAAAATATAAAAGCCTAGAAAATTACTCCATAATCACAGTTCCTCAGCACAAAATTGCCTCCACTGCATACAGTAGATGACACAATTAGTATAACTTTGAAATTAAACCTCAGAGCATTTAAATACTACTTGGTACAAGTATTGTATGAAAAAATACAAGAAAACTCTTTACAGAATTATAATGTTATTTCCTTTATGAGACTTTTATTATTTAGAAGCTGTGGCTGCATTCAAGGCAAGTTAATAAGGGACACTTTTTCATATGGTATTAGCATTTCTCTCTAGCGGTGAGTCGAAATAATTATTTCTTCATCTTCTTCTTTTTCTACCCTTCCAGGCTTTCTTATGTGGAATGCAGCCAACATATTTAGTGGGCTTTCTTATAGGATGAATATGTCGCTAATTCTTTGACATATAGTAACGTATTTGAGTAGAAAGAAGGAAATGAGGGAAATGACTAACTATAACTATTTCAAGCTTACTTGTCTTAAGTTCTGCCAGATAAGTCAAGTCAAGTTGTTTTGGTAAAGGAGAGACACAAAGTTCCAAAAAAGCTTTCCCTCCTTGCTCTAGAAATGCCAAATCTACTTGCTAAGGTGGCTTTCCATTCTAGCTGGAATGTGTCCAGAGGAGGGTGACTAAAATGATCAAGGGACTGGAGAACAAGCCCTATAAGGAGCAGCTTAAGAGCTGGGCATGTTTAGCCTGCAGAAGAGGAGGCTGAGAGGAGGCATGATGGCCATGTATAAATATGTGAGGGAAAGCCATAGGGAGGAGGGAGCAAGCTTGTTTTTTGCTGCCCTGGAGACCAGGACGTGGAACAACGGCTTCAAACTACAGGGAAGGAGATTCCACATGAACATTAGGAAGATCTTCCTAACTGTGAGAGCTGTTCAGCACTGGAACTCTCAGACCCAGAGTGTGGAGGAGGCTCCTTCTTTGGAGGCTTTTAAACAGAGGCTGGATGGCCATCTGCCAGGGGTGCTTTGAGTGTAATTTTCCTGCTTCTTGGCAGGGGGTTGGACTGGATGGCCCATGAGGTCTCTTCCAGATCTAGGATTCTATGATTCCACCTAATGATAACTTTTGCTCTCTGTGGCTCCAATCTACATTGCCAGATATGCAGTTTGAATCTGCGTTATATGGTTAGTGTAGACTCCTATAATGCTATTTAACTGCACTGAACTTTTAAACTGTTTATCTATAGTCTTGTATAGTAGAACTCAGGGGAAAAACACACTTTTCTGAACAACAGTTTCTAGAGTGCCTTGGGCAGCATAGCTGTTCTGAAAGTTCTCACCGCTGAAATAATCATAATCATCATCATCATAATCATGAAGGTAATGACTCCTTTGGAAGAGAGGATCTACAACATTCTGATGACATGAAAAATATGTTCAGGGGGTAACTATGTTGGCCGTGCAGCAAAATACAGCATAATCCAAAACACACAAGCTGCTTTGGAGTGGGCTCAATAAAGGTATCACTCCTTGATGAGATGAAAGTAATAGATCAAAGAAATGCTTTAAGAAAAAAGCCATAGATGACATGAGAAAAGAAAGCATACATGTGTTTTCAGAGTATGAATAATGTTCTGCTTGCATCTGGTAAATACCTCGATTTCATTCTGCATTGTGTGGGTTTATCAACGTAATAAGTAATTCAGCTATAATTTTTTATGATGACTTTGCCATGTCATTTCCTCCCCGCCTCCCATGAGCCAGCATTTTAATTTTGCAGTATATTTGCTGAAAAAATATATAATTATGGGTATGTCTAAATGAGAGCATTCTTCCCAATAAGGATTCAGGTTCTCCCCCAAAAGGCATACAAAGAAGAGGGGCAGCAAGGTTACTTAAGGAGATGAAAACTCAGCAAATAGAAGAGTTCTTAATTTGGGTTGTTGTAGGTTTCTTGGGCTATAGGCTCTAAAAGCATTCTCCCCTGACATTTCTCTTGCTTCTATGGCAAGCATCCTCAGAGGTTGTGGGGCCACAGCCTCTGAGGATGCTTGCCATATTTGCAAGCAAAATGTCAGGGGAGATTGCTTCTAGAATATGGCCATATAGGCCGAAAAACCTACAACAACCCAGTGATTCCAGCCACGAAAGCCTTCGACAATACAATTTTTAATTTGACTAGATTTCAATCCTCCACTCTCCAGACTTTTAGGAACTGAAGGAAAATTTAATTGGTGGTAACAGAAAGCAGAATTCTGAATTAGAGGAATGACCCTTTCTTTTAACCTTCCCTACAGCAATACCCTGTTTTTAAGGCCTTTTCTAGAGTTGCCCACTGGTTCTGCAGAAATAGGAGACCTTCCAGTGAGACAGAAAAAGTACTGACATAAGGAAGTCAAAGAAAGAGCCAGACAAGACTCTAATCTGGTTCCCTTTTCCAAACAGCAACAGCTTATTTTCTTACTAGCAGATCAAAAGGTTAAGAAAACGATTTTGTCCTCCAGTGTAGTTTTAAAGAGGTAAAGAACACATGTTCTGTACATTATAAGAAGTAATAGTGTGTATGCTTCTCTAAGCTTAGCCTAACCTCTTGCATAAAGAATAAATGATTTAATTAGAAAAATAAGGGATTTGCTGGTTTTTCTGAAACATCAAGGAAGATTGCTGTCACAGAGGATTTGGTTCATCCAGCTTTCCTGTCACACTCTGATTCCCCTTCATGCAGACAGCAGTTGGATGGACAGCTTCATAGCAAGAGTTGCATTGATTTTCTAATATGAACTTTTAAACCAATTATGGTGCCTGTACCTACCCCTTTTGGATAGGTGACTTACATCTGAAGATTGTAGACCTGCACAATTGTAGACATTCTTGTTTAAGCAGATTGCATTCTCAAGGTCATTTTCACAACTCAAGTGTTATGCTTCAAATGTTCTTGCAAAGGATGTTGCTATTACTACTATGTACTTCTGCTACTCTTACAGACTGAGTATCCCTTTATAATAATAATAAACTTTATTTTTAACCCGCTCCCTCTCCCGGAGGGGACTCAGGGCAGCTAACCAGAATTCCAAAATTCCTTGGCCAACATTAACTTAAATCAGATCATGGAGCTGATTCATACCCCCAGGGCCAAATCCAACATTCCGCAAGGTAAGCAGCCGTGGAGGGCACCACGCCCCCAGGGGCACCGGCAGGGCGGGAGCAAGGCTCAGTCCTGCCCCGCAGGCTCCTGACGCTGCCCAGGTGCTGCCGGCCAGCCTGACTGCCAGCTAGTCTCCAGCCTTCGTTCTCCACCCCCTTGCTCTCTGTCCTCCTCAGTCTTCCGCCTCGTAGAGGGTGCTGTGCGCACCTTCCATGAGGCAGAATGAGGAGGACGGAGAGTGAAGGTGTGGAACCTCCTCCCCCGGCTGCCAAACTGTCCTCAGTCTTCCGCCTCGTGGAGGGTGTGCGGAAGACTGAGGAGGACAAAGAGTGAGGGGGCAGAGAGTGAGGGCCGGAGAGCGATGGGGCACCAAAATAAGGTTTGTTTACTAATTTAAATTACCTTAGTCTGGCCCTGATTAACCCCCCCCCCCACTTCAAGTTACTCTGTAGATATTAGGGCTGTGTGATCGATTAAAAATGTTTCAAACTCATTACAAAAGCAGGGGGTGGCAGCATTTTGCTTCTAAAATGTTTCTCAAGTATCATCAGTGAAAATATTGTTAGTATAGCGAGAGTAATGAAATTTGTTACTTTTTCACTATAGTAATTGCGCAAGTGGGCAGATTTCAGGGACTCCTTTCTCCCTCATTTTACAGCTATACCTTGCTACAATGGTAGAACATATTTACCACTTTTAGCCCATCCAGTTTCAGGTTTCACTAATCCATGGATTTTTGGGAATGTTGAGATTTATAAACAATATTAAAAAAACTACAAGAGTTATCTCCTTGAATTTTCTAAATAATGACACAATGATTTAACCATTTTTTAAAGTTATGACATTTTTAAAAGCCACAACTGCTATTTCGTTGAATGTCTCTCATACTAACCAATAGAACTTCCATTTAAGGATTTCTTCCTAGCCCAGCACAGAGCTATACTTACTAGAAGTATGAGTCAGTCCTCCTCTATGCAAATTTAACAATTTATTGGAACTCTGGCTGGCTGCTGCTATGGAGGGACAAATCTCTCCCCTATCCTGATTGAGGCTTTCTAATGTTGAGCAGAATTGTGGGAAATGTAATTTAGGAAGGGGCCTTTTGAATTATCTGGCATAGAGCTCCTCACCTTCCCAAACTGCATTTTCCAGAATTCTGTGCTTTCTCAGTTTCTTTCTCCGCAAACACAGTTTTTTTTTCCTGCTGCTTCCCTCTCCTAATGGTGAGAGGCCATTAATTTAAAGAGGAATGGCAGCCTTTCTGGCTTTGCTTCCCTGAGCTGAAAATGAAACTGACTTTGGGAGGCTTCTGAGATTTACAAAATGCAAATGGAAAAGTATTGGGTAAGTTTCAATTATTAAGTTTTTGGTACGAGCCATGCCCGCGCATCTGATATTGCTTTGTAAGTACAAATTTTATGAATTTGATATGACTTACGACAACTAATGAAAAAATTATACACCTCTAGTAGATGTGCTCAGAGTCTTGTATATCTGCAATCTTTCTGTGGTGATTGTTTCCTGA
Organism: Anolis apletophallus; assembly: GCA_030556195.1. Taxonomy (NCBI): domain Eukaryota; kingdom Metazoa; phylum Chordata; class Lepidosauria; order Squamata; family Anolidae; genus Anolis; species Anolis apletophallus. The sequence goes on along the minus strand of JARBWK010000003.1, from coordinate 166,824,313 downwards.
AACTCCCACTTTCTTCTTTATTACACCCTTCTAGGTTCCTTTCCTTGTGTGATCTGAATGGTTAAGACAGTTATCCTTCTGCTGGCTTACTACATAACAATATAAATTGTTACTAATTTTTGATAGATTTTATATGCATACAAAAGTATTGAGAATCATTATTTTTTATTGAATACTAGCCGTCCCCCGCCACACGATGCTGTGGCCCAGTCTGTGTATATGTGTTTTGTGTGTGTATGTGTGTTTGTGTATATATGCGGTTTTGGGTATGTGTTGCAATGGATTTTTTGCTTTTGGCTTTTAAAGTTTCTTCTGCTCAGTTTTTCAGTGTTTTTATGAGTGATGGTCACTCATTGGCCTGATAGGTGTATTGTGTCCAAATTGTGTGGTTTGCCTACTCTGGAACATGCAATACATAATTGCCCTTCTTTAGGAGTCCCTTTCAAATCTGTGATACTATTTATTTATTTATTTATTTCAGGATTTTACCCCGCTCTTCTCAACCCCTGAGGGGGGACTCAGAGCGGCTATATCTGTCATATGCATATGCATGCATGTGTGTGTGAGAATCATATATATCTATATCTATGGCTGGATGGCTCTTTGTCAGGAGGGCTTTGATTACGTTTTCTTGCCCTGGTGAAGGGAATTGGAGTGGATGGCCTTAAGTATTTTCTGTTGGTCATGGGGGTTTTGTGTGGGAAGTTTGCCCCAATTCTGTCATTGGTGGGTTTCATAATGCTCTTTGATTGTAGGTGAACTCTGAATCCCAGTAACTACAACTCCCAACAGTCAAGGTCTATTTCCCCCAAATTCCATCTGTGTTCATATTTGGGCATAAGGAATATTCGTGCCAAGTTTGGTCCAGCTCCATCATTGTTTGAGTCCACAGTGCTCTTTGGATGTAGGTGAACTACAATTCCAAAAATCAAGGTCAATGCCCAGCAAACCCTTTTAGTGTTTTCTGTTGGCCAGGGGGGTTCTGTGTGGGAGGTTTGGCCCAATTTTATTGTTGGTGGGGTTCAGAATGCTCTTTGATTATAGGTTAACTATAAAGCCCAGCAACTACAACTCCAAAATGACAAAATTATTTTTGAGTGATGATAACTCCTTGTGTTATTAGTTGTCTTGTCGCCAAATCTGGTGTCAATTTGTCCAGCTGATTTTGAGTTATGTTAATCTTATAAACGAACATTACATTTTTATTTATATACAAGTTTGCTCCCTTCTCCCTATGACTTCCTCTCACATATTTATTGGCTATCATGTCTCCTCTCAGTCTTCTCCTCTTCAGGCTAAACATGCCCAGCTCTTTAAGCTGCTCCTCATAGGGCTTCTTCTGCTATTGCTGTTCCTGCTGTTGGTTGTGAATACTCTTGTGTGTTCCATTGCCCCAGTGCCTGATTGCTCAGATGCCCTCTTACTGCTCTTGTGAATCTTCATCGTGGTGTGCGGCGGCTGATTCTTTCGTAGGTTTATCAACATCTACCTTTGCTGCCGGGTTCCCTATAGCCACGTTACATCTACCTCTTGGCTGTACCATCGCTGCCAGCTGCATTTGGAACTGTCCTCCATTACGGTTCCCTCAACACCTGCCATCTTTGATAACAACTTAGGAAGGCTGGTCCATGGTCCTTGGCTATTTCGGTGGGAGGGTGCCTTCGCCTTGCACTTATTTTTATATACTATCAATCTAATAACTTGTAAGCCAATCTAATAACTTGTACAAATAACTTGTAAGCTGTTCAGAGTCCCTTTCTGGGTGAGAAGGGTGGCATATAAATGTCATAAAGAAATAAATAAGGGCTAATCAATAAAATTATATCATAATTCAGGGGTCCTCAAACTTAGGCCAGGGGCCAGATACGGCCCTCCAAGGTCATTTATCCAGCCCTCATTCAGGGTCAGCCTAAGTCTGAAATGACCTGAAAGCACACAAAACAACAACAACAACCCTATCTCATCAGCCAAAAGCAGGCCTACACTTCCTATTGAAATACTATTAAGTTTATATTTGCTAAAATCGTCCTTCATTTTAATTATTGTATTGTTTTTAAGGGTTTTTTGCACTACAAATTAGATATGTGCAGTGTGCATAGGAATTCAATTTTTTTCAAACTAGCCGTCCCCTGCCATGTATTGCTGTGGCCCAATCTGTGTAGAAGTTTTGTGTGTGTGTATATATGTGCATATGTGTGTTTTGTGTATATATGTGGTTTTGCGTGTGCATTGTAATGTATTTTTGGTTTTTGGCTTTTTAAATCCCTGTGTTTTTATGAGTGATGGTCACTTGTTGGCCTGGTAGGTGTATTGTGTCCAAATTTGGTGTCAATTCGTCCAATGGTTTGTGAGTTATGTTAATCCCACAAACAAACATTGCGTTTTTATTTATATAGACTAGCTGTACCTGTCACGCATTGCTGTGGCCAACCTTCCCTCCCTTTCTCTCCTCTTTTCTTTCTCTCCTTCCTTCCTTCCCTCCCTCCCTCTTTCCTTCCTTCCCTTTTTTCTTTCATTCTCTCTTTCCTTCTCTTCCTCATCCCTTCCTACCCAATTTTCTTTCCCTTCCTCCCCTTTCTTCCTTCTCTACCTATTCTTGGATTGCAACTCCCAGAAGTCCTCCTGATCAGTCTACCTACCTACCAATCTATCTATCTCTATCTAATCTATCTATCTGGAGGATTGCTGGGAGTTGCAGTCCAGGAAATTGGAAATATGCTGAGATTGGGATGCTCTCAAAGAAATCCAAGGAGAAGAAAGCTTGCAGCTTGGAAACAGTGCATTTGGATCATCCTCCTCTCCTAAAGGGCCTGGTCTAGGGGATGTTGGGAGCTGTCATCCAAAAAGAGAGTGTGGATATGTTTTTGTTTTTTTAGTTTTGCTTGGCAGAGGGAATTGTTTTTGTGGATATGTTGGCACATCTTTTTGCTTTTTTGGTCTCTTAAGTCCCTTCCTTTGTGTTTTTCAGTGTTTTTATGAGTGATGGTCAACTCTTTGGCCTGGTAGGTGTATTGTGTCCAAATTTGGTGTCAATTCGTCCAATGGTTTTTGAGTTAAGTTAATCCCACAATATAACATTACATTTTTATTTATTTAGAAGATACATGCAATTACAGTATATCACCTTCAAAATAGATTTCTTGTGATCTAATACAGTGATTCCAACATTGCTGCAGTGCAGTTGCCTGGATGTTTTCAACTGTCCCGAAATTATCTCCTTTGAGGTGGATTTTGAGCTCAGGGAAAGAAATTGCATGGAGCCAGGTCAGGGTTAGGAAACATTCAGAGCAGACCTCACTTGAAGAACTAAATTGTTTTCAATTCTTGAAGCTGAAGGACATTTCTCTAGACCCCTCTGCATTTTTGCCCATGAAAAAAATCCCCAAAGGACTATGGATTTTGCTAACGTGACAGCTACAAATGTGCAGACTCAACTGAGGAAGGTCAAACTGCCTGGGTTCCTCCTCCGCCTGCCTCAACTCACACTTTCCTTTTATGGCTGTACAAAAAAAAAATCCTGATTACTTTTGGGACAGGCCACGTACTTGCCCTTCCACATTAACTAAAATTCCATACAAGAAAGGGATTCCCTATGGCAAGTGGTAAGTAAGAGAAAGCTAAAGTATCATTAGTGTAAAATAATTGCAGTCTCCCAAGTGCATTTCTGCATAATTGCCTCTTCACAGATTTTCCCGTCTGGGACATGTCTTTCAGATGGGCTTATGGAAAGAAATCGTGCACTGTGCCACCTAAATTGCTATAGAGTAAGAGTTAGGGATCATTGTAAAGCCAAAAGCTAGTAGCCATCAGTAAACATTGAAGCTGCCAGAGCACTTTTTGAGAAATTGTCCCCTAAAGACCTGTGAGGCAGAAGAGGCAGTCAGCTATGAACAGACAATCAAACTGGTTCTTAATCTCAGTGGTTCTAAAGAATGCCTCACTGATCATTTTTAATGAATTACATAAAAGGGCTTTTGTAATGGCATGTCTTCATATTCAGTACAGGTTAATAGTATTTCTTGGAACCCCCATTAGACTTGTAGGAATATATATTACAGATTAGTCCTTTGCAATTGTATTTATAGAATATGGATTTTTAAAAAATAATTAATATCCATCAGTATTTTTCCTGCTCGGTGCTTGTTTTTATTGGAGGTTCAGAGGATGGTGACAAAAAAAGGTGAAGAATTTGGAAATGATTGTTCAATATCTGATGCAGGTGTATTTTATACACATTCTCACAAACCTACACAGCCATGCCATGTGTCACTGAAAGTCATTGCTGTTTATTTAGCACATTCTATCTTCTCCTAAAAAATTTCAGACATCATTGTCAGAAAACACTGATTGCATGCTGACAGTTTGCATGCATGAAATCGTAAGTCATCATGTTAAAACCATTCAGATGTGATCTCATGCTTGTCATAATAATGTGATTATTTCACTTAAAAGATCAATTCTAGTAGTAATTTCTACCATGGCTACTTGTTTAATCCTTCTCACTCTTCATGTAAACTTTCATTTGTGTGTGGTTTTGGTCATGATATTATGAGCCTGGATCTACATTGCCATATAATCCAGTTTCTGAATCCAGATTATGTGATTTGAACTGGATTATATGAGTCTTCACTACAGTGCACTTCATTAGCCACCTGTGTTCCTGGTACTCTACACCAGTGTTTCCCAACCTTTTTCGAGCCGCGGCACACTTTTAACATTAAAAAAATCCGGGGGCACACCACCAACCAAAACGACGCAAAATGATACTCTAACACAGTAAAGAACGGCTGGGGGTTGGTGGCCTACTGGGAACAGCTGCTGGGAGTGCCGAAGCCGGGGAGGGGGCGGAGCCAGGCTGCGCCATGCCCCACCCCCTACCCCCGGATTCGGCACTCCCAGCAGCTGCTCCAGCCTTGAGGGGGCAGTGCCAAGCCAGCGGTGCCAGAGCCAGCACAATGCTGGCTTGGCACTGTCCCCTCAAGGCTGGAGCAGCTGCTGGGAGTGCGAAGTTGGGGAAGGGCAGAGCCAGGCCGCGCCATGCCCGCCCCTCCCCCAGCTTCAGCTCTCCTACAGGCCGCACCATGCCCTCCCCTCCCCAGCTTCAGCTCTCCTACAGAGGAGGAGCATGAGCGGTGGACGGGCTTCAGTGGGCAGGGCTCCTCCTCCACACGGCTTCAGCGAGTGAGAGGCAAGAGTCATGGTGGGAGTCATGGCGGATTGGAGGCTGGCTGGGGAAACGGCCGAAGGAGGCAGCGCCCTGGTCCCTTCTTCTTTTTCTTCGCCACTGCCCTGCCTTTCCTCCTCCCCCAAGCAGCAGGAGTTCGACAGGAGGGGGGGGAGGAAGGGGGGCAGAGAGCTTTTCTCGCGGCACAGCAGGAGGTCCGTCACGGCACACTAGTGTGCCACGGCACACTGGTTGAGAAAGACTGCTCTACACTGTGGCCACTAAAGCCACAGATCCCCCCCCCCATTGATTTTTTTCTGGTTAGATCTTCAGCTTCAAAACAAACACACACCCCTTCTGTAAAGGCATAATACTATCCCCAACCACTAAAAACAAATGAACACACACACATTTCAGCCAAATCTCAAAACCAGAAGTGATATGGCATCACTTCCAGGAGTGCTGTGATCCTAGGTAATACTCACAAGGGGTTTGTGTGTGGGTGTGTGAATATGACCAAAGTTGGCTGATCCTTTGAATTCCTAATGGGATTGGCATAAATATAAATGTTACTGTTTATTTTACTCTCCTAATTTTTGCTCTTGTTTAATTGTTTATGTGTTGATATGTTAGTAAAGGTAAAGGTTTCCTCTTGACATTAAGTTTAGTTGTGTCTAATTCTGAGGGTGGTGTTTATCTCCATTTCTAAGCTAAAGAGCTGGTTTTGTCCATAGATGCTTCCAAGATCATGTGGCCGGAATGACTGCATGTAGTGTTGTTACCTTCCCACCAGAGCAGTACCTATTCATCTACTCACACTTGCATGTTTTCGAACTGTTAGGCTAGCAGAAGCTACGGCTAACAGCGGAAGCTCACCCTGCTATGCAGATTCGAACCACCAATCTTTTGGTCAGCAAGTTCAGCAGCTCAGCGGTTTAACCTGCTGCACCACTGGGGGCTCCTGCTATAAGTTACACCCACATATATGCTGACATGCATACAATGTTTTATTCTTAGTGCCTTCCCCCTCTCCCCCAAGAGTTTGAAGTGTCCAATAAAGTGGTGGCTAAGGCTGCATCTGTAGTATCGAATTAATACCACTTTTAACTTCCATGGCTCAATGTTATGGACTATTGGGAATTGTAGATTGGTGAGGCATTAACACTATTGGGCAGAGAAGGCCAAGGACCATGTAAAACTACATTGAAAAATGGCTGTTAAAGTAGTGCCAAGCTGTATTAATTCTCCATTGTTGAAACACCTTGAAGAAGAGACATGTCTGTGCAGTCCAGTAAATTAAGCTTTCTTCATATTTTGCATGTAATGTTCTAAGAAAGGCTTGTATCAATTACTATAATCTATTTCAAAAAAGGCATTTTGTTATATTCAGACAAGAAGGTCTGGCAGAAGACACTCTTAGAACTAAATTATACTTCCAGTATTTTAACAATTATTCTTGTGTAGTAAAGTCCTGCCAGTTGCCAGATAATGGCACCGGTATTCCCCTGCGTCTTTGTTAATCCTTCTTTGTAAATGGATGCTATTTGGCAGAAATATCCCTGAAAATAACCTACCTTTTCTAAATAGTCATTTCCACTGAATCAGTGAAAGAGCCGCATTACCTCAATTTATTAACATTAAGTCAAATGGCGATGAGATAATATCTAGATCAGAGTTATACAGAGCAGGCCCTACTGGCGCTCACTACAGACATACGTTCTGGATTGTGTGGAGACTCTATAGTTGTCACCTCCAGGCTATGGTCTTCTGATGGAGGGCAGAATGGTACATTCCCAACTTCCAGGCTGTTGCTTTCTGGATGATGGAGGATGTTGCCATCATTGAAACAAGGTTCACCTTCTATCCAATCTGTTTGTATTCACTCCATAATGGCATAAAGTCTTTTTGGACCAGTCCTGGAAGTATATTTATGTGCATGTCTCGGTGTTAAATTGATGATCCAAACAAATGCTGCATTCAAGTGAGTGTCAGGTATAACTCCAATGAATTATTGATTTAGTTCAGTTGGTGGGAGAACCCTAAGGTAGGGGCTCTACTGCCAGTTTAATTTGGAAATAGAGTTGTGTTTGTCAAGTATGAAAGCTGGGCCGCTGTCACCTTGACTGAGGCTTTAATAACTGGCTTATAGTAACTGTCAAGTAGTAAGGTTGTTTAATGTTTAATGTTTGTGAGATGGATTGCAATGAATTCAAAAACAGATTGCCACTTAAACGTTTCCAAGAATGGCAATCAATTTTTAAAATCCATTGCAATCCTTCTCACAAATATGAAACACGATCCCTACTTCCTTGACACTTAAAGTGGACTTCCAGGCAGTTCTCATTTATTTCTTTGCTCACTTTTTAGAGCCTTTTTAGAGTCTGTGTAGCCTTAAATTGTCAACCAATCATTTGTTACGTGTTTTTAAATAAGAAAATTTTGTTATTTGTTATAAATAACAAATAGTGTATACATACACATTCACGTGGAACAATAAAAAGAAAGATCAACTTGCACAAAATTGTGGCAAGGAAGCACAAAATGAAGAGGCAGAAGCATCATTTTTTCACACTATACTCATTCCAGCCTCCCTCCCTTCCTTGCTCTCTCGCCCTCTCTCTCTAAACATACCAGGAATAAAAACCACACAAAATCCACTAACCAAAAGTTCCTCAAAGCCAGTGCTTCTCAACCTGTAGTCCGTGGACCACCAGTGGTCCACAAGAATGAAAATATGGTCAGTGACCTCACCATTACCACACCGTTGCCTTGAAACCACATGGTAACTAGAGTAATTGGCCTCACAAAATCTCTTATAGTGCTGAGACAATTGGGATGTTGGGAGGGAAGAGGCTGACTGCCCACAAAAGATTATTACTACCACATCAGCTCTAGATAATTAAATATGGTTTTCTGTGAATAAGCAAATGGCAACTACTGGATTGCATATCTTCTGTATCAGAAACTAGAGTTGACGTGGTCTATCCAGTGCAATTTTCTGAATCAGCACCCCAAATAACCAAACCAAATCTACAGTTGACCAAAACCTGATTCATAATCTTTTTGTTACTAATGTAGGTAAGTGGTCCCTGGTCAAGTGGTCCCTGTTAAAAAAAAGGTTGGGAACCACTGTGCAAAGAAGACAAGAGCAAAGCAGACAGCAATCTCCCAAAGTGGATGAGAGCACGAGGGACGGAGGCCGCTCCCTTGAAGCCCTAAAACCCCATACTTCCTTTGGTGCTAGCTCTTAGCTCAAAATGTTGCTCTCATGTTAAAGTGAAACCTGGGAAAGCAACAGCTCTAACTCAAAACACCCTTAAGTTGGGATGCTCTTAGAGATTGCACTGCATTGTACTTAGGACTATCACTTTGTGTTGTACTACTTGGTTTGAAAATAAACTGTTATAGCCGAAAGCAAAAAAACCAAAAAAAAACCCTTCTCCTTTTTTGGTCTATGCACTTAACTATTGAGCGGTGAAAATGTGGTCTCAATTTTCTCAGTAGTTGCTAAAATGGTATTGGGCATAGGCTTAACAATATTGCATTCTCTGTAATTTTATTTCCATAATCAGAAGAATTCACAATGAGATAATTTTATATGTTTCAAACCGGACAGTGGGGAAATTCATCATCAGATGCCCAGCTTTGAATCATGAGCTTTCTGTTTATCCAGAACAGAGTAATGCTGTTTACCTCCAACTTGTTATTTGCTCGTAACAATGGTACCATGTTCTTTTAAGAAATATCAAAATGACCAGTAATGCTATAGAAAACACAAAGATAACAAGTAATATTATTTCTCTTAAAATATCAGTTTTAGGTTGTCATTTAAAATGATGTTTCATGTTTGCCTTTATACATGTCCTAGGTTCCCTGCAAGTAATGCACAGAAACTGTCTTTTTAAAATAGAAAGCAATGAGTAACGGGTTCTATATAGCGAGCAAAGATTTTCTATGCAATCAGAAGACATGATCCATTAGAAAAGACAAATAATACAGGAAAGCCAAGAGAGATTTTGCCTTTATACATGCTAGAAGGCAGTCAGTTTTTTTTTTAAATCAAAGATAGAAAAAAGTTCTTAAGGGAAGACTACATTCTAAATAAGTGATTCTTAACCTTGAGCTAAGCAGACAAAGGGTGGTAATAAATGGACATTCAGTGATTCTTAACCTTTGAGCTGCAGACCACCAGTGGGTCGCGTCTTTATTTTATTTATTTTATTTCCACTCCTTTCATACCGCCTTCCACTCCTTCCCTGTCACTGACCATGGCATATGTTCTGTATCAGAAACTAGAGCTGATGTGGTCTATTCAATGCAATTTTTTTAATCACCACCCCAACCTGAATGTAAAATTGAGCAAAAACTGATTCGTAACCCTTTTGGTACTAACGTTGGAAAGTGGTCCTTCGTCAAAGTAGTCCCCTGTCAAGTGGTGCCTGGTCAAAGTAGTCCCTTGTAAAAAAAAAGGTTGGGAACCACTGTTCTAGATCAAGGGTCCCCAAAGTAAGGCCCATGGGCCGTATGTGTCCCTCCAAGGTCATTTACCCACTTCCAGCCCTAAACTTTAGACTGAGGGTTGCCCTAAGTCTGAAATGACTTGAAGGCACATAACAACAATCCTAATTAGTTTGACTATCTCATCAGACAGAAACAGGTCCACACCTTCCACTGAAGCATTGGTAAGTTTATGTTGGTTAAAATTATTCTTCGTTTTAAACATTGTACTTTTTTTTTGCACAACAAATAAGGTATGTGCAGTATGCATAAAAATTTGTTGATACTTTCTGTAAACGATAGTCTGGCCCTCCAACAATCTGAGGGACCGTGAACCGGCCCTCGGTTTAAAAAGTTTGGGGACCCCTGTTCTAGATGGTTCTAGAAGTCAACCAAGGAACCAAGACCTGAGCTGAGTGGTTGAGGATAGACAGTGAGTAATATATTTTAAATACATCTAAAGCTTTAGATTCTTGCTATTTTACTATAAACATAAAACATTGAGAGACTATGATCCCTTCCCATCTTATGAGGAATATGGGAAAAGGCAGTCACCATCTTCTTTGATGACTGGCATGAATCTGATCCAGTTTGGGAAATAGTTATTTCTCTGCCATGGATTCTGCTTCCTCCTTCTCCATAAAATTGATCTGGCCATGACTTCAGTAATATCTGTAGGCATTATCAATATTTAGTAGTATTTTGTCTAACCTTGCTTCTTTATAGTCTGGGGGAGGGGATATAAACACAGAGCATGTGTGTGTGTATAATGATCTTATACATTTTGACTAAAGTTGTTGACATTTTAAACGAAACTATATTTTCCATCTGGCTTTTCATGTCATACAAAAGTATGACATTGGAAATAATGAATAATAATGTTTTTCTACAAATCTGTGATACACTGGGAATAAAGATTAGTTCTCCAAAAGAAAAGAAAGGTGCTAAGCCCTTTCTTGTCAGCTTTCAGTTTTATATAAAGAAGACTCCTCTGCCAAATTCATCATCCCACATGTTTGTTCTTAAGGAACCTTTTCAGCCTCAAGTATTGTGATTGGATCCTCCATATTATTGATTCACTGCTTCACACTCTGTGAAAAACAGGCATCTTTCAAATACTAGCAAAACCTTTTCTAAAATCAATACATATCATCTAGTTATGTAATCATAAAGAATAGAGCTGGAGAAAGCAATCTGGATCGGTCACACAGCCTATTGTGAGAACTATAGGGATGGTTACACTTAAAAAAGGAAGAATCATTCCCAGGATAATTGATTGTGTTGATCTACCAGCTGCAGTTACAGTATTGTCTGCTTACTTTTAACAGTTGATATATTGAGGTGGTGATCTTGTGTACCTTTATTTGCATGTAGGTTCACTGCATATAATGGATTTTGATTCCATTTTGTTAAAAAACAGAATATATTTTTTGAAAAAATAGAATGATCTGCAGTGTCATCCATTCTGTTGATTCCATTATCATAGTTCTGTGCAATTCATTGAAATGTATAGGTCACTAGAATTCTCAGGCAGGGAGCTCTAGCAAACTATAAACTCCACAACCCTATAGGATGCGGTTATGGTAATTGAATTGGATTAATAGTGAATAATTGTGTAGTGTGGAAGGGACTGTGGAAAGGAACTGTGATGCATTGATATATTGATGAGGAATTCTAGGTTTGCAAGGAAAAAGTCCCTGAGAAAAATTAAAAATAAAGGTAATTTATATGTATTTGTAAAGTGGCTAAAACGCATCGTGGAATTAGATTTAATCATTCAGTGCTAATTTCCTGATATTGCACACAATCACTGTTAAGTGCAGTTGTTTTCAGTGTGTTGAATGAGCTAATTCTTCCTCATTAATCCAGATCTACAGTTAGCATGTGATGGTTGATTTCACAATAGTGATATCCATCAAGTGCTTTTATAATGGGAAACAGGAATAGATTGCTCTTATTCCTTTATTAAACAAATACAGTTGTTGACAATGAATTTTCTATTTTTGAGCAGGAAATTGTTCCCATTATGATTGGTTATTTCTTTGCAGAAAATTCACAACTAATAAAGGCATTCCAGTCTCATTAAGACAAGACAAACTGAGATTTTGTTTAGTAACAGCACAAATCAAACAGCAGAAGATAATCTAAAGCCATTGTGTTAACTGAAAGTTAACCTAAAGAACCTAAGGGTCCTCCAGACAAGAACAAAATGCGGCTCAGTACCAGCATAAAAATACCAGTGAAGAGCAGCATGGAGGCAATACAAGGCTGCCAGTTCTATGACAGAACATTGATCTAACAGTCCAGTTGTGCCAAGGCCAGGTAGGAGTTACAAAAATCCAACTTGCATACAACTTAAAATTAAGAATGAGGGTGTGACACTACAAAGTGAGAGAAATCTATCCCTTGGAAGGGAAATTATTTCCTGGAAGAGTTATCATGGGAAAAAGATGTCTCTACTGAAGTTTTATCATCATGTCAACATGTTCAAAATCCAGTTGTCACAGGGACAGAAAATGTGAAGTCTTCCAAACAGGGGTACAGGCAGCAAAAGAAATGTCACAGGGTGCTAACTCCTTCCGTATGCTATCCAAAAGTACCTATCGATTGATAGATACATGTATATATAGCTGGAGTTACACTTTAAAATGTATCTGTTCCGATTTATATACAATTGCAACTTAAGCACAAACCTACCGAACCAATCTTCATAACTTGGGGACTGCCTGTACTCAGGTTCCCACACTCCTAGCAACTCCATCTGACTACCTGAGCCCAGAAAACACTGGATGGCTGCAGGGACGTGATTCTGGATCCCACATTAGAATACCCGAGGGCAGTCCCCACTGCTCCAACACCAGGAAAGGTTCAGAACTTGCAGCAGGACTCAGACATTTCCCATTGTTTTTAACATGGAGTCAGGATGGATTAAAATGCTTATTCTTAAATTGTGTGTTATATCAATTCACCAGACTAATAAGATCTGTATTTCTGTATTATGTTAATACAGAAATACAGGGTTGCCTAAAATACAGGGTTGTCTAAAATTCCATATAGATGATGGAGATGATCATAATGATGATGAATATCCTGCCTTTTCCCTAGTTTGAAATTCAGTGTGTCTTAAAGCAGATTAAAACATCATATAACCAAATTTACAAAATACAAAAGTTACAAGATAGTAATTTTTATTAAAACCATTAAAAAACAAAAAGCACAACAAAACAATAGAAGGAAAGTCCAGTACATTGTTGGGGTGGGATGGGTATTGTATACTCACTCCTCAAAGGACTGTCTTTGCCTGTCTGCAGAATGAGAGTGGGGAGTCTGCCAATCTAACCTCTCTGGGAAGGGAGTCCCAGAACCTCAGGGCAGCCACCAAGAAGGTCCTCTTCTGTGTTTGCATTGGATGACTTACAAGGGACACAGACAAAGAGAAGGGCCTCCACATCAGATCACAAAACTCTGGGCGGTTCTTCACCGACACTATAATCCACTTCCTAACTCAATTTTAGTGTCTGGGTAAAACTTCCCCCAGCCAGACAGCTTCATAAGGGAGGTTACAGTCTTTAAAAACATCTCAACCTGAGCTGCATTGGGCTTTATAGCTCACAGACAGCATATAAATCTCATTGTGAGAGTATAATCTGAATTTTCAAATTATTATTATTTTTAATTTGTGTCTGAGATTGTTATTTGTTTATTTAAAGACTTTTTGTATCAGCTATAATAATAATAATACTTTAATATTTTTATTTCCACCGGCGGTGCTCCGGGCGACTTACAACAGTTAAAACCCTAGGGTGAACAATGTACAACAGTTTAAAAACATGGAATATAAACAGGAGGGGTGGCTACCAGGTCACAACACCCCACAACACCCAAGGCGATGCACAAATACAAACTAGTTCATAAAAATTAAAATAATGTAAACCATATTGAAATACTCTTCAAAAACTCCCAAAAGCAGCCCTTGAATGGTGAATTTATCTAGACACAACCATGTTGTCAACTCAGTTCTGACACTGCAGAAAAGGGAAGGAAAGGAAAGGAAAAAAACTATGTTCATTGAGTTTTTCCTTACAGGTGGCTCACACCTCAGCAGTGTCAAAGTGATGTTTTTTTCTGAAAATCTCTCCTCATCTCAAGATTTTTAAAAATCTAAATCTACTACCCTTCCAGCTTATCATATCAAGTTGATATTGCACATATGATGGCAAGATATGAATGTGATCACTATTTAAAACTGTTTTCTTGAGCTCTGCAATGTCAGTGTCATCTCTATTCCAGTGTGTTTAGCGATGCTGACGGCCAATATATTTCTATAGAGTTCTTGGTTCTTTCTTTTAGAGATCAAAAAGCACTCTTCTCAACCAAGCCAACTAAGTAGTCTATTAGCTGTGGATACTTGTAGTTCAAAATACATTGTTGTGATTTAGTTACATTTCAGGAGAGAGCTATTGCTATAGTGACATGACAAAAGGACATGAAAAATTGTCATGCTACATTGGAGCATTTTGGCCAAGTTTCTGTTTGCAGCAGTGATGCCTCTGGTCACTCTCAAGCACAGCATTGTTAACCATGCATGTGTATTGTTCTGAACATTAATAGAAGATATGAATTTGTAGTGGAAACCTGGAGATAGTTTTGCTCTGCAAAATGGCTGAATAATTCGTAATAGTGATTGCAAAGCTCACGGCAATCTTTCCAGTTGTGGCTCCATCTGTTCCTGTGTTCCTACTAGCACACTGGTGAACCATTTATTTTGCTCACCATTAGTCAGCTTTCCTCCCACTCTTGGGTAAGAGCATGTGTCAAGCAAAGGGATGTGAACAATCTTTTTACAATTTCTTGTTCTCACAGAGAGAGAGACTGCCTTGATATTTTGAGAAAGCTTGGTCAAAAATTTACCAGCCTCTGCATGACTTTTTACCTCCAACACAGGAATGAGAAAAGGATTTTTTTAGGGCTGCAGAATAGGGACTGTAAGAATTCTCTCCCTCTCTCACACAAAAAGGCTGAAAATATTATTCTCACATGTGCAGAGAGAAATATGGTTTCTTGTTCTCACTTCTGAAAGCAGGACAAGAATTTACATTCCTAATTTGTAGCATGGGGCCCTGGGTGGGGGGAAACATTGAAGATACAGCTCATAATCATGGATGTTGTTTTAAAGTGATTTTATTGTGTTTTACTGTATTTTATTGTGCTTACTGTGCTTTATCTTGTTCATCCTGTTTTATGTGTTTTAAACTTCTGTGAGTCGCCCCGAGCCATACCGGGTTGGGGGGGGGGGGCACCAACAAGTCGAAATAATAAATAAATAAATAAATAACGATATCTCCTGGCACTTTTCACCTTTCACCCTCTTACTTGTTGGCTTAGAAGGCAAAACATGGGGAAAATATTTTATGCAGATTAATTAACAAAACCAAAATCCAAACATATTAGGCTATCTCATATGTATTTGATTATTTGCTGTTCCAAAATTACTCCTTGCTTCCTTAGGCTCCCTCAGTTTTGGGACCTGCTCATATCAAAACTTCATATATTTTTTTAAAAAACCCTAAGATATGAAGGTAGTTTGTGATGACTATCTTTGTTTGTATTTTAAGAATCATTCCAGTTGTTTTCTGTGGAAGAGAGCTGTTTCCTGAAACTCTTGACAAACCCATCAGTGTAAAAAATCAGATACAGCAGAACTTTCCAAACATTTCATGCTGGTGACACACTTTTTTGACGCATATCATTTCAGGAAATAGTAATAGTTTTAATAGCAAACCAGAGGTTAAGCCAACCCCTAGTGAGAGATACAGACACATATATCAAATGTTATAAAATGTATGGGGACACAACAAATCTCATGAAAATCTTTCATTCACATATTTAAAAATATATGATTTGTAAGATAATAACATACATTTCTAAGATCTTGTTATGTTTGCATTATACACCTACACATTGCAGCCAACACATTGATGTGGAATGACCCTCAGTTTGGAAAGCTCTGTTATACATGGTTGTGTGGATTGGACCCAAAACTGAATAAGTTTGAAGCAAATTCCTGTATTTTACTTTGCATCTGGATCCATCTGTTTTGTAAAATTTTACGTTTCATTAACTTCAGATGAGACACTTATCATAGCCAGAGCCTGGAAAAGTTACCGTATTTTTCGCTCCATAAGACGCACCTGCTGATAAGACTTACCTAGATTTTAGAGGAGGAAAATAGGAAAAAAATATTTTCGCTCCTCTCTAAAATCTAGGTAAGTCTTATCAGCAGGTGCGTCTTCTCAGAGGGCTCGCTAGTTCGCTCGCCCTCTGCCTCCTTTTTCCTTCCCCCCACCCTTTCCTTGAGGGAAGAAAAGGTGGGGGGAAGGAAAAGGAGGCAGAGGGCGGAGCGAACCGCGTCGCGTCAGCTCTGATGCGACGCGGTTTGCTCGCCCTCTGCCTCCTTTTCCTTCCCTCCGCCCTTTCCTTGAGGGCGGGGAAGGAAAAGGAGGCAGAGGAGAGCGAACCGCCGTCGCGTCAGCTGTGACGCGACGCGGTTTGCTCGCCCTCCGCCTCCTTTCCTTCCCTCCGCCCTTTCCTTGAGGGCGGGGAAGGAAAAGGAGGCAGAGGGAGAGCAAACCGCGTCGCGTCAGCTGTGACGCGACGCGGTTCGCCTCGCCTTCCACCTCCTTTTCCTTCCTCCCCTTTTCCTTGAGGGCAGGGGAAGGAAAAGGAGGCAGAGGGAGAGCAAACCGCGTCGCGTCAGCTGTGACGCGACGCGGTTCGCTCACCCTCCGCCTCCTTTCCTTCCCTCCGCCCTTTCCTTGAGGGCGGGGAAGGAAAAGGAGGCAGAGGGAGAGCGAACTGCGCCCGTCAGCTGTGACGCGACGCGGTTCGCCTCCGCTCCGCCTCCTTTTCCTTCCCTCTGCCCTTTCCTTGAGGGCGGGGGAAGGAAAAGGAGGCAGAGGGAGAGCGAACCGCGTCGCGCCAGCTGTGACACGACGCGGTTCGCTCGCCCTCCGCCTCCTTTCCTTCCCCTCCGCCCTTTCTTTGAGGGCGGGGGAAGGAAAAGGAGGCAGAGGGAGAGCGAACCGTGTCGCGTCAGCTGTGACGCGACGCGGTTCGCTCCGCCTCCGCCTCCTTTTCCTTCCCTCCGCCCTTTCCTCGAGGGAAGCAAAGGTGGGGGGAAGGAAAAGGAGGCAGAGGGCGAGCGAACCAGCGTTCCTCCGCCGCCGCAACGGAGCACAGAAGAGGAGAGGCAGTGACAGGGTAAGTATATCACCGCCTCCTCTGCTCCAGCGCCCCCCCGGCCTGCGTCTTCGCTCCATAAGACGCAGCTGATTTTTCATCCCACTTTGGGAGGAAAAAAACTGCGTCTTATGGTGTGAAAAATACGTTACTTTTTTTTAACCTGAACTCCTAAAATACAATGCTGGTTGGGCATTCTAAAGTTGGACTTTAAAAAGGGCGATTATTCCAATTGCTTGGGTGAGGATGCTAAGCAAGGTGAAAGCAAACAATATGACTAAAAGTATATTTACCTGCTCACATCCTTTTGTTTTTGTTACAAAAGCAGGTGACTTGTCATAATATATCCACTGTTTCCTATGTTTCACTGTGCTATTTATACTACACATTAGGCATGAGAAAAAAGTTATGAAAATTAAAAGATTCGTAAGAAATTCGTAAGAAATGCTACTTTTGAGTATTTCCGCATCTGGAACGCCAACCAGGAAGTGGACTTTCTTTATAGAACTTCGGGGGCCAGGATTTTCTTAAGTATCGTTATTAGGTCGTACGGGGGGGGGGGCACCCTCCTTCTCTCTCACCACCCTCCCGCCTCCCTTGCCAATAAGTATTATGGCGAGGCAAGCCCTAAACTCGCTCCTTCTTTTGGCTGGAAGCCTGGAAAATGTAAACAGAGAGGTTTACTCAGAAGTAAATCTGCAAGAAGTAAACAGAGAGGTTTACTCATGAGTAAAGCCGCAAAGGAGGGCACTTTGGATGAAGTGCCCTCCTTTGTGGATTTACTTCTGAGTAAACCTCTCTGTTTACATTTTTCCAGGCTTCCTGCCCCTCCTGCCTGCCAGGATCGAAAGCATCAAAGAGTATTGGGGTAGTATACCTACATTCCATGCACATGCAATAATACAGCAGTAATAACAATGGGTATAAGAAGAGGTAAAATTCAAACCGAAGTATTCTGAAGTGGTGCAAACTGCAAACAGGAGGCAGCCTCTCCCGGGAAAAGCCAAAAGCCCGGGCACAGCATTTGCTTGCTGCAGAATCCCGGGCTCATAGAGAAGAGCTCGTTTGCACCGCTTGAGGAGGGACCAGTCAGAATACTTTCGGTTTGAATTTTACCCTTCTTATACCCATTGTTATTACTGCTGTATTATTGCATGTGCATGGAATGTAGGTATAAGACCAGTTGGATTACTTATAATATTTAGGCACTTACTCTATAAGTTAGCATTCATTCTATTATACATTAGGTTGGTTTCTCACAGGATCTAAAGCGTGCCAAGCCTTGATGCGCATTAGATCCTGGCAGGGCAGGAGGTGGACCTCCCTGCCCCTTCTGCCTGCCAGGATCTAAAGCCTTGAAGAGGCTTCATGATGGGCCAACTTCAGCCCTCCAGGTGTTTTGGACTTCAACTCCCACCATTCCTCACAGCCTCAGGCCTCTTCTTTTCCTCTCAGCCTGGGCAAACTTGGGCCCCTCACTCCCTCAGGATGGGGGTGAGAGAGGCAGCAAGGAGCGAGGGGGCCTCCCTCCCTTTTTTGCTGCTTCCAAGAATAGAATACCCCCTTCCTATTTGGAGAGTCCCATCTAGAATTCAGTGTGATTTATTCAGTTTTGTTTACAACTCCCAGAAATCCCAGCCAATTTACCAGCTGTTAGGATTTCTGGGAGCTGTAGGCCAAAACCATCTGAATGCGCATGCGCTGGCATACGAACTACTAACGAATTTCGTTAGTAATTACGTTACATTTTAGAAATTTTTGGAATTTTTTTGCAAGTCTTTCTATTACTAATAAAAAAAATCCCCCCCCCCCCCCATTAGATTTTCGATTTCCTATTTTTGGGTTCTAAACCATGCCTACCACATGTGTATTCAGGCCTGTAATATAATAACAGTTATATTTCATAGTTGCAGCGCTATGATACAACCTGAATTATTGTGGCAATATTGCATGGAATAGCAGGGTTTCTAGGTATGGATTCCTATGGAGAGATACTTAGAATTCTCTGTTACCGTGTTTCCCCGAAAATAAGACACCCCCGATTGTAAGACGTATCGGGGGTGTCGGGGTGTCGGCTTATATAAGCCGTACCCGTATGTAAGCCGTACCTCGCCCCGCTGCCGCAATCGGAGGTGTGCCAGCGGCACACCTGCGGCACACCTCCGTGGCACACCTTTTCGCCAGGCCTCCAAGCAAGGGAGGGGAAAGGAGCCAGGGGCGGGACGGCGGCGACGCGTCACTGTGATGCGGCGATCCTCACCACGCCCCTGGCTCCTTTCCCCTCCCTTGCTTGGAGGCCTGGCAAAAAGGTGTGCGCGTAGGTGTGCCGCAGGTGTGCCGCGGCACACCTCCGGCTGCGGCGTGGCGGCGTGGCGGCGGCGACGGCGGCGGCGGCGTGGGCGTGGCGACGGGCACGTCTTGGGTTATATAGAAGACGTACCCCGAAAGTAAGCCGTAGGGGGACTTTTTCGGGGGAAAAGAAAGTAAGACGCTGTCTTACTTTCGGGGAAACACGGTAGTAAGTTCTTGTCTGTCACCATGCTACAAATCCCAGGATTCCATGGGATACAGCCATGACAGCTAAAGTGAAATTGTAGCACTATAATCAGGCAGTGTGAAAGAGCAAAAAGTAAAATTCCACTAATTAAACAGTTCTCATTTGGACAAACAGTAGGATTCAAGGCTACAAAAGTTATTTGCCAAAAATTCATTATTAGCTGACAACACTATTCAGCTAACTGGTTTTTGCAAAAGAACATTTAATATCACTTCATAGAACCTGACCATCAGGAAGGGACTTTAAAAATGATTTAGGGCTGCCAGGTCATGAGTGTCCCCGGCTATGAGACTTTTGAGTTGAAGCCTAAGACTTGTTTTACAGGGAGCAGCATTTCATGTAATGATGCCATTTAACACAACAGCATAAGCAGGAGAGAATGCTTCTAGAACATGGCCATATAGCCCGAAAAACCTACAACAACCCAGCATAAGCTTAGCTGCACAAAATGTGTCATTCAGATCACAAGCACTGAGATGAGCAAGCAAAGGGTGAATCTATACTGCCAAATAATGCAGTTTGAACTGCATTATATGGCCAATTGAGACCCATATAATGCAATTCAATTCAGTTAAAACTGCATTATATGGGTCTACACTAGCCATAAAAAGTGGTTCAAACCACATTATTTAGCATTATTTAGTGCGTGTGTTTATCCCTATACTTTAGAAGACAGCATTCTCACCTTGAAATTACTTTCTTTTGCCTTGAGATTCAAGGTCACATTTTGAAATTTGCAAGCTCTACTAGCTCATCTTCTTCATAGTACTGAGTTTCCTCAATTACAATACCCCCAAACAGATGGTAGCAGCTTGACTTCTGCCTCAACACCTCCCAAGGAAGGTGTTCTGCTGTCAAGAAAGTTTTGCCAACAGGAAATTTAGTTGAAATCTGTTCACTGTAATTTCAGCACATTAGTTCTCACCTTGCCATTATCAGCAAAAGGAAGCAATCCTGCTCCATTTTCTATGGGGCAGCCCTTCTGACAATTGAACATGGAGTGGAGAGCAATGAAGAATTTATTTTCCTAATGGAGAGTTGGAATAATGGAACTATGAAATGCCATTGGAGATTCTAGCCATTTATGTCATCTGAGACAAAGTGCTTGAAAAATATGTGCCACCAATGACCCTAACATTTGCATAATTTCATTGTAAAGAGGAGCAATGGATGTCTTTGGGGATGGAACTACTACTATCTGGCCTTGAATAGTATGGTTGCTGGTAATGGTAAAATTATATTTCTCAAAGACAGGACTAAGCTGCTACTACTTTTCCTCTTTAGCCTCAGTCTGTGAAAATTACAATTTTACCCCTCTCTGAAATAAATCTCAAGTATGACTCCCCTTGTATTAATCCCTCAGCTTTTAGAAGTTAATGAAGCAATATCTACACTTTTACCACTTTAACTGCCATGGCACCATTTTAAGGAATCCTGGAATTGGAAGTATATTGAAAAAAATCAGAACAAAATTCGAACTAGAGTGAATTCACTGAAATCACAGCATATGACAACTGTTATAATTCTGTAGCGTAGATATGGCCAAAGATTAGATAATGAATATTCTTTTATAAAACTATGATTGAAAACATTACAGCAGAAGGGATTTTGGACCTCAAATTCCATCTAAATAGGCTTACAGAGGTATACCAAAGGACTTGCATATTCCAACCTACATTTCTTTCAACAGTGTTTCATTGCAGACTGAATAGCTTTAGCTGCAGGATTTGTTGGAAGAGTGTGTGTGCGCGCATGCGCGTAAAAATAAAGCTAATTAGTGCTAATTGCATGGCTTGCTAGATCATGGCCAGAGTAATTATCTTTGTTATCCTGAGAGGGAAAAAATAGCTAATAATATAGTACCAGGGCCAGCTGAAGACATTTTGCTGCTTGAGGCAAAGGACAATATGATGCTCCACCCATTTCAATATGCCAATTGGCTCTGAATATTACCTCTGTTAACTACTTCTGCTGCTTAGGCCCTACACTGTCATCCTTTCACAGGGAACTGAAAACTTGGATATTCCAACAAGTCCCTCTTTATAAATGCCCAGTCCCTAGTTTGCCAGATAGTACTCTGTTCTCTGCAGTTTTCCCAATCCCCCGGCTCTATGCTACGCTGTTTTGTACTGTTTTGTACTATCCCATGCCTCGTCCTTTTTATAGCCTGATTATGTCCATCTCAGTATTTCTGGTTATTGTTTTTTTGCCGTGAATTGTTTGAGTGTCTTAATGCTGTTGTTTTATACCCATATGTTTTTATGTTTTACTTGTGTTTTATATGATTGTTATGCTTTGCTATGTTTAATATTAATAGTGTTTTTTGTTTTGTGTTTTAATGGATTGTTTTGGTTTTGATGTTTTGTGGACATTTTGTCCCATGTATAAGCTGCCCCAAGTCCCTTCGGGGAGATGGAAGCCGGGTATAAAAATAAATGTATTATTATAGGCAAAGGTTACCCTCCAGTTGATACAGCCAATGAAATATCTTCTTGGAAATCTCTTGTGAAGGTTAGACCTGTCCTTTCACCTTGAATGAAGCACCAAAGTGGGAGAAAATGCATGCCATCATCTTCAGCAATGTCTCAGAATCATAGACCTGGAAGGAACCATTGGACCTTGAGCTCAGATACTTGCTTGAGGCAGTAACTCCAACTAAAATGTCCCCATCAGGTAGATGTTTATAGAATCAAAGACTGCAAGGACAATCCAGCCCA
The DNA here is from genome assembly GCA_030556195.1 of Anolis apletophallus. NCBI lineage: Eukaryota > Metazoa > Chordata > Lepidosauria > Squamata > Anolidae > Anolis > Anolis apletophallus. The sequence goes on along the minus strand of JARBWK010000003.1, from coordinate 166,802,139 downwards.
TCCCCCTGCCATGCAGGAATACACAATCAAAGCACTCTGGAAAGATGGCAATTCAGCCTCTACTTAAAAGCCTCCAAACACAGAGACTCCATCATATGCCGAGGCAGTGTCAAACAGCAATCTTCAGGTGGAGTCTCTTTTGACGCCATTGCTTTGCATTCTAGTTTCTAGAGCAGCAGAAAACTAGTTTGCATCATTTTCAATATGACATCTTTTCAAATATTTAAGTATGACAAGCTTGCTTCATTTTTAATATGACAGCTTTTCAAATATTTAAACATGGCTGTCATGTCCCTCTTAATCTTCTAATCTCCTGGCTAAACATACCAAGCTCCCTCAGCTGTTTTTCATAGAACTTGGCTTCCAGATCTTTGATCATTTTACTTGCCCTCCTCTGGAAACAGTCCACCTTGTCAATTTCTTTCTTTAACTGTGGTGCGCAGCACTGGATACAGTATTCCCGGTGAGATCTGACCAAAGCAAAGTAGGACTATTATTTCTCTCAATCTAGACAGTAGGCCTGGTTAGGTTCATCTGAATACTCCAAAAGTTGTATTAAATGTGGATATAATTCACTTCTGAACCATTTTGAAGAGCTTTAAGCAACCCGGAAGTGAATTTGCCATTTTGAAGCAGGCGCTGCCATTTTCGGAAAGGGTTCAGAAGCCCATGCCTTCCCCTCGGATCTGAACGGGGCCGTTCAGATCCCGGGGGAGAGGCATGGATGGCCCCGTCGAGAAGCAGAGGGAAGACCTGAGATTGGAAACCCATGCATTCCTTCCGGATCTGAACAGCCCCATCCAGAAGCGGAGGGAAGGCCTGGGCTTTCAAACCTGGTTATTTCAAACCTGGTCATTATTGATGCCATTCCAAAATTTTGGAATTAATTCGGAAACATTCCGATATTTTTTTGAAAAAACTTGGAAGTCTACCAGAATTGAAGCGCCAGCGCCCCCTACAGCCGAAACGGGTTTTTCACCATTTCTTTTCTTGATCAACCAGGCCTACTAGACATAGTACTCCTATTGATGCAGTCTAGAATCATATTGGCTTTTTAAGATGTTGCACCACACTGTTGATTCATGTTCAGCTTATGATTTACTGACATTTCTAAATTCCTTACATATGAACTATTTTCAAGACAGGTGTCATCCATTTATTTTTATTAATGAATTCATTCCACAGGATAAGTAAAATGAAGTAAAGAATTGGGTTTCCCTTAAGCTTCGCCACACCACACCCTGTTTTGAAATTGAGCTGAAGATTTTTCTACCCTCATCACATCTAAACCTTTTATCTGCTTTCTTTAAGATGTATTTATTCTATATCTCTGCATTTCGTTTTGATATCCTAGGTATAGTTTCTCAATATTGAAATTTATTTTGTTAGTTCTGGCCCAGATCTCTAATCTATTAAGGTCATTTGAATTCTGATTCTGTCTTTTACAGACTTAGTATCCCTCCCTTGATATCATCTCCAAATTTGTTAAGCATGCCTCCTCTTCAATTGTCAGACTCCAAGTCATTGAAAAGGATGTTGAATAGCACCGGGCCCAGGGCAGAACCCTATAAGCATCTACTGGTCACTTCTCTCCAGGATGATGAGGAAACATTGGTCAGCACCTTTGGGTTTGGCCAGTCAACCATTTCCCAATCCACCTAATAGTACTATTGTCTAGCCCACATTTTAATAGCTTCTTTCTGAGAATATCATGGGAAACCTTGTCAATTGCTTTAATGAAGTTGAGCTATGCTATATCTGCAAAAGAGATTTAAAAAAAGAGATAAGGTTCATCTGGCATGACTTCTCCTTTTTGAAGATGGAGACAACATTTCTCCTCCTCTAGTCTGCTGGAACTTCTTCTGTTTTCCAAGAATTCACAAAGGTGATTGCTTTGCCACTTCTGCCACTTTTTTTTTTAAAAAACTATTGGATGTAGTTCATCTGGTTCTGTAGACTTGAATTTATTTAGATTCACCAGATATTCCTGTACTGTCTCTTTACCTATTCTGTGCTGCTCCACCCTATTCATTACTATGGTAGTGAGGTAAATATTATCTTATTTCAATAAGCCGTTCAGAATTTAGGAAGATAGTGAGTCTTGTTTAACCTGCTGAGTTTATTTTCTTTATGGTTTTTAATTATTCCTAGTTTTAAAATTGTTTTTAACCATTTGAAATTGCAATATTTTAAATTTTTATTGTCACGATCACGGACCTGGCGGGCCCCTTAAACACACACACAGAGACGTACTGAAGGCTAACTAGTTTATTGAGTATAAAAACAAGTTCAAAGAGTATATAGTCCAAGATAAGTAATAGTCCAAAAGGTATGAGCAAAATAGTCCAAAGTAAACTTGGCAAACGGCTTGAAGCTTGGCAAGGCTCCGCAATACAATGCGGTTCAGGAAACAGGGACAAGGCTCCGCAATTCCATGCGGTTCAGGAAACAAGGACAAGGCTCCGCAATCCCATGCGGTACAGGAACAAGGCAATAGCAAGGCAAGGCTTGATGACCACCACAGGCTTGTGGTCTCACCGTTCGCCTAGTCAGGAAAGACGTGGCCGTAGAACTGAGGATGCGTTCCCACGGCCCCTATACTTAGTCCGTCGGCCGAGGTCCGCGACGCCTAGGCTCCTTCGTCTCCAATCTCTGCTCACGGACCTCGGTCGATCTAGGACTCTCGACCAAGCCCTCCTGCTAGACTCAATGTCTCGTCTCCTATCGAAGGAACGACCTTGCCTCTCGGCAGCTGTGTCGCTATCTTCCTGAGAACTTTCCTCCCTGGCGCTTTCCCACTCGGATTCGTCCATGTTTACATTCTCGGGCTCTTGGGAATTCCTCCCCCCGGGGTGCTCATAACTCCCTTCGCTGCTTCCCATCTCCACCTGGTGATCGGAATCTAAGCTGGGCCCAAACAACATTTCATCCCATTCCAAGTTCTCTGTGGGAGACTGCGGCCCATCCGAAGGGCCCTGTGCTTCACCCCAGTCATCTAGCTCATCCTCAGAATCCACCTCTGCTGCTGCAGGCCCTAATGCTAAAGGAACCCCGGGACCTATTCCTTGCCCTCCAGGCACGAACGAGAACTGCTGTGCTACATTTATAGAGCCAGCCATCTATATTCAGATTCTTTACCCATAAATTCAGCCAACCATGGCTTGAAATATTCACCCCAAAAAAATCTAAAGGCAAGGCTAGATTTGTCATTTTTTTACTATTTTACTAGGCTGTTATAATGGGATTTGAGCATTCATGGATTTTGGTATATTGGGGGGAGGGGGCAGTTGTCAAACCAAATTGGAGCAGCTATCAAGTGACCATCGAATTAGGAACGTTTTTCTATGTTTGTTTATAATTTTTGTATGCCACCTTGAATCCCAAACTGGGGGAAAGCTGGGATGGTACAGATGAGGACAACGTTGAGGGAGAGGACCCATGGTGCATGACGGTTAAAGACATTGAAGAATTATGTACAGCCTCCATAATTTCTCTGAGATGATTGCTAAACATTATGTACTAATATCAGCTAATTCTTGGAACATTTGAAGTAGCAGACCACTGGGGTCTTAGATATCCTGGCAACCCAATTCTGCTTCTGTTTAAATATAAATGAGGGCTTTGTTTGCATACTAAAACTATAAACTAAAATTACTTAGCTGGTCGAGAAAGCCCTTTTCTCCTCAGTTTGTTTAGCATTAAGTGCTTGGATATATTTGGGGCCACATGGATCCCTGAAATAAGATCTAGAATATCTCCCCACTCAATATGAAGAATTATTTTGTTAGTTGTCTAATCCTCACACAGTCAAAAAGTAAAAGCTGACATAGCCAAAATCCAAAAGCCTTCTGCTTATGGCAGTATCTATGAAATATGCATTTTACAGATGCAGTTTCAACCACTGGCTTAGAAGAATGTCAACTGCCTACATATATCTAAAACTCACCTCTAGGAAGCCCAACCACTGTTATTTAAAAACAAAGTGAAAATAATGTTCTTACACTTTCTCTGTCATTAATTTGTGTTTAGAAAATGTTAATGCTTTTAAGCATCAGGTATTGCATAGTTCATATGTATTCAGGTGGCCTACATATGTTATATTTTTCCTACAAAACCTGACTTGGGAAACCTATATGTCCTCATATATGGGGTAGAACATCATCAGATACAGTCTAGTCAGCTCTGGTGGAATTCATAATTAAGTAACAGCAAAAACCATTATAAATATTGCTACAAGAATAGCTACAAAAAAATTGCAGGATCTGCAATGGCAAAATGAATTTAGCCTGATTTTGAATTGGATAATTTGGACAACTCTCACTGCAGTGCCATAAACAATGGTGATGGAAGAATGATTTCCACGTTTACTTATTTCTCTTGTTACTATTTAATGTCCGAAAGGACATTTTCCTCACAGAGTAAGCACCCTCATGAGGTTACATTTCACATGGTCAGATTTTCCGCTAGAAACTCATTTAGATAATGACTTCCTAAGTTCAAGGGAAAAGTCTGCATGTGGGCACTCAGCCACTTTTATAAAAGATCCCAGCAATGCATAGCTGGGATCTTTTGTGGTTTGGCGAAGAGTGCTAATTTCTCAGTCAGCTCTATTGGACAGATAGCTGCTTGTCCCCTGGCAGAGAAGAGTCAAATTGCACTGGGAAGCAATTCTCCAGTATCCCTTCCAGCTAGTCCTCTGCACCCAGTTATTCACACTATTAATATTCTAGAAGGATTTATTTTCCCTGCACACTGAGAAATGGTCTGCAGATGTGTTGAGAGATGCATGTGTTGAGAGATATATCTGTTCTGTCTCCATCTGTTCTGTGGGTGCTGTTCATTATCTGAACATGCTTATTCCTTGAAGAGCAATTAATTTCTTCATAAATCTGGGTATTTCTCAGTGTCAACAGTGGAGAAGAGAATGATGGAAGTGAGGATTAGATTTTGGGTGCAACTACAGTGCAGAATTAATGCAGTCTGACACCATGTTAACTGCCATTGCCCTATGCTGTGGAATTCTGGGAATTATAATTTGGTGAGGCACCAGCATTCATTAGCAGTGAAGGCTTAAGAGCTTTTAACGACAACACTAGGCATGAGAAAAAAGTTATGAAAATTAAATGAAATCGGAAGGGATTCGTATGTAATGGGACTTTCAAGTTTATACGCATCGCAGTGGCAATCCCGGAAGTGGACTTTCTTTTCCGCACTCCCTGGGCCCAAATTTTTGTTAGATTTGTAAATATTTCGGATGCCTCGCCAACAGGAAAATTTCCCCCTCCAAAATAGCTTTCCAGACATTACTCACAATCAAATCAGGGACTTTCCATGCTCAGAGCCTAATTAGAGTGAAAAACCACCCGGAACCATAGAGAGATCCAGAGTGCTAGTCCTAGAGCAGCTGGGAGGACTGAAGAAAAAAGTGGTTTAAACCCCCAGGAAGGGGGTTTAGATAGAAGGACAGAGCAGAAGGACATAAGAACTGCTGAGAGAAGGGGAGCACGGAGAGGAGAAGGAAGAGTTCAGAATCAAGAAAAGCCATAGAGTTCAAACGGAGATTCCTAGAGTGGCATGGAAAACTGAATGGGGAAAAGCTGGAGTGAGGAGAACTCTACAGATTAGCAAGGCCTACACCAGAGGTGGGCAACTATTTTATTTAATAATATTATTAATAATATATTAATGCATTATATGTCCCTGCAAAGGAACCCTGGCTTTTTATTAATATATTAAAGCATTATATGTCCCTGCAAAGGAACCCTGTATTTTTATTAATATATTAATGCATTATATGTCCCTGCAAAGAAACCAAGGGAAATGTTGCCCCTTGATTTGCCTGTGCTTAAAACAGTGTCAGTCCTGTTTCCCTGCTTTGCCTACTTTAGAACTACTAACGAATTTCGTTAGTAATTATGTTACATTTTAGAAATTTTTGGATTTTTTTTTGTAAGTCTTTCTATTACTAATCAAAAAACCCCCATTAGTTTTTTGCATCCCCATTTTTGGGTCCTAAACCATGCCTGGACAACACCCATGATTCCATAGCATTCAACTGTGGTACTAAAAGTGGTGTCAAACTGTATTAATTCCACAGTGCAAATGCACTCTTGCCATTTACTGAAAGTATGCAATTAGCTTTCAAACCTACTAGGAAAACATCCAGTCTTTATCTTTGGCCTCCTAAAATCTCATAAATGATAGTAGATATCAGCACTGTGTCCCTGACATTTATGTGGACATTCATGTATTGCCATTTTTTTTGCTTTCCAAATTTCTTCTGCAGCTCTGTTTGAAAAACAGCAGGATGCTTATGCATTGCATCACAGTGCTTTTCTTCTACATAATCTGTGCAGCTATTTTATGCCTTACGTACATAAAGGATTTGCTGCCTTTGAAAAGAAATGCTCAGACTCAAAATGCTCTACTGCATTGTTGGAGCAGGTCTGGTTTAAACAGATAAGGAGATAAATGGAGCGCAAGAAGCAAAATGCTGAGGCAAAGCAAAGGAGCTTATCCTTTGCTTTGGAGTTTAGGAAGCAAATGGTGACATATCAGGGAGGCAAGCTACTCTGCCAAGGAACAGCTGGCACTCTATAGATTAGACAACTTGATCAAAACTAGAATCTAATTTCATTGTATTGCCCTAATTAAGCTATTACAGAGTTGACATACTCCCAGACAGTGTGAAGTAATGGAGATTGGAGGACTGATTTTAAGAACAGTTTTCCAGATATGAGGACATAATAGTTTACAGTGGAAAAGAACACATCTTCCCTGAATTTAAAGCAGGCAGCAGCAGAAACAGAGATTGTATGTAACAGTTGTGAACAGAAAAGTATTAAATTTTATGTGCTTCTGTGAACTTTGTGAAGTAATTCTGCAAGGTGAGATAAATTGGCTAGCAAGGAAAGCACAACATACTGTATTACAGTGTTGAATACAATCTGTTGTCTCCTACTAGTTAGGGGCCTTCCAGACAGGGCTCAAAATTCAGGCACTGTCAGACTTTTACCTGAGGCGTTCAAACAATGCCTCAGGTAAAAGAAAATTAATTCAGGACAAAGTCAGTAAACCCTGCTGTGTCCCAAATTAAATTAGACCTAGGCCTTTATTAAATGGGGTAAGAAGCCCAGTTCGCTTCTTCAGGTTTCATGAGCCTGGAGAAGTGGACACCAAGCCCCAAAAAGCCCTAAAAATGGAATAAACTTATGTGTAGAAATTACATGCCAGGAGGTGGACAAATCATTCATGTCCACACCCCCCCCCCCCGCCTCCTGGCTCATCAGTTCAATGTGTCAGGAGGCCTTATAGAGGCTTCCTTATAGGGGGCATAATTTGGAAGAACCATTAAAGTAGAGAACCACAGCATGGTATAGTGGTTGCAAGATTGGACAATAACTCTGGACTATTACTCCAAGGTTTGAATCCCCATATAGCCTTGGAAATCCACTGTTTGGCCGCAAATCACATTCTCTAAGGGCTCATCCAGACAGGGCCCGTAACGTGGGAGCTCCCACAATTTTTACTAGAGGCATCCAAACAACATCTCTAGTAAAACCAAATTAATTTGAGACAAATCAGGAAAACCCTGCTTTATTTTGAATTAATTTGATACATACTCCATTAGATCCCTGTCTTCCTGAAAGACCTGGGTCTAATGCAGTATGGGCCCTGTGGGGACAGACCCCTCAGAAGTTCTCGGACTGGACTACTGAGAGGTCAGTCCACACAACCCAATTCGTTTTGTCAGAGAAGTGAAGAGGGAACCCCCCTCCCCCTCAAAAAACCCTTTAAAATTAAATAAAAACTTACCCAGCTACCATTAGGCCTTTCAGCATGGTTTTTGGAACATTCCAGTGTAGTGCTAAGTGGGGGACTACATTGGAAGGTTGGTAGCACTACATTGGAATGTTCCAAAACCATGCTGAAAGGCATAATGGCGGCCAGGTAAGTTATCTTCTCTTTTTAGGCCTCTGGGGGTTGGTGCCTCCCCCTCATGATGTGACATTTTCTCATGCCAGGAAGACTGTAGAGAGAAGTTTGTGGTGCTGGAAGGTCTCTCTAGTAAGTTTGGTGACCCAAATGGGGGAGTGGGTGGGTGCCATCTTGCTCCTCTGGGCTTTTCAAAGCCCGAAAAAGTAGGATGGCTGTGGGGACTCACCCCTGAGACTGCATAAGCGATCCCAGGAGTCAGTCCCCACAGGCCCAGCATCTCATTAGACTCAGATCTTTCATAGGAAAAGCCTGGTTTACTCTGCATTAATTCATTTTTACCAGAAGTGTTGTTTTGGCCTGTTTGAATGGGCCTTCTGTAAGGACTTTTCAATTCTGCACCTTTCAAGACCATTGTTCTTTTTTTGCTACATAAATGTACTGTGCCAGTGAAATGAAGACATGGAAACTAATTTGTTTAGACCTCAAAGTCCACAATTATTTTTCCATCATATTTTTTATGAAATTCATGCACAACTTTATGAAACCACATGCAAATAGCATTGTGTAGTTTAAGATTTTAGCACTTAAGATGTCACTTGAGGTTGCTAACCTTGGATTGTGTGTGTATTACAAAAGACTGACCAAATGTTTGCTGCTGCCATACTTCATAGCCCTGAACTACTGTATAGAAAAATGGCACTGAAGTGTTTTCTTCCATATTATTTGCAGAAGATATATGTGTGCTTGAGGAAGGCTCTTCTTGCCTCCTATGCCATTCATTATTTCTATAATACATCTGAAAGGGGTGGTCTGGAGAATTGGGTGTACGTGCCACCAGTATTTCAATGCCACCCACATGTCTTTCTCCTTTTCATTTTAATTGTAAATCAGTGTCTGGTGTCATCAATGGATAGGAGGTATGGGCAAAATAAAGCTTAAACTAGACACAATAGTGTTGCTCTTGGCCAGTCAAAAGGGACATCGGATAATGAGAATTCAATTTCTGTTTAATGGTGCTATGCTATCTCTAAAAGATGCTGGTTGAGTTGGCATACTTCTGGATATAATCCTGAACATGGATTGTCATATTTTTGTCGCCCCCGAGTGCATTTGTACAGTTAAAACTACTGTGTCAACTACATCCCTTCCAATAAATACCTGATTTTACAGTAGTAACTGATGCTTTCGTTAGAGATCACTTTGAATTCTGTAATGCATTGTTTATGGGGTTGCCTTTCAGCAGAGTCTGAAATTCTTCGCTGGTTCAAAATGCTGCAGATTTTTGAATTAGCTGATCAGCTCTGTTATCAGGGCTAGTTAAAAGGAAGTCTGCGGCCCCATCTACACTGCCATATGAAATCCAGATTATCTGCTTTGAACTGAATTATATGATAGTGTAGACTAATATAATCAGTTCAAAACAGATAATCTGGATTTTATATGGCAATGTACATGGGGCCTAAATCTCCCTTGCTACAACAGCTCAACAGGCTACCACTCTATTTCCACTCACATTCCAGAATTCTGATTATGATCTGTAGTGCCCTATGTAATTTGAGTCTAGCCTGTTTGAAAGAGTGGTAATTTCTCATACAAACCTATTTAAGTGTTGAGGAGTGTTCCTTCTGTTAGAGCTTCCTTCCAATGAAGATTAAAGAAGATTAGACTCCCACAGGTAGGCTGAGATTCTTCTATGCAGCAGGCCTGTAGCCAGGATTTTGATTTGGGGGGGAGGGAGGGGGGGAGGTTGAGTCTGAGTGAGAGAGGATCTACCCTAGAAAATCTTTTGCATCGTTATCCCAATACCCCCATGCATATGGGATATATTGAGCAAGGATTGGGGAGTGGTTGCCCTTTTCAAATGGTAGTTGTTGTTTACATGGATCCAGAAAGCACTGAAGGCAGCCAACATCATATCTGGACCAAACATGGCCAACTGTGCATACAGGACAGGCAGGGATTGGGGAGTTGCAGTGCACCTTATGCTGAGGGCATTGAACCAAGGCAATGCTGGATCTGGACTAAACTTGGCACATTGAGCCAATGTGCCCAACTGTGCATAGAGGCAGAGATTGGGGAATGATTGCCCTTTTTCAAATGGGTGGTGTGACGGCATCCTCTTTGGCGCCTGGGTTGTCGGTGCACTCCCTTCCTTTCCCGGCACCAAAGGCTGACACTAGGGGCACCGAAAAGTAAAGAGAGTGCACCAAGGGCCCAGGCACAAACAAGGACACCACTGTGCCACGTACCAGTAAGGCCTTCTCGCGGACCAACCTGAGAATTTGGGGGCTACATGCCTGCTATGCAGGTGGGTCTTCTGCAATTGATTGCTAGAAACAGACCAAGGTTTTAAATTTATGTTCTGAACCTTTTTATATTTGAAAAAGACTGGCAGTAAATACACTTATTTTGTTTCTTTGCAATAAAAAACAAGAGTTTGTTGTACAGGATGAGCTGAAGTAGATGCTTATTGGTGAAGAAGAAAGAAACTAATTTATCACAATCTGAAAAAAAATCTTGCCTAATTTTTTCATCACTATTATGAAGCAGTCACAATAAAAAGGCCAATTTCTTCTCCTATTTCCTGAGAATGTGTATGTATGTGCCTTTAAGTCACCAGTCAACTTATGGCAACTCAGTGATTATCGTAGTGTTTTCTTAGGCAATGAATAATTTTGCCAGTTCTTCTAAACTATAGTACCTGACAGAAAAAAATGTTTTTTTTAAAATTTTGAGAGTCTTTGCAGTCCCTGGAGCACCGGACAATAAAACTTGAACTCACTACACTTGCCTATTCATCAGTTAGCATTTTAGCTGATGGAGCTATTGACATGCCCCATCAGCTACTTCAGCTTTCTGCTATGTTTGCTGAAGTTTCCAACAATATATCTAAACTCAGCACCAATATACTTAAACTCTTTCTTGACTGTGGTTGCTTTTTAATGAGCTCTTACTATGTTTTGAAACTTTTTAAAAATAGTCTTGTCCTGGTACAAGATTTAAACTCAATTTCTGTCAAAATGTTAATTTTGTATCATCTTAATTGTTCATCACACTAGAGAATGAATCCACTTTAAATCTGGTTTCTGCCTCCAGCAGAATTCTAGGGTTTGTAGTTTAGTGAGGCTGTTAAAGGCTCCTCCCTAAACTACAAAGTCCAGAATTCTACAGGAGTCAGAAACCAGATTTAAAATGGATTCATTCTCTAGTGTGATGAGGTCATTAGTTATGACAACAACTGTATTTTTGCTTTTCAACTTTTGGTAGTACTTCGTTCACTCCAGGCCCGTATCCAGGATTTTGATTTGGGGGGGGGGGGGGCTGAGTCTGAGTGAGAGAGGATCTACCCTAGCAAATCTACCCTAAACAAGACTGCGCCGAGGGCCCAGGTGCGGACAAGGATGCCACCTTGCCACGTACCAGTAAAGCCGTTTCGCGGAACACCCTGAGAATTGGGGGGGGGCTGAAGCCCCTCAAGCCCCCCCCCCCCCCACGGCTATGGGCCTGGTTCAATTTATTCGTAATAACCTTTTTCTTATGAAACAATAACATTTCCAGTCATTAAGTCCTGATATTCCTACTAAATTTTTTGTCAAAATGAATAGGCTAAGTTAATACACTCTCTGCATGAATTGAGGGAAGAGCAAATTTCACTACTGTTTAATTCTTGTGAACTGGCCCAGCTATTCTTTTCATGAATTATCTGTGCCCCCCCCCACTCACTGCTGCTCCCAGTTGCCCCATCTAGAAATGTGGTTGCCAGTCTAATGTGGAAGATTATCTGCAAGGCATGCCCATTGAAGGGGAATGGTGGGAAATTCATGGCAAAAAAGAAAGCACTCTCAGAGCACATAGTAACACTATGGCATTTGCTGCCACAAGATGTAAAGATGCCTACTAGTTTGGAATCAAACAAAATTATGGTAGAAATAATATCAGTGGCTCTATATTATTTGGTAGCACTTCGTTCACTCCAGGCCCGTACTAAAAATAGTACGACTTGACTGAATATTAGTTGCTGGTAAATGTAAGCATGAGACTGCTATTGTGCTTAAATTTTCATGTGGACTTTTTATAGAGAAGGTGGATAAGATAGACTTTGATCAGATACAGGATGATGTTACATTTTTTTGTTTCTTTTCATTCAGATGGAAGATGTCATTGCCCGTATGCAAGATGAGAAAAATGGGATTCCAATTCGAACAGTTAAAAGTTTTCTTTCCAAAATTCCCAGTGTCTTCTCCGGTAAGATTCAAAATACACATGAATTGTTTCTAATAGTTATATATGGCCAATGATAGATTAGAGAATGAGCTTTAGTGCCAAGTGCCAACAACTGGTTGTCAATAAAGATCCCGGTCATTAGACACAGAAATGCTGGACTAGATGGGCTATCTCTTATGTTCTTATGTTCTAGTAATCTATATATTGAGATTATGGCTCCAACTTTGAGTGTTCAATAAAATTAAGAGCAAGACCACTGTGTATACATACATTGGTATATTGCATGGACTTGGGAGTCTACAAACCCATGCTGCCTACCAGCCATGTATTGTGGCCTATAGTGTGCTTGAACTGATCCCCCCCCAAATAAGGCCTTTTACCTTCAGGTGTGCACTCACTGTTTCCATAGGGATTTGGTACTGGGACCTACTGTGGATATAAAAAATGTGGGCCTTATTAAATAGTAACATGAGCATGCATATTTCAGTGTGTCTGCATTTACATCGCCACTATTGAGCAGCACGCTTCCCATTATTGAGTGATTTCACAGCTATAATGTTTTAAATTGTGAGACTATATATGGGATACAAATATGAATATCCTACTGCAATTGTGGATAATGTTTTAAATTGTTGGGTAGAAAACGAACACCCAAAGGATCATATGTAAAAGCATAAATTTTGTCGCTTATTATCTGGAAATAAACTTTATAACCTTTTAGATTTCCAGTGGTCTCAAGCGTCAAAGTAATTCCATAGATAGTGACAGATTCTGATCCTGGTTTAGCCTTTGGCTTCTTATGCAGTGGAACTAAAAGCTCCATCATGCCCCACTTCCTGGTTAAAACAGATGTTGGGAAATCTGTACTGACAAGTCAGAATGTTGTTTACCCTAGTGCTCATGAAAAACATATGTTGCACCATTTGATTTCCCCTCAAGTGCTGTGGAATTTATATCTTGCAGAATCAAACAATATTCATTCATGCAGGTCTGTGATCTTCACCCAATGGTCATTGAAGAATATTATTTTGAGGCTTATATTGGCCTGGTACATTTGCTCTTCTTTTGGGTTAAAGCCCTAAAGACAACAATCTTTGAGTCAAAGTCCAAATATGTAACATGCCACTTTTGCTCTGTTTTTAAGCAATTCAAATGGAAGTGTCTGGGTTTCCAATCCAATCTGAGATTACTACATATAAGAAAGTAGGCCTGATCCATTCCTTTTTTCTCTAATTGTAGATTCACACCCTCATGTCTGCCATTGGTCACATCCATCTTACTGGATAGATGGATTTTATGCCTTTCACGACATTTGGCCCATTATTTACATAGCACCAGAGACATTCATACTATTTTATGAATACATAATGATAAATATAGAGCACAAGATTTTTTTAAAGGGTTAATGTCTAGATTCTGGGCACCACAATTCAAGAGGGATATTGACAAGCTGGAACCTATACAGAGGGCAACTAAAATGACCAAAGGTCTGGAGACCATGCTCTATGAGTGTTGGCTTCAAAAACTGGGTATGTTTAGGCTGAAGAAGAGAAGTTTGAGAGGAGACAGGATAGTCATGTTTAAAAATGTGAAAGGAATTTAAAAACAAGAAAGAGGGAGCAGGCTTGTTTTTTGCTGCCCTGGAAACTAGGACTTGGAGCAATGGGTACAAATTACAGGAAAGGAGATTCCACTTGAGTATTATGAATAACTTTGAGACTATAAGAGCTGTTCAACAGTGGAAGTCTCTGCTTTGGAGTGTGGTGGATGTTCCTTCTTTGGAGTCTTTTAAACAGAGGTTGGATGGCCATCTGTTGGAGATACTTTGATTGTGCTTTTCCTGCATGACAAGGGGTTGGACTGCATGACCCATGTTGTCTCTTCCAACTCTGTGATTCTGTGATTCTATGATTCTATGAAAGGATTTGATGGATGTATGATAATTGCTGGAAGCACATTTCTTTTCACAGAAAGCCATGATTTTGATAATGCTGGCATTCAAAGAAAATTTAATTATTTGAATTCCATTTTATAATAGGGTGATAAATTGACATTGACCCTTTAATCATTTTCTTTAATGCTAGAACAACAAGGTAAGATCATGGACCACCTATTTTTTATCCAAATAAAAATGAGGAAGACTCCCAGACATCTTCTTTTTTCAGTTCTTATGAATATGTTCTAGTCCAGTAGACAGAACTGTGCAATGCATTAGCAAAACACACAGAGAAAACAAAAATAATTGCAGACTATAGCCATTTTGGGGGGAAACGTAATCACAGATGTAACACAACTTATTATTAACGAGTCCAATAATGCCTAGTATTCTGAAGTGACAATAATTCTTTTAATTGGCTGAACTCCTATTTAGAAAATATCAAATACTATTTGACTTACATTTTACTGTATCAAACCAAAGTGAGGATAGTTGGCAAATACAAGTTGAAAACTATTGGACTGACTGGAAAATAACCTCTAGTGGACTTTGTGTGAGATTTGGTGTTAGTTTCATTGATAGATCTGAGGCCTTTTCCATGCCTTTCCCCCAAATTCAGACTTTTGACACTTGGAAGTATAGTTCCAGGGTGCTTTAAGTCACCTAAATTATCTGTTATGATTTTACTCAAGAAAATTTATTTCTGTTGTTGTTTTAGCTTGTCTGTTGTTGTTTTAGTTTGAGGAAAGCCTAAGTATGAAGAAACAATTGTGCTGATATTTAGAACTCCTTTGAATATTTCAGTGTGCAGAGCAGAGAGCTGCAAAATATTATGAGCAAACCCTCAAGCCTCTCAACCAGTAATAGCATTTGAGCACTGCTGCTGCATTTATTTAGAGTCTGTGTCATCTCACTGCACATTAATGCATGCTCCAAAGACTAAAAACACAGGGACCTTGTGAGTCAGCCATTGACACGGAGGCACATTCTCTGTTTCTAGGTAAAGGGTGCATCTTGGTCTCCCTGCCATCTGTTCCCTATCTCATGACGTATACGAGGCAGATAGATCTCTGTTGGCTGAGTCATCTTGTTGATGGTGCCCTGTAGATCCCAGTCTGTTTCACTTTGATAAGTGCTTCCCACATTAAACCAAGGGCATGCTGTTGGGTCAGTAGTCATTTGAGCACCAGGTCAGCCTTCATACAATATTTCCTTTCTTCCTTCGCTGAGGAAATCAGGATCAGCTTGATGCATGAATATTTGAGCATCTTTTAGGCTTAGCTAGGTGGATAGTTCCTATTTGGAAAATACTTTGAAAATAATTAGACATGTCTATATGTTTTCATATCTCTGCTGAGAATTGGTGTTATATGTATCCAGTAGGGCTGTGCAATTTATTCATATTTTGTCAGTTTTGTACTTCTAATGCAATATCTGGCATGCGGGCATGGCCCATACCAAAAAAACAAGAATCAACACTTCAGTCTGGTGTTTCTTTGTAAGTTGTGTAACTTTCATAAGTCTCTGTGATGCAGTTAAAATTCACAGAGCAACCAAGCACTATACGCACTACAGAGGAGGCAGACTCATTGCCATTGGTCTTTCAATTCCCGAGCATGACAGTGCAGGCTCCATTCACGATTGGGAAGGGATCCAGGCAGGCAGACACCACAGAATGAGAAGGGACGGGAGACCATTCGTTGGTTTGCACCGAAGAAGAGAGAAGGAGACCAGCTGGGTTGAACTGGAGAAAGGAGAAGGAAAAGGGAGACCACTAGCTGAATTGCACTGGAGTAGAGAGGAGAAGGAGACCATTAGCTGGGTTGCACTATGGAAGAGAGCGAGAAGGAGACTATTAGCTGGTAGCTGGGTGCTGTTTGAGTTTAGCTGGGGAAAGAGGAGAGAAAAGCTAATGTGCATGTTGTTTCATTCAGAGAGAGACGCAGTCACTTGCAGAAAGGGGCTTGTTAGGCACTTTTAGCCTTTTGAGTTTTATATTATAGCTGCATTTTTGGGAATAGGGTTACTGCCTGCTGGGCTATGTTGCTCGCTGTCAGAGAAGAACACAAACACCTGTTACACTCTAACAAAAGTTGTGGCAAACATTTCCGGCAAAACAGAATGCAAACACTAGAAAAGCATTTCCCGAGTTACCGGAATTTGTGCTGCCCCCCAATTCTTTGTGGGAAGAGGATCAGATTTATGAAGTTGAATACTAGGGAAAATAAAAAAGGATTTTTGTTTGTGCTGAGAAAACTGTTCTTGAAGTTCAGTTTAACAATTTTAAGTTTTTTTCCTGGGACTGCCAAAGTTTGGTCAGGGTGGGAATAAGGCATCAAACCGTAAGATGGTTTGGAATTTTGACTGCCTGCTCCTTTGCTTTTCCTGCTCCTGACTTCTGGACAGACTGAAGCATGTCCTGCTAGAGGGTGAGGCAGAACCAGGACCCATCCAGTGCCTCATTTAGGTTGACAAACATTCTGAAATTTGATGGGCTTGCTTGCAATGGTAAATGTGCCCTGTCCTCCAAGTATGGCCAGTGGCCACTACCCCACCCCACTCCAGCCAGCCATGGCAGCTTTAAAAGATTAATTTTTTTTTACAAAAAATTAAAAATTCCCCAAAAATCAGGGGATGTGCTAATTTTTCTGAAACCTGGGGGGGGGGGGGTGTGTGCACTGATTGTGTTGTGTAATTTTAGAGAAATTCAAGGACATAGATCTTGTAGCTTGGTTAAAAAAAGGGGTTTGGTAAAAAAAACACCTTTAGAAATTCCCCAAAAATCAATAGATAAGTGAAACGTCCTCAAACTTGGGGGGGGGGTGTTATAGTGTAAAACATGTTCTACAATAGCCCAATAGCTCTAAAATGAGGGAGAAAGGAGCCTGGAAGCCCCCCCCCCTGACATGCACAATTATTTTAACAAAAAAAAATGCAATGTCTTTTGAAACATTTTTTCCCCAATCTCACAGCCCCTATATCCAGTATTTGGCAAATATTACATTTAGGTCAATGCTAAATGTTTTGGCATCAGCAACATACTTTTCCGACTTTGTTCCTCTGTCCATTTTTACAATTGGACTGGTTACCTCATCAATATTTTGCATGTCTATGACTATTTATATATGCAATCTATTTGTGGATCCTTTACTCCATGGAGCTAAGGAGCTAGACTTATGATGTGTGTGCACTGTATAATTAATACACATTGTCACCACTGACTGCCATGGCACGAGTTGTAGGAACTAGACCTATGCTGCAACTGCACTGTAAAATTAATACAGTTTGACATCACTGTGACTGCAAGGGCACAATGTTATTAAATCATATAAGTTGTTTTATAAGGCCTTTAGCCTTCTCTGCCAGGGAGTTCTAGTACCTCACCAAACTCCATATCCCAGGATTCCATAGCATTGAGTCAGAGCAGTTAAAGGTATGTCAAACTGCATTAATTATACCATAGAGAAGCAAGCTTAATTTTGAATATGTTTTAATGGATTTTAATTGTGATTTTTAAAGTTCTGATCCTGTTTAATCCTATTTTAATGTTTGCATATTTGTGTTTTCAATTGTATACGAATGCTTTATGTCAAGTCGCTTTGAGTCCCCAACAACAACAACAACCTTAGTCTACAAAAGCTGCTGCTTCCAGCTTAATTCTCTTACTTGGTATCTAAGGTACATGTCTTCTAGTTACACTGTTTCAAAGGGCATTGTCTTGAAGTGACTCTCATTTAGGTCAGTCTTCAGCATTCTTCAAACTGCAGGATACATATAAAGTCCTGTGCAGAAAAGCACTTTTTCATGATGCCAATATAATATGCCAATTTGAGCCAAAAAAGAAATGTGATTCACAAACTCATAGCAGCTGTTAAAGCAAGAAAAGCTAATCAAAACAAGGAAATAGGGAATCAAGTCAGTGATTTGTTCACATGAGCTTGCTGGGAAGTCAAACTGTTTAGCAGTCAATCAGTAAAATGTTCTGTTATTCCAAATATGGAGAGCAACTCCCATTTCTTTCCTTTTAAATCTGTATAATTTGTCTTTAGGGTCAAACACATACACATTGCTTTTCCTTACTTTTGCTCTGAATTTGATAGGCTGGCCCTCTCCTTAGGTAGCAGCAGAAGCAGTCCTGAGGTGTGTTGAAATCAGATCTCCATGAGACTGTCCCGTGACTCTTCAACTAGCAGAGTGGCTTTAATAAGCACAAGAAATTTAATAAGCACAAGAAATTTAGATTATTAGCTACATATTTCCTGAAGAGTTCTTCTGTATAGATAACGACAGTTCCCACCAAGAGTTTGGTGTGCCTGCTTTGTGGGTTGACCTGTTGGTTTTGGTTGGCTTGGAAGATGCGTGTGCATGAATTTGTTTTATGTGTGCAGATTGGTGCACAGCAACCAACACACAATCTTCACAGAAAGAGGTTCTAATCCAAATGCATGGATATCATGATGATTGTTGGGTTTTTTTTATCTGTTGTAGTCTTTGTCCATCTTCATAGCTGTTTTAACACGTGCCATGCTATCACCCTCCTGTTCTACCGTTGAAGACTTCTTGGGATTGTTCTTTGTTGGTTCCTCCTCTATGATCTTCTCACCATGGGTGACCTTGCTGGCAGTACATGACTCCTGACAATGTCACTCATAGGTTCATTGGAACACACAAGTCCATTCACCACAAGGTGATGATCTGGCAAGGAAGGATTGACTTGTATAAGAAACTACACCTTAAGTTTCTGTTCTTTCTGTGGGATATAGTAGAGGTTGGTGAGGCACTGAATCCATTCTAGGTTTTTGTTACTCTTAAAGGAGCTATCCATAGTGCTGAACCTATTTAGGAACAGTTTCAGTGCCTTTCAAATCTAGATTAAAATCTTTACCACTCCAATACCAATGGACTCAGCAGCCACCACTGATGGAACATGTTGTTGTCCTTTGATACTACTGAACATGATCCTTTCCTTTGAAGCCACTGTTTGGGACTGCACCTGAAAACATTGTTTTCTGTTTTTACAACCTATAAAGCCCCACATGCCTTGAAACCACGCTATTTGAGAAGTCACATTTTCCCATATTAGCTGGTTGAAGTTTTCAGATCTTCCCGGGAAGTACCTGTGGTCCCTCCACCATCAAAGGGATGTTTTGTCGGTACATTAATGATCTTTCTTGATGGCAAATCTCAGATTGTATGATTCTATGCTGGAAGAAATTAGGTTGTTTTTAATTTTGTGTTTCATTGAGTGCCATGTTTATATCCTATAAAAATACAGGATATTAAAGGAAGGAAGGAAGGAAGGAAGGAAGGGAAATAAAGCAAAACAAAGAAAGAAAGAAAGAAAGAACTCTCTGCTTGGTATCAATTCATGAGTGGTATAATAGTTGGATTTGCTAAATTGCAATGAGTTTCTAGAGCTTTCAGTAAAATGCTGCAAGAAATGAATTTCTTGGTTGTAGTTTGGCTACAAAAATGATCAACCCTGACTGCATTGCACATGGGACCCTAGCAAAAGAGGTATTGCTAATACAAGCCAAACTCACAACCATTGAAATGTAATCTTCAGGCTTCTGCAGTTTCAAGCAATTGTGTTCCATTCCACAAAGGGCATAGAGTAGCTGCTTGGCACTGATGCTCTTCAAAACTGCCATGGCAACAGGATTGTTTAAACAACATTGCCCATGATTGGCAAAACAATCCAAGGTGCAGCAGAACAGAACAAAATGTCTTGGGAAGAGAGTCCTGTTTCCCCCTCCTTTCGCCACTACATTTCATAACTGACTTGTAGAGTAACCTTAGTTGTGTATTTGCAGGCAAAGCAGATTGAGAATCTATTACCAAGAACAGTCTGATGCCCAAGGGAGGCCAGAGAAAAGGCATTCCATGAGAAAGAAACACCAAGAGAATTTTGCTAGGGCTATGAGCTCACATCTGGCACTCAGCAGGCCACCTTCACAAATAATATCACTGACATTTGGGAAAGTGAATGTTTTGAGCAACACCCAGAATCTGTTAGCTGACATTACAATGCATTAACTATCACAGTTGCATAAATCGGATCCCAGCATGTAATGTTGGTGCTGATTAGTTATCTTTAAGTGTTAAATAGGAATATGACTATAGTAACCAAATAATGGAATTTCCCTGCTTGATTTATTTTGTTTAGCCTTTATCCAACAGAAGAAGACCTATTGAGGTCACACAAAAAAACCCCAAGCCAAAACACTTCTGTTATTTGCTCTATCACCTACTTGCCATAGAGTCCACATGAGAACTCTGAAAGAATGTCCATATTTAGGAGCAGTTTTTGTGCTGTGTAAATGAATTGCTTCTGAATAGGGAAATTGCATTCGGAGCTCCTAAGAATTGCTTCATATAACTCAGTGTCATGTAACTATTAGAGGTGTGTGTGATGCCAAAAATCTGCTTTGTTTGTATTTATGAAATTTGTGCAAACCCCATTTTGTTTCTAAAGTGTTTTGAAAAATTCATAAGTGGTCCATATCATATCCAATACAAAGTTCCAAAAATGTTGTTAGTATTTTTGTTTCATTATCTCCTATTTGCGCCTGCTGGGGACACTTCTGGGGCTCCTTTTTCCTTCATTTTAGGGCTATTGGGATGACACTTGCTACAATCGTAGCACACATTTATCACTGTAAGCTCCAAATTTCAGAACGTTTTGCTTATCTACTGATTTTAGCTCCCAAGTTTCAGACGTTTTGCTTATCTACTGATTTTAAGGAAATTTTTAAAGTTTTGGCCAAAACATTTTGGATCTACATCAACAGTAGCACCCCTCTGGCAACTTGAGATTTCAGAAAATATTAAAGAAAGTACACACACAAACTGCATTTTGAAGAATTGAAT
This sequence comes from Anolis apletophallus, assembly GCA_030556195.1. Taxonomy (NCBI): domain Eukaryota; kingdom Metazoa; phylum Chordata; class Lepidosauria; order Squamata; family Anolidae; genus Anolis; species Anolis apletophallus. Next base: position 166,781,171 of record JARBWK010000003.1, on the reverse strand, counting down.
TATACTTTAAAAATCAATAGAAAGGAAAGCAAGAAGACTAGAATTAAAATAAAAGTTAAAGGTTTCCCCTAGCATTCAGTCTAGTCCTGTCTGACTTTGGGGGGTAGTACCCATCTCCTTTTCTAAGCTGAAGAGCCAGCATTGTCCGTAGACACCTCCAAGGTTATGTGACCAGTATGACTTCATGGAGCACTATTACCTTCTTGCAAAAGCGGTACCTATTGATCTACTTATACCTGCATGTTTTTGAACTGTTCGGTTGGCAGAAGCTGGACCTAACAGGGAGAGCTCACCCCACTCCCTGGATTTGAACCACCAACGTTTCGGTCAGCAAGTTCAGCAGCTCAGCACTTTAACATGCTACACCACCAAGGGGCCCAAAATTAAAATAGACTAGAAAGCAGATTTAAGAATTTTAAGTTAAAGAAAGCCAAAGGAGGAAAACAAACCTTTTACAAAACTTCAGCAAAAGGCTGTTTTCAGCAGTTCAATTTATTTGTGCTGCTCTGCCTTCATAAATCGGGTTTTAAGTATGGATTTTCCATAATTTTAACGACTCGTGTCCAAAGGTTTGCACAGCCCTAATAACTATGTTGTGCTACAACTGCTATTATCTTATAGCTCTTGTAGTCCAACATATCTGAAGTACTGCAGAATGAAGAAAAATGCCTTAGACAATTATAACTTGCATAATGTGAAAACAATTTGATTGCAATATAGTTAGGCAAAGGTAAAAGTTTCCTCTGACTTTAAGTCTAGTCATGTCCAACTCTGGAGGTTGGTGCTCATCTCCATTTCTAAGTTGAAGAGTCGGGGTTGTCTGTGGACACCTTCAAGGTGATATGGCCAGCATGACTGCATAGAGCACCATTACCTTCCCACAGAAGCGGTACCTATTGATTTACTCACACATGTTTTTGAACTGCTAGGCTGGTTGAACCACCAACCTCACAGTCAGCAAGTTCAGCAGCTAAGTGGATTAACCTGCTCTGCCACCAGGGGGCTTAATATATGTACAATATGTACATAGATATGTTTTCAATTTATCTTTGAATAAGACCTGTTTCATGAATAAGGCCTGTTCCATGGTCTAAGTACCTTAAATTTACCAAATCCTGTCTCATCTGGGATGTTAGGCACGGTTGACGTCTGGATTGTTAGGCAGGGTTGTGAATGTGAAAAAATGTGTTGGTCATACCTATGGTTTCTGGTGGAATTCATCACAAAAGGTAAATTAGCTTGCTAACTAAGCAGTTCATCTAAACTGTCATACTTACATTTGGTCTGCTCAGAGTGGCATAAATGAACAGATCCATTAAGAAGGGGAAAATGGAGCCAAAATCAAACTTGGATGCATGTGCCAGGCCCATTGACGTCAATGCTTCATAGCCTCTCCTCATGCCACTATTTTGCCCTTTAAACATCTACACTTGAGCACAGAATTGCTAAGAATAAATTCTTAAATGCTCTCTCAGGCATTTCCTCTTAACCTTTATAGGCAAATTGGTGGTCTTGAAAATCATACTACTTTTAAAAATGCAATCAATTCAGCTTGATAACTACTGAGCTGTGGCTTTTTATTTGCACAACAGAATGTATGGCCAAGGGGAAATAAGCGGCATTTCCACCAGCAGGTCTGATCATAAATTATTCTGTGAAATGAAATATTATACGTGTATGTATGCCTTTATCCATTTTCAGACATTTTAAACAAAAACATAATGATCTTATATGTAGCCATTTCTTTATTAGTCCCAATCTGTTGGCAGTATTTTGGCAGGCACAATCCCAAGTAACCTTCCATTCTCTCACTTTTTGGCTACTTTCAGAATGTCCCAATCAGGCCCGGATTACCCATAAGGCCACCCGAGGACCTGGCCTCGGGCAGCAGATTTTGGGGGGGCGGCATTTCCGAGCCTGAAGGAAGGGGTGAGGGGAAGTCCCGCTGCCCCTAGGGAGACTCACGCGGCTTCCGCCGCTGCTGCCCCGCTCGCGCGGGCGGGCGCCACTCCTTCCTTCAGTGAAGGGAGGAGGGGAGGCGGGGCGAGCGCGGCGGCGGGGAAGCCGCGTGAGTCTCCCTAGGGGCGGGACTTCTAGCGGCGCCTTCTCCCCTCATGCTGGCAGCGGCTCCGCCCCTCCTCCCTTCAGTGAAGGGAGGGGGGGCAGAACCGGCAAGAGGGAGAAGGCGCCGCTGCTGCGCCGCCCCTAGGGCGACAGACGTGCCTTCCCCTGCCGCCTCCTCACTTGCACGGGAGGCGGCGGGCAGGGGGAAGGCACGTCCGTCGCACTAGGGGTGGCGCGGTGGCAGCAAGGCTTCTCCCGGCTCCTTTTCCCTCATGCCGGCTGAGCTGAAGGGAGTGAAGGGAGGAGGGGCAGACTAGCCCGGCGCGAGAGAAAAGGAGCCGGGAGAAGCCTTGCCACCGTCGCGCCGCCCCTGGGGCGACGGACGTGCCTTCTCCCGCCGCCTCCTCGCTTGCACGGGAGGCAGCGGGGGAAGGCACGTCCGTTGCCCTAGGCGTGGCGGCGGCGAGGCTTCTCCCGGCTCCTTTTCCCTCGCGCCGGCCCCACCCCCCGCAAGAAGCCACGTCCCCTCAAGCGGCCGCAGCCCCGCCCCCGGGGGGGGGCGAGATTTAGAGAGTAGCCTAGGGCGGCAGAAGCCCTTAATCCGGCCCTGGTCCCAATTTCTCTTATCTCCTGCTTTCAACCTTTATCCCTGGCATACTTCAGTTACTACAAATTGAGTTCAAAGTGAGCAATCCCCAGGGTTCAAACAAGATAGGTTCTGTAGGTTTGTCCTTAAGTTGAATTTGTATGTAAGTAGGAACAGGTACATTTTTAAAGTGTAACTCCAGCCACGAAAATATATTGTTTAGCTTTGGATAGCATAGGGAAGGGTTAACAGGCATGTGATTTTTGTTTTGCTGTCTGTGCCCTGTTCAAAAGATTTCGCCTCAATTTCTGTCCCTGTGATAATTGGACAGTTGTGGAATCAAGGATTGGTGATAAAGATTCAGTGGAGACATCTTTTTACAAACATAAATCTTTCAGGAATGAATTTCCCTTCCTAGCGGTATATTTCCCATGCTTCCTGTTGTCTTATCCCCATTTGTAACTGTGAGTCTTTTTAAAATCAGATGTTTGTAATTCAGGGACTGCCTGTATAGACATAGTATGGATTTATGTAAATCAGCAGGAGAGAAGGAGGTCCCTTCCTCACAGCTGAATAAAATCCCACATTATCTGCTTTGATCTGGGATATATGGCAGTGTGGACTCAGATAAGTCAGTTCAAAGCAGATATTGCAGGTTATTCTGCCTTGATATTCTGGGTTATATGGCTATGTAGAAGGGCCCCAGAGAGAAAAGGGAACATCCTTTTTGCTTCCCAATAAGCTTATGTAGGAGCAAAGTGTTGCAGCTTCTTTCCCATTAATAACGTTTGCCATCTTGGACACTCTGGAGTCCCTTTGCCACATTTCTCCTACTTTTTATTTGTGAAATGTTTAAAGGCATGTGATAGGACCTAGATAAATGTAGGTATATAACATTTCAGATTTGGCCTATGATATTTTAGTCTGAGAGCCTTCAGTTAGATATTTGATACAAGCCACTATAGTAAGGGCAGTGTATTGAAAGCTACAATAAAAGGGGATTTTCTGCTTACTGGTAAAGGTAGACTAGGAGCCCTTCCACACAGCCATATAACCCAAATATCAAGGCAAAAAAATCCACAATATCTGTTTTGAACTGGGTTATCTGAGTTCACACTGCCATATATTCCAGTACAAAGCAGATAATATGGGATTTTATTCAGTTGTGTGGAAGGGGCCTAGAATATCTTAAGATACAACCTCACCCAAAAGCTAGTAAACCACCCTGGCTCTGCAGGCTTTTATAATTTTAATTCATTTTAGCTGATCAAATTTTATTATGGTTTATAGGTTTATTTAATATGTGTAGTTAATAACTTTTTTCAATTTTTTTGCTTTTGTTATTATAAGTTTTATGTACTGTTTGATTTGGCTTGTTCACATTATTTTTTATGGCATTGAATATTTGCCATTCTTGTTTGGAAACTGCCCTGAGTCCCTTGGGGGAGATAGGACGGGTCATAAATAACGTTATTTATTTATTTATAATTAAAAGTTGAGTATCCCTTATCTGAAATGCTTGGGACCAGATTTTTTTATTTGTTTGGTTTTTTAAAAAAAATACTGGGATATCTGTATTTGTATATACATACATAACGAGATACATTGCAGTTGGGACACAAGTGTAAACGTAAAATTTAATGTTTCATACACATTTTATGTGCATAGCTTGAAGGTCATTTTATACACAAAATTTCCAGTCATTTTGTGCATGAAACAAAGCTTGCGAACACTGAACCATGAGAAACCAAAGGTACCACCACTTCAGGTGGTAGACATTTTTGGATTTTGGAGTAGATTGTTGTGGGGTTTTTTTTGGAATTCTGGATAAGGGATGCTCAACCTGTATAAAAATGAGCCTTCAAACAAAAAGAAACAACCTAGCACATTGTTTGGATGTGTTAGATCTTGGAATATCAATCCCCAAAGGGCTATTGAAACAGAAAGGTCCCTACCTGTCTGCAGAGAGGCTGCTGTTTAAGCTTTTTGTGCAGAGAGTTCCAGAGACTGGGTTGGCCACTGAGAAGGCCATCTCACTCTTTCCAGATATAGCTGTGAGAGTGATGGGACAGGGAGAAGGGCCTCCACAACAGATTTCAAAACATGGGCAGGTCCATCTGTGAGAACACGATCCTTCAAGTAACCTGGACTTTAGCCACATAGGGTCAAAACAAGTGGGATATGTTGTAGTTATTATTGTTGTGCCTTCCATAGCTGAGCAAGTATTTAAATCCTTGTCTCACAGAATCCCAGTTTGGTGTTCAAACCACCATACAATGCTGATATTGTGCTTATGGTATTATTTGAACAAATTTATGCACATCATTTTGGTTTGTTCTTTCCTTTTCTAGTTGCATTTCTGGAAATTATTATCTTTATTATTCTTTAGAACATTTAGAACAATCAAAGGGCTGATTGTCAAGGACAAGAACTAAAACATAACGCTATAAATAAACATGCAATGAAATGTCAACATCGACCATTTACTATCCCAGTGGTGTACCTCAGGCACAATGCAGCAGTGTAATCTGGTGAATCAAAGAGAACATCTTCAATTCCTTATGAAAATGAGTAAGATCCTCCTACAGCCAAAGGTCCAAACAAATATCATTCCACAGGTTCAGAGCCAGGACTTGAAAGGCTCATAGTCTTAGTAGAGTAAAAGGATTATTATCTGTTCCACTGAATCTAGATTCGTAGATGGTGCACACCACGTTAGCTGAGCTACCAGGTACAGAATTGCTAAGAATAAATTCTTAAATGCTCTATAGGGCATTTCCTCTTAAATAACAGAACAAAAATAATTTAAATAACACAACAAAAATTTGAAATGGACCTGACCTGACCTGAAAGTCAATGAAGGGATTTATGGGGGAAAGAAACTCATGAATATTTAGCGAGATTTTTAGAACAACCTTGTTCAGGACTAAAAACTAAAAGAGGAAGAGAGCACAAATGCAAACCAGCCAGTAGCTGAATTATAGCTATAAAAGTCTGCCATTCTGTAGTAGTCAAAGGGCAAACTAATTTGGAAGAGGTTTAAATAAGCACACAGCATGGAAAGAAGAAGGAGGATCAATTGGGAAATCTCGTTTTGCAGCAGAGTACAAAGTGTGCATGGAGTTTGCCCTTTGTTCAGACATTTGCCATGCTCTGACACAAATCTCTTCAGTTCCATCTCTAAATATAGAGGAACTTCAGAAGATCCTCTTCACAAAAGAAACAAGGGGAAAATTCTCCAAATCTGTCTGCTGCCTTTTGATAGCTACGTTATAAAATTCAAGGGTCAGAAGGAGCAGGCTGTAAAGTAAAGTTTCTAGATGATGAAACAAATTCTATGGGGTTAAATATATTAGTCTGTTGTCAGAAAAAAAAATCCCCAGCAAGACTTATGAGTTTACTGTATATCTTCAAGACTAACAAACACGTTTTGCTGGTCTAGAGCCCATTGTAATAGATACGTATAATTGTGTCATAACTGGAGCAAGTGTTACATTCATTCCACATAAAATATACATTATATACATTTTTAAAGTGGTATTTAAACATGCTCAGAAAAAAGTTTTTAAAAACAAAAGTATAGGGGGAGTAGAGGGCTTTTTTTTTTTTAAAAAAAAAAAAAAAAAACCCTGCCACTGAAGATGTGATTTGTACTAGAAGGGACACCTGCTGATAACAAAAGAATAGGTGAATATTAAGCAATGTATAAAATAATTACATGTCTACTGCATTGAGTTACCAGATTTCAGAGAACCAGCATGGCTGAGTGGCTTAACAATATGTTTGAAGACTTAGCCATGAAAACCCTGAAATCTCAGGGCCTGTGATGTTTCTGATCTGGCAATCCTAGAGTGCATCTACACAGCCGAATTGATGCCGTTTGACTTTAACTACTATGACTCTATGTTATGGAATAATGGAACTTGTAGTTTTGTAACATCTTTTGCTCTTTCTGCCAGAGAGTACTGGTGCCTCACCAAATTCATGACTCCATAGCATTGAACCATTGCAGTTAAAGTGGTGTCAAACAGCCTTAATTCTACTGTGTAAATGCATCTCTAGTCATTGTGGTCTGCAGTCCTGGCAGTCTACAAATGAAAAGAAGGAGAGGAAGAAAGGCAGAGAGAGATACTTTTATTTAAATGTATTACTATTAATCACTGGTACTACAAGAACATGAAGTGTATCAAAGTGGAACTACACAACATTACCGTAGTGTTGAGTTTCATGTGGAATTTTTTTTATTAATCTATTATTTATACTACCACTTTAGTGTTTGTGATCTTGCTCCTGAATCTGACCAATAATGTGGTCAGGACCAACAGTGAAGGAATAATTTGTATTTTAAGGATGCATTAACATTCATCACACAGCTAATTTATAATGTAACTATTAGGTAAGTGATTCGTATGTAATGGGACTTTCTAGTTTATACGCATCACGGCAGCTAACCAGGAAGTAGACTTTCTTTATGGTCCTTGAGGCCAACAATTTGTGTTATGATCGTAATTAATTCTTAATTATTGTACTACTCACTTCTCCCTGTCTTCTCCCCCTCATTTCCTTCCCGCCTTCATTCATCTTCTTCTTTTTCCCGCATTTCTATGGGGAACTGGAAGTGACGCTGCTGCTAGGCATTCTGGAAAGTGTAGTCCTCCACGCTTCTCCCTCCCTTCTCTTCCTCGTTGCTCTGTCTTGCCCCACCGCACGGGCCAACTTCACACACACACACACACACACACGCTTCTCCTCCTTTCTCTCTCTGCACTCTCTCACATGCTTCTCTGCCCCCTCCTCTTTCCTGGTGGCTTCTCCCCCCTCCCTTCTCTTCCCCGTTGCTCTGTCTTGCCCCATCGCACGGGCCAACTTCAGCCCTCCAGGTGTTTTGGACTTCAACTCACACCATTCCTCACAGCCTCAGGCCTCTTCCTTTTCTTCTCAGCCTGGGCAAACTTGGGCCCTTGCTCCCTCAGGATCGGGGTGAGAGAGAGGCAGCGAGGAGCGAGGGGGGGGGCTCCTCCTCCTTTTTTTTGCTGCTTCCAAGAATAGAATACCCCCCCTCCCTCCCTCCCTCCTTCCTATTTGGAGAGTCCCATCTAGAATTCAGTGTGATTTATTCAAGTTTTGGCCTACAACTCCCAGAAATCCCAGCCAATTTACCAGCTGTTAGGATTTCTGGGAGTTGTAGGCCAAAACCATCTGGAATGCGCATGCGCTGGCATACGAACTACTAACGAATTTCGTTAGTAATTAAGTTACATTTTAGAAAATTTTGGATTTTTTTTTGTAAGTCTTTCTATTACTAATTTAAAAAAAATCCCCCCCATTAGATTTCCGATTTCCTATTTTTGGGTTCTAAACCATGCCTAGTAACTATTGGTGGAGAACTCAGAGAAGCCAAAGTGTCCAGGTCATTGGGGGGCCCTGTTGTGGGAGATAATACCTAAATTGATCTTTTATTTGATCAAGGAAGATTTCTTCATATTTTTCTATGTTCGGAGGCTTAGCAATTATGAAGTTTTAAAAGAAGCTGAGGGTTTTTTTTTTAAAAAAAGCATTTAATTAGCAATTGACAGGTCATCAAACATTCCAAATTGAGGTAGTCATCAGTAAAAGTGAAGTAGACATTTCAAATTAGCACACATCCAAATTTGCCTTCAGATGTTCTTTTAATGCCATTTTTTCGCAGCCCTATTGACTCATAAGATTTTAGGAGAGTGGAAATTGCAAATGTCATCTAAAATTGATAATACTTATCTCAGAGCCAATCCATACTTGTTTTATCTTTGTCAGAATTTGCAGGTTTAGCCGGCATGTCTAACAATCTTCCCTGAAGCCTTAGAGCCCTTCTCAAAATAGATTAAATGATTAGTCTGTTAAAGAATTCTCACTGGATTAAAATTAAATTGTTAAATGTTAATTCAGGAGTTATCTAACATACAGTCCAACCTGTCTACATAAGAAAAAGACCATTTTTGGATTCTAATGTTCATTGAATTTGTTGTTGTTCATTTGTTCAGTCACTTCCAACTCTTCATGACCTCGTGGACCATCCCACGCCAGAGCTCCCTGTTGGCCGTCACCTCCCCCAGCTCCTTCAGAGTCAAGCCAGTCATTTCAAGGATATCATCCATCCACCTTGCCCTTTGTTTGCCCCTCTTCCTTTTTCCTTCAATTTTCCCCAGCATAATTGTTTTCATTGAATACATTAAATTTAATAACAGTGTTTATTGAATACATTGAATTTTACATTCAAGTTACATAAACAACTGAAATACAATAAAATAAAAAGTTCAAAGCAGTGTTATGTTAGCAAGGGGCCATTTTAAATATGGATCTAATGCATAACAGGTTGTAGGGAGTTAAGAGACCTAGCTGAAGACTTACATGGTGAAAAGAAAAATTTAGTGGAATGGTATTGTAATTCATTGGCTAGGTGCTCATGCACTCTTCATATGATATCATCTGTGTTTTTCCACAATCCTCTACATTTTTGTCATGACATTTTGCTGTGATGGTAACTCCAGTTGAAATGTTATCTCTGTGGATTGGACCTGATATGGCAGGAGAAAGAAACACACCCATTCATCTCCCACTCCTGTGCTTATTTATGCACATTGCCAGAATAGAGCGGAACTCCCCTCTGGCAGAAGTGGCTGCTTCATGAAAAATCGAATGTTTGTTTTTGACCTTTAGTTTGCTCTAGAAAAACAATTGGTGGGGGAAAGGAGCAAATTTAAAACAATGTTTCCAGTCCTATCAATGCCAAGCTCATATTTAGAAAGAGGACTCCCTCAAGTGGTGAAAGTCATCTAATTTTAAAAACAGACTACCATCCCATTCCCAACTGCACATCTTGCATTTCATGTGGTTTGTTTCACTTGTTTCTTTAGTTCCCAACCTTTAGTCTTTGGACTAGAGCTCCCTGTATTCCTGACTGTTAATCAACCTGACTGGGACTTCTGATAATTGAAGTCCAAAGCACCTGGAAAGGAAAAGGTTGGGACCTACAGAGTTGTATGTTCCTGAAAAAATCCAATATAGCAAAGCATTGCATAATAATATTTACAACGAAATTGTATATGCATACCTGTGTCTATTTTGTGAACTTTGGATTTTTCCTCCAACTTGAAGGGAGATTTTTCCTCCAACTTCATTCATCCTAATTCTTCTTCCACTCAACCCCACTCAACATTCATGCCTCATTGTACATGGGTTAATTTTGGAAACAAGCATATTCCCTTCCTGTTTGCTGTACCAGAGGAATGAACTATAGTTAAATACTCATTCCCCATCTCTTTCTTTATACCAGTGGTTCCCAACCTGTGGGTCCCCAGATGTTTTGGCTTTCAACTACCAGAAACCCTAACAGCTGGTAAACTGGCTGAGATTTCTGGGAGTTGTAGGGGAAAACACCTAAGGCCATAGCTAGGGGTGTGTGTGTTAAGGGTTCTACCTCTCCCCCTAAAACCTGGTTTACTCAAGAATTTTAACTGGTTAGCCAAATTATGAGTAAACCAGGTTTCTTTTTTAACCTGACACATTTCAGGACCCACAGGTTGAGAACCACTGCTCTATACTATTTCCCAAATCATTCAATTACAGTATGAAGCAGAGGACAAAAACACCTCCTCCACTTACCATGTCCCCCCCTAATTATCTTAGAAACTTCCGTTACAAAAAGACAATGTAACATATACAGTTGAATGAATTACTGGTATATAGGACATTCATTTTTCCCTATCGCTCTTAAAGAGGAGTGTGAACCAAACATGTTTGCACACTTTCAAATGTGAGAAAAAGATCCAGCAAGAGCAATAGATAGACAAAAAAAGAATACAGAATTACAGAATATGTTTGGGATGCCATGAAACACTTCAATAGCAGAATTGTGATTATTCATTGAAGGGTAAAGAAGACTGACTTTACTTACAAATCTGATTGCTGAAATTCACATTTCTGAAGCAATTCTGTTAATGAATGGAAATGTTCTCACAGCTTTTCATTATGTGCTGAGAATCTGCTTTCTTTTGATCCTAAGTATTCTTGATAGCTTGGATGCAGGCATAATATCTCAGCTCAGACTGCTACCAGAATACAAGCAAGCAGCTCTAGCTCCATGATCCCTATATGTATGTACATAGATCTAGCCCCATGATCCCTATATGTATGTACATAGAGGAAGTGTGTGGATAGAGTTGCTTGCATGTATTCTAGTTGGCTCTCATATTCAAGTTACTCTTTTTCAATTGGCCTTTTGGGAGGAAGGCAAGAACAGGAGTAGGGTGGCTCAGAGAGTTACATGCATCACAAACTCTATTTCTTGTGAGATAGATGTTGCGATACAAGATGAAAGTCTGGAGAGCAATTGCTCCTTGTTTTTGAAGTTGGCATGCTGAATGAGGAATACAGTAGAAGGCTTCTGCCAGGAATCACTCAAAGCTAGGATTTTATCATACTAGGCAGACACATAGTCATTGCATCTGGACCATCACCAACATTTTTATAGCAAGATGTCCTGTGCATTCTGCTGCTAGTCTGCCTTCTCGCTATGATTCTCGTGTGTCTATCAATAGCTCTCAATCCCACAACATTCCCATCACCTGCTTTGGTGTGGAGGGTTCCTGCTACTTGTATGCCAGCAGTTAAGGCAGTGGTTCTCAACCTGTGGATCCCCAGGTGTTTTTTCCTACAACTCCCAGAAATCCCAGCCAGTTTACCAGCTGTTAGGATTTCTGGGAGTTAAAGGCTAAAACACCTGGGGACCCACAGGTTGAGAACCACTGAGTTAAGGGATATCAGTGAGAGAATTTTCCTCCTCTGTTGCATCCCCTTCACTGTTCCCAAGTTGACCATTTCCCATTTATTTTATGTTTTACAGTTTTATAGTCACTGTTTTCGCTTATTTAAAACTGGAACTGCATAATTGCTCTAAAAAGTGGTGGTACAGGATTTGTGAAAATATGATCATGGGACCATGAATTGGTGCAATTGCTCAATTGAAGAAAGGTACAATAGTGAAACCTCTCAACCCAGTATATATCTGTTGTCAATAACAGTGTGACTGTAATGGAATAACAGATTAACACAATAAAGACTTAGATTCTCCTCTTTAATTTTTTTCTCTAGCACCATGGAATTATACAAAAGCCTGGTTGTTTGTGGAAACTGGGGTGTGAACTAAGTTTTCATATATTATTTCTGTACACTTCTTTTTTGGTAAGGTAAAAAGATAAACAAGTCAGGCATTCACATCTCATTAACTTTTCATATTTGTTATTTAGGAATCAAGCTGAACAGAGAAGAAAAACAGCTGTGTTCAATCACAGGGAAAAAAGAGGAATAGCAGCCTTATTTCCAATCTGCTAACCATTTTGACAGTATTGAACTGAAAAATAGTTTGGAAGAAGGTAGATGTAAAAGTTATAGACAGAGATTAGATCTATAGAGAAGTGAAATTGACAGGTTAGATAAGTAGAGGGAAATAAGGATCACTGTGTCCAAGCCTTCAAAAGAGAGCAAATTAAAAATGTTGCTTATATTGGTGAGAAAGCTTTAAGTTCATACAGAAGGTAGGCAGTTGCAGGTTTCTGAAGCTACCCTACAAGAGCTTTGAAATAATAAGTCAGCTAGCCAATGTACTTTTGGGAAACAACAGAAGTTTTGTGTACAGAAAATACTGGCTATGTTGAAGATTTTTTTAAGAACAAAGGGAAAGAAACAAAACCAAAATAGCATAAATGCAAATAGAATTGTGATTTAATTGGGGACAAAAATAATCAAAAGGATTATGATGGGAAGTGTTTATATGAAGCTTCTAAGCTAGGGCATGTATTCATTTTTGTTTTTTTCTCTACATGCTGTAGCATTTATTGCTATATGCAATTTTAATTGCCCAAGACAAAATGTTATCAGAATGTAATTCTTGCTGTGCCTTCTCCCATTGCTACATTGCCACAATTTATCTTCACTATGGCTGTAAATTGACTTTGGGTTTTTCACAGTAAATGGATGTGATAATTTTCCCCATCAGCCTTCAGCAGTTTTTGTCTAAAACTCCTGAATCCATAAACAATTGAAGACAAAGTATTATTTCTGTGCGAATTCCTTATTAATTCAATTCTATAAATGAAATAAATAATAAATAATCAAAATATAAATGAAATAAATAATAAATCACACATAGGGTACAGAAAGGTAATCTACTTTTATCTATATCTTGTGTGTGTGTGCGCGCACACACAAATGTGCCTATTCCAAAGTTAAATGGAACATGCTGTCTAAAACATGTTTATAGATACTCAGGAAATAAAAGAAAATATTAATTGCTAAAGATCACTAGAATGCAGCCTTCATTATATCACATTACACAGAAAGATAATCTGTTTCTTAGCAACTCTTGCGTGGTATCTTTAAATAGAAGTAATTGATTAGGTTCTGCATGAAAGAAGGGAAAGTAGGGTGAGACAGAAAAAGGTAAGCGGTTAGGTGAAGAGTAAAGCAAGACACTTCGCACCAAATATACAAAATTTCAAGACCACTGTAACTATTTACAGAACCAATTACCCAAAATCTCTCACACACATAAAGTTTGCTAAGAAGCAATTTTGTGCTTTTGCAAGCAGTCATATTTACTCAAGCCTAATATTCACCTTTTTTGGTTAAATCACATAGCTAAAATTGAGGCACAGATTAGATTTGATAGTGCCTTAGAATTGTGTACCTAAACCTGCCTATACTGTTGAGCAAAAGATCCCAGCTGGAGACAGAGGAGGGAGAGGCAGTGATGTATGTGAAAAGGCTGGTGGGAAGTTAGTGGTGGCCACAAAAAGGCTGGTGAGAAGCTGATGGTGACTGAAAAAGGCTGGTGGGAAGTTGGTGGTGCCTGCAAAAAGGATAGTTAGAAAGCCAGGTGGAGGGGCACAGCTTCTCACCAGCCTTTTCATGGCCACCATTGTCTCGCATTACATTCCACAACAAATCCTTTTTTTAATGACCACCTTCAAAATTGAGGTGCACATTACATTTGATGGCACATTACACGCGAGTGAATATGGTATGTCCAATCCTATGTGATAGTGGAACATCAGAAATCCCACATCAAGCAAATTATATCTACAATCCTCTGTGCTTACCATATGGTGCTTCAGTAAGCATTGAGTGATATTCTATGTGACATGGTTTGCTAAACATTATTAATATCAATTATTCCTCTCCTACTCTAATATTTTTTTCCCCTTGAAGTTGAACTGAATGGTTTAGAAAACCATATTTTCCAACACCTCTCAGGCTAAATCTGGACAAGAATAACTGAACAATATCAGAGTGTGGTGAAAAGCAGGCTGTCCCATTTTTCTGATAAAGAAACCCCCAGGACTATGTTATTTCAGTTTTATATGGTTACTAAAGTAAGGAGCAAAGACAGATGACTCATGTCCATGTTAAGTAGCATGAAAATTGGCTAATTTAACCAAATTTGTTCAGTGCACATTTCAAATTCACCTGTTGTTTCACTGACCTCTTGCAGTGTGTTATGACATTTAGGAGATGGAAAAAAACAAGATTAGTCATTAAGCGATGTCAGCCATGTTGCCGGTGAAAAGAAGCAGAGCTTCATTAGGCTGGCCTGAAGCAGAGGGTGTTTGTTTTGCTTTATCCATTAAAGCATTCATGGCTCCTAATCTAGAAAGGCCACTGGAGATTTCTGCAGGCAAGTGCACAGGGGCAGACTATAGCAAGCTGACCTGGGCTCACTGGAGGGGAAACAGGAGTCACAGATTTCAAATCATAGTCCAGACAATAGCATGAACTACAAATGTAATTATTTGCTTATTTTTGCTTTTTTAAACCCAACAACTGATTTAAAAATTAGACTCCCTTCACAGTAACAACAATTTCAAATCCTGTGTAGTTCTTGAAGATTGTGAAGTCAATGACTTATTCCACCTAAATTCTCACATTTATTATTTTTATTTATTTCCAACATTTCTAACCCATCCTTCTCAACCCCCGAGGGGAGGTGGGGGACTCAGGTCGGCTTACAGCCGGCAACAATTAGATGCTGCAACATACAAACAAATATAACAAAAAGCACAACAATTTTAAAAAATAGATAAAACATTAAGTTAAAAACTAATTAAACATTATCAAACCATCTAGCAATTTCCAGTTCAATTCACATGGCTTTTTCATGCAGAAAATAATAATAACAACTAATGCAGCATTAGGAGCATAATTAAATCCTATTACCTGTGTAGAAAATGCTGTGGTGGTAGAAATTATCATTTTATTTGATGCAGGAAACTATTTTTACGCAGAATGGAAGTTTCTATACAGAAATGTAAACTACATGCAACTCTTGTGCAAAATAAATCCCATCTGGTAAGAAATCTTGTCTGTTACAAAATGATGGAGAAACATGTTTTTGCAACTATTTCATTGAATATTCTTTCCATTCAAAGCAGGCCCGTAGCCAGGATTTTGATGGGGGGGGGGGGGCTGAGTCTGAGTGAGAGAGGATCTACCCTACCAAACCTTTTGTATTGTTATCCCAATATCCACATGCATATGGGATATATTGAGCATGGTGATCAGATTATGATACAAATAAACAAGAGTGCTCTGAGGGCCCAGGCGTGGACATGGATGCCACCGTGCCACGTACCAGTAAGGCCTTTTCATGGACCACCCTTAGAATTGGGGGGGTTGAAGCCCCTCAGCCCCCCCCCCCGGGCTACGGGCCTGATTCCTAGTCAGAGCATGGCTACCAGTGTCATGAAGCACTAAAACTAAGTATTTGAATGACAAAACAAGATATGGGAACTGGAAAGCAGTAACCTAAAACTAAAAAGCTGGAGGAAAGGCTTCCATTTAAGGTCCCAGCTAGCATGTAATCTTGGTAGTTAATGAACCAGTGGACTGATTGAGAAGTAGAGCGATACTGGGATGTGGGGGAGCAGTGCTCTTCCATTGTTTGCCATACTTATAGCCTCAGTTTATCACCAGGGAGACAAAGCATGCAATTAAAGAGGCTCCTGATTCAAATCCTGATCAGTCAGGCTGGGACACTGTAGTTATACACATATGTCCATCTCTAGTAGTAGCATGTCCTGGAATGCCAGTTGAAGTTACAAAGGATTTCTCTAGGTACTCATCTTTACCCATTCCATGTTGGCATATGGCATCTTCCTCAGTACAAAAGTGTGATGTTGCATTCGTGATTTTCAATATCAAGACACTAAATGCCATACATAAGGAAAAGGGAGAGAGAGTAGATACTGTATTCTTGACATTGTATCTATTTTAGAACTGTTGTTTTAGGTTGTGATTTTAATGTTTTATCCACATGTTGTAATGTTGATTTATCTGCTGTAAGTCGCCCCGAGCCGGATGGGAGTGGCGACTGATAATTGTGAATAAATAAATAAATAAATATACTGGAACCCATTGTGTGATATGATGTGGGAATGATAGCTACTGATGCTCGAGCTAGAGATACACATTTTCTTTCTGTGTTTCTTATTTAATCCCAAATCACTCGCCCAATAATTATTTAATTTATTTTTACAGTAACAAAATTGTGCTTATCAAAATAAAACAAATAAGCAATCTCTCTGCTTCAAATAAGATCTTCAATTAAAGCTACACAAAAAGCAAGGATTAGAAATTAATCTGGGACTAATTTAGGGTCCTTCTACACATGCCTTAAAAGTCAGAAGAAACCGAGATTAAAAAGGGGGTGGGTAAATGACATTTTCCCAAAAATGTGCACAGATTTGGGTTAACAGCTGAAAAGCACATGCTAAAAAGGTGTGCTTAAAACCAGATTCCAGCTAAAAATGTCCATGCTCACATGACTGTGTATACTACCAATCGTGGAAAACATGTGACTTCATTTGTATAACCTGGTGTGGACTACTCCAGCACATGAGCACATCTTAAAGTCTCAAAACAGCTGATCAGAGCTGTCAAAAATGGAGCCACAGACACACAGGTGGCTAAATGGAAGCACAATTAGAAAGCAATTACCATCAGGACTCTCTGCAACTATTCATTTGTTCTGATTTTTATGATATTAAACAGATCTTGAATTTATAGTTGGATGAGGAGAGAAAATAAGAAATCCAGTTGTGTATACATTTAGGTATCCACATGAGCTCATATAAGGTTCAGCACATCTTGGATAGAATTTTTTTAAAGGTGAACTTCCACCGGATGTCCCTCGTCTTTCATGCAGATTTCTAAAATCTGCTACAAAAGAATTTGTCAGGATGGTGGGTTACCATTTACCAAGATTGACAGGTCTGTGTCTGGACTTGCTGTCAGGTTCTGTGATTAATTTTTTTTGCACCAATTATTTGATCTAGATTTTGACACTGTCTGGAAGTGTCCTTAGGAAACCTGTTGAGGTGAAGAGAATCCAACTATTTTTAGAGGCAAAGGTTAATTCAAATGATAGTTATAATGAGGAAGCTATTACTCAGAGGGAAAGTTACATGGAGAGTACTTTAGAATTGTGATAGGATGAATAGATCCATGAAAAATGAGGCACATGTTACATGAAGGACATCACTGTTTTAATCCTGCATCATGCAGAATAGTGGTGCCTTACCAGCACTAAAGAGTTATCTCTGGAAATAACTCAAAATAGCTATATAAAATCTGATGTCTATTGTATAATGAATCTTGGCACTAGAGAGAGGAAGTGGTTGCCACTGGCAATGATAAACTGCAGAACAGCAATGTTTCTTTTGTTCCCATCATTATGGCAATGTTCTATGCCAGCTTGATTTAGCCTAAAGCTTAGAAGTGTTACTTTTTTAAAATGACAACTTCCAGAATTCCACAGCCAGCATGGTGGTACAACTGGTCATAGCTGTTCTCATGCATTGATGTGCACATTGCTGTAATAAGATGACATCATGGTAGAATACAAGCATTTCTTGCAAAAATATGATCAAGGTTCAATCTTTGGGACCCTTAGCAAAGAGTGAAAGGTAATGGGAAAGTTCTCTGCCTGGGACCCTGGAGTGCATTTAAACTATAGGACTGATATAATTTGAGGTCTCTTTACCTGCCATGGCTCAATGCTATAGAATCATGGGTCTTCTAGCTTGGTGGGACACCAGCATTCTTTAGCAGAGAAGGCTAAAGATCTTGTGAAACTACAACTATCATAATTCCACATCACTGAACAATGGCCATTAAAGTGGTCTCAAACAGCATTAATTCTACAAGGTAAATACCTCTGTAGAGAGATGTGTCTCAATATAGTAGGCTGGATAAACAAAAAGGCTAATACAGTGTTCCCTCACTTAATGCTGGGGTTAGGTTCCAGGGCCTCTCGCAATAAGTGAAAAACCACGATGTAGGGATGCTCTATTTATTTTAATATTTATACATTATTTTAGTAGTCATACACTATATTAAGCCTTTATAAACTTAAAGGGAAGGGAAGGAAGAAAAAGCCCTTCAAGGCTGGAAGGAGGACTGAAAAGGGGAAGTGTCTTGGAGAGTGGTGGCGGCAGCACATCCCCACAAAACAGCAAAAATACCATGATATGTATTTAAAATTAATATTTTTTGAAATCTGAAAAAACAGCGAGTCTGCAATAAGCGAATTGCGAAGTAGCGAGGGAACACTGTATAGTATAAAACCATATTTCTATGTTATAAAGAAGTAAGAGAGCACATTTCCACTTTTTGAAACCCTGGGTATATAGTCTAGCAGGTAGGGAATAGGCATATCTACACTGATTGTTTAAGGCTGTGTGAGGGCCAATCAGTTCGGCAGTGGCTAAATGGGTCCATCCCAACCCAGGGCAAGGCTGCCATAATGTGAACTTCCTCTGGATTAAACTAACTCAGGAGAAAAATACTGAAGTAGAATTAGGGTTGTCCTCTGAGTTTGGAGTTGCCAAAACATCGGGGCCAGTTCCTAAATGGCCTAATAGCAGCTGTCCTGACACCCATCCTTCCGGGCTCAGACAATCCAGGGAAGCAGGATGGCAATCCATTCACATCCTCCTTCCAGAAGGAGATACAGTAAATTTGCCTTCCACGTGTCCAATCTTCTTACTGAGGGCAGATTTACCATATCCCCTTCCTTTCCATATCTCCTTAGCCACTGTCTCCTTAGCCACTGTCCACTGCTTGACATCTGCTAGTGCTACCCAGGGAACAGGTATCTCGGTATGTGGCAATGATTAGCAGCCTCAAAACAGGGGGGAATTGTGTCCCCTCCAGTGCCCCAACCCAGTGACACTAAACTGTGTGTGGTGCAGTTGGGTATTGGGAACCCCCTGCTGCCTCCAAGGCGTCTTAAGGAGTTCCTGCGTGTCAGTCCACCAAGCATGTGCAATATATGTGGCATAAAGAGATGCTGGATTAACTCTCCTTGCAGGGTCAGTGTCGATTTCGCAGTGCTTCTGAAAATGGTGACTGGTAATTAGGCCTTTTGGCTAGTAATCTCTAGTACCAATGTGTATGGGATGCTGCTTTTGAGAATTGCCTCAACATTGCAAATGTGGCTATCCATACAAATGCAACAAATCGAAACATCCTCTGGTGACTAAAACACCTTAATTTAAGAAAATTAAGAGTTGCAATGAGCTGTTCCTATATTATGGAAGAGGCTACTGATGTGCAAATTGCATGGTGTTACTGATACGTTTTAGAGAAAGAGATTAGTTTAGCTTGTGTGTGGGACATAACTTGCAAAGAAAGAGAGAGACGTGAAAACATACTGCTGTTGTGACACCTTTAATGAAGGCTAATCAAATCGCCTATGTGACAGAGCCTACTGTTGGCTTTCCCAGTTCTACCTCCTTTATCTCCTCTCTTTTTCTTGATTTACTTGCAATCGAGAAAGTTTCACTCCATTTATGCATTAGAGTAGAATCACCTCCAGGGAAGAAAGAGGCTGTTTTGCACAAGTTCTGACAATAACAAAAAAATTTTAAAATCCCACTTTAGAGCTAGAGAAAAAGCGATTGTACTTATTTTTAAAGAAAAAAACTGAACCAAACACATTTTTTTGTACAGGTATCATTTAAAAATATTTCTTAACAAGAAAGTACTGTTTTTCCTTTGGTGGTAAGAGAAGTAACATAAACCTAGTCGAGGAAGGCATTCTTGAAAACAAAATGGAGAAAGAAGCAAACCAAGTTCAACTATAAAGCGTATCCACACTATACAGATACATCACTTTGACCCCACTTTAAATGCTGTTTCTCCATTCTGTGTAATTTTGGGATTTCTAGTGTGGAGCACTTTGGATTAGTAGTCCTGCAATTTGTACTTTTGGAGGTCCTTCAAATTCCCTAGTGTTAAGCAGGTCGTGTTGTAAAGGAGGAAAAGTGGGAAGATTGTATGTTTTTGGTATTTAAATACTTCTTAATCTTGTGATCTTTTGTTTTAAACTTCTGTTTTAAATCAAAGCATGTTTAACTGTATTTTAACTTTTGTACTGAGCATTTTAAAATTGTATTGGGATTATCTCTTTTGTCTTTTACAGTTGAACTGAATGTTTCATTTGGACACACACACTTATGTTTATCTGTGTTTCACTCATTGCAAAGTCTAAAGCTGGTTCTACACTGATATATATCCCTGTTTCAGGATGCAGATTAACTGCACTGAACTGAATTATATGGCAGCGTAGACTGAGAGGGGGGGGGGGGGGAGTTGAGGGAAGGAAACTATTTCCCCAGTTTTTGTTGGTTACTCCCCCTCCCCACTTCTCACATCATAAACCAGGGTTGTTTCCATGACGAGACATGGGTGGGAGGAATAACAGAAAATAGTTTTCCTTCTTCAACCCATCTTGCACCCCCATAAAATGAAGTATCCTTATATCTCTAGCACCCCCTGGGGGCCTGTGCCTGGATAATAGAACAGTACTCTGGATTATATGACATTGTATATCCAGCATAAATTAAATAAATTCTGAGAATATCTGGAAAATATGTACTTTTATTAAATGTCTTCAGAAGCTAGAAAACATAATGAATACACATGTTTATATTTTTCAGCAGAAAATTAATTCGATACAATTCATTTTGATTAAATCATCACTTCTTAAAATAGGGGTGGTCAAGGCAACTGTGAAGAATGTGGGGGGCAAAATGTACCCTCCAAACCTCTGTGGATCTTCTATTGTATTTTGAGTGCTCTGGAAGGGATATCATCTCATTTCTAGCCATGTGACCATTTGGGACCCTTTTGTCTTCAGTGTTTAGGTGGTTGCAGCAGGCTCTGGCAGTACATCAATCACATTATCACACCAGGGCTTTAAAGCGAGCTGCCCTGCATTTCTACAGAATTCTGGGGAAATGTAATTCAGGGCGGGCCTTTTGAATTCTGAGCTACCAAGTTCCTCACCTTCCCAAACTACATTTCCAAAAATTCTCTATCCAGCAGAAATGCGGGGCTGCCCACTATAAAGCCCTGGTGTGATAATGTCAAAAGTCAACTACTGCAATTTTGGCAGCATTTGTTTATTTGGACTGATTTGAAAGTAAAAAGTCAACCCAATTTTTTGGGTATTTTTGTAAAAAATAAGGTGGAGGGATTGGAGGATCACCAGGCAGCTTTGGTGACTAAAACAATGTGGCTCAGGGACCAAGTGCATCCTGTGGACTGCATTTTCTGATACCTCTTCCAAAATTTTGAACAAACATAACTTCTTTATATAAAAGCTATATTGTATTTTTATTCTGATTAACAACATAACTTTGGGGCAGACTTTATTTTTCAAATATTCCAACTCAAAAGCTTTTATAGACAACACTATCATGTAAAAACATAGAAAAATCACATTAAAAATTGTGTGTTTTTTCCATGCCAGATCTCATGGCTGTAGATAATTCTAGATTAACACTGAAATTAATTAAAGCTGTTTTTAAATCACTGACATTTAACTGTAATCCAAGTAAAAACTGCTTAATTTTGAAATGTTGCCTTACTAGACAATTTTATATAATCACTTTAGTGCTATGTAGATGAGCATTAAATGTGATAACAGTTCAGTTGGAGAAATGAGTTGTAACAGATTTTGATAATCATAAGTATTTGTAAGAGGAGCTCCGATATAAATGCACTTCTTGTTCCCTATGCTGCCTTTCTTATTGAAAATATAGACATTTGATTAGTATAAATGAATCAAATGAATTGGCAATTTCTTATAACTCATATATGGAAGAGGGCCATGAAAATATCTATTAATTCACGTATGATACTCCATTTTGTGGAGATATCATGGCAAATGAAGATGTACACCATAAATGTTGCTTTCCTGGTGTCACTCTGTGATTAAGTTTATTACACCAGATGAACTGATCTGTGAATTATGGTTTTAAGAGGACTTGCCAACAGCTTTTTGCCAAATATATGGAGCTTCTCTTCCTATGTTTTGCTTATATATGACATGTACTGATTTAAAATATCAATGATATCGAAAGATCTGGTAATTGAAGGCCCAAACAGCTGGAGGGCCGTGGTTTGAGTATGCTTGCCATAGCGGATTTGGATTTTTACCACACACCACTGAGCATATGCAGGTTGCCAGAGCACAGTGGTGAGGGATAGATAATATGTATAAGCAGAAAGATTAACACTAGAGATGAAATGTTAAAGTAAGGTAGGTTGTATTGAACAATATGTATCTGCTGCAAAATACACAATGTATCACAAATGTATTGAACCATGATAAAACAATTATATATACAGTGTGTGTGTGTATATATATATATATATATATATATATATATATATATATATAAATAAGTTTTCTAAGGAAATTATTTTGGTTTTTTAAAATGTTACTAGAATTTCAAACATGACTGGAATCAAGAATATAGTTTATTAACACATTAATTTTCTTTCTAGGTTCAGACATTGTTCAGTGGCTAATAAAGAATTTGTCTATAGAAGACCCAGGTAAATGCATTATTTTAATTTATTGAACACCTTTGTCTTGGTACTTTTGGGTAATTATTTAAAATTGTTTTTCTTCATGATATTATTATTAAGAGGCACAACAATATTGAAAAACAAAACAGAAGTCCCAAACATCAGGAAGACCAAAGGTTGGGAACCACTGTTCTAGACAATCCGAAACAAGTCCCCAGATGAGTCTGTCAGATTTTTCATAGTTTCAGAGGGAAGCTTTCACAGTTGGTGAATACAGTAGGACCTTCACTTTTATGGATGTTAGGAAAAGTGTGTGTGTGTGTGTGTGTTTGTGTGTGTGTGTTTGTTTATACATATACATACAGTACATATATATATTCTGAGAAACCTCTTAAAGAATCTTCAGGTCCTTCAGCACAACTCTATGGTAAAACTCTGGTGAAAATTCTGTTGAAAGTTGTTTGCACTGTAAGACTAGAGGCCCAACAGATTATTAGAGAACATATTAATAACATATGCAGATAATCAAATTTGCTAAAGTTAAACCTGCACATGTAGACGTATATGACAGCTACTTTTTCATATCTGCTCTGAGAGAATTCCTTCCACAGGAAGCTAGGTTTATTTCTATATTTCCCAGTTTCCTTCACTAGACAGGATTTTGATTGGATACTCTATTTTCTCCTTGTGTTTTGAATGTTCTAAAACTATTTTTTAAAATAATGTTGCTTTTTGCATGATACAGTACATTGGAGTGATGACATAATTACTGGTGCATATTACCACCATTACAAAGTATTTTTAAAAGACACTTCAAAACAATGTCATTCCACATGTTGGACTGCAACTCCCATCACCCATAAACAGCATATTTGATAGTGATACTGGGAGTTGCAGTTCAACAACTTGATCACCCATGCATGAGGATTTTTTTAAAAATTACTTTGCTATAACTGTTTTATGTGAAAGTACTAGTGTATCTGCACTATGTAATTAAATGAGTTTGATACCGCTTTAATTATCATGTTTCAATTCTATGCAATCCTGGGATTTGTCGTTTGATGCGATATTAGAACTATGCCAGAGAGCTCTAGTGTGGCAGTTCAGGGGAAGAAGGTGACCATACCAAATTAGAAATCCCAGGATTCTGTTGGATAGAGCAATGACAATTAAAATTGAATAAATTGCATATCACTGTGTGGTGTTAATCCATTCTACGATTTGTTTTAACTAATGGTTTGTATGTGCCCTCTGAGATCAAGAAAAATATTTTGGAGTAGTGGACGCAAACAAGACCAGAGGGAATTCTTCACAACAATAAAACAAACAAAAATGTTACTACCCTGTAAAATCTGTAAAGAACTAAGAATGATCCTCAGACCCACAAAACCTCATAAATAAAAATATTGGATAAGATCCAAAGGTTGCCTGCTGTTAACAGAAGGAGCCTCCATTAATGGAAGAAGTGTTCTGCTAATGGAAGGAGTCCTACTGTGAGTAGAACAGTCTTTCTGGGATTGGAAGACTCTTTCCAAAATAAAGAGAGGTTCAAAAAGAGAATCTGCCTTTATATTACTGTTATCTCTGTATACATAGACATTTTAAAAATAGGACAAAAATAGAATAAGCAGTGTTCTAGAATGCCCTTCCTTTGTCTATTCACATGATCCTGACAAGTTATGTTTAGGCTGCTGTTGTCTGCTTTCATTTTCATTATTTCAATTCTTATAAATGCTCCAATTGTGATCCTTATTGCAAAGCATTGTTTCGTTTGCAATAGGTAAAGGTAAAGGTTTCTCCTTGACATTAGGTCTAGTCGTGTGACTCTGAGGGGTGGTGCTCTTCTCCATTTCTAAGCCAAAGAACCAGCATTGTCTGTAGATGCCTCCAAGGTCATGTGGCTGGCATGACTGTATGTAGTGCTGTTACCTTTCCACTGGAGCGGTACATATTGATCTGCTCACATTTTTTATGTTTTTGAACTGCTAGTTGGCAGAAGCTGAGGCTAACAGCGAGAGCTCACCCCGTTCCCTTGATTCAAACTGCCTATCTTTCAGTCAGCAAGTTCAGCAGCTCAGCAGTTTAATCCGCTGCACCACCATGGCTCCTCTTGCTTGCAATAAGCCACCTCAAACATCAGTAGGATTAGTAGGCAAAAATAAAATATTTTAGTTCATTTTAAATAAAATAAAGAATAAATAGTAATTTTACTTCAGTGCTGATAACTGAACATGTGATATATGTGACACTGTAATCACTTTATCATACAACATTTTTAGCATCCTAGGATACTTCCCTGACAGCCCAGCGATGGATGGACATGCTGCCCATCACATGACATCAATGGACTTCCACCCACAACCAGAGTGGAAGCATTGTACAATATTTCCCTTGCAACACATGAGGCTTCCCATATTGTGCTGGCACCAATGGAGCCAGCACAGATCCGCGTGGCTTCAGCTACACTTCCCCTGTGTGATGGGGGAAGCTTCACTGCGATGAAGCGGTGCGCAGGGTGACAGTCACCTCTCATCCCTGCCATTTCACTTCAGAGGCTGATGAAACAGCATGATGGGACATTTCCCCATGTGATGAAGTCCAGAGAAAGAGAGAGGGTGGGGGGGGGAGGCAGAGGCAAAGGAAAAGGAAAAAGCAGAGACAGTGACCCCTTCTGAAATTATCTGCTTTGAACTGGAATATATGGCAGTGTGGACTCAGACAACCCTGTTACAATCAGATACTGTGGAATGTTTTGCCTTGATAGTCTGGGTTATATGGCTATGTGGAGGTGCCCAGTGAGGTAGATTATCCACACACATCAGTGAGAGCAGTACCTTTCTTTCAAAACTAACAGTGCCCTGTGCATTATGGTACATTTTGATACCTTTCTTATTGGGCAACTCTGAAACAAAAAAGAAATGTTGGTGGACTGCATCAAAATAAACAACCTTCTGACATAATAAATCATCCTTGCCTTAAACCAGTGTTTCCCAACCTTTTTTGAGCCGCGGCGCACTTTTAACATTAAAAAAAATCTGGGGGCACACCACCAACCAAAATGACACAAAATGACACTCTAACACAGTAAAAAATGGTTGGGGGTTGGTGGCCTGCTAGGAGCAGCTGCTGGGAGTGCTGAAGCTGGGGAGGGGGCGGAGCCAGGCTGCGCCATGCCCCGCCCCCTACCCCTGGCTTCACCTCTCCCAGCAACTGCTCCAGCCTTGAGGGGGCAGTGCCAAGCCAGCGGTGCCAGAGCCAGCACAATGCTGGCTTGGCACTGTCCCTCAAGGCTGGAGCAGCTGCTGGGAGTGCGAAGCTGGGGAAGGGGCAGAGCCAGACCACGCCATGCCCCGCCCCTCCTCCCAGCTTCAGCTCACCTACAGGCTGTGCCATGCCCCGCCCCCTTCCCCCAGCTTCAGCTCTCCTACAGAGGAGGAGCATGAGCGGTGAATGGGCTTCAGTGGGTGGGGCTCCTCCTCCACATGGTTTCAGCGAGCGAGGGGCGAGAGTCATGGTGGGAGTCATGGCGGATTGGAGGCTGGCTGGGGAAACAGTCGAAGGAGGCGGTGCCCCGGTCCCTTCTTCTTTTTCTTTGCTACTGCCTGGCCCTTCCTCCTCCTCCCCCAAGCAGCAGGAATTCAGCAGGAAGGGGGGAGGAAGGGGGCAGAGATCTTTTCTCGCGGCACAGCAGGAGGTCTGTCACGGCACACTAGTGTGCCACGGCACACTGGTTGAGAAAGACTGCCTTAAACAACACACCTCCGAATGACTCACATTTGCAATAGCATAGGGATGGCAATTTTGATCCAGCACCCTTGTTGATAGCCACCAGTGAATATTATTACAAACTGCATAAAGCTTTCAGTTGTGATGCTTATTTTTCTTTTCCCATTCCTAGTCCTTCTGTTATATTTCCCCATTTACTCCTCTTGGCAAATGCCTTTTTGAAATCTGCTTGTCAGATTTCTTCAGCAGAAAACCCATTCCAGAATAATACGAATAAAATGTTATGTCACCGGTGCCTCCCCAATTTTTTTGCCCCAATTTCATTGTAGCCAATGCCATCAAAGCAATGTTTTAATGCAAACAAAGGCTGGACTGGGCTCAATGAATTGGGTTCAAGTGGAAGTGACTCCCCCTTTTTTTGTTTGCAGCCTTGGTGTTCTAATCTATATTTTTAAAGCATAAATATTATTATGAGATTGTTGCTATGTATTTTCAAGACTTTCACTTATGGCAATACTAAACTAAACCTATCACAGAGTTTCCTTGGCAAAATTTGCTTTTGCCTCCTCTGAAGCACAAAGAATGTGAGTTGATCAGGAGATGCAACATCATAAAGACTGCAGTTTGGAATTCCTAAAATCAAGGGAAGGGTTGTTTGACATTATCTTCCATCAATTCAGCTAGAAAGTTTTTTTTTGTTGCTCTGAGCAAATATTTTTTCAAATTCTTTGAAGAACCACCTAGCAATTGAGCAGCGAAGGGGCTTTGTAAAATGTTAGGAGGATGTGAATATATACTGCTTCACAGCTTGCTGTGTTTCAAGCCACAGAACTGAGAAATCTGTTCTTCACACTACTGAAAGTCGGTGGGGTGGTGTTAATGTGTTAGCAGCTACAAATAACTCTTATTATTCCTATAGATTGCACTGTTTTTTAAAAGAAAAATTAAGCTACAGTGGTGCTTCTTTTCAGATAGGAAGCATTAGACCTAGATGTTTTTGTTTAAATTCTTTAAGGGAAGACGCCATTCTAGTACCTGAAATCTTAGGATGTCTCCCATAGCATCCTGTTCCCCTAAACAAACAATTGCCAAATTAAGTCCTCATTGATGAAGTCCCAGAAGTACACAATTTGCTGTAGTAATAATACTAACGTCATTTTCCTATCATCGCGCAAAGAATTAATAGAGAAACAGGTCTTTAATAGGGTGAATTGAGGCCAAATTGTTCAGCACAAGTTAGCATTAGTTTCCACATGGAATTGTATACAAGAGCTAGAATGTTGGGGTTTGTTCCATAACTAGGATTAACTTGAATGTGTACACAGAGATTGCCGTGTGTTATTAATTCCAATAGGACATGTTGTCCTTTTCCATTTCCACAATAAACGGTTGTAGACTCTAGTCTGAAAGGACAAGATGGCTGATTTTCAACAATTCATAATCTGGTGTTTGTTTTGAGGCCTTTGAAGTCAGCTATAATCAGTCTTTATGAGATTTTTCCAAGAGTTAAAAGGGTTAGATGTTTTAAGCCAATTCTGGTATCAGTATACTAAGGCTTTCAAAGTATAAACAACATTATTGGTAATTTTCTTTGGCGCCTTTTATCTTGTGCTATTTTGGCTACATCTGTATTGGCACAATTGTCCTTTTGCACCATTGTCACCACCCTCCTGTGATTATTTTTACATAAGGACAAAAGCCGAGAAAGAGCTCTACCTTCCCCTCATGTCCTTGTTTATATTGCAGTTGAGCTGAAATTTTGTAAAGCTGTAAATGACATTGGGAGCTTACATGGAGTTTGGAAAAGTTACTTCGAGGCTTCCAGAATCCTCTAACTGTTATACAGTTAGTGTATAGCAACAACATTTAGAAATATCATTTGGCAATCAAAAAGAAACCGCGGTGCCATATGATGGGAGAGTCAAAGTTATCAAGGGGATGCAGAAAACAGGAAATACACATACCTATGGGTCTGCTCTCACCCCACTTTTCCTAAGGTTTTTAAAATGGCCTCAGTTTCTCTCTCCTCCCACTTTGCAAACTGCTTTCAAAGTACCACAGTAACTACAGCACACAGTTAAGTTGGGAGGTTAGTATTTGAGCAGAGAAGTGGTGGTCTCAGGCCAATGTGAACTGGTATGGTCTCTTCTAGCCTGTCTGTTCTTCTTCATTAATAGGTTTTGTCATCTTGACCACACTTTGATATTCCTTGGCCACATGCATCCCAGTTTCACCCAAGAAATGTTGGAGAATATGAATATATGAGGTGTAGATGTGAAACTTTTCACACTCTGAAATGCTAGAGATCTGGGACCTTATCACACTGATCACACTGAGGTTGTAATCTGTGGGGCAGTGAGGAGATTCACAATGCCATGTAGAAAATCTGTGGGACAGTGGGGGGAAACCATTGCCCCATGCTCTGCATTTTCTGCTGCACCCCTTACCCCATCCCATGGAGGGTATCGACACTGCCCAGTTTCCCTCATTGTTGTCTACGGAGCATGAGAGGCTTCCCATGTTACAAGGGAAGTGTCTACCATGCTGTCAGGATGCTTCTTCCACAGATCCCTGCTGGAAGTTGCCTGACGTTGTGTGATGACACCCAGTGGGCTCTGAGGAAGAAGCATCCTGACAATATGCTAGCATACCAGTTTCACCGTGACTAACATTCTAACCAGGCTAGCTGCAACACTCCGGAATTTCTAATAAAAAAGGTAAACTTTCCCAAATTCTTGATTGTCTTTAACTATTATCAAGTTTAATTTGACCTTAGGAATGAGAGACCACTAAGTCACCCGATCATTAAAAGCTTTGCTCAAGTATTACACGCCCAAGGCCATTCCATCATTGATTGAGTCTATCCATCTTGAATGTGTCCTCTTTTCCTGCTGCCTTATACTTTTCCAAGCATTATTATTTTTAGTGGACCATGTCTTCTCATGATATAGCCAAAGTTCAACAATCCTAGTGTAGTCATCTTGGCTTATAGGAAGAATTCAGTTTTTATTTGCTTTAGAATCAATTTATGTGCCTTCTTTGCAGCCGTAGTATACATAACACTCTTCTACAGTACTACCTTCCTAATGATTGGATTTTCTTCTTGGTTGCTCTTGAGTAAAATTAGCAAGTTCATACCACCAATAAAAAATACAACAATTGTTTCATGGCCGTGCACAAGGCACACTTTCCTACACTTGTATTAGAGTGACCACCTCCCATTGTTTTTACATATATGCTGTTTTACATTTCTACAACTTAAAGAGGTAATGAATGTTAACCAGTTCACATGCATGTGACGAGAAAGGATCTTTTAACATATTTGGGCATCCAATCAGAGAATGTTCAACTATTGCTAGATTTTTCATATTTGAGGACTTTTTTTGGTGAAAATACATATATTTCTCGAAGACTACTTGGTACTAAAAATGCTGGCTTTTTGTTGTTGCTGCAAAAGCGTTTGTGGTTCAAACCCCTACTTCAGAGCATTCCAACTTAAGATAATTTTGAGTTTAGAGCTAGTGCCGGAGCGAGTGCTAGCACCAGAGGGAGTGCTAGCATGAGAGTACATGACTTTATGGCTCCTTCGTGCCTCGTGCTCTTGTCTGCTTTGAGTAACTTTGGGTTAGTTGATTTTGTGTGTTTTTTTATTCCTTATATGTTTGGCTTCATGAAGAGAGAGGAGGAGAGGGAGCAGAAGAGGGAGGCCAGATGGAATGAGTAGAGTATGAAGAAAATGATGCTTCTACCTCTTCACATTGTTCTTTGTGCTTCCTTGCCACAGCTCTGAGCTTCTACCATTTTAAAATTGATCTTTCTTTTTTAATTGTTCCATGTGAATGTGTAGGTTTTGCCTTGCTGTTACACCAGCCAACACATTTTGTTGCCTCAAATCTTCTTCCTTGCCTCAGCTTTGTGCTTCTACCATTTAAAAGTGGATCTTTTTTTATTGTTCCTTATAAATGTGCATTTATCGTTATTTAAAAAGTACATTTTCCTATTTAAAAACACATAACAAAAAAATTGAGAAAGGGTGGGATTGGGCCCTCGGAATGTATTAATAGCTTTCCAACACATTTCAATGGGAAAATTCATGTTGAGTTAAAAGCATTTTGAGTTAAGAGCTTGGTCATGAAATGAATTAAACTATTAAGTCAAGGTATCACTGTATTTGTGTACATGAAGTAGCATGTGTAACACACTATTCATGTTTCTGTTGTAAAGTAGAACCATTTTCTTGAAGAAAAACTGTGGTGGGGTTTTGCCATATTTTTTTAAAAAAACTTTTTTTTGCAAATAATGGAAAGATATGAAAAATCTTGCCCAATGGGGATAAATGTTTGAATTTCTTTCCATATGAGAGAAACACAACTTATGGTTTGCATCCCTAATATGAACGGTCTGAGCTATCAGTGATAAATATCACAATTCCTCTATCTGTCATACCAGCAGTGACATTGGCACTTATTCGTTTTTTTTTCATTTTAAAAATATCAGTCCATTAATCTTTTAGTTCTAATTATATGCTAATGCTACTTTTTAAAGTTGTTCTTATGTCAGCTTGTAACAGAATTGGAGCACAGACTGAAAGATGCAAAGCTAGCGAATCTTTGAAAAAATATCCTATTTTCAGACTGCAGCAGTTTGATTCTAAATATCATGGACAGCTCTAGGTTTCTGGGTTTTTTTAAGTTTTTCATCAGAATTTCTTTTGGTCATATCATGATTCATTTTTACCCTAACACAAGCAAACATACAGCAATCCCTCCACTATCAATGGGATTTGGGGCATAGGACCCCATGAAAGTGAAAATGATGTCTTTTCCTACAACTCTCTAGAAATTTCCCTTTCTTCCAGCAAGTCTTTAGGATTGGCTTCTACTAGATGCTGACCAAAGAAATACATTAGAGGACATAGAGATTCCTTGAGAGGTGTTCTTTCTAGAAAACTCAAGGTTCTCCACCATGACTGGGGGAATCTAGACATTTGTAGAGATAATATTTTGATCACAGTTGTGAATAATCAAATCACAAAAATCAAAATATGGAGGTCTGACTGTACATTTATAAGATGATATACTGTAGATCTTGTAAAAAGTCTTTATTTATACTATAGTTTACAAAAACCCCTTATCAGCATGAATTATACTAGTGTTATTACTAAAAAGGAATTTTCTTGAACCAAGGCACAAAATTCTGCTATCAAAATTATTTTAGAACATGAGGCACAACATTCCACAAATACCCAACAGTACAGCAACAGGTATTGCTGTAAGTTTTTCAGGCTGTATGGCCATGTTCCAGAAGCCTTATCCCGACGTTTCACCTGCATCAATGGTAAGAAAAATGGGGTTTATATATCTGTGGAGTGTCCAAGGTGGGAGAAAAGACTCTGGTCTGTTTGAGGTAAGTGTGAATGTTTCGAACGGCCACCTTGATTAGCATTTAATGGCCTAGCGGTTTTCAAGGTGTGACTTCTTACTGCCTGAGGTATTCTTTGTTGAGAGGTGATTAGATCTCCCTGATTGTTTCTTGTCTGTAGTTGAAATCCACAGGTATGTGGACAATTTCTACAGAAAGGAAGAAACCATGAAAATGAATAAAATCTGGCTACCAGCATTTTTTTAAAAAAATCTCTAAAATTATAATAGTAAATGAATAACAACTTTCAAAAACAGAGGAACTTCAGCTAATCACCTCTCAATAAAGAATTCCCCCAGGCATAAGAAGCAACACCTTGAAAACTGCTAGGTCATTAAATGCTAATCAGGATGCCCATTTGAAACATTCACACTTACCCCCAACAGACAAGAGTTCTTTCTCCCACTCTGGATATTCCACAGATATATAAACCCCATTTTCTTAGTTTCCAACAGTCGTCACAACCTCTGAGAATACCTGGCATAGATGCAGGCAAAACGTAAGGAGATAATGTTTCTGGAACATGTCCATACAGCCCGAAAAACTTACAGCAACCCAGTGATTCTGGCCATGAAAGCCTTTGACAATACATAGTAACAGGTATGTTAAAGTAAATGACAATTTGCTGCTTTTCTGTATTACCCCAAATCTTCTTGAGGAAGTTCCTCATCATATTTAATGGTA
Organism: Anolis apletophallus; assembly: GCA_030556195.1. Lineage (NCBI taxonomy): Eukaryota > Metazoa > Chordata > Lepidosauria > Squamata > Anolidae > Anolis > Anolis apletophallus. The sequence continues at coordinate 166,748,779 of JARBWK010000003.1, read as the reverse complement.
GGGCCAGTCTGCATAAGAATGCATAAGGCCTATGTAAGCCTGCACTCGGCATCTTCAGGATGTAAGGGATCTCTTCCAGTTGTGTTTTACGATAAACAAATTCCAGTGATCTGATGCTCCACACACTCTATTAAAATGAGGAACACACCCTTCAGCAAAAAAGATGTTTACAAGGAGTCTGGACTAAAGTTTTATAATGCGGTTATTCTGGCTTTTAATGAAGTTTCTACACATAGTTCCTAGGATGTCAGTGTTTCCAGCCGTGATTTCACCCATCTAGATTTGTTCTGCCCTCATTTGGGAACAAAATAAAAAACAGCAACTCTGTTTTAGTTGCAGTGTTGGTACTGGCTTGTCTTCTGCTGGGAAATAATTAGAATAGTCTTCCTCAACCCATTGCCCATTTTTTCAGAGTTTTGTAGTTTCTGATCAAATTATACAAGTCGTTGAAAATGAAAGTTTCAAAAATTGGATTGGGGGGGGGGGAGGGGGTAAGTGACTAAATTCCTATCCCTTTGCTGTTTTTTCTTCTTTTTTTTACAGACATTTCAAAATTTCTTGTTCTTGTCCTGTTCAATATTGATCAGTCTGTAAGATAAACTTATTCTCTTGTAACTTTTAAGATTCATGTTTATTGTTGCTGGTGAATGAATGTTACCCCCAAAATTCAGGTAGTGCCCCGGCTGAGCAATTTGTGAAGTTTAGTAGATCCATGGCTGTAGAAATCAATGAATACAGCCCTCTCCCAGTTGTGAGATGCATTTGAGAGAAGCAGTGAAAGCTCCCCCAACAGTTGTTCCTGTGTGATTGGTGGTGTTGGGGAGGCCCTGTAGGCCGAACCATGGTGATGGCGGGGAGGCCTCATAAGCCGTGCCAATGGTAGTAGTGGGGAGGCAACATAGGCAATGCCAATGGCAGTGGTAAAGAGGCCCCATGCACCACACTGGCAGCAGTGAGCTCCTTAGGCCACATGCTTCCTAGGCAGTGAGAAGGGCTGTGGAGCCCCTGACTGTAAACTTTTAAAGCTTCATTGTATTATGTTTATATCTTGACTACCATTCTTTGGAAGACAGTGAGATATAAAGTAAAATAAATGTATGTTTAAAAATCCACCTAAAGTTAATTTCATGGTTGTATTCCCCAAAACACATGCTTTCTAAAAAGGGATCTTTAGGCATGAGAAAAAAGTTATGAAAATGAAATGATTCGGAAGAAATTTGTAAGAAATGCTACTTTTGAGTATTTCCGCATCTGGAACGCCAACCAGGAAGTGGACTTTCTTTATAGAACTTCGGGGGCCAGGATTTTCTTAAGTGTCGTTATTAGGTCGTAAGGGGGGGCACCCTCCTTCTCTCTCACCATCCTCCCGCCTCCCTTGCCAATAAGTATTATGGCAAGGCAAGCCCTAAACTCGCTCCTTCTTTCAGCTGGAAGCCTGGAAAATGTAAACAGAGAGGTTTACTCCGAAGTAAATCTGCAAAGGAGGGCACTTTGGATGAAGTGCCCTCCTTTGTGGATTTACTTCTGAGTAAACCTCTCTGTTTACATTTTTCCAGGCTTCCTGCCTCTCCTGCCTGCCAGGATCTAAAGCATCAAAGAGTATTGGGGTGAGAAACCAACCTAATGTATAATAGAATGAATGCTACTGTAAGTGCCTAATAATATAAGTAATCCAACTGGTCATATACCTACATTCCATGCACATGCAATAATACAGCAGTAATAACAATGGGTATAAGAAGAGGTAAAATTCAAACCAAAGTATTCTGACTGTGGTCCCTCCTCAAACTGCAAAAGGCTCTTCTCTCTGAGCCCGGGAAAAGCCAAAACCCCAGGCACAGCGTTTGCTGCCTGGGTGCACACACAGCCATAGTCTTGGGGGATTTGCTGCAGAATCCCGGGGCTCATAGAGAAGATTCTGCAGCAAATCCCCCAAAGAATATGTATGTGTGTGCACCCAGGCAGCAAACGCTGTGCCCGGGGTTTTGGCTTTTCCCGGGCTCATAGAGAAGAGCCTTTTGCAGTTTGAGGAGGGACCACAGTCAGAATACTTTGGTTTGAATTTTACCTCTTCTTATACCCATTGTTATTACTGCTGTATTATTGCATGTGCATGGAATGTAGGTATATGACCAGTTGGATTACTTATAATATTAGGCACTTACAGTAGCATTCATTCTATTATACATTAGGTTGGTTTCTCACCCCAATACTCTTTGATGCTTTAGATCCTGGCAGGGCAGGAGGAGTGGACGGCTCTCCCTGCCCCTTCTGCCTGCCAGGATCTAAAGCCTTGAAGAGGCTTCATGAGGGGCCAACTTCAGCCCTCCAGGTGTTTTGGACTTCAACTCCCACCATTCCTCACAGCCTCAGGCCTCTTCCTTTTCCTCTCAGCCTGGGCAAACTTGGGCCCTCGCTCCCTCAGGATCGGGGTGAGAGAGAGGCAGCGAGGAGCGAGGGGGTCGTCCTCCTTTTTTGCTGCTTCCAAGAATAGAATACCCCTCCCTCCCTCCCTCCCTCCTATTTGGAGAGTCCCATCTAGAATTCAGTGTGATTTATTCAAGTTTTGTTTACAACTCCCAGAAATCCCAGCCAATTTACCAGCTGTTAGGATTTCTGGGAGTTGTAGGCCAAAACCATCTGGAATGCACATGCGCTGGCATACGAACTACTAACAAATTTCGTTAGTAATTACGTAACATTTTAGAAATTTTTGGAAAATTTTTTTGTAAGTCTTTCTATTACTAATCAAAAAAATCCCCCCCCCCCAATTTGATTTTAGAATCACGATTTTTGGGTTCGAAACCATGCCTAGGGATCTTATCAATCTGTCAGTATAAACGCTTTCAAAGTTTTGATGTGATTCTTTAGAAAAGTATCATTTTTATCCTACAATTTGCTTTCTATTTTCAAATTTCCTTCTGAACACAGTCAAGTAAGAAAAACAATGATAACCCTAGCCTCCCTAGACTAACTCCGAGTTACAAACATCAGACTTCCAAATGAATCATAGTTATGAACGGGGGTGAGACAACAAAAAGTGAAGAAATCTACTCCTAGGAAGGGAAATTCACTCATGAAGGAGTTATCATGGGGGAAAGGTGCCTCCACTGAAGCTTTATCAACAATTCTTGATTCCACAACAAGGCAATTGTTTTCAAACTCTAAATATCACAGGAACAGAAAGTGAAGCGAAATCTTCTGAACAGCGGCACAGATGGCAAAACAAACACTATAAGGGTGTTAACACTTCCTTATGCAATCCAAATGTGTGTGTGTGATGTGTGTGTGTGTGTGTGTGTGTGTGTGTGTGTCTGGCTGGCTGGCTGGCTGGCTGGCTGGCTGGCCGGCTAGCTGAAATTAAACTTAAAAAATGTACCTGCTCCAACTTACAAACAAATTCAACTTAAGAACAAACTTACAGAACCTATCTTGTTCATAACTTGGGAACTACCTGTATTGGCAAAAATGTATTGTATCAGTTCTACATACAGTGGGCCCTTAGTATCTGCTAGGGTTTGGTTCCAGGATCTTGTACGGAACCCATTTAATTAAATCCAAAACCCTGGCTCTTGAAAATATATTGGCGTACAGCCCTAGGGCGACTCATGGCGGTTTACAAAGCGGCACAATTTGATGCCAACAATATAAAAACAGATAAAACAATTAAACATAGTTAAACATTATTTATTTATTTATTGTTCATTTTTATATACTGCTCCTTCCAGCAGGCTCGTGGCGTTTTACATAAAATCAGATAGTAAAACAGCAACATTTCAATTTAATAACAATAATATAAAACAAAGCATAAAAACAAGAACAATCTACATGGGACTCAAGGACTTGGACAGCTTTATTAGGAGCCATTTAAATTAAAGGCCTGCCTAAAAAGGGTCATCTTGCAGGCTCTCCGAAACGGTGCCAGTTCCTTGATGGCACAGACTTCATCTGGCATTGAGTTCTATAGCGACGGCGCCGCTATGGAAAAGGCTCTCGATCTAGAGGTTGACAGACGGCAGGAATGGATAGATGGAACTACTAAAAGATTTTGCTCTTCCAAACACAGTGATCTCGGGGGAACGTACGGGGTAACGCGGTCCCTCAGGTACACCGGCCCTAGACCATACAAGGACTTAAAGGTCAATACCAGCACCTTGAAAACAATCCGGTACTCTATTGGTAGCCAGTGCAGTTACTGCAGAATAGGTGTAATGTGCTCTCATGCAGATGCTCGCACCAGCAGTCGAGCAGCAACATTCTGCACCGGATTGCTGACAAAGGAAGGCCAATGTAGAGGGCGTTACAGTAGTCCAGTCTTGAGATGACCATTGCTTGGATCACTGTAGCCAGGCCGTTCCTGGGCAGGTAGGGAGCCAGCCGCCTAGCCTGTCGTAGATGGAAAAATGTGGTCCTGCATACCGTGGAGATTTGCATCTCCATCGATAGCAGCAGGTCCAATTGCACCCCCAGGCTTTTTACTGAAGACGACGGGCTTAAAAGCTCGCCGTCCAGGGTAGGCAGCCGGCACCCACCCAACCCAGGGCGACCCAGCCATAGGATCTCCGTCTTCAACGGATTCACCTTCGACCGGCTGGCACACAGCCATCCAGTCACAGCTTCAAGGCATTGATGGAAACAATCGGGTACTTTATCCGGCCTGCCATCCATTCTCAGACCAGCTGGGTGTCATCAGCATACTGATGGCACTCCAGACAAAAGTCGCGAACCAGGCGGGCCAGCGGATGCATATAGATATTAAACAATAAAGGGGAGAGGATGGTAATTACAATTACATATAAAAACATAATAAACCATCAATCCTCCGCAATTCATTACCAAATCATTGTCCAATCGCGTTGTCCAGCCATTCCGAGATCAAAGTTATTAGCTACACTTCAGGAAAACCTGTTCAAATAACCAGGTCTTAACTTTTTAATGAAATGTTAAGAGGATGGGGGCCGATCCCTGGGGCGGGCATTCAATAGCTGAGGGGCCATATATAATCACTTACAGACTTCATTGTGGCAGAGAGATATAATTATAGCTAAAATCTGATTTTAAAATTATTGAAGGAACGGGTGGAAAATGGTCTAACAATGATTGATTGTTCTCAAACTCAGCTTTGTATTCACCCATTCAGATATGTGAAAACCTAATCATTTTGATTGTTTAACCTACCCATTTTGAGGAAAAAACCCCCGTATACAACAAGATGGAATTATTCATATTTATAGATGAGAATCGCATCACTTAAAAAGAGAGTTGGGGAAGGGATTTTGATTGTTGCACAATTTTTGTGTTCACAAATATTGCTATTTTTCTGTCAAAAACTGATAGTTGTCTGAGACATGGTGACATTGCTTACAATTCTTGGTCTGCTCTCTGAGTGTCATTCTGTGTGATAATACATTGGTTTTATTATTGGTTTTATTTTCTACAGTTGTGTCTATTTGTATTTAAAAATTGATAAAAAAAGAACTGGCTTTGCCACATTGAGCAAGCTGATCAACACAGCCATTTATGGACTAAAGCTGTCACATTGTCCCCAAATTACTAGATGCAGACCTTGATTGTTAAACAGAAAAGATGAGTGATAGGAGCCCTGCTTTGGATTCTGTTACAGAAATGCTGTCCAGTCCTTTTGTCAAGGTGATCTTGCATTTGTGAATGGAAGATGTTGGTCAGGTTGCAATAGGTCAACTAACATCGAATTTAGACAAGGAAGGGAGCTCATGTTGAATGGTTTTTATTTTCTTTAGAGAAGAAATCAGTATCCTGAAGGTATGAGATCTCTCCTCTGCTTGAACAAATAGAATACTGGCTGCTATATTTCCCAGGAAGACAATGACAAACCACATCCCTTACCTAAGGAAAGCTTATGAAATTCATGGGGCCACCATATGTTGGAAGGCAGCTTGAAGACGTACACACACACACACACACACACACACACACACAGGAAATAAATAAACCTGGAGGCTTAATATGACTGATTGCTGGGCAAGTGGCGAGAAATTCTTGAGGACTCAGGGCTCTTTTAGTAAAGAAGTGAATAATATCTCCTGTGTTGCCAAGTGCCATATCTCAAAATCTCCTCCAGTTTACCAGCAATCTCTCCAAAATGCTAGGCAAGCTAATGTATTCCAAGAAATGAGTGCAGTTTGACAGCATAGGGCAAAATATCCCATTGTGCTATGACCAAAATCTTTTCTGTGATCTCCCTCCATGAACCAGCTCGAATCCTCCGCACCTTGGGGGAGGCCCTCCTGCCGCCTCTGCCAGTCTCACAGACTTGGCTGATGGGCACAAGGGAGAGGGCCTTCTCTTCTGTGGCGCCTCGACACTGGAATTTCTTGCCCGGAGAGATTAGGAAAGCCCCCACTTTGGAGACCTTCAAAAAACAACTGAAAACCTGGCTTTTCCACTGTGCCTTTGGAGAGTAGCTATTTAAGCTCTATCACTGTTTCTCCTCAATGCCCCCATGCTCAGACTCCATCCCCCTCCCCTATAAATGATGTTTTTCCCTGTAAAGGATGCTATTCCGCTTAGCTCACCCTGAGATTTTAATCATTTTATATGTTGCCTGTGACCCGCCCTGTCTCTGTGATTTTAGATATCTTGTTGTATATTGTTTTTATTTTTATATATGTATTTTTGTTGTGTTTTATTGCTGATGTTTTTGATTTTTTATTGTTATTTGTTGTTTGGGCTTGGCCTCATGTGAGCTCTCCCTAGTCCCCATTGGGGAGATGGGAGCGGGTTATAAATAAAGATTATTATTATTATTATTATTATTAAGTGTCCAATGAGCTCACTTGCTTGGGTTGCTGGAAGAGCATATTAATGAAACATCTGCTCCAAATTGTCCCTGGCAATCTGAAAGCTTCTATTCACAAAATGCAGATCAAAGGAAGATCTCTGATATTTAGCTTTTGACTACTGTGAAGCAAAAAGCTATATTTATATTTTGGAAGTGAAGGCTATATTTATATTTCTGAAAATCATTATTTTGAATATGCCACATTATACTCAGAATTTCATTCAGTAAAAGCTATTGTGAGATGCCATTCAAGTATTTATTAGTTGAATTTCAATATGAAAAGAACAGGTCCTATCTCCAGTTCCAGGTGGCCTTCCTGTAATTTTTGGTTAACAAATTGTATTTAAAAATGGCCTTCCAACAAGATAGTAATTCCCCTTGCTGAATCAATAATGTACATGTTATTCACTCTGAATAATTGGAAGATGTTGGTCCTTTAATCATTTTATTCATTTTGGTTTGCAGTTTTATATTATAAAGCTTTTAAGGGGCATACATGCATGAAATCAACAAATGGTGAATATATTGCTGATAATAAATTTAAAAATGCACGACAGGTTAGCTGAAATGGGATTCAGAATGGCTGGTAGCAACAGTAGAAAGTTCATCTGATGTGCTTTTTCTATGATCAGATGGCTCTTGGGTCCCTTCTTGGGAAATCACATTGCACTGGCCCTTGATGAAAAAAAATTGTTCACTTACATGAAGTTGAAAAAAAAACTTCACCATGCCTCTCCCCACCCCAAAAACAGCCTTGTTCTTTAATGTCAGTGAAGAAGCAAAACAGGAAGAAATATCAAAAAGGCATGAAGCTAGGAAAGGCATACCCTCCAACATTTCCCAGATGAAAAGCAAGACCTGTGTGTCCTAGCAACCTCAGAGTGTTGTTGAGATGACAAAGGTTATTAATGGATAGGAACACATTAACTCATAGAAGCTGCAACACTCTGCTTCTGCCTGAGCATATTCTGAAGAGCTAGAGTCTCCTCTTCCCCTTCTGAACTAATTAGAAAGAAGCTACCTTTGAAATCAAATTGTAGCAACTGAAGTAAGATGAGGACAAGGTAGAGGGAGCTGTAGAAAGAGAGGGACAGTGGAATATTTTAAAAGTAGCTGAAAAACTGGGATCAGGACTTTGCCTGTCTGGTTGGCAGCATTGAAGAGTATGGAAAGGTGAGTTTCTTTAACTTTAGCGTAAGCATATACATCTTTATAAATTTTATTCTTGCAGACAAAAACATATACTTTAACATTTTATCCTGGAAGATTGTAGGCTGACAGCTTCAGGGGTTCCTTTTCTCTCTGCTCAGTACATTGAAGATTAAATTGTAGATCTTTTCTCCATTGGTGCAAGAAGACAGCAACAATCGTGTTCCCAGAACTTGCTTCCCTACAGTGGTGACTGGTAGCTTCCAATTGGGTGCCAAATCTGCTCTGGGCTCTCATTCAGATTGTAATAGCACTGTCCATATTGCTGAACCAATTTATGTATTTGATTTATATCCTACCTTTCTCCCAAAATATATCTAAACGCTTCAGAATTTTGAATAGCATCTCCAAACATCCAAAGTGTATCTGCCAGCTCATGGACATGAAAGCCACCAGTTGCAACTCCTCCTTTGTATCTATTTAGCTAGCTATTAAAGAGTAAACGTAGTGCCCTTTTAGGCTTCCTTTGAGTAGTGAAAGGTGTGGCACCTAAATCATATCAAACCAAATTTGGAAGCACAGGGAGGTTGACAATGACATATTTCCTGGTCTTTACCCTGGGTAGATGATTTCACTGGGCTATTGTAGTGATTATAATGCGATTTTCCTGCTTCTTGGAAGGGGGTTGGACTGGATAGCCCACGAGGTCTCTTCCAACTCGATGACTCTATGATTCTATGATTTTCAACTATAAGCAAAGCATCATGGACTCTGGTATTAAAGAACCAGGAGGCATTTACAAATCAATTGACCCTTATAGGCACTTTAAGAATGTACAAACACAGGAGGGATAATTCTTGTATAGGCAAGAACAACACGTAGGAGCTAATGTAACCAAAGTAAATACACAATTACAAAATCAAAACGCAGACCGTGTGGACATAGTGGGCTGGATGCTGTTCAAGAACATAACCAGTAAATACCCGTGGTGTCCCACTTAGTGGGTCTAGCCCCAGGTCACACAAGCGTCACCCCAGGCCACCCAAAGGGGCAATGCCCCGTGGGGACGGACGCCGCGAGAAAATATGTGTATATGATAGGCTGATTCTGCCCCGCCAACCCAGGCAGCCCAATGCACACCCTAGATTACACACACATGTGGAAATCCTCCTGGAGTATGGTATAAATCATAAGCATAAACATCCAGCTCCCAAGATGATAATAAATACGTTGCCCCAAGTTCCAATACCGTCCCGCCGAAGCTCCGCAGTGGAATCAAGGCTGGATGCAGTCAAAAAGGGGGACGGCAACTGCGGTGCGGCGCAGCCTGAGGAAGCAGCGTCGCAGCCAGGCCCACTCCGCAGCCACGGCCAGTCTGGATGACGTAGGGCGCCCAGGCCAAGAGGCGCAGCAGATGATGTAACGTCAATCGTCCCGCCCACGGCAATGACGTGGGTGGGTCTCCCAGCAATGGGAGACGCTGGAGCCAGCCAGGGGAAATCCCCAGGCGGAGAGGCCCAAGCCCCACCAATCAGCAGGCTCTGTGGATGACGGCGTGCTGACGAGCGTGGCGGGGGGATCCCGTGGAAGCCGGGCGGTATCGGAGGGGGGGAAGAGGAAACTCCAGGAAGGTGGCAGACGAGGGGAACAGCGGTGGAGGATTCAAATGAGGACGCGGATCCAGCCCCTAGCCGGATGCAATGATCCAACGTAGGTGGCCAAACGGATGCCTTGCGGGCCTCGGGGGTGGGCCCAAGGAAGCAGTGGGCGAAGGCCAGCAGATAAAAGTTGTCTCCAAAGCCCTCATCCGCCACCTTCCTGGAGTTTCCTCTTCCCCCCCCTCCGATACCGCCCGGCTTCCACGGGATCCCCCCGCCGCGCTCGTCAGCACGCCGTCATCCACAGAGCCTGCTGATTGGTGGGGCTTGGGCCTCTCCGCCTGGGGATTTCCCCTGGCTGGCTCCAGCGTCTCCCGTTGCTGGGAGACCCACCCACGTCATTGCCGTGGGCGGGACGATTGACGTTACATCATCTGCTGCGCCTCATTGGCCTGGACGCCCTACGTCATCCAGACTGGCCGTACGCTGCGGAGTGGGCCTGGCCGCGACGCGGCTTCCCTCAGGCTGCGCCGCACCGCAGTTGCCGTCCCCCCTTTTTTGTCTGCATCCAGCCTTGATTCCACTGCGGAGCTTCGGCGGGACGGTATTGGAACTTGGGGCAACGTATTTATTACCATCTTGGGAGCTGGATGTTTATGCTTATGATTTATACCATACTCCAGGAGGATTTCCACATGTGTGTGTAATCTAGGGTGTGCATTGGGCTGCCTGGGTTGGCGGGGCAGAATCAGCCTATCATATACACATATATTTTCTCGCGGCGTTCGTCCCCACGGGGCATTGCCCCTTTGGGTGGCCTGGGGTGACGCTTGTGTGACCTGGGGCTAGACCCACTGAGTGGGACACCACGGGTATTTACTGGTTATGTTCTTGAACTTTAAGAACGTAGCCATGTCAAAAGTGTGATGTACAAAATCCCCTTACCTTTTGAACTGACTGCTTATTAAAAATAGTTTTGGTTCTTTCTTTCTTTTGGAAAGGCATTATTCTGGAGGTGTTCTACAGCAGTGACTTCTATTGCTTGTCTTGATCGCCCATTGTTACAGCTGAAAGTTTTCATCACGCACCATGTAGCTTAACCTGCCAATCACCTACTGATAAGCAAAGCATACAATGAGCTTCCGTTAGATTTCCTTACATTTTTAATTTTAGAATTTATCTTTCCATAGTACCCATAATCAGTTGCGGCAGTTCTATTTCAGGACATTCTGGATAATAAAAGTAGATTTTCCCATTCTTTAAGATCAGGTCTGAAGCTATGCATGTGGGCTTCAGACTGGGGAGTGGGATACAGGAAGAAGCTGGTGACAGCAGGAAAGTAAGTTGCATATCCCATTTCTAGGCTTATGAAGAGTCCTTTATGTAGTGAGAAAGGCCTTGACATCGAGGCAGATGGCCAAGTATTGGCCAAAGCATCATGACCAAGTATTAACAGCTGTTCAGTGGTACAGAAAGTATTAGTGTCCTTTTTAGATACTTTCTTTTTTTGCACTACCTTAGAATTTTGTGGCTGGGACAAGACATGGAAATGAACTAGGGGAATTAATGTCCAACTGTTAGTAGTATTTAGGTGAAATAAGCTTCCCTGTTATTTCTGCTTATTGGTTGTTGTATGGTTTTCTTGAGATGCAAGAAGCTAGTCAACTCCAACATCTGTATGACAATCTTTCAGTTACTGAAGACCAATATTCTGTCTCCCATTAATCTTGTCTTCTCCAGCCCAGGAGTACTTGCTTCTGTAATAATGCTGGCTATGTCTCTTAGCTATGTGCCCCCTAAACTTTCAACAAGGTCATTCATTAAAAAATTAACCTAAGACAAAATCTGAAGTATTCCATGGAGGATACTATGTTATAAATTGATGTTGGTTGAATACTTGCAATCAACAAGTTATGGATCAAGCTAATAGTAATAACATTTTGCTCCGATTTTGCCATTTTCCCTGTATAAGAGCATAATATTTTTTTGCCCAAAGCCTTTCTAAAATCAAGATAGACTAAGTTCACAGCTTTCCCATGATCCATTAAGCTGGTATATCCATAAATCAACCTATCAATAAATAAGCTGTCAGGACTGATTTGTGATAAAGGGTCACTAAGGACAGTTTCACACAGCCCTTTAACCCAGGAGCTATCAGGTTTTTAAAATGCCGTTGTGATTGGGTTAAAGTTTACATACCTCCCCCAACATCCACTTTGGGGGGGGGGGGAGGAATCTGGACACGGACACACACACACACACACACACACAAAACATAAACAGAAAAGCCTTAAACCTCAAAAATAACTTACCCAGCCACCATTTCCCCCTCTCCAGAGCTCTCCTGATGCATAGGAATGACAAGCCGGGGGAAGGGGGGGGCAGGAGCAATTTTCCTCCCCCACTTCTCCTGGCACATCATTTCTATGCACCAAGAGAGCTCCAAAGAAGGGGGGATGGCAATCAGGTAAGTTATTTTATTTTTAAGCTCTTGTGGGGGAGGGGGGTTGGGAGGGGGTTAGAGCCCTCATGGGTATTCTGGACTGAATACTTGAGAGGGCTCTAGCCCCCTCAGAAGTGCCAGAACTTTCAAGGGGCTTTCCTGCAATGTGTGGAATATACTTTTACGTTGGGTGTCATTTGGGCACCCCACATAAAAACACGGGTGCTCATGCTTTTAAGGGGTTGTCTGGTTGCATCCTGACTGTCGAATTGATGTCTGATTTTTTTGTAAATGGGTCATGAATAAACCAGCCTTATATAGAGCCACATATGGAGATTCAGAGTGGACTCAAAAAAGGTGAATGCCACCTTTTTCCTGTCTTTAAATTCCTATGGGTAGATAAGTGAATGGAAATTGATTCTATAAATCAGCATCCGAATGCATAAAAATCCTGTTATATTTTTCATGATTGCTGATGGATTGGTCAGAAAATTTGCCTTTGCAGACTGCTTCTTGGGGTTAAAATTTACTAATTTTCATATAAGTTGGGGTGCAGATAGGTGAGAGATTTGGTAGTTCAGAAAAAAGCCCACTTATACAAATAATGCTAGGATTTCCTGCCTTTTGATTCAAGAGAATCAGAATCTGTAGCATTTGCTAGCAATTTTCTAAACCTAAATTCACTATGAAGGTTATAGGCATGGCTTGCTACTTCCTGCATTCAGTAAGTGTTAATCAGACATATAATACCTCTTATTAAAGATCATTTATGGTAAGAAATGCATAGACACAAGTTCACACACATACACATGCAGCTGCACACACACCTTAGTCTTTTGCTCTAAAATGTCACAAATGAAAAAAATAATATCAGAAACAAAAATGTTGGAACTGTTTCAGACAATAAAATCACATGAAATTAAGATGTTACAATGTTTTTTCTCTCCTTCTGGCACAGTGGAGGCCCTTCATTTGGGAACATTAATGGCTGCTCACGGTTATTTCTTTCCTATCTCAGACCATGTTTTAACATTGAAGGATGATGGTACATTTTACCGATTCCAAGTAAGTATGGGTGTATTCTTTTATTTATTATTTATACCTTTCATTTTAATAGCAAGAGATTTGGCTATGATAATGGAGTCAGGACTAATAGCAGTATGAAATGTCTGAGAAAACTGTGATTTGAGGAGCAGGAAGAAGAAGAGTGGGGTTGAATTGGGAGAAGGACTCTTATATGTTTAGTAGATATTGGGGCAGCAATGGCATCACTGAGGTTAATATCACACAGTGTGAAAACACATTGTGTTACCTCCATAGATTTCCGATCAGACCAGACCAAGATAATTGTCACTGAAATAACAGAAAATGTGACATCAGTGACTTTAAAAAATCAGCAATGGAAGCAACAACATGTAATTGTAATCCATGCAGAGGCAACAATGTGATTCATTGTGCATGGATCATAGTGATAGTTGTGACCAGGTTCAAAACGTTAATTGACATATAGTTTTAACCTTGCAGGTATTTCAACACAGTACATGTAAACCAGAATTACAAAAAGGTTCTTTCTAACTACAGAGATTTTTTTTATTAAAAAAACGACTATAAGATTCTGCTGAAATACTGTACTAAAAATGTGTAGACAGATATTTTGGTGTCCCCTTCATTAATGGTGTCATTCACTCTTTCACCTGCCCACCCCCCCCCCCCCCCCAAGGCACCATGAACAGAAAAACATGGTGTAAAATTACACTTAGTGTAGTTCATCTAGTTATAGGAAGATGGCAGGGTATATCTCTGCCACCACACAACTCCCTAGTGGTCAATAAGTGGCTGACATGTTTCAGAATGGAGAGATACAGCAGCTAAAAGGAGGATTTGGGATGAGATGTTGTATAGTTCCATCTGATTAGACTTTATAGTACGGGCCCTTCCATACAGCCATATAACCCAGAATGTTAAGGCATAAAATCCCACAATATCTGCTTTGAACTGGGATATCTGAGTCCACTCTGCCATATAATCCAGTTCAAAGCAGATAATGTGGGATTTTATTAAGCTGTGTAGAAGGGGGCTTAGTCTTCCTGCTCTTGGACATTGAATGTATAACCTTGTCTCATATTCAAACTGAAAACCCAAGGCAAGCGACGGAAAAATAACAAGAAAGTAGGAAAACATTAGTTCCAGATAGTACCCATGACAATACAAAAGCACAACTTCTAGACACGTTTCCCTTTCTCAGTTAAACAACTATTGTTTTTGTGCATCCATTTGTTAACACTGTGTGCACAGCTATATTACAAAAGTTGTTATTGCAACAAGCATTTGACAAATGTCCATAGAAATGGGAGATATTTTAGACAAACGTACACAATGTGTGTCTGAAGATCAAGAAACCAAAAAAGGCCTTGGTATTGCACAACTCAGGCAGGCTTATTTCAGAAGATAGAATCTTTCAGATGGGAGCCTATTTGGGAGTTATAGATTATATACAGCATTTTGGCAATTCCTCTTTGCACATAAAACTTCATCATCAAGTGTAGATGCTTTGATGTACAGGCTACTTATGAAATTTTATTCTTCCTTTGAATAACCCTAGAAGTTGATTAACTGAATTTCTGAAAGTTGTATTGATCAAGCAGTTTTAGCTAGATAATGACCCAATGCCTACTATATGCTACACTAGTTTTCTATCCTGCAAACTTGCTTTCCAGCAGTCTTTATAGGCAGGAAATCAAAGCAGCACATAGAAAATAAGAAATGATCTGTCTTTCAAAATTCTAAACCTTGTACAGTAGAGAAGTGGTGAATGTGGCTGTGGAAAATGAAAACAAACTCTGCTTCTAACTCCTGGTCTTAAGTCACTAAGACAGGCTGAGTATCCACTTATTTTCACTGTATGCCATTTGAATTTGTCATGCTGATAGTCTTAACATTTCCCTAGAATGTTTAAAGTCACAAAACAAAACTGATATGTACAATGTTAATATTTAGCCTTTTCTCACCAAATTTCTTATTTGTTCTTATTTGCAGACCCCCTATTTTTGGCCATCCAATTGTTGGGAGCCGGAAAACACAGATTATGGTCAGTGTGGATCTCTCTTCTCTTTCAGTCCGGAGTCTTGCATTGTATGGATGAAAGTCCATTTAAACCATCTTTGCTCCTTACTAAACCACCTTGACCTTAATTTCCAAACCCTGGGCAAGAACTGCTAATGCTGAGCTCAAGATTGGCTTTGGTTTACAAAGTTTACTAAGGCAGAGGATAAATCTGACCATGAGCTGGGAATACAAAAATAGTGCTCTTTTTGCCAAATGTTTTGTAAATGTGCTGACGCAGAAAGCTAATTCAAAGGTAGTTGACATTGTCATTTAGGCTGGAACAACCACAAGCAGCCAGCTGAAAAGTATCCACTGAGAATTGATTCACAGCAGGACAACAAGACACAACTTTGTACATTTTCCTTGTATCAGTCACAGAAATAATTATCTTCATATGCTAATATCCAGGGATTCGAGTTATTTGGATGCAGGTTTCCCTCCTCTTCCAAACACTGATATACCAGTCCCAGGGCTTTGATTCATTTAAAGGCGAACCAAGGTTGTATGGTCTGTTGAAATGAAATGGAGACACAAGTATACCACAATGTTGGTTTATTGTTTTCTTAAAAGTGTTAAAAGGAGTGCAGCAATAAAACCTAAAGCAAAGGCACATGTCTCTTCATCTTGTTTAAGTTGCCACAGCCCATCTTCACTGAGTTTGCATGTTGAACTAGATGCCAGCCCAGTGCACCAAGTTTCTAGGCTAGATTATACACATCCTCTCAGGACAAAACCACAAGTTTGATTTTTCCTGATCTTTCAATTTTTTATTTCCCGTGTTCAGAAATAGTCTGACATTTTTATAGCGAAGGGGGAGAAGGTCACTCCATTCTAGGAAATAAAAAGTTTCCCATGCATGCCATGATACAGACATTTAATCTTATCTCTACAGTGATTAATTAGTAATACTTAGGGTACATCTACTCATTAATGTAGAATTAATGCAGTTTGACACTACTTTAACCATTATGGCTCAATGTTATGAAATCATAGGATTTGTAGTTTGGTAAGAGACCAGCAATCTTTGGCAGAGAAAGGTAAAGACCTTGTGAAAGTACAACTCTCATGCTCATATAGCATTTAGCCATCATGATTAAAATAGTGTCAAACTGAATCAATTCTACAGAGTAGATGCACCCTCAATTACTACATTATATATAGCAACTGTGGCATACGGTTAATGTAAGAACTCATCTAAGGACCCCTAACTACATACAAATACAGAATTATTAGATGACCTCTTGTAACAATCTGATCAAATATAGCAACACTGTAAATATTAGTTCCCACAACCACTTGGCTGTAAGATAGGGCTGGTATAATGATATTTGCACCATATTGTCAACTGAAGTCTCTAAATGTTAAATGTATCCAATTTATTTCAAAATTTATTTCAAATGGGTTGCATCACTTAGTGCACTATTGATTTATTGTGTTGGACTGGGGCTGTTGCTATTCATTTTCCCAGTTATAATTTTCTAGATTATGTAGCTGAGAGAAAAGAAACACATGCTTCAATTAAAGACATAAGGCCAAACAAGATTTGAGGGTCTATCAGCTGATAAAGTCAAAAATATCTGATAACATGGCTGCCAGAACTTTTTTAATGTGATTTTTTAAAAGCTCAGTGTTTCTCAATATTTTCAACAAGTACAGAATTTAACATATAAAATCCTGACCTATAATTAAAACAAAAAGTGGTATAGAACATCACTGCTGTTTTTCGAAATGGTTCAAGATTCAGAGTGAGGTGTGTATTGATAGCAGGAGTTTTTGATTGCATCTACTGGAAGCAATCTCTTTGAGGGAAAAATAGATCCTGAAATGTCTGCACCAGGCCTGCACCATGGGCAAATATTGTGTACACTAAGCCTTTTGAGGCTGCAAATAAGTTTTTAGCACCTCATTTCCCAAGTAAGATATAACTAATGATTAAGTAATATTGTTGTTGTGTGCCATCAAGTTGTTTCAGACTTGGAGTGAAACTATCATAAAGTTTTCTTGTCAAGATTTGTTCAAAGAGAATTTACTTTTGACTTCCTCTCAGGCTGAATGTGATATACCTAAAGTCATCCAATGGGTTCAGAGCTGTAGCCTCAGGTTCAAACTAACTTGCCACGTTTTCTAAATTCTGAAATCCTTTCCTTCTGTTTCCTACCTACCTGTCATTTTTTCATTCTTTTCTCCCTTCCTCCCCCTTCCTTCTTTCCCCCTTCCTTCTTTCCAACTTTTCCTTTTCTCACTCATTCCTTTCCTCATTCCCTTCACTCATTTCCTTCCTTCCTTTTCTTGCCATGCTCCCTCCCTCTCTTCCTTTCCTTTCCGTCCTGGTGGCGGCGTATGTATGGTGGAAACAGCGAGCGAGTGGGTGGGTGCACAAAATAAGTGGGTGCACAGAAGTGGTTGCCAGGACAGTGTGGTGGAGGAAGTTCTGCTTAGTTAGAAAGAGATCACTGCCACAGCATACAACAACTTTTAAACATGGGGGAAATCTAGCGGCACCTTTACTATCATCTTATTTTAGAATGAGCTTTCATGGATTTCACTGAAGGAGTTAGTATCAAATCTCAGATACTAATAATAATTTAAAAACTTTATTTGTACCCCGCATCCATCTCCCCAATGGGGACTCAGGGTGACTCACATGAGGCCAAGCCCAAACAGCAAATTACAACAAAATAAAATCAAGAACATCAACAATAAACACAATAAAATACATACATATAGATATATTAGGAGTTACATAGTTGAGGTGGTGAGATTAGAACAATAAGATAGTGTAATGTCTGATTACAACGTGTAACACAACTTTGGTTCCTGAGTTATAAATGTCATTTCCTAATTGGTTCTATCATGAAAAAATGGAAAACGTTTATGAAACTGCAAAAACTTGGTTTTTGCGGGATAACCTGCAGCACATTTTGCTTTAGTTTTTCAATGAATATCTCAAAGAGTCACAACCAATTCAATATAGTTTGTGGCAGCCACAAAAACAAACTTTCTGGAGCATATCAACTAGTTTCAAAGTAAGTACCGCACAATTAAACAGGAAATAACACTTTCAAACCAGGATCAGATTTTTTTCCAATTTTGTTACATAGTGTTGTGAGCAATGAGCATCGGTTGATACTTTTAATAAGACTGGGATAATTACATCAAAAAATCTGAAGATACTGTCTTCTTGTTGTTATTCTGATGAGATGGGATACAAAATCTGGTAGATAAAATAACTTAAGACGAATCAATCAGGCATTATTTTAGTAGTGTTCTTTCCCCTCTCCCATGTACTCCATATGAGCATGGTCTAGTTTTATCAACAATCGACTCAGCTTGTACTCTTTCTATTGCAATGTGTAGATTTCATATAAAACATTCTAGATGTAAATTCAAGTATAATTATTCCACTTTTTCCTGGTTTGAAATCTTCTAACAAACTAGTATCTTTTGTTCAAAAAGGAAAGCTAGACCCAAAACAAACATGAGCTTTCAATTGAGTCGATGCAATTATGTTGCCAAGGGAACAAAAACATGGCCAAATAAAAACCTGACTTTTAAGGGACTTTTATGCTCGATAATATTTGTGTTCCGTTCCTAAGAACAGAACACAAAAGTCCTCTCTTGGATCTATAATTCTTGAGAGGATTTCTCAGTAACAGAGCACTTTGCATTCTGGTAGGTACAATCTTGCTTTCTTTTTATTAATTTATTGGCCCAATAAATATGTACGTTATGAATTCTGTAGGAATACTTATTTCACAGGACAGTTACTCTGACTAAGATACAGCATAACTAATGCTTCACTGCCACTCTCTTTCTGAGCCTTGGGAGGTTCTCCTATGGTCATTAAATGACTGTGGGTGGAGATGTCCAAACATAGGAGACTACAGGGTTGTTGTGAGTTTTCCAGGCTGTATGTCCATGTTATATAGGAGTATATAAGCCATACAGCCATGTTCCAGAACCCAGTGATTCTGGCCATGAAAGCCTTTGACAACCCTAGATTTTGTCCCTGCCACAATTTGTTAGGAAAGCAGAATGGACTCATGGTTCTTCTCCTCATTCTATTTGGAAAACTGTAGCAGAGATGAGAAGATGACATTTGGATTATTAAAATCAGCCAACATTGAGGGGCTGAATCAAGAGGGAACTAAACAAAAGTACGTCAATGTGTTGAAAGGAAGCAAATGCCAACACAGTCACTCTGATTGTGATATTATTTTCTCTCTAGTTTTTATATTATCTCCTGGTTAATATAATGTAAGCCATACACTTATGCAAGCTTTCTGATTAGATTTATGCTCTTTGCAATCTGTCTCTAATTTCCACATGGTGCTCTAATCAACTCTAATCACGTATAAAACAGACAGGACCACAACCTATTATCATTTGTTTTACCAGGTGGCAATCACATTGATTATAAAAATCATGTTAAATATGCAACCCAAAGAATAAGCCTAGACTCTGAGGAGCTAAAATTATATGTAACAGCTAGAATATTAAAACTAGCTGTCTAAATCCAGCTGTGTTCTCCGGGCAACTAATTCCATGCATCAATGAACATCCCCAAAAGGAGATATTCCTCCTGATCTGTTCTGAACCATTGTGGTTTAGCATGTGGATCTCACCTTCTGAATTAGGACCCATGGCTAACATCTAATGTAGTTTGGTAAATTGGTGACTAACACTAATCCAGTTAAGTGCTCTATTTCAATTATATCTTCATTAACTCACAATGATTTCATTGTCACATTGATTTCAATAGATTGTGGCCACCATAGATTTTATTAGTCTAAGCACACTGTGTTAGCAAGGAGCTACATCCTATAATATGTTTTGCCATGAAGATTATCTTTTATTAACTTTCTTATCAGCTTTCATTAGTTTCAGCTTGAACAAATAGGTCTGAAAAAAGAGGACTTCCCAACTTAAGGGGTTCTCACTCTTTAAGGTTTATGAATAGATTCTGATAGTAGTTGAATAACACAGTCCTGAGATGTATTACATAAGAACATAAGAAGAGCCATGCTGAATCGGACCTCAGCCCATCTAGTCCAGCATTCTGTATCACACAGCGGCCCACCAGTTGTACACGGGGATCTCGAGCAGAAGGGAGGGCAAAACCCTAACCTGCTCCTGACCCCTCACAACCAGTACCCAGGGAAATCCTGCCTACCTCAACCAACTCCGAGGTGGCACTTGAATGTCCTTTTCAGTAACTACCGATACACTTGGTATCCATGAATCTGTCTAATCCTGCCTTGAAGTTGTTCAGGCTGACAGCTGTCACAACCTCTTCTGGAAGTAAATTCCATAACCCAATGACCCTCTGGGTGAAGAAATATTTCCCTTTATTAATCCTAATTTTCCTACCTTGGAGCTTCAGGGGGTGCCCTCTAGTCCTAGTGTTTTGTGACAAAGAAAATAAATTCTCTTTATTCACCTTTTCTTTCCCATGCATGATTTTATACACTTCGATCAAGTCACCTCTTAAACGTCGTCTTTCAAGGCTGAAAAGACCAAGGCGTTGCAACCTGATTTCATAAGGGAGCCGCTCCATCCCTTGGATCATTCTTGTTGCCCTTTTCTGTACCTGTTCCAGTGTATTGTGGCTTGGAAACCTAGAATTCCATACTAGAAGCTACTAATACTTCTATATAACTTTTTGTTATACAGACTTCTATTTTTTGAAAAGTATAGAATAACAGTAATTGAGTAACAAAAGGGAATAGTATACATGCAAATATAGCAGTAAGGAGGAAGCAACAGTTTGACGTAATTGTTGGAGTGCTGAACATGGCCATAAAAATGTATCAAGTGATCTTAGGCATGTCACATTTCTCAGTCTCAGGGGTGGAAAAGGCAAATCTATTCTGACCAAATTCCATGAAAACCCATGATGGCTTTGCCTTGAAGTTTCAAAAGTGAAAACAACTTGAAGGCACAAAACAAAAATACACTTTCCCCAACTGATTTATATCACTTTTGTTTTTATATTTTGTTTGTTACTTTACCAGTGGAACATATCAGGAGGCAGGGAAGAGGTTGAAATGGATCCAATAGTCCTTCAGCCAGTATCAATGGGCTTGGTGTCTTTCACACACCTCTTCCATGAGACCATGAGTTTCCATTTACTCTGGACTAAGCTTCTGTCTATTGGGCCCCAACTGCATTGAACTAGATTATAGGAGTTACACTGCCATATAAACTGAATTCTGAAACTGCATTATATGACAGTGTAGGTAGGGGCTTGGTTGTTATCTAGAAGCACAGTTGGGAAATTATAACATATGTGAGGATAGATAAGTTTCCCTCGCTTAGCAGAAGAGAATATATAATCATTAGTTTATATTTCAGGCACAATACAGTATATCAGCAGAATATCTAAACCTGTTGGCACAACATCATAAAATATCTTCTGTTTATAAAACTAATTTACATTTGGTCTTGCACTGTGGGTGTGAACATTCCATGTTACCGAGGAAAGAAATTCAAGCAGACTTCATGCATTTTTTATTTCCAAAATGTCTATGCTGCCCATCAAGAAAAAGGTCACTTTTCACTTCTAAATTATTACATATGTTTGTTTTTCTTCTTTTATTAAAAAGGCAAAATACAAAAAAATAAACAGATAAATGAATTGCTTCTTAAATAGTTGAGTCACTATAGAGTACACATAAAACAATAGCACTTACTAGCCTTAGAGATCTGGGGTTTCAAAATCATTAACCATTACAGGGCCACATTTCATATCAGGGACTAAATATTTTAAAGACTATAAATCTTATCTGATATTGAGAACTAAGGACCCTTCCAGACAGGACCTATATCCCAGGAACTGATCCCAGGTTTTCTGCTTTAAACTGGATTATATGAGTTCATACTTCCAGATAATCTGGGATAAACAGAAAACTTGGGATCAGTTCCTGGGATATAAGGTCTGTCTTAGGGCCCATCCACATAGCCCTATGTCCTAGAATATCAAGGCTGAAAATCCCACAATATCTGCTTTGTACTGTGTTATTTGAGTCCACACTCAGATAATCTTGGATTTTCTGTCTTGATATTCTGGGATATAGAGCTGTGTGGAAGGGCCCTGGGAAGGCCCTAAAGAGGATCAACCTGGTTAGTAGTTGAATGAATGAATACCAGGTTATATTTCAGAGGAAGGAACTGGTAATGAGTATCCTTTGCCTCAGAAAATCCAATAGAATTAATGTGATTATATGTTTACAGGTAACTTGAAGGCACATGCATACACATGTAGCTCATATCCATCTATGTTTAGGAGTAGTGTATTCTTAAAAATATAAATGGCAAAAAGCAAAGTGAATATAAAAATCCCTAGCCTACTCAAATGTATATATATTTTAAAGGCACTAAATTATTACTATTGTGAAACATAGCCCTGGTCTGGATTATGTTTTGCCCTTAAAGCTAAAACAGCAGATGGAGGCTCCATGGTCAGGATTTTTTGATTGATTGGAATTCATATAAGCCTTAAGATCATGATGTCTGGAGATCAGATAGCATCTGAGATAGTAAGAAATGATTTTTTTTGTGTTCCAGCGGTTTACCTCTGCAAGCGAACAATGCAAAACAAAGCACGGCTTGAGCTAGCAGACTATGAAGCAGTAAGTACCTGGGGCCTTTCCTAGAACTGAGATATCAAATGAGTACGACTCTGAAAAATGGTAGAGTGTAGGGATAAAAACCACAGTGCTGTTTAAAACACACACAATCATGTTTATGAAAAAAACAAATTTAGGAACTTTAACTCATTTGGAGATCTACTTGAAACTGGTACTTGAGTCTGAGGTTTTTGAAATCCTTGAGCAAGAAAGAACTGCAATACTTGCAGAATTACATTGTTCTGTGAATAGAGAAGGGAGCAGTGGAAAAATGGGAACAATTTAATTTAGACCTTTACAGAGATATAGTAGCATCTTGATTCCTTGGTAAGGCTTCAAGTCAGTTCCAAGGCTTCTCTTTGCATGTGTAATGGATCCCTGTTTTGTCTTATGGATATGCTGAATCAAAACAGTTGCACCATAGGACAAAATTGGCATAAATCCAAATTATATTTTCAAAGTGTAGTGCAGGTTAGATGGAGTTTGCCCTCTTGATATATATGAAATAATATTCCAATGTGGAATATTATTTCTTTCAGGGCAAGGTGCCAACACCTTGCCCTGAAGGAAAAGAAGCAAAAAATAAAGATGTCTGTGTGTGCGTTTGGTTTTTCCATCCTTTGTCCCAGGTCATGCAGAATAGTACACGATTCTTGTGCTTAGAAATTACCGTTGAAGTATTTTATCACATTTAGTTAGTGTAACTTTACATATACTCAGCTAAGTAGCATAAATGTTAAAAAAAACAGCATTAGTGAATGTGAAAATGAATATTAAGACACCAGCAAAAGTTATTGGTGCATATCAGGATCAATATTCTTTGCTGGACACTTTTCTACCCAATGAGTATTGGGCAGTTTGCTGGTTCCGCTAGTCCTTTACAGTAGTCCTCTACTGGATATGGGTAGTATGAAACTACTCAATTCTAATATGTAAGTCCACTTACAAAGATTAAGGCCTAACATAATTCTAGGAAAGACCTTTAAATCCAATTTTTTTTACTTAAGATGGTCTTTATGAAAAATGTCCTACTATTCTGAAATATTAAATGCAGCAGAATATTTTCCTAGTATTTGGCTACACTTCAACCAAGATTTCTAGCACCAGTTTCATGCTTGATTCACTTTAGCTGGTTAAAAGGAGACTTGCAATGAAATCCTATGCATGCTTTATTCAGAAGTAAGTCCTGCTGTGTTCAGTGGAGCTTACTGCCCGGTAAGTATGCACAGAATTTCAATGAAAGTGAGCAGGCTGAGGTTCAGTTCAGGCTAAATGCAGAAGGGCATTGTGATTACCAGGTGCTTTCTGTACTACACTGTTAATGTTACAAGTTTTCTCATGTGTCATGCCAAAATCTAAAAAAGTTGTATTTATTTATATACAGTTTTTTTCTTAGAAAAGTCTTGGTATGCTTGAAACCAGAGAAGCATAGAAGTACTGAATATTTATTGGAAGTGGATCAATAAGTGAAAACAACATGTATGTTTTAGTTTCTAAATGTAGAGATGATCTCTGGGGAAAAGCCACTGTTGACATCCAAAACTAATGCACTTATTCTGCTATCCTTGTCAACATGGAGGTTTCATTGAGATCTTTTCCATAAGCAGAAAAAACACCCTATCCAATTAATTGGGTTGAAAAGGTAGGATGTTCAGTCTGTGTAATGAAATGGAAAGGGAACAGAGAATACAAGGGTCATCGGAATGGGACATTTCTGTGAACAAAGGTCCAGGGATCGTATCAAAACCCATTAATAGAAATAATTTCTTATCACAAGACAGTTACAGTAATTTAAGTCTGTACAAACAAAAAAAGTTCAGATAAATTCATTTTAGGAAGATTTGAAGTTCTTCAAGGCTCCCTTCCAAAGCTCTCTTTTCCATTTCATTAAATGTTGCATCTGAAAAGGAATGAACCTCCACTCCTTCAAATAATCAGCAAACAACATTCATAGACTGTAGCAGGAGTATATAATGTGGATCAGTGATAATGTCAAGTTACAGCCACTCGATGGAACACTTTCTCTGAAAAGTCAGTAGGGAATTTTGAAAAAAGCTTCCCTAGAAACTTGCTAATATGTGGTATGTTTTCAGGAGAGCTTGGCCAGGTTACAGCGAGCATTTGCACGGAAATGGGAGTTTATTTTTATGCAAGCAGAAGCACAAGCAAAGTGAGTTCCACTGATGTTTTGTTGCTGGATTTGTCACCCGCTTTCTTAAGAGGTATTTCAATTTACATCTTTTATGTTGCATATTTGACCTCATCATCAACAGAGTGGACAAGAAAAGGGACAAGATAGAGAGGAAAATCCTTGATAGCCAGGAGAGAGCATTTTGGGATGTGCATCGACCAGTGGTATGTCAATTAATGAATCTTTTAAAGCAATTTAAGAGTTGTGTTATTCTATATTGGATCATCAGCTAGTACAAGTTGAACATTTCGGAAAGCCAAAAAATGAAATTAACCCCATGAATGGTTGCAATAATGACACGTTTGTGTTTTGATGGTTTACTATAAACAATTATTTAAAATATTATATATAAAATTAACTTCAGGCAATATATATAAAGTATGTATGACACATAAATCAATTTTGGGTATGCACTTGGGTCTCTTCTCCAAGATATCTATGTATATGCAAATATTTCAAAATCTCAAAAGCCCAAGTTCTGAAAAACTTTTGGTCACAAGTGTTTTGGCTAAGGGAGATTCTGCTTGTAACTTCAAGCAGTCCCCAGATTACGTACAAGATAGGTTCTGTAGTTGAATTTGTATGTAAGTCAGAAGGTGCATTTTTAAGTGTAACTTGAGCCATTTCCTTGAGTTTTGGATAGCATAGAGAAGAGTTAACACTCATTTAATGTCATTGTTTCCTTGTCAACCCAAATTGTTCAAAATCTAATTGTCACAAGGACATAAAATGAGATGAAATCTCTAAACAGAGGCACAGACAGCTCTCTCGACCACAACAATGTCCAGCCAGGCAAAAGGGCGCTTGTTGGCTGTCCCTGGGGAGGGGTGGGTGGTAATCTCTTTTCCTGCAGCTGTGAATGAGGGGTGAGAGAGTGCCACTACTTCCTAAGGCTGTAAACAAACAAACTCCCTTGCCCTTCCTCCCCAGCTCCTGTCAAAGGGTGAGAGAGGTTGGCAAAAGGTTTTTCATTCCTTGCCTCCAGCTCCTGCTAGAGGTAGGAAGACATGGGAGACTGGCTACAACCCCCCTTCCTCTCCAGCCAAGTTCTTGTGGAGGTCATGGGAGGATGGCAAAAGGCTCCTCGACTTGCCTTAAGCCACAGCTGTGGAGAAAGGGAGAGCGAGACTGGTCACAAGCCCCCTGGTCTTTCTAGGGTGGGAGTTTCAGAGTAGCCACTGAAAATTCTCTCTCCTTTGATGCTACTAAAACAGCTTAAGAGAATGATGGGACAGATAACTTCATCACACCGAGCTATGAAAAATGTGGGAAAATGAAGAAAATCATCTTTTTTGTGTGAGATTCCGCTTTTAAAGAAGATGGATAATTTGCATACCTCCATCAAGCAGAATTGCCTGCTCCCACCTCTATGTCAACCGTTTGTAGACAGAAGGCAGACACTGCTTTTCTGGGCTCATCTCCTTACTCTGAAGGAGACACAAGGCATCATTCTTAAGGCAGACACCATTTATCTGGGCTCATCTCATTATTATCAAGGAGACACAAGGCATCATTCTTAAGGCAGACACCATTTATCGGGGCTCCTCTCCTTTCCCTCCCCATCTGTCATGCAGAGTTATCCAAATAAAAACAAAGTATACAGTACTCTTTCCAAACTTTTAAAATGGTTAGCTTATATAAGAGCAACACAGGTGGCTATGTGTCAAGAGTCTTTACTCTCCATAAGGTATATAAACACAATGGATTTCCTGGTGTGCTCATGTCATGCACAGTATGTTTCAGAAGTTGTGTGACTTCAGAGTACGATAATCTTATCACCCTTTTGTATTTTGAAGAATGCAAATAACAGTCATCATTTCAATAGAAACACAGTCAAAGACAAGTGGAATTGGTAATTATTGTGTATTGTTTTACAAACTATTTAATAATTTCAGGGTTCTTTCATGCCAGGAGAGATTTGAGAAACTGTAAGTTGCTTCTGGTGTGGGATAATTGGCTGTCTGCAAGGATGTTGCCCAGTGGATGCCTGGATGTTTGATGTTTTACCATCCTTGGGGGATGTTTCTCTCAAGTCCCTGCATGGGGAGCTGGAGCTGACAGAGAGAGCTCAACCCACTCTCCTTGGATTCAAAGCGATGACCTATCAGTCAGCAGTCCTGCTTGCCACCAGGGGCACCTATAATTTCAGTTGATCACAGGAAATAGAGGTTGTGAATGGCTTATACAAAATGCTTGAGACTAGTATTATTTTGGAATTGGTTATTTTATTTATTTAGGAATACCTGGATTTTAATATATGTACATACCGAGATATCTTGGAGCTGGAACCCAAGTCTAAATACAAACTTCATTAACATTTCATATACAGGTCCTTCTCAAAAAATTAGCATATAGTGCTAAAGTTCATTGTTTTCCATAATGTAATGATACAAATTAAACTTTCATATATTGCACACCAACTGAAATATTTCAGGTCTTTTCTTGTTTTGTACTGATGATTTTGGCATACAGCTCCTGAAAACCCAAAAATACTGTCTCAAAAAATTAGCATATTTGGTCGGATGGAATATGTTAATTTTTTGAGATATGTATGCCAAAATCATCAGTATTAAAACAAAAAAAAGACCTGAAATATTTCAGTTGGTGTGCAATGAATCGAAAATATATGAAAGTTTAATTTTTATCATTACATTATGGAAAATAATGAACTTTAGCACTATATGCTAATTTTTTGAGAAGGACCTGTATGATTATATCTCATATGTGTAGTTATAAGGTATTTTATACAATATTTATGATAAATTTATGCATAAAACAAAATTTGTGTACACTGGATTGTCAGGATGCTAACGAGCTGGTAGACCAGTAGATTGCCACAGTTTCTTGTTTTACTTGCTTTTTGTAAATAAGTGGAATGCTGTTATACTCTCTGCTGTTAGAGAAATACAATCTGTTGTCCTATCTGTTCTCTGTTATAGAAACAAAATACATTTTGTTCTTCAACTCCTAAAAACCCCTCAGAGCAAATGTGTCACTAATTTGGTTACCCATTTAGATATTATTTTGCTTTTGAAGAATTTGGGGATTCCAGATAATTTATATTCAACCTGTAATATGTTTGTAAATCATGTTCCGAATATTTCACCTCACTCTCTGTCCTTTGGATATTTGGATTTCAAAAAATGTGGCTAGTTGTGGAAATAAGGATTGGTGATTAAGCTTACATTGAGACACTATGAGAACTATTTCAGGAGTGAATTTCTTTTCTGAGGGGTAGATTTCTCTCAGTTCCTGTTGTCTCCCCCCCCCCATTCTTAACTATGAGACATTTGTAAGTTGGGTGATGGTAACTCGGGGACTGCCTGTAATGGAACTTGAGCATCCATGGATTCTGGTATCCATTAAGGATACTGGAATAAGACCCTAGGTGATATGAAGGACCCACTGTAGATGTTGAAGCAGCATTTGTTATTTCATTATCATATATACTAGTGGTTCCCAACCTGTGGGTCCCCAGATGTTTTTGCCTCACCTCCTAGAAATCCTAACAGCTGGTAAACTGGCAGGGATTTCTGGGGACCCACAGGTTGAGAATCACTGATATATACAGAGGCAGTGACAAGCGCATCATCCAGACCTCTGACAGCTCATATGTAAACCAAGTCTTTTCCTGATTGAATTAATGTCTCCATACTTGAAAGGCTTTTGGGAAGAGGAGCAAGATTATATCTTAGACATGCAGAAAGTTACTAGCAGTCTGGGTAGGCAAAGACACAAACAGCCTATAATTAACCAGACTAAGATGATGCATTTAATTGGGGGGGGGGGTGTTCCATAAGAAAGTATAGCTGGTGTTAATTGTGCCTTACTACGGCACTTATTATTATGCCAAAATAAGTACTAAACTGATATCTAAAAATGCCCAGTGTGTGACATTCTCCTACAGTGTATTTAAATTGGTTTGGGAAACCTTTGCATAAAACACTAGATTAGAACAAAAAGTTAAGATGTGAAGATTTAATTTACGAATTCATTTATGAGAAACATACACTTTATTGGAGGAGGGAATGATGAATTAATAGCCATATGTTCATCCATTGTGAGAAAAGGTACCTGGAATTATCTGGTGGAGACAGCGATGAACTGATAGTTAGCATCTGCAGTTGTTTGCAGTCCTACCTCAGAAATAAAATGGGACTAAAGGTTTTCTTATGGGAGTTTTTAAACATATTCAATATATTTCCCATGTTATGATTTCTTTGTAAAATGTAATTTATCAAAGCCAACTTTGATCTCCAAAAATACTTTTTACATAAAAATCTAATACAATTTCCATGTAAAATATTTTAACATACAATTTATTGTTATCTGTACAAAATTTCAATTTTTCTTTGAAAAAAGCATGTTGTTATGTAAATGAAATTTGATGAAATAGTCTGAAATGTGAAGAATCTCACAATAGTTGACATGTTTCATAGTCTTGTTGAGGAAAAGAAAATTTGTGGGTATTTTTTTTACTTCTCATATGCACACAGTGCAAGCTATATACATATTCAACACTTATATGTAGTATAAATCAGAAAATGCTCATATGTCCTGTATTATTAATTTCTTAAGTGTTAATCTAGCAAAGGGATGGAGGACTTGTGTATTGTCTTCTATCAGAGACAGAGACTATGACAAAGGCAAATTTGCTTTGTAGTGTCTTCCATCAACAATTCTACTGGACTTTGTAAGTGAGAAGGATTTGTTTGCTAGGACATCATCTTGGTTTTTTTTTAAAAAAACACACAATTCTACAGTTGACTTGAGTTTGAGGATCACCTAAACTGTAACTGCAATTGTATAAATGCTTACCTTGAAAAAAGACCCACTATTCAGTGAAGCTTATTTTCAAATAAGTAAGCGCCACTGAATTGCCAAGGAAGAGGACAAGAACATGAGAATAAAAATTGCTGTTGTCTGAAATCTAACTTCTTTAGCTGAACGTCTTATATAAGTTCTCATTGTTATCATATGTTTTTATTTTATTTTATTTTTTTAGCCTGGATGTGTAAATACTACTGAAGTGGACATTAAAAAGTCATCTAGAATGAGAAATCCTCACAAAACAAGAAAGGTATATAATCAGATTTTAAAAATATTAATATGCTGATGATAAATAATAACAAAACTTTTTCTTAGAATAAAGTCAGTGTAATATTTTGGACACATGTAGTCTTACTATTTCTTAAAAGGAAGTGAGTTTCATTTGACGCTTGACTTACTCAATAGCAAAACTTTTTACAACCTGGATTTTTTAATGAACTTCTTAGACAATGAAAAGTAGGAGCGGTTTTCTTTGACACGTAACAAATTGTCAGATCTTGATCATTGTTTAATATTAAATGAACTTTTCAAACACAGAGAAGCTGCTGTGGTTGAAACATGGGCTGAGAGATAAATGACAGGAACTAGACAAAGGACCCATGTCGTACAACTATAGCAGTTAGAGACTATATTAACTGCTATGGCTCCATTCTGTGGAATCTTGGAATTTGTAGCTAGTTGTTGCACCATAGCCCTATGGCAGAAAAGGGTACAAATCCTAAAATTCCATAGAATTGAGCCATGACACTTAATGTGTTATCAAATTGCTATAATTTTGCATTGTGAATACAGCCATAGTTAACTATATGTGATCTAAGATACAGTAATCTCAAGTGTAGCATGCCACACTATCACCACTGTCAAAATAAGGTTTAACTGCCTGTCTGGCCGATTTTGGATCTGATAGAAGTGTCACTTTAGCATTCATGCTAAGAAGCAAAAAACCTTAAGCTATCCCTGGGATAGAACGTGCCCTTTGAACTGAAAGATCCTCTACCTATGACTCAACCATAAGGTCTATCCTGCTTGTCAAAAGTAGAATGATGTATTTAATGGATATTAACACCATATAAGAGTAGGGTATTTTGGGGTTGCTTAGTGGCAGCTTGCCTGGCAGGGATGCAGGAATCCTTTTTAGTTGTGGCACGTCTGGAAAAAAAAAGCTTTCCTGGGATCGGAAACCTAAAACATGATTCTATGTTATATTCCTAGTACTATGATTATTTACTATCCTACAATACATGACAATTTAAAATATTGATCTTAGTTTTATAAAATTAATAAGCTAACATCCAAACAAGTTAATTTATTGATTAAATCTGTATGGCAGCTTTCCACCAATTATTCTCAATGCAATCATGCAATTATATATGCAGTCCAGGCTATGTACACCAGACTGTTTAGTTCATGCCAAATCCAGGGCCATAACCAGGAACAAGGAGGGGAGTTGACCTGACATCAGCAGATGTATCCCCAATGACCAGGAGCCTGAACAGAGCTCCATGACCATCTATCATTTGCTGCAGCAGTGACATGGCCAATGAGTACAGAGAAAGGGTAATAACACCAGGGATCAGTATGTATAATGAATGAACCAAATCAGGCCTGATCCTACTATACAGATACAATACTCTGGAGTTTCCAGCAAACCCTGGAGCATCCAACAACTTTGCCCAAATCATGACAAGGCCAGTTTAGACAAATAAAAACCCGGCAATACTCATCAGTAGTCCTGGGGCAGCCAGCAATCCATTCATGGTGAATCCATGTTATTGTAGGTAATTCCCCAGCGTATCTAAACAGAGAAAAATGGTTAACAAAATAATTTATCTTTTTGTATTGATGTGTAGTCTGTCTATGGATTACAGAATGACATCCGAAGTCATAGTCCTACACACACACCAGCGCCAGAAAGTAAACCTCCCACAGAAGAGGAATTGCATGAAGAGGTTTGTGATGCCAAAGCCATTTTGTTGATTAGTTGATGATGTAATTGACTACCTATCAAAATTAAACTTTGAATCAAATCATAGCGAATGCAGATATAATGCATCACACTTTAAGTGACAGAAATAAAGTGAAATTGTGGTTTTAGAATCAAGCCTTTGGAGAATAATTGTAGTACGATAGATGAATACAGAATATGTCCAATG
Organism: Anolis apletophallus; assembly: GCA_030556195.1. Lineage (NCBI taxonomy): Eukaryota > Metazoa > Chordata > Lepidosauria > Squamata > Anolidae > Anolis > Anolis apletophallus. Next base: position 166,716,862 of record JARBWK010000003.1, on the reverse strand, counting down.
ACTACTGGAACAGCCCCAGACTATGATTGTGGATGGCATGGTTTTAATAGTAGATGTAATGTTTTAAAATGTTTTAATGTGTATTAATTTTTGATTTCAATTTAAATGTTTATTTTAATTGTATGTTGTTCTTAAGGCATTGAGTAGTTGCTTATATGTAAGCTGCCTTAAGACCTCTTCAGGATTGAGGGCATGGTATAAATATAGTAAATAAAATGAAAATAAATAAAATCTCTTCAATGAGCTTCAAATATCAGATGTAGGCAATGCATTTTTTCACAAGGAATTCAGATCTTACGTTAATCAGAATTAACTTGAGGATACACCAGCTTTTTCTGTAGACAGGTTCTGTTAAGAAAGGGGCCTGTTATGAAAGGCATGAACTAGATACTGTGGCGAATAGTTTTTATGTATTTATTATATTGGTAATTGTTAATTTTATTGTGAATTTTAGATATTTTTAGATTTTAAATGTTAGCATTGAATTTTTGCTGTTTGCCGGTCTGAGTCCCTCTATATAGGTGAGAAGATCGGGGTATAAAAGTTTTAAATAAATAAACAAAGAGATATTTACATGTGGCCCTAGTGTCTGATCCTCCTTTATCTCATCAATAAACTCACTAGATGTAGTCTTAAGTTAATATTCTTTCAGGTGTAGGTAAGTTAATCCATTTTTTACATTATAGGTTTATTGTAAGGATTATTTCTTAAGAATTGAGTATTCTGGGCACTAGAAATGTTTAATATGTGTATTGTACACAGATTTTAGAATAAATCTCTGCAGGATCCCTTTCACACTACTGATTTATAGTGCTATGATGTCTCACCAAATTACAAATCCCTGGATTCAACAGGATGAAGTCATTGCCATCAAAGTGGAGCCATGGTGCTATAATAGTGTAATGTTAAAGGTTTCCCCATTTATAGAGGGATTCTATGCACTTGAGTGTACTTTAGAATTTCAACAGTGCTTGGGAGTATGACACAGCCAGTTTGATACCCCAGTGATTTCAGTTGGAGAGGTTTTAGCAGATAGCATAATGCAGAGGATTCATTCAATTTGCTTTCACTCATACTGTTACATTTTCAATACAGAATGATAGTGAGATGTTCTGAACAGAAATGACTCAAGGATAAGCAGATGTAAGTCCTACTGATTTCAGTGCTGAAATGAAACATGCAGTCACAATAATATATAGCTATATGAATTTAAATGCAGTGTTCCCCTTCAGTTTGATGGTTTTGGATTGCATTTATTAGGCTGAAAAGTACTTTCAGTTGATTTGATCCATCTTTTTTGTATTGTCAGTAGGTTGGTCTTAACCCCATAAACAAGGTCATTGTACTTGGCCTGTAGTTCCAAAGCAGGTTTTTCATTTTTACTAGGCAAAATCGAGTTCTATAGGTTCCAAACTTAAGAATACATTTTCAAAAAGATTTTGTTTATCTCATCTTATTTTGCATTTTGTAGATAAAATATTGGCAAGTACAGCTAGATAGACATCGATTAAAAATGTCCAAGGTTGCAGACAGGTATGTATGTTGCTGTGTATTTTTTTAAAAATGTAGATCATGATTGTTTTTAGGTTTGTTGCAGATTCTTTTGACACAAGGGTAAGAATGGAAAGAATGTTTGAAAATATTTATAAAATGTTCAACAATGTTTTTGAAAATAAAGATACTTTCATAAGAAGGATCTTAGACTGATAAGAATAATCACAGTTCTGGACATATTGCATGCAGAATTCACATTTGTTGTTTTAAGACAGAATACAGCATTTTAATCACAGAAATATTAATCTGTATGCAGAAAATGCAGTTTCCTAAGCAGAAAACGCTGTAATTGATAATTTGTTCTCCATAAAATTCATACAGGGTTATTTTGAAAGAAAATAGCATTCTCTATACAGCAATTATGAGGCTTATGAGCATGCTGTCAAGGAGGCGAAAAAAGTTCACTATGCCTCCTCGATAGCGTCTGCAGATTCACGCCCGGCTCAATTGTTCAGGATAATTCGGCAACTGACGATGGTCCCTACCATCCTAAACAACGATAATCGGGCCCTTTCTGTCGAGGGTTTTCAGAATCACTTTGCAGACAAGATTGCGTTGCTCCGCCGGGACCTCCCTGCTACAGTTGATACAGTGCAGGAGCTTGAGACTCCGTGGCCCTCCGCCGGATCCACCTTCGACCGGTTTCGGCCACTGGACGCAGAGGATGTTGACAAGATTGTCGCAGCTCTTCGACCGACCACCTGCTCCCTCGACCCATGCCCCTCCGCGCTGATTCGAGCTTGCGTGGAGGGGCTACGAGGCCCTCTGTTGAATATAGTCAACTGCTCCCTTGAGCAAGGAGCTTTTCCAGAGGAGTTGAAAGAGGCGGTGGTCACTCCATTGCTGAAGAAGCCCGGGTTAGACCCTGCGGCTCCCTCCAATTATTGCCCAGTGTCCAATCTTCCGTACCTGGGCAAGGTGATTGAGAGGGCAGCAATGGACCAGCTGCAGGCATTCCTGGATGATGCAACCTGGCTAGACCCCTTCCAGTCCGGCTTCCATTCGGGCCATGGGACGGAGACTGTCCTGGTCTCCATCACAGACCTACTCCGCTGCCACTTGGACCGAGGCGGATCGGCGCTGCTCGTGTTATTGGACCTCACGGCAGCGTTTGATACTGTCGATTACCAACTTTTGACACACCACCTGGCGGTAGCGGGGGTAAGGGGGACAGCCCTCAACTGGCTGTCCTCCTTCCTCCAAAACCGCCGGCAGCGAGTGAAGTGGGGAGGGGTGGCCTCCGAGGGCTCCCCTCTATTTTGTGGAGTCCCTCAGGGAGCCATTCTCTCCCCGCTGTTATTTAACATCTATATGCGACCACTCGCCCAATTGGTGCGGAGTTTTGGGCTGGAGTGTCATCAGTACGCTGATGATACCCAGCTCATTCTGAGGATGGACCCCATGGTGGTCTCTGTACCGATAATTTCCATCTCTGCCTTGAAGCCGTAACTGGATGGCTGCGAGCCAGTAAGTTGAAGGTGAACCCGGCGAAGACGGAGATCTTGTGGCTAGGCCGCCCGGAGGGGGTAGAGACCCAGCTGCTGACGTTCGATGGTGCGGCCCTCTGCCCGCAACCATCTGTCAAAAGTTTGGGGGTCCGGCTGGATGCTCAGCTGTCGATGGAGGCGCAGATTGGCTGCGCCTGCAAGACAGCCTTCTTCCATCTGCGTCTGGCAAAACGCCTGGCTCCTTACCTCTCCCGCTGCGACCTGGCCACGGTGATCCAAGCCACGGTCATCTCGAGGCTCGATTACTGTAATGCGCTGTACATTGGCCTACCCTTGTCGGTGATCCGGAAACTTAAGCTGGTGCAGAACGCTGCAGCCCGCCTGCTCTCAGGAGCCTTAAGATCTGATCACGTGACTCCACTCTTGCGCGAACTGCACTGGCTTCCAGTTGAATTCCGGGTCATCTTCAAGGTGCTAGTTCTAACTTTCAAGGCCTTATATGGTTTGGGGCCAGTGTACCTGAGGGAGCGGCTTACCCCTTATGTGCCCAGGAGATCACTGCGCTCAGAGGGGCTCAACTTATTGGATGTACCCAGTGTTAGAGTCTGTAGACTGGACACTACACGTCGGAGGGCGTTCACCGTAGTGGCACCAACTCTGTGGAACAGCCTTCCTGAAGGGATACGGGCCACTTGAGCCCTTCTGCCGTTCTGCAGAGCAGTAAAAACGTGGTTGTTTAGAAAGGCATTCGGCCCATAGCTGACTGCTGTCTACCGTACCCGCTATCCTGCTGCTAGCCTGCCACTGTACTGCAGCCCGGTCTGCAATTTGTTTTAGTCAGGGGATTGAAATTGTTTTAATGTAATTTAATGTATTTTAATGTATTATGTGTTTTATGTTTTTATTCTGCCATTCTTGTGAACCGCTCTGGGCTCCAGAGAGAGCGGTATACCAAATCGAACTTAATAAATAATAAATAAATAAATAATAATTAATATTTCTGCCTTTATATGTTGATTTCCCATGCAAAATTGCTATTTTCTGCACAAAACAACAATATGCAATTTTTGCCTGAATTGCAAATAGCTTTCCAAAACTGTGGGTTTTTGGAGACTTTCTCTCCACAGGAATGACTTTTTAAAAATTATTTGCCACTACTTTCGGGGACTTAGTGAAGTAATACACCAGAGGTAGTGGATTTCACAACTAGCTCTATCTTATCTTTCTTCTAGTAAGGGATCCAAAGATAAAATAAGGTACAACTAAAAACTGATGTGAGAAAAGTCAAATAAATGAATAAAACTAGTTATCACATAAGTAAACACAAAATTTAAAACAATATAAAATGATTTTTAAAACATAACAAAAAGAAATAAAAATTCTTCCATTAAAAGCCCTCAAAGTTATGTTTAAATTTGAAAAAAATGTCTTTCGTTGCTGGAATACGGAGAGTAAAGACTGGGTCCGCCTAGCTTTCCATGGGTGAGAATTCCAATAGTTTCCACAAAAGGCCATCTTAGGTGTCTTCACCAGACAAGCCTGGGTGTGGTGGGACCATGAACACCTTTCTCCAAGCATTTTAAAACTCAGGCAGGATCATTTAAGTAGAAACAGTCTTTCAAATAGCCTGAACCTAAGCTATAGATCTCTACAAACACTTTGAATTCTGCCTGGCAATGAACCATTACTTAGTGAATCTGGTCTGACAAAGGATTTATATGCTTCCTGTAACTGATCTTACTGCAGATCACACCTAAAAGGTCATTGCCAATCATACTGGGAGTTTTCTTTATGTTTAAAATCTCAACAATTACATGCAGTGGAGTTGTTATTTTCTATCAGTAATCACAGTGCAAGGAGAGAGAGAGAGAGAGAGGAGAGGGAGAGGGAGAGGAGAGGGAGAGAGAGAGAGAGAGAGAGAGGGAGAGGGAAGGGAGAGGGGAGGCTAATTTGGTCCACTGAGGTGACAGGCAAGTCAACAAAAAAGCCGGATGTGATTGAAAACTGCTTTTTAAAGCATCATGTATAGTTTGGCCCTTACCTATGAAAATAAAGCTAGAAAAGTAATAATAACAAGCATGTCAAAAAGCATCAGATGATTTTGTTTTTCTAGTCTATTAGCCTATACTGAACAGTACGTGGAATATGATCCCTATCTGGTGCCACCAGATCCATCCAACCCTTGGTTGTCAGATGATACTACCTTCTGGGAAGCTGAAGTCAGGTATGCTTTATGCCATTTTGGATCTAGTAACCAGAAACTACATTTATCTAGCATCTATCAATCACCATGGGTACCAGTTAACCAAGTCTACTGTATATATATTTTCCATATATATCTTTTTGTAAAAACATTTTTTTTGCTTTCTCTACTACTGAAGAAAAAAGTACTGGTCTTTACATGTTTTCACGGTTACAAGAAAAAAATGCATGCTATTTGTCAATTTTTGTTGTTTTTGCTAGATTTGTTGATATGTTATGATACCCTTTTTCATCACTGATGAAGAAATTTATCTTTTACTGTATATCCCAAGTTTGTACCACATATTTTCACATATCCTGAAATTATATTGGGAAGAATCATAGCTCATACAGAAAAATCCAAGGTTCAGTCCTTCGCTCCAAACAAGTGCAACTCCATTTGGAATGCCAAAGAGTTGCTGTTAGTCAGCACAGACTGGAGGAAATACTGAACCAAATAGAACACTGATTTTAATCTACCTGTATCCATCATTTCACAATACAAGCATTATATTCCAAAAATAAATCAAACAATAAAATAAACATTCATCTCTGATATGTTAGACCTATTTACTTAAAATTGGAATTATTATCCTCTAAGAAAATTTTAAAATATCATCTGATGTAATTCTTAGATTAACATGATACAATTTAAAATAATAACATTATCAAAGGTAGTTAAAATAGGCATTTCAGTTGATGCATAACTGAACTTTTTCTTGCCTTCACAGTAAAGAACCACACCAGCAAAGAGTAAAGCGATGGGGATTCAGCATGGATGAAGCCCTGAAAGATCCAGTGGGAAGAGAACAATTCCTCAAATTTCTGGAGTCTGAATTCAGTTCAGAAAATTTAAGGTAAGATCCTCACTGTATCTACTAACTCTGGGGATACCCAGAGAATATTGGGACAGAGGTGTGCAGAGGTTAAACACCATTGCTGTAAAACAAAGATTCTTTGCTACCATCTACAAAAGCAGTGCAACTTGGTTTAAAGGAATATCAGCTAAATCCCTTAGCTGGGCAATATAAGCATAAAGTGCTGTGTGATCTCCACAGAAGAATTCTTCAGTCCATTCAAGTCTATATCTTGTTTATTTCTCCAGAGTCTGTTTCACCAAATGCATGAAAAAACTCTTAAGCAGTACTCTAGAAAGGTCTACAATCCATGGATCATCATTCACCAAAACCAACACAAAGTATCACACACACACCAAGGCTTTCAGTCTTCCTCAATTCCCAGTTCTGGAGATATCTAAAACAACATTTGGCCCTCTGTCCTGGGTGCATTGATTGTGCTTTTCCTGAATAGCATGGGGTTAGACTAGAAGACCCAAGTAGTCTCTTCCAACTCTATTATTTTATGATACTGTGTGCAAAAAGGGTTTGCGGCTGGATGCGGAAATGAGCACCTGAACACAGGTAAGCACTAGTTCTTGGAATGCTGTCGGCAGTTCTTGGAATGTTGCACAGAAGGGATGTTTAATTAATCTGAATAGCACCATAGCATATTAAAAACAACCAGTGAACCATAAAGTGCATAACTATCGATAAAAATAAACAGAAATTGTGAATTCTAATGAACAGTAAGGTATTTCATTAAAAAAAGAATGAAGAACTCCAGAAGAGACACAAAACATCTTGTCAAAATAGAGAGATGTTTGGTAAGTGGATCAAAAATAGGAAGATGTTTGACAAAGAACATGTATAACTTTTCCACTGATTGTGAATATATGTTTCTATAAAATATATTTTTGATTGCTAGAACAAAAAATTGAATATTGCTGGGGCCACTGGTTTTGAAATCAAAGTCATAACAGCTGCTTAAAAAATCATTTATATTTAATTCTGTTTTAATGCTTGTATATTTTTAGATTTTCAGTTGTATTGGAATGTAAGCTGCTTTGTAAGCTGCTTTGAGTCTCCTTGTGGAAGAAAAAGTTGGGTATAAATAAACATAATAATAAGTAATTGCACATTTTCTTATTCAGGTTCTGGTTAGCAGTAGAAGATTTGAAGAAGAGGCCTATGAAAGAAGTTCCTGCCAGAGTACAAGAGATCTGGCAAGAATTTCTTGCTCCTGGAGCACCGAGTGCCATTAATCTAGATTCAAAAAGTTACGACAAAACTACACACAATGTGAAGGAGCCAGGACGACATACATTTGGTGATGCTCAGGTTTGCAGAATTCATTCAATATTCCACATACACACATAGTTGGATCATTTCCATATTTTCTACCACCTTTCACTAATCCCTTTTGTACTACTTCCTTGATTTGTTTATTCCAGTTTAGTTCTCCAGATGTTTGGGACTTCATTTCCCAGAAGCCCCAGCCAGCTTGGCCAATTGTCAAGGAGCCAGGGAGCTGAGGTCCAAAACATGGGACGACCAAAGTTTGGGAACCACTGCTTTAATATAAGATTACGAGCTGATGTTCTTAATCATTTTTCTCACAAGAAGAGCTTTAGAATACATTTTGAAAGAGAAATAATATCTCCTTTAGATGCATGTTGGTTATCATTAAGCATATTCAGTGTTCCAAGAAGAAATAAATGTGTTCTGCTTAATTAGCTTGGGTGTTTAACCCAGTTTGGACGCACGGATGCCTTCCCTCCGCTCAGGACTGGGTCGACAGCCGTGTTTAACGCGGTTGTCACCTCAGTTCTGAGCGGAGGGAAGGCATCCGTGTCCAAACTGGGTGCACGGAAGGGAATGCCAGGGAAGGGAAACCTGCCGATTCCTTTCCAAAAATGGCGGCGGCAGCTTCGAAATGGCAAATTCACTTCTGGGTTGCTTACATCACTTCAAAACCGCTTCAAAAGTGAATTTAATCCAAATTCATTCTGATTTTACGAACATTCTGACGGACCTACCCAGACCTAGTTCCCAGATGTTTTGGCCTACAACTCCCAGAAATCCCAGCCAATTTACCAGTTAGGATTTCTGGGAGTTGAAGGCCAAAACATCTGGGGACCCACAGGTTGAGAACCATTGATCTAAGGGGAAAATGAACTGAAGCTCAAGCCTTTAGATCCTTGCATACTGGCATACTTGTAATAGCTATTCCCTTCCCAGTTGGCGAGTTTGGATAAAGAACTGTGAGGTAGGTAATGATCTACAAAGCAAGATCAAATGTTATGTTTGACTCTTGATCCAAGTTACTACTAATCATTTCTGTTATTAAGGTGGGCTAGCTTCCATCACAAATTCACCAAATGGCAAATACAAAAAAGAGGCATTCCTGGACAGAACATTTGGAATTCTGGTGGATTTGACAATAACATAGGGTAGTTAGTAGGCTTGTTTGATCAAGGAAAAAACTCCTTTTGGATGTAGAGGGCACTGGCGATTCATTTCCTAAATGATTTCCGAAATTTTCTGAAAAAAGTCAGATTTTTCCAAAATTTCCTGAAATTTCCTAATCACTTTGTTAATGGCGGGCGTGATTGCGCAATGCGTGAAAACCTGCAAATGGGACAGGCAAAACTTGGGGGATTCAGTTTCCCTCAGTTTTAGACCGCTACTGACCAAACTTGCCACAGTGGTAGAAAAGATTCTCCTCTGTCAGCATACTAACTTTCAACATGTTTAGAAGATCCCTGGGTTCTTGACAATTTTTAAAGTAAGCCACTGTTCAACATTGCCCCTCCCAGATCAGGAGGGAAGAATCCTCAGAGGACGGCAGCGTCCCACCCCGGCCCTCCAAGTTGTGGCTGCCCTCCATTGGCCAGCATTCCACCCCACCGCCCCAAACCTCAAAGACCAGGAGGGATGAATCTCCCAGAGGACTGACCATTTGCCTGCTCTGTGGGTGCCAGCAGTCCTCTACAACCACCCCCAAGGAGAGGAAAGGGGTCTTCCAAAGTGTTATTGTGTTGATTAGATTGGATTATTAGATTTCTAGTTTCCCAAAGTACAACTTGTAACCCCAAGGAGAGGAAAGGGTCCTTTCAAAGCTTTATTGTGTTGATTCCCAAGAAAAGGATTGGATTAGTTGATTTCTAGTTTCCCAAAGTACCACATGTAAGCCCAAGGAGAGGAAAGGGGCCTTCCAAAGTTTTATTGTGTTGATTAGACCAGATTATTAGATTTCTAGTTTCCCAAAGTACAATTTGTAACCCCAAGGAGATGAAAGGGTCCTTCCAACTGTTGTGAATCAGCCTGTGATTGTGTTTCAGCAAAATGATGCTGTTTCTGATGTGTAAAATGATGCTGTTTCTGATGTGCAAAATGATGCTATTGCTAATGTGCAAAATGAAAGTTATTAGTTTGATGTTTCCCTACTGACCATGAAAGTGAGGCATCACTGCAAAAAGTTGGTTCTCATGAGAATTTTCCTGTTAGGCAAAGGGATGATGGTTCACTCCCTCAAGATTTAGGTTGGGACAACAACCTGACATCTGGGAATGTTAATGAGCAGCTAGATAAAAAGTTGGAGATTAATAGGCGTTTGGATTTTAACCAGGAGCGGCAGATAGCCCAAGGTTTACGCCGCAGTGAAAGAATTCGGCAATTAAGATCGAAAGCTGCTGAGGGAAAGCGAAACCAGTTCATGTCTGTATTTAAGATTTGATTTCATGGGCATTTCTCAGATCAGCCTATTTTTAGATTCAAGCTTCATGTACCAAGGTTTCTTGTTTCTGTGGATTTCTAGTCTTGTGGATATTGCCTGCCATTGATTGGACTGCCTTATAACCTGTGGATTCTTGTTTTGGATTTATTTTGCCTTGGAATGCTTCTATCCTTTGTGGACATAGCTTCGTGATTTTGTATCTTTTCTGACTTTATATTATTGGAACTTTCTCACTTTTCTATATCAACTATTTTAACTGGAACTTTTATTGCTTCAATAAATGAGATTTGGATTTTACTCTCATTGTGTGGTGTGTTTAAGACAGAGGGCTTTTTCCATCTCTGGGGTGCAACACCAAAGCTTTATTGTGTTGATTCCCAAGAAAAGGATTGGATTAGTTGATTTCTAGTTTCCCAAAAGTACCACGTGTAAGCCCAAGGAGAGGAAAGGGGTCGCCAAACTTTTTTTGTGTTGTTCCCCAAGGAAAATATTACATTGGTAGATTTCTAGCTTCCAAAAGGATGTGTAAGCCCAAGGAGAGGAAAGGGGCCTCCAATTTTTTTGTGTTGTTCCCCAAGGAAAAGATTAGATTACTAGATTTCTAGTTTCCTAAAGTACAATGTGTAACCCCAGGCAGAAAAAGGGGCCTCCAAATTTTTGTGTGTTTTGTCAAGGAAATTATTATCAGCAAATGGGAATTCTGGTTTGCCAAAGCACAGAAGTCAAACCCCAGGAGGAAAAAAAAACACTTAAAAGTTGTTTTCCCTGCTTCGGGAAGGGAATTATTATCAGCAAAGGGGAATTCTGGTTTTCCAAAACACAGAAGTCAAACCTCAGGAGAGAGAAAACCCTTAGAAGTTGTATTCCCTGCTTCAGGAAGGAAATTAACAGCAAAGGAGAAATTGTTCCCAACCCAGTCCTTCCCTTGCAAAGCGGTGGCGTGGCACCTTTCCCACCCAAGCAGCCTGCCCTAGTCCCTCTGCCTTCGCGTCCCCGGCTCACAATGAGCCCACGAGGCACGTGCGGCCCTTTTTAAAATGACAATGGCTGCCGTGCCAAAACCCCACCCCTCCCGGGGGGGTCCTCCTCATTGGCTGGAGGCAAGCATCCCAGCATGCAAGCAGCTGCTTGCCTCCAAAGCTGATTCAGTTCCAATTCACTTCCTGAATCGGGAAAAATATGGCGACAGTGGCTTCAAAAGGGTTCCCAAATCGCTTCAAAATCGCTTCAAAAATGGATTTAATCTGATTTTAATCCGAATAACAAAGATTCCAACTGAACCTACCCATGCCTAGTAGTTAGGTGTGCCTGCCTTTGTTAAATGTTTCCATATATGCTCATATGTACGTTGGCATCATGTATAAGTTGAGGGTAGGTTTTGAGGACAAAATTGTGTGTTTTTATATGACTTATGGATATGTTGAAGGGTTGAGGTGATGAGGAGAAAACAACAATGCCTCCACAGTGGGCCAGCCATCCCTAGCCACTGCTGCCATTTCCCTGCCCAGATACTCAAAAGGTCCTGAAGTGGTGCCATGACAAAGAATGTAGAGGGGTTTGATGCTTTTTTAAGGTTCTTGCAGGATGGATTTCTTGCTTTTTATCACTCTAGTCAGAGAAGAGGATGGTTTCTTTTTCGATCAGTGTTAAAATACAGTATTTACATTGACTTGTGGATTAGTCGATCCAATGCTTTTGGGTTTGTTTTTTGAGTGAAATTTCTAGACTTATACATGAGTATATAAGGTAGTCAGATTCTTCTTCAAACTTGGAATATGTTTGCACAGATACTGTCTTCCCAACCAGAGTAGTTAAACTTAAAACAGTAGAGTACCACATGTTAGGCTCGCAATAGCTCTTATACTCCGAAAATAACTTTTCCTAGCTTTGATAGAATATGTATTATTTCCACAAAGTTGATTTGGTGCTCCACCTCTGAACTCATCCATCTCATTGGCTTCTGTTCACAGCTTAGCTCTTTCTCTCTGTGACTCATTCTTTGTCTCTGATCTCAGCACTGCAGTCCCTGTAGCCATATGGTAGGAGAGAAAAGAAAATGATTCTCACATTCTAAAGATGATTTTTTGCATCTCTTCCAACTTTTGGTTTCCACTGAGAAAACATCAACCAATCAACAAAACAAATAAACTAACAAACCATATGAAGCTATTATTCCTTTGGCTAAGTGCAGCTGTGATCCATCATTGCTAGAAAACAAATCCTCAGGGATAGTGTAACAAATTCCCGCCTATATGTACTGTAATCCTTAAATAGCTTTTTGCTGCTTTGAAGAATTTGATTACAAAATCATCTGGTATAGAATATTGAGGTTTTCACCAGTTATCTTCAGTATAGTGTGTCCAGAAGCAAACATTTTGACTTCCAGAAATATTAACATGAAATAGTATGGTATATATGCAGTTTTCATACAATCTAGCTTTTAAAGTGTGTGTGCTTGTGCATGTGTGTGTCCATGGTTTCATATATTCCTTACATATTTTTCCTCAAAATATTTTAGGAGCACATCTACAAGTTGATGAAAAGTGACTCCTATCCACGTTTTCTACGATCCAGTGCCTACCAGGAACTATTACAGGCCAAAAAGAAGGTATTGTTTATCTTCTCTATGTATTCTCAGTCTTTTATTGGTAATTTCTTCTTTACCATATTGATTATTTTCTCTCCTTGAGTAACTCAACTACACATCTGATAGGGAAGAAGGTTACTTTAGCTCTGAGCATCATGCAACACTAGAGGGACCCGTACAATTGCTTATTTTGTATATCACATGTGTGAATTGGCTGAGTTAAATAATTCCATGTTGTCTCTACAATGATTTGAGTCAAAATTCTAAATTAAAGAAATATGCATATTTAGAAATAAATTAAAGAATTGAAGATTTGATTACATAGTCATTTTACCTTTTAATTATTTATTTTTGTAATTATTTGACTTACATCCTGCTGCTTATCACATCTTAATTAGGTCCATTGAATGAAAGGCTAAATGTTATGTAAAATTTATGAAGACCTCATTACTTCAACTTTTTATCCTATTTAGCAGTTGGATTAGATTTTTCCCCTTAATTGTAGTGTGCTTGAGTTTTGGGTCCTCCCAGAAGACCAAGCCACTGACCATGCTGGCTAAAGTTTCTGGTAGCTAAAGTCTAAAACATCTAGAGGCCCAAATGTAGAGATGCTATAGTGCAAGCCCAATCATGTTAAATGAGAATAAAATTCTACCAAAGCCAGAGAACCATGCACTTAGGTTTATAATTTTACAGAGCCAATGTCCCGTGTTTGGGAATTCTGTTGTCTTTTCATATAACCTCTGTTTGAGCATGATGTCTGGATAGCCAATTCTAGAACATGTAAGGGGCATGGGCCCATGCAACTACTTTCACCCCATTGTTCTCTCATTCACACGTTGAATGGCTGGATATTATTAGAAATGTCTACTGAATCACAAACTCTTCTTTATTAGAATTCTTCCATATACAACCAAGTGCACATAGAAGCACCTTCTGGCTTGCTTATTCAACAAAGAAAGTTCAAAAGTGAAGGCTGGCTCTACTGTGAGGAAATGTGAAGAAAATTTTGTAAGATGAAGTGAGGATGAAGTTCACATGCCTTAGTGTTTGGGGATGTAACCAGATTTACATAGCATCCAGTTTTTAAAGTTCCCCCCCAGCTTTTTATGGTTTCATACATTCATGAATTAAAATTCTTCATTTTTCCAATACATGAGTTGGAATACTTTTTGATTATCTTGGTATGGGCATAATGCATAGATCTGTAGCCTTACACTAGAGTTTCATCATTACTCAAAGTTGGGTTCTGTCTTGGAATAATCATGAATGTCAAGGACAGAAAAACAAATACGTGGGCCCTCTAGCACACATGGTTATTAAATGTAACCCAATGAGAACAGAGAGGTTTGGGAGAAAATAAAGTAATGATTTTCATTATTATTTTCCTTTCTGCCAAGCCTCCTGTTCTGACTGGGTGGAAGAAACTGGACATAGATTAGAATGCATTCAATGAGACATTAGGGAAAGAGAGAATTCAAGAGAGAATTATTATATAATTCAGCTGTGAAATGATTGCTCTTTTTAATACCCCTCCCAATCTCCATTTAGTTCCTTTATCTTAGTACCCCATATTAACACTCCGCCAGCATTCTCAGAGCAGATAAGTGAAAGGATTAAAAAGTACAGCCACCCACAAGAAAAATAACAATTGAAAACAAGCAATATGGCAGATAAGAAGATCTCTAAAAGAGAGCAGATGAAATATGTCCCCATGCCATCTCCGTCCCAACTCTACCAATTGCTCCAGAATACAAATGAACTGGCTTTGGAAATACCAGCACGATGCAGTGGCCACATGAAAAGAAATCTGAGCATTTCAAGTTGTTGAGAAATATGGAGAAAATAAAATTGTCAGCACCTTAAGGATATTACAGAAATTGGTAGTGTGGTCATTGGCACTAACTGAATCCTCTGTGTCCTGAAAGACAACACCTCTGATGACCAAGTGTATAAACTGTTTGTAACACAAATGCATCGGATTTAGGACCTCATCAGATGGCCAAAGCTGGGGGACAGTGGGGAAAATCATGGGGTAGTATCATGCTACATTACCTATCATCAGGGCTCATTGGGAGTCATGGTATCCCTTCCCATGATGTTTCCTCGCTGTCCCCCACTTCCTCTTCACCTCCTTCAGCTTTCTTGTATGAGGAGTCAGGTGTACACTCTAGGTTCCATTTCTCTGCACTGCTAGCACTCTGCTAGCATGGAGCCGCAATGGAAGTTGCTCTGTGTCATAGGATGGGCTTTGAGGGACTCCATGCTGGCAGTATGCCAGCAGCACAGAGAAGTGGGAAGAAGACACTTATCTGCCTCAATGTGATGAGGTCCTATATTGTCTAGATTTCTTAGGGTACATATACATTGTAGAATAAATCCTGCTTGTCACCAATTTAACTGTGATGAGATTGGGGGGGGGGGAGCCAGAATGGTGCAGAATGTGACAGGTCTCCAAGCCCCCTGGCAGGAGCTACTGGGATCCACCACGATTCCTGTTGTGCATGTGACAAAGTCCTAACATTCACAGTGGGAGCTACTGGGATTGCTGGGATCCATGGTGATTCCTGTTGTGCATGTGACAAGGTCCTAACATTCACAGTGGGTTGAATCCCTAATATTTAATAAGTCGTACACATATAGAATAGCCACTTTCATACGATGAAACACACCAAACCATCTAGCATTTAAACTCTGTTTCGCAGAATGTCAGTGCCCCATTTTGTTCCACTTTCACATTTTGTTTAATATCATACTAATCCGATTTACATATCACTCGCAAAAGCTCTTGATTCAAAGAACAGTGTAGATCCAGCACTATTAGGCTGGATCTACACTGCCAGAAAATCTATATTATCAAAGCAAATAATCCACATTTTCTGTTTTGGACAGGATTATATGAGAATACCCTGCCTTATAATCCAGTTCAAAACAAATAATCTGAATTTTATGTGGCAGTGAAGCTCCGGCCTTAGCGACACATGGACTTTGCTGAAGCCCTGCAGTACTTTTCATCATATGTGAGACTGTATTCCAAAGGGCAATTTGGTCCTATAAACCTGCATTCATGTGCAGATTCTTCTTCCTGGATCAAGAGAAAGAAAACAATGCAAAACCTTTCTCATTATCATCCTGTGAACATATGCATCTTTCTTGGTACTTGTATTTTGCTTTTTGATTTGTACATGAGCTTTGTGTTTTACCAGCCCATCCCACCCTTATTCCTTTATGTTTTCTGGTCTATTCTTTTTGGCGTCTTTGTTTGGTTTCCTTCCCTTTATTTTTTTTCTTTCACTTTAAGTTGGGAAACACATTGGATCGCCGAACATCTTTTGAAAAATTCACACGCAGTGTGGTAAGTTTATAATCCTGTGAGTGAGCGTTATAGTTACCTGATTTTTCTCCAGTGTTTAAGTGAGAAGCCAGCAAGCACTGCTTCAACACAGGCCCCAATGAAATGGTTTGAGTGACAGCTGTAGTGTAGGCAGAAAAAATGTCCACATCTTCTCTCTTTTTCTGGAAAAAGAAAAGTGGAATCTTTTCCTTCAAAGAGAGAGAGAGATTGAGAGATTTCATGCAGTTCAACGCTTGTTTCAAACTGTGGTGGCCAGACAGCAAACTCCCACAAAAGCACGTGAAAGAAGGCCCCTAAGTTGTGTAAGTCCTTTGTGGTTCTGTAATTGTCATTATGGCTTCAAACTGATTCCAAGATTTCCTATGCAATCATCTGCACAACAAAACCAGTTTCAAATTACATTGAATGGTTGGTGAAGATTGGGTCTAAAACAGATTAACAATTCACATCTATGGTTTTTTTTTACCTCAAGTCACCCTTTAAAAATGTTGCATTTGTTTTGGTATTATTATTATTATTATTTTGAAACATGTGTCAGTGCCTTTGGATCACTTTCTTTCAGTCATGTGCAAGTTCAAACTAAAGCATTCAACACATTTATTTTTGTAGGGCAGAAACATCCCAATTTTTCCTTGCCATAAAAACTGTACACCAACACTGAGGGCGAGCTCTAACCTGTTATGAAAAGAGGTAGAAAGATCTTGGCTTCTACTCCAATTTGTTGACATTGTCTGCTGAACTGTGTGCATTTCATGTATGCAGGTGTGGGTATGCGTGCGGGTTTATGCATTTGGGTGTGTGTATGTATGTACGTGTGCTGTGTTGTGGCTTTCGGTGTGACAACCAATTAAAGAAGTTGTTTGATAATTAATAAAGAACATCAGCAAAGATCATGGTTTTTGTTTTCATTTTCTTGATAAGAGATCAAAAATAATATTTATAAGTCACATTCATTAATCATTTCCAAATAAACAAGGGTTTAAACACAACCTAAAAACCAGTTACTATTAATGATAACAAAAATATTGAGAACTGCCTTTGGTGCCTGCAAGCACCTGGGGAAAGGAAATTAGACAGAAAGATTTAGAGGAACACATATTTTATATCAAGTACTGTGTAAATTTAAGAACTCCAATTGCTTTGGGACTCACACGATAAGATCCTATTTATATCCATGGGCCCCAGTTATTAAGACTTACCAACCACACAAAAACAAGTCATTAGTGGGGACTTTGAAACAAAAACCCCTATTTTTGCATGGTGATTTTGCCACAGCATGTTCTTCTGTGAGTCCTGTATTGTCTAGGGTGGGCAGCTAACTGTGGAGGGGCGGGTCTGTAAACTAACTAACTAATTTACTTATAATTATAAAACAAACTGTGAGACTCATATAGCATTTCATGGAGGCTTTTTCTTTGCAATGGCTATGACAGGGCAAATAATAACATGAGCACAAAGCTGTTGCACTACAACTTACATCTGTTTCCTTCCTGTGCTGGCATAATGGGCAAAGTCTTTAAAAAGCCTGAGCACAGATGAACACGATTTCAATGTGTGTTGCCTTCAAAAAGTGTTCAGACCTTTGTGGCCATACTGTTGGAGCCAGATGGCCAAATTACAAATGCACATGCCTCTCCTGCTTAAATAGATATCAATATCTTTTCTACCCATAGTGCTGGTATGCTATATAAAAGCCCTAAATGATTTGGGAGTAGGGGCTCATTAACAACAGGTAGTTTAGCCCAGTGTAAATCTGCTCTGAAGCAGCCCTAGATTGAGCGAATTTGTGTTGAAATAGGAGCCATTCTCTACACTACATCCAGTCCATTGTACTGTCATCTCCTCTCTGTTGCCACCACCACTTCTAAGCAGCAGCTGAATACTGTGGTCACCTGTGGTGATGTTAGAACAGGGTGACTAACAAGAAGGAGGGAAGGATGTGTATTTCCCTCATTTCTTACTGGTCATGCAGGCATCCCATTCCGACATCAGCATACATAATTGTGGTGGCCAGACACTTGGACAGAGCTCTGTTGACAGTTAGGAATGTCAACAGGGCATGGGCAATTCTTTTTCCCTGCATAGATAAATGCAAGAAAAGGATGACAGTGAGAGTGTCCTTCTAGGCAGCAGATCAGTCTGAAACAGATATGATCCATCTATCCAGACTGACCTGAAGCCCCGAGATATTCTAGCAGACTAGAATTCTCCAGACTATCTCCTGACTTTGCCAAAAGTGAAGCAAAGTCATTTTAGATCAAAAATCTTGGAATACTAACTGAAAGCCATGAGGTCTTCAGCAATCCTTTTCCAGTGAGTATGAGTTTTTGGGACAGTGTAGCTAAGCCCCAGGACAAATATACTTTGATTAACATGAAAGAGTGCCTTCTAAATGACTGCCCCCATTATGAGGAGCTTCCTGTTAAGGGAGGTTAGGTTAGTTTGCTTTGTGTTGTCTATGTGACAACAAGGAAAGGCCTACTTATTCACATAGACTTATGGTTTTTAAGATGATTTGTTGGCTGTATAGGTTTTTAACTATGGCTCCAGGTCATGTATTGATAGCTGGGAGGAGGAGCAGTGCTGACGGTGGAAAAAGAGTAGTTTCTCTTCCTGAGGAATGGTTCCTGAAACTCTCAATACTTCTGTTATCAATATTTGGTGTGCTGGTATGAGTAACTGAGTTAGCCTAGCTGAAATTGCAAGATTGCAAATGGGTTCACTCATGGAGATTTTGATGCTACTGTCTGCCATGCTATTTAATTTATTTGCCACAGCTTCTAGAATAAGTTACACATGTGCACCCTATCTTGGGAATAGATTCTAGGTTATAGCTTAACATAATCTATCTTTGGTTGCTGGTAATGCTGAGTTATCTATCACTACTCCAAAAATGGTCTTGCTCTGACTTTTCCAGGCACAGTTCTTCTCAACAAACAAATTATTTTTAAAGTCACAGAAGCACATGACTAATAGAACTAACTTGGCATAATATCAAAAACCAGAAATGTGGGCACTAAATTAAAGACAACATTCAGCAGCACCAAATCATTTACTTCTATCGTGAACACATTGCAAGAAAATATCTATTAGCATATTAATGTAAATGCTACTAGGCAGAATTAAAACTGAGTGAAAAGGGAGTGGGTTTGTGGAAATAATTTTACTAGAGGAATGCTTTCAAAAATGTTCTTGGAAATCGTTGTTTTAAAACATTGCTTACTGATAGCTAATACACTTGTAGTCTTCAATGCTATTAAAAGACATAGAAATTATGGGTTTTATTAAAAGTAATTTTCACCTACTAGTGTTGCCAAGCACTAGAAGCAATTTACACTGGTTTATTTTTCACACAATGACAAATGGTCATTATTGTTATCTTAAGCATACGTTGTTCACTGGCTAATGTCATAATTACTAATTGATACCGTGTTTCCCCGAAAGTATGACACCCCCGATTGTAAGACGTATCGGGGTGTCAGGGGGTCGGCTAATGTGCCGTACCCGAAAATAAGACGTACCCCCAGCCGCGCGTCACTCGGTCCCGCCTCCTCCTCGGTCCCGCCTCCTCCTCCGCCGCCTCCGCCCGCTGCCGCCTCCCTCTGCCTCTGTCGCCGCCCGCCGCCGCCTGCCTCCTCCGCCGCCTCCTACCTCTGCCTCGGTGCCGCCCGCGCCGCGCCCTCCTCGCCGCCGCCGCAGCGGCCCCACGCCTGCGCCAGGTGCGGCTGTGCTGGCGGGAAGGTACCAGCGCAGCGTCTGACGCAGGCACGCTGGACGCAGGCGCGCGCAGGCGCGCCGGGAGCGCTCGGTACCTTCTGCCCATGCGCAGACATTCGCGCATGGGCAGAAGGCCTGGAGCGCGCCCGGCGCGCCTGCATCAGCGCGCCTGCATCAGCGCGCCTGCGTCAGACGCGCTCGGTACCTTCTGCCCATGCGCAGACATTCGCGCATGGGCAGAAGGCCTGAGTGCGCCCGGCGCCTGCGTCAGCGCACCTGCATCAGCGTGCCTGCGTCAGACGCGCTCGGTACTTTCTGCCCATGCGCAGACATTCGCGCATGGGCAGAAGGTCTGAGCGCGCCTGGCGCAGCCGCGCCAGGCACAGGCATGGGGCCGCTGTCTTGGCGGAGGAGGCAGGCAGGCGCGGCGGGCACCGAGGCAGAGGTAGGAGGCGGCGGAGGAGGCAGGCGGCGCGGGCAGCGACGGAGGTGGAGGGAGGCGGCGGCGGGCGGAGGAGGCGGAGGCGGAGGAGGCGGGACCGAGGAGGAGGCGGGAATTGTAGCAGCGATAACAATTAAGGAGAAATTTATTCTTGTCCAAATGTGGCCTCCAGATGTTGGATCAACATCTATCAGACCTATACCTGCATTGCCAGTGGTGAAGGATTCTGGGAGTTGCAGTCCAATAATGCTGCAGAGCCCATGCCTGTTCCCCGTACCTGGCTTAGACTGCGGTGATCTTACTGCCATGCCAAACTGATAATTCTCTCAATGAATTCAAGTACCATAATGAGGAATAACCAAGCAATACCTTTTTGATTGATTTACTGTATATGTTATATTTTAAATGTAAGCAATATCAGAACTCAATTTTTTTGAAACATACATTTGACTGTGCAAATGAATGTATTTCATATCTTAACTGAATAATTTTAATGGATGTATCCAGATTTTGAGGGTGAAGCTCATGTTTGGGTGATGCCACTACTGAATGCTGAGCAATGAGATCAATATTTTACTTGAGAGGTTCGAGTGAGCATTTGAAAGATGTGTGGCATCGTTTTTGAAAAGCATAAAATTGATCTTGATAATGCCAAATTCGTATAACCTGCAGAATTTTAAAAGATTGGTTTTATTTATCATTGGCAAATGTTTAGCTTTGTCCAGGATGCTTAATATTACATCACTCAAATTCTCTGCTCCATCCACTTTTTGATGAGTAATAGTTGATTCAATGGTAGACTTGCATCTGAGCTGCCTTGAAAGTGGCATTGGAACTATAGTAGTCAATTCATTCAAGGTGATATCTCTTGATACTGGAATAATAACCAAGTGATGAACCATCCATCCATATGTGAAATAGGCTTGGGCTAGGCTTTCTCAAGTTTAATGTACTGAGGCACAAAATGTTAGCCTTTCCCTGCAGAAAGGTAGGTTCTTGGTGTAATGAACTGGGGTTTTCAGTGATCATGCCTCTATCTTCTGTCTTCTTTTGTTTGTTTTGTTTTTTCCTCAGGGGAAATCGCTCACATCAAAGAGGTTAACCAGTCTAGTGCAGTCTTACTAAAAGGATCGCCTTGTAGCATGGAAGCAGACTCAATCATGACACATACTTTGTAGCTCACTAATTGCCTGAAATCAGAGGACAATAGAACAAGATGTTGCATGAGCAAGGACCTGACTTGTTTTCTTTTGTGTATATCAAGGCATTACAGACTCCAAGGGACTCGCTAACCTTTCGATGCCTCCATTTTGAAAACTCTCTGCTCACTTTCGCCTTCATATCAAGCTGGATCTGTGTCTTTTAATTTTCTGCAAGCTCAAGTACAGTGAAAAAAGGCTTCTGTTAGGCACAGTTGAGTTACAGTACTGTCAGCCACAAACTGGAAGAAATGGTTGGGGTTTTTTTTCCAAAAAAAGAAAACAGAATATATTAATAAATATATCTACTATGGCATCACAGCTACTGCACAAAAATTAGCACAGAAAATTCCATCTCACAGATGTATTCACATCAAGAAAGAAAGGCTGTGTCTTTGTCCGTTGTCTGTATAGTCTATGTTAATGTTTCTTGCATTTATTTTTATACCATATTTTAAGGGGGAAAAGAACATCTTTTACTCCAAATGTATTAAAGCTAATCCTTCCTCTGTAAATTTGTGTATGTTTATATTGTTGTTTTCTCTTTCATTAAAATATGCAGAATCTCTTCCCTTTGGTAGTAAAATTGTGTTAATTTATTCCTAGGAGTGGAAAAAGTAGGCCAAATTGGTCTAAAATCTATGTTTTTCTTCTTTTTGAATGAAGCAACAACCTGACAAGAAGGATTCTGCTCTGATGAGAATCATCACAGTTCAGGGCATAGTCTTTGCAAAATTCATTTGTGGTTGTGCTGCATTTTCTGCATAGGAAACAATCTTTTCTGTGCCAAAAATGTTGCTCGGTGCAAAGAAAATGTTTTCTTTATATAAAACTGTGTTTTCTTTCTAAAACACTCACATATGAATTTTGTGATGAATAAATTCTGATTTTGAATAGCTTTAAAAGACTCCTTAGCATGAAGAAAATTGCTAAAATTGCTGTCTTTGAGAAGAATTAATGAAATACACCTTCAATTTATTTCCTCTTTGGCAAATCAAATCACATCAGAAAATTACAGAAAACCAAAAAAAATCACAGGCTTCTGTTAGGCACAGTTGGTGTATTAACTGCTTTTCCTCCCTTGATGCAAACTGTAATTTCTAATAATGTGTGTCAATTACTGTAAGTATCTATCATTATGGTTCATTTTGCCTTGTTTTGAGGACTGCTTTCTATGTGCAGTAACTTTTTCATGCTCCACTGGCAAACACCTTTCACACAACATGTATGAGCATAGGAATTATGATGTATTTCTATGGTGTACAAACATCTGGCAAATATGTTTGCCTATAACTATCCTCCTCAAAAGAAAATGGAACAGTTATTTTAAACAGAGATACAGGGGGGATAAGAATTTGAGAGTAAATGTAAATAGCACTTTCCACTTTTGATTACACATCTATCCCTTGCATTGCTCACACAACATACTTGCCAACGTGTCTCCCCCTTTTCAGTACAGTATGTTACCAGGCAGATAGCTGTTTCTTCCAGAACATTAGCACTAAACTTATAAGCTACTATGGAAGTAGCACCATTTCCCCCAAATGCAGGAAAACTTGGAAACATCTTCAACCCATGCATACAACCCTTAGAACCTACTACCTTAAAATAATTTCATATTTGTCTTAAATTGATGATAAGGAGTGATGTCATATTATCTCCTCCTAACCTTTTAAAAAGGACTACAGAGGACAATAAAGAGTGAGATAATGCTGGAGAATGTATTCCTTTCATTTCATAAAATGTATTACAGGGTGTGTAGATGGTTGCAAGCCATGGGGAGAATTCTTGAAGGAGTGGTTTATTTGTGTCTTCCTCTTCTCCCACATCATTTGGCTGATTTCTACCAAATAGTCTTCTGAAGCAGGAAGGGATTCTAACCAAACTTCCTTCTCTCTAATCCTTCTGGATAAACTTCAGAGGCTTGCTGTCAACAATGGGGTGTGACAATTTCCAGATGTTCATATAGTCAGACTAATCTGAATTTCTGAAGAAAAAGAATATCAAGCAAATATGGATTGGTTGTTCATAAGAGAAGGGTTTCATTGACATTTTTGTACTTCTACAATCTATTACATTAGACCAACAAGCTAAAAGAAAAGTATTATGACTAAACTAATTGTTGGATGCTTTTTAAGTAGTTGGCTAAGAGAACATAGAAAAATGTGTTGAAGAACATGCATACTTGTGTGTATGTAAGCTTTCTGTTGTATAACTGCAAGATTACTCTTGGTTATGGCAACTCTATCATGAGATTTTCTTGGGAAGACATATTCAGAGAGAAGGAGTTTCCATGGTAGAGTGAAATATTGAAAACTTTTTTTCTAGGAGTCTTATACTGATACTGAAACCACTACACTATTCTTAATAGTATGGTAGATGCCAAAGGAAATAAATATGAGATATGATTTTCTGAGCCATATATATGTGTGCTAGCTAGCATCTATTTGATGCTATTTGCATGAAACCTTAGAAATGTCATCTATGGTGAACTTCTCTCACCTAATAGTAACAATTTGATCCTAAAACCACAGTTATACATGGAAGAAACTGTTCCTGTGCTTTGGAACATTAAAAATGAAACTGATTGTAAAGAGCTCCAGAAAGATCTCTCGAAATTGAGTGAATGGGCAACAAAGTGGCAAATGCATTTTAACCTAAACAAGTGTAAAGTCATGCACATCGGGGCAAAGAACCCCAACTACACCTACCAATTGATGGGGTCAAAGCTTTCCGAGACAAACCAGGAAAGGGATCTTGGGGTTTTGGTGGACAGCTCAATGAAGATGTCAACCCAGTGCGCAGCAGCAGTGAAAAAAGCAAATTCTATGCTAGGCATGATCAGAAAGGGAATCGAAAATAGGTCAGCAAATGTTGTACTACCTCTCTACAAATCTATGGTAAGGCCACATTTGGAGTACTGTGTACAATTCTGGTCTCCGCACCTTAAGAAGGATATAACGGAACTGGAAAAGGTACAGAAAAGGGCAACAAGAATGATCCAAGGGATGGAGCGGTTCCCTTATGAAATCAGGTTGCAACGCCTTGGTCTTTTCAGCCTTGAAAGATGGCGTTTAAGAGGTGACTTGATCGAAGTGTATAAAATCATGCATGGGATAGAAAAGGTGAATAAAGAAAAATTATTTTCTTTGTCACAAAACACTAGGACTAGAGGGCACTCCCTGAAGCTCCAAGGTAGGAAAATAAGGACAAATAATGGGAAATATTTCTTCACCCAGAGGGTCATTGGGTTATGGAATTTACTTCCAGAAGAGGTTGTGACAGCTGTCAGCCTGAACAACTTCAAGGCAGGATTAGACAGATTCATGGATACCACATGTATCGGTAGTTACTGAAAAGGACATTCAAGTGCCACCTCGGAGTTGGTTGAGGTAGGCAGGATTTCCCTGGGTACTGGTTGTGGGGGGTCGGGAGCAGGTGAGGGTTTTGCCCTCCTTTCTGCTCGAGATCCCCGTGTACAACTGGTGGGCCACTGTGTGATACAGAATGCTGGACTAGATGGGCTGAGGTCCGATTCAGCATGGCTCTTCTTATGTTCTTATGTTCTCTTTAGCAAAGCAGCAAGTAATTTTTTTTAATCCAGGGAGGCTTTTAATAAAATGGCATTGTTTTAATTGTGTAATTTGTAAAACTCATTTAGAGTCTAGATTTGTAAATATAGTAACAGTTAAAGTTTAATTTTAATATTGATTTTAACTGTTATCTTCTTAATATGTAAGGTGCTCTAAGTCCATGTCCTGAAAACATGTGGAATACTAATAAAGATGATAAAGATGATGGTGACGAAGACAATAACATAGTCGCAAATACAGTTGGTGGGAACAAGAGAAAGGGCCTTTTCAGTGGTTGCTCCGTGGCTCTGAAGCTCCCTTCTAAAGAACATCAGAATGGCACTCTCCCTACTAACTTTCAGGCACTAGATAAAAACTTTTATCTGGAATCAGGCCATTGATGAAGAATGATACAAGAGTGATAGGCATCACAGTAACATTTGGGCTGAACTTTTTTGTGTGCAATACCTTTATGAACAAGTGGCAATTGGACGGGTAACAGCTTTGGTTTATGTTTATTTAGTTTTAATTATACCTAAAATGTTTAATGTATTTTAATCTGTAACATGTTCCATTATGGTTTAATTATGTTTCAATTGAAATTGAAATGAAATGAAATGGACAGTGCCGGATTCAACACAATCCATTATGATTCTGGCAGCCTGGATGATAAATTCGCTAATTATGTACTCTCTGAATCAGTTGGCTTTCCTCTGCCTATTTGTAGTGTTGAACCTGAATGTGAAGTTTCCAGTCTGCTCGTTCTTTAAAATACTGTTGGAGAAAGTGTTGTGAGATGAATCTGTGTAGACCATGCAGCCTATTCTTCGTCCTCTATGTAAGTTTGTCCTCAACCAAATGGGAAAGACCTCAGAAAAGTTGCTTGGACTATAACAGAATCCCTGAGCCAACTGCTCTCACTTTCTCTACACCCCTGCACTCAAGGCAGCTTGAAACACCAAACTTACAAAAGATACAGCTCAAGATCATAGAAAAGTTAAAATACGATTAAACTACTGCCTGAATTAAAAGTAGTTAAAACATGCTCATTAAACAGGAAAAACCATCAGCCTTTCTTTGTTTTTCTGACCAAATTCTTCCTCTATTTCCTTTCATAATAGGTAGCTGTTGCTGTTTCATTCCTAGAAGCCCCACTATTATGATTTTAAACAGTGCACATATTCCTGTGGTTTTAAGTAAGAACAATTCTTCTGTAAAAGATCCTAGAAAGATTTGATGTGAATCCTCTAGCTATTATTAGACTGCATATTCTGTAATAGGGTTGCCAGAGTGAAAACTGGAGAGGGTTTTTGTAGCTGTGATTAGATACTTCAATAGTCATAGTTTTTGCCTTGATGCACAAGTAGCATGTGCTGAAATTCATCAAGAATATGAAAAGCATGATCAGTGGTGTTTTTATGAATTTTTTTAGACAACACATTCGTATAATCATAATAATTGTAAATCTAGATCAACCTGTTGTGGGATTATTGACAAACACACCACAACCACTATCCCAACTTATTACACTGTCTACATCTATGGAAAATTCACTGTTTGCCTTCTGTGCTGCATACACTACATACTTCTCATGAGAATTAGTAATTCACCCTACCATGCCCAGATAAAATGCAGACTTTTCTCCACTCAGAGCAATGATGTTCGAACAATTCCCACGAACGCTTGAAAGCAGTTTCAGAATATGTGAGATATTACCAAAAAAAACTCATTAAAAGATAGTGTATTATTTCTTACTTTACATGCTTGGATATAAAAATTGTGTGTGGAGGGGAAGGGGTCGCAGGGATAGAACAGGCAAGACAATAGCCCAGAGAAGATAAGAAATGCCAAGGATGAAAAACTAGGGTATATAAACAAGCTCTTTGTGGATATAAGTAAGGAACAAGAAGATAGTGCTGTCAAAAAGCCATGCTACATCATACTTTCTACTGCCACCTTTCCAAACATCATGGCTCAAGATATTTCCTATTATAGTATGTACTTTGTAAAAGCTAAATCACGGAATATTGGGAAATCGAGCTGTTAGTGTAGAAGAGCTAAAAAAAACCCCAACCAAATGCTTTTAGATAAATTACCAACATGCTGTTTCTGGCACAAAGTCACCTAAACAGAACCAAAAGAAATAAGGGGAAGGCTACAAAGGGAAAATAACAAATAGTAACCAGAGTAAACAGAAGAAACAAAAGGTGTACTGCATAATGTTACCCAAGCTGATGTGATCAGCTCATGGCTGACTCATATCTCACGCAATTGTTGGCAGACAGCAAGCATAGTTATGGTCAGTGATTGGAACCTTAGAGATTTCATAGAGAGCGCCCATACGATCTCATTTCTGATTAGATAGTGCACTCTTTGTTGATATCAATGGGTATTACTTGTCTTCATCTCTGTTTGAACAGATAGAGGGTTGTGGTAATATAAAAGCTATCCCCTGAGACACAAACGTTTGGCTGTTTACCACCAGTCCAACACAATCAGACCTTATTGCCTCTGTCATCTTTCATACTGCTGATGTTGTTTCTAGCTGGCAAATACCTTTAAAATACTTCAGTAATAAATAGATTTTAGTCAATTGAGTGTATTATTTTTATGGGTGCCTCTATGTTATGGGGAGCCCCCGCTGGCGCAGTGGGTTAAATGGCTAAGCTGCTGAGTTTGTTGACGGAAAGGTCACAGGTTTGAATCCAGGGAGTGGCGTGAGCTTCCACTGTCAACCCCAGCTTCTATCAACCTAGCCGTTTGAAAACATGCAAATGTGAGTAGATCAATAGGTACCACTTGGGCAGGAAGGTAACGGTGCTCCATGTAGTCATAGTGGCCACATAACCTTGGAGGTGTCTACGGACAACGCTGGCTCTTTGGCTTAGAAATGGAGATAAGCACCAATGCACAGAGTCGGATATGACTGTACTTAATGTCACGGGAAATCTTTACTTTTACCTATGTTACAGATGCTTAACACATAGAAAACATGTACAGTTCCTATTCTTAGAAATGCCATAAAATGTAGACTATTTCCTCAAGATGATATGGATGAATCTACTGACAGTGCTTTTATAACCGAAGTGTGATGCCTTACTTGAAATGCAAAGTCAGTGATAAGTTATGTACAAAACAAATAAGAAATCTCTCCCCCACAGGGATTTGTGTGTGTGTGTGCATATATGTTTGTCCATTTAAACAAAATAGCCAGTTCATTCTTCCATGTTCAATATTCTGGAAGTGTCCTAGGCTCATGTGTTTATTAATGTTAAATCTGCCTGTTGGAACTACTCCATTATTCCGTTTTTGAGAGCCCAGAAAACCAGAAAGGACTGAAAGGGGACTTGGCTAGATAGATACAGATTGGTATAGAACTCCAGTTCCTCAGTTTAAAGAGATAGGGGTGTAAACGTTGCCAGTGTGAAGAAACATTTTTAAACATTTTAAAATGTCTTAATGCCATGTATAGGTAAATATGAAGTTTCTAGTTTCTTATTCTGCAGGTTGAAACTATACAGAGATGGAACTGGGTAAATGACATGCATAGATGCATATATTTTTTTTAAAAAAGAAAACGCTGTAAATGTGAACCCCCATTCCTAGATTTGATATGTATTAGTCTCTTGAGGCAATTCAATAATCTTTGTGGGGTGTTTGTAACTGTGCTCATTTAGTGAGTGGCTAGGAAAAGGTATGTTGTACATACTCAATGGTATGATAATTAACTGGACTGCCACATGGTCCAATACAAAAGTTGGCAGGCTAGATTGCAATATATTTGATCAATATGTGAATTCTAATTAGAAACTACTACTAGTAAAGCAGTTGTGTGAGTCACAACCTACTGAGTAAAAATTAGCATAAGCATATTGTGCCTGGCATCTTATTAGTGACATATGCAAGCATAAGCCAAGGTTAAACATGTGGAACAAATTATTTGCTATGGTACAGCAATGTATTCTGCCAACAGTAGCAGAAGTGGAATTGTTCCTGTAGCAATGTTGTGCATTGTGGTTTCACACTACAATTGATTGTTACAATTGTGCATTGCACAATAGCATCCAGTTGTGTAGTGATGGCTTGCCATATCTTCCCATGCAAATATTTATGTTGTGGTGATATTGGATTGTAGCCAATGTTTGTGAAGTTCAGCTTCATATTCAATCATGGGTGGGCAAGGCAAACATTAAGTTCCACATACAAGCTAGCTCTATGTGGTGGGCCCTTAACGTCTGCTTAACATTTCAGGACCCTTCATGTATACCAAAATCTGTGGATGTTCCTAGTCGTATTATATATAACAGCGTAGTAAAAATGCTGTTCGTTATATAAAACAGCAAATTCAATGGGGTTTTTTTCCATTTTTTAAAAAAACTTTATTTCCAATCTGTGGATAGTGGACATAGAATGTATGGATTTTTTTTTCATGTCAGGAGCGACTTGAGAAACTACAAGTCGCTTCTGGTGTGAGAGAATTGGCCGTCTGCAAGGACATTGCCCAGGGGATGCCTGGATGTTTTTATATTTTACCATCCTTGTGGGAGGCTTCTCTCATGTCCACTCATGGGGAGCTGGAACTGACAGAGGGAGCTCATCTGCGCTCTGCCCAGATTCAGACCTGCGACTTGTCGGTCTTGAGTCCTGCTGGCACAAGGGTTTAACCCATTGCGCCACCGGATACAGAATGCCAACTCTATACTAAATATTGATTAATTATGTTTTCCGTACCTTTTAAAAAACAAACCCTTCTCCCTTCCTTTCTTCTTCCTTCTCTCCCTTCCTCTTTTCCTCCTTCCTTATCCATTTCACTGTGTTGTGTTTGCATTTATGAATTTTACCCCCAAATTCCAGTCTCTGGCACTTGGTGGATCCATCGCAATCCAGCAGATGGCAGCATTGGATTGCTTAAGGTTTTTCCTCAAAGGGATGATTATAATCTAAGCTGCAAAAAGAGCATCTTTTTTTCATTTGTTTGTTCTTTTCATGTTTGCTATGTTTTCATTTTCCTGCTTTCATCAGGACAAATGAATTGTCACATGAAAAATACCAAAGGGGAACTTGAGCATCAACATCCATTAGGGAATAATAAAGGATACAAAGCTTTTCTTCACTGCAAATTGCTTCTCACTGAACTCCACCTGGGTCTCGCTCTTCATTTTAAATTTTAATAAAATTGCTATGACCTTGCTTAGCTTGTCAGTCACTGAGGGAATAAAACATGTAGCCTTTCTCCACTGTTCATCCTGCCAGTGTTTTTAGGATTTGTGGGAATTCTTAATGCGGTATGATGGCTTCCAATTGTTCCTAGACATAATGTCTATGTGTCCTTCCATGATCAGAGGGGGTTAAATCCTCTTATCATGTTTGGGGGATTCTCATGGGCAAGTGGCTGGTCACTGTAAGAATCCTAAAGATACATTTCTTATGACTGAACAATGGTTTTTTTCTGTTTTGTTAGATGTGTGTGTGTTTTTAGTGACCTTTTGCAGTATTAGCCACTCCGGGGGGCAAGAAGTACATTACTGGTGCAAAATAATATTATGGTTCCACTTACCTATAAAACATTATGCTAGGACAATAGTTCTTAACCTGAGGGCCATGGACCACCAATAGGCTGCAAGGACAAAAATCCGGTCCATAAGCCTCATTCCTCTTTATTTTATTTTATTTTATTTTACATTCCTTTTGTGCCGCCTGCCACTCCTTCCCTGTTGCTAACCAAGGCATATGTCCTGTATCAGAAACTAGAGCTGATGTGGTCTATTCAGTGCAATTTTCTGAATCAGCGCTCAAAACCAAATCTAAAGTTGACCCAAAACTGATTTGTAACCCTTTTGGTACTAATGTTGGAGAGTGGTGCTTGGTTAAAGTGTCCCCTGGTCAAATAGATCCTGTTCAAGTGCTCCCTGGTCAAAGTGGTTCCTGGTCACTGTGCTAGAATACGGCTGTAAAAAGGTGTCCCTGATGGCACAGTGAGTTAAACTGCTGAGTTGCTGAACTTGTTGACCAAAAGGTTTGTGGTTTGAATCCGGGGAGCGGGGTGAGCTCCCACAGTTAGCCCCAGCTTCTGCCAACCTAGCAGTTCAAAAACATGCAAATATGAGTAGATCACTATGTGCCGCTTCTGCGGGAAGGTTACAGCGCTCCATGCAGTCATGACATTGGAAGTGTCTACGGACAATGCTGGTTCTTCAGCTTAGAAATGGAGCTGAGCACCACCCCCAGAGCTGGACACAACTAGACTTAATGTCAGGGGAAACATTTACCTTTTATGGCTGTAAATGCAGAACACATGCTGAATAATGGACGTTTAAGCACTATATAACACACTCCACAAGATTCTCTGGGGGAAACGTGCTGAAATTTCAGACCTAATATCAAAGAGCTTTTTCTACATCCAATGAAGTATGTTTTCCTTTTTTTGTTACTTCATGACTTAACTTGTCACTTGTAACTCATCAACCACAAATCCACATTGAGACAAGCACTTGGTCTTAAATGGCTTTAACACTGGATTCAGGTACTATCCAGATTAGGGCAGAGCCAGAATTTCATTTCAATTGTTTTTTGTCAAAATGTACTGAAAATTCATAAAATGCAAATGTAGCAGAAAGTAAAATGAATAGACATGCCCATCTCTAATCCTGACAATAATCTACACCTTCGCTCAGTAATGTCTTAGTAAATATGCTTAACAAATCCCAGTGATTTCAATTGGACTTCATCCTTTCCCAAAGGGCTGACTTCTAGATATCTTGGACTAAAATCCCCATTACACCTAGACAATGTTTAAAGATGATAGGAATTGTAGTGCAATAAGTACTGATACCATTATTTTTTGGAAAAATCAGTGTGCTCTATTTAGTAAGTTTGGGATTTCATCTTAAATTATTCCCATAATTGTATGTGGCAAAAGATTCATGAGCCACTAAGATGTGGGAGTCAGATGACATGACGGAGGAACAGGCTGACCTTTTCTCTCTATGACACCAAAACTTTTCACTTGAAATCCAGATGGCCCTTCAGTTATTTTAACAACACTTTCCCTTCTAAATGCCTTTATGAATCCTCTGTGTTAAAGATTAGAAAGAGATTATTACCTAAGAATCCACATTTGGGTTGTGGAGCCTTTTAAATTCAACAGGGTAACTTTGCACAGACAGTCCAGCAGCCTTGTAAGCACTAGGTCCCTGGAAAGATGATTGCTATCAAGGGCCTGCACTTACTGAATCTGGCTCAATCTACACTGCCACATAATGCAGTTTGAGAATGCAGATTAATGGCATTGAACTGGCAATGTAGACTCATAATCCTGATCAATACAGTTCAATCTCCATTGTATTAGCCTACACTGACCATTACAATGAAGTTCAAACTGCATTATATGGCAGTGTAGATGGGGCCCTAAGTCTTATTAAACCCAAGGTTAGAATCTGCTTAAACAACAGCTGAGGGCTTGATTCTGTTCTGGCATACTGTCACTCTGGTCAGATCCTGCAAAGCCCTCATTGGATGGATTCTGGATGCAGTCTCTCTGACTTAAGGCTGCACCTACACTACCATATAATGCAGTTTCATAATGCAGTTCAACTGCACTGAACTGCATTATATGGCCATGTAGACTCATATAATTCAGTTCAGTGCAGTCAAACTGCATTTATATGGCAGCTGAAGAAATGTGTAGACACAACTTTTTATTACTATGCTTGCCCCAATTTAAAGAGAATGATCCCACACTTACATGCTCTTCTCAATGGCAGATAGCAGCTATCTTCAAAAGTCGAACACCTAGGACAAGAATATTGATGAGGTGATTTGGTAAAGAGCAATGGGACAATAGCAGTTACTACAAAATGAAAGCTAGAGCCTATAACTGGATCTTCCCAATGAAGAGCCTTGGTCCTCAACAAACATAGATTTGTGTGTTTTGGAAACTCATGCTAAAAAGTTGTTGCAAGTCCGAGTTATCTTCTACACAATGTACATCATTTTCCCTCTGCAAGGAAATCAGAAATGGTGATTTATTTATTTATTTATTTCTATCTCACTTTTCTCCCAGAAAGGGACTCAAAGTGGCGTAAAGCATATATAATCAGAAAGAACTCACACAACATAAAAACACAATCGTAAACCACAACATCCATAAAATTAATAACTAACAACATTTTAAAAAACCGACATCCATAAAATCCATAAAACAACTAACACAGTTTTGAAAAATTACTTGCTTCCATTAACTTTTTAATCGAAAATGAGTTTTCAGTATCAGCCCAGTGGATCTTCTAACAAAAATATAGGACAGGCCGTCCTGGGTTGTGAAATCTGTACAGATGTAAGGTAAAATTGAAAACAGATCATTTGAAGATCAAGCCAACTTTTTTTTCTTCAATTCACTTTGATTGTGAAAATGTTTACATAGTTCTCTAGACTAAAATACAAGAAAAGTGGGGGCCTGGCTGCACTCTACACATGTGATGCCATTACATGACTGATTCTATGAAGGAAAATGTTCATTCCCTCACAACTTCTCATTTAAACAAAGCAAAATCTGTTCATTTTAACATTGATCGAAACTGGGGTAAGTTAACTACTTTAAATGGTTTCCTGTTTAACTCACAGCTACTATGCAGATCGCAAAGGGGGCATTATTTGGAGAGCAGAAATTAAACTAGCCGTATGGAAGATGTTTTTGTATCCCCAGACTCCAGATGTCAGTAAATTGCCTTTTGTATCCCCAGATCCTCAGTAAATTTGCCTCCAGTGCTCTCTCTACGTGGTTTTTGCACTTCTTGTACCTTCCGCAATTTGAGCATATTTTCCCTTCATGAAACTGAGCAGCATATAAGCCATCATCACATTGAGTATCACACATTTTCACTCTATGGAGTATTTATGTATGAAGTAGAAACAGCACGAATACAGAGATACAAAATATTTCCTTATACAAACCTGGAAACAGACAAGTGCTAATCAGAAGTTATATCTGTGTGGTGTCTCAACAAAATCCTGGCCAAAAACAACAAAGAAACTGTGATTGCTCACAAAGTCTAAAAAAAAAAACCAGAACAAAACAAAAATGAATTCTACCCAGTATTTTTGCTTCTTAATAGTCTGTGCCAAAAGATAACAATTCCATTTTAAAAAAATCAAATTTAGAAATCTCCAGGAAATGTGTCTGTATATTCCTCCGAAAGACCCAGGGCGCATTCAGACAGGGTGCAGGATGTGTGCCCTTTGTGGGGAGGCATCCAAACGAGACCCCACAAAATCATGAATGCTTTCGGTGCAAAGCAGGAAAACCCTGCTCTCCGTTGGGATAATTTGTTAGTGGGTTTGTTTTGCACCTTCTTGGAAGACGCGGGTTGAACCCACTACGGCCGCTGTCTCTACTGCCCTTCAGAAGTTCTGGACTTCTGAGGGGGCAGTCCAGACAGCAGTCTTGTGTTTTCCAAGCTGGAAAATTGTGAGGGCACCAATCCACCCCCCCCCCCCAGCCTTTAAAAAATAAAATAAGTTATGGGGCTGGCATTTCTCCTGGCACTTAGGAATGATGTGCTAGAAGAAGAGGGGAGGAAAACCACTCCTGGCCCCCCTTCCCTTGGCACGTGATTCCTTTTTTTTTTTTAATAGTTTTTATTAAAGGTTTCATATTTACTACACACCACAACTAGGTAAAAAGGGGTAAAATACGTTGGGGAACCAGGGAAAATAAACATACAAGGGGGGATAAAAACAAAGGTGACTTCCGCCTTCATTCCATACCATTAACAATAATTATTTATAACAAATCTATTAATCAGGAGCATCCCAGATGCTCTTATTTGTGAATTGTGATAATCCCTTTTATCACCTTATTTATCTTAGTCTCTAATTTTACTCATTAGTTTTAATGTACTCAGCAACTTGTAGCCAGTCTGTTCTGATGTTTCCTTTACCATTATTTTGTCTCAACCAAAATGTAAGTTCATCCATATCTTTGATCTCAAATATCTTTTCTAACCATTGGTCCTTTGTTGGTAACAAGTTTGTCTTCCAAATTCTTGCAAATATTATCCTAGCCGCCGTCGACAGGTAGACAAAGAGTTTTTCCATATTCTCATTGGTGAATATTCCATTGTCTATTATACCTAGCAGGTAAAGCTCTGGTTTCATTTGGAACTCAACCTGTAGGATTTCCTTGCATTCCTTATGGATAAGTTTCCAATATTCATTAGTTTTTGGGCAGGTCCACCACATGTGAAAAAAGGTACCTTCTTGTTTATCACATTTCCAACATTTATTATCTGTATTCTTGTACATTATGTTTAGTTTCTTGGGTGTGATGTACCATCGATGTATCATTTTTAGCCAATTTTCTTTTAGGTCAGTTGCATATGTAATTTTAAGCTGTTTGGTCCACAACCTTTCCCATTCCCTTAATTGGATGGGTCTCCCAATATTTCGAGCCCATTTTACCATGGATTGTTTAATTACTTCCTCCTCTGTAGCCCAGTTCAGAAGCATAGAATATGTTTTTGATATATTTTTCTTTTCATTCTTGAGAATTTTATCCCATGGTCCTTCCAAAACACTAAATCCCTTAACCTTATCTTTATTAAAAATATCTCTCATTTGGAAGTAATGTAGCCATAACACATTACGATGTATTTCAACAATTTCTTCATGCGTCTTCATCACTAATGCTCCTCCTATTGACGTCAAAATGATTGGCACGTGATTCCTAAATGCCAGGAGAGGGCTTTCAGCACTTTATTTCACTGAGTGATAGTCTAATGAGGATCACATCTGTAGAGAAACACATCAAAGAAAATTTCCTACTTCTTTTCACTTCACCAACTATGAACATCCTCAAATCTCTAACCCTCAAACGGTAAAGATAGCAGATACAAACATACTGTTAGATGGGAAAGCACCATGCCTTTTTATTGATATAGAGAGAAACGTTCCCTGAATGACCACTAGATGGTATAAAGCAGAAATTACTCTTCCCCATTCATATTGAGGCCTGATCAAATTAATCCTCCTTGTGTTTTTCATTCTTCTCTTTGTAGCTCAAGGCAGGGGAGAGCAAACGTCAGATTAAAACCCACCAACCAAAACATATGAATTCTGAGTTCAACTGAATGGAGTTCTTTGACTGTCAGACATAAACCCATCTTCCTATTATTATAAGATTCATACATTTCAGAAGCATAATTAGTGGGAAATGGATACATTCAATTTGTTGTTAGCATAGTTTAAAAATTGGAGACTACCTTTGGCAATAGATTCTGACAGATCTTGTCCTCTTCTGGGTGAAGGCAATCTGTTAACTGACTGTTAGGGTAATAACATTATTCATTCATTCAACAATTAATTTCAAAATAAAACACCTTAAAATATTGTCTTCAGGCTACCTGTTCAGTAGCTCTGTTGTTGAAAAGGCTCTGTTCTGTACAAAGAGAACTTCTATGAGAGCTTGAAACATTAAGTGTCAGTCACAGTTGCTAGAATCATGCCTTTAAAAGGAGAAGCACAAAGTTTAACAAATGAGCCAATATTTATCAGTTTGAAAATTAAGCTTTCCAAATTGTGTATGGAAGAGAAAAAAAACACTTTCCATCTCTGTTTTTAAGATCTCCATAATCATTGTCTTAACAGCAACAGCAGCCGTAGTCCAACCAAGGACCTTTCCCAATAAATGGACATTTTGAAGCTGTGAATTTAATGAGTAATTTATTTTTTCAGTTTGCTGAGTTTTACCTTATTCTATCTTATTCTAAATCAATCGATCAATCACAATCATAAAAATACTTACTACATTAACCAAAGGTCTGGGGAAAGGGAATGATGACAATGACGTAAGATTAAAGACGAACATGGTAACCTGTGTATGTCTCTATTCAGAAAGAAGTCCATCTGATTTTAATAGGGCTTATAACTTTAAAATCCTAGTAACCTAACATATTCCAGATAAAATCTCAGTTTAGTGGTGTTTTAGGGAAAGGAAACAACTGTTTCAGTAGTGATAGTCCTTTGAAAGCAGACTGTCATAATACCTAAATGAAAGCACCATGGGATAACAAAAACAGAATTACAAAATAAATAACCTATTACTAGAAGGAGGGGAAAAAGTAGCTCATTGGAAACCATCCTTCTCCTTGCCTTCTTCGCTTTTTGTAGACTAGACAAATGTGTTGCACAGATACTATATCATGAAGTCATGTAACAATG
Organism: Anolis apletophallus; assembly: GCA_030556195.1. NCBI lineage: Eukaryota > Metazoa > Chordata > Lepidosauria > Squamata > Anolidae > Anolis > Anolis apletophallus. Next base: position 166,679,956 of record JARBWK010000003.1, on the reverse strand, counting down.
TGTGGTAGTCTGTATTATAAATACATTCAATGACCAGTTCAGATGTAATGTTCAGACTGAAAGACATATATAATATCACTCGATGGGTTTCTGGCTGAGCTGAGATTCATGCAATACTACATTTCTAACCCACAGTAAAAGCTTTTATTCACTGCCTTAGCTCCTAAACCATATACATGTTCAAATCTTTCCCAAAAGAATGGGACTTGGGTCCCTTCTACACAGTCACACAATCCAAATTATCAAAGCAGATAATCCACATTATCTACCTTGAACTGGATTATATGAGTCTACACTGGCATATAATTCAATTCAAAGCAGGTAATCTGGATTTTATATGGCAATGTAGAAGGGCCTTAAAAGCACTTAACTTGTACTCTTAATGTGTAATTGAGCTAGTCAGCTGAGGTGATTCATTTGTGGTGTTAATGTTTTGCTAATTTTCCCCCTTATTGGTATACACATTAAAGTAGCACCATGTGGGGCACATATTTACCAAAGTTGTCACTGGCACAAAGTTGTCTTGGCACATTACATTAGTATGCAGTTGTGGTCAATGATGCAATCTTTGCAATTTGTTTTACTTTGCCTGACTAGTTTTTCCCACATCTTTCTTGGTCATAATTTTTCTTGAATTTCCCTAATCACATCAGCAGAAACTCAACATGGTTGGAACAGACAGCCCCCCCCCCATGACATTACTTCCTGCTGAATAACATAACTCAAGAAATTTTACTTTGTGCAATGTGAAAAAGTGTCTGGAAATGCCTTGCCCAACTTACCGGGGCAAGGACTGTTGTGGTGGGGGGCACCATCTCGCTGGCTATGCTGATTGCAGGGGACTTCTTTTTAACAGAAGCCCCCTGCATGGCAGGAAGTTTCCTGCCGCTTGAGGCCAGCCAGCCAATCAGCAGCCAGCCCTTCCCTCCTCCTGGATTGGCTAGGTCCGGCAGTTCTTCTATGCCTAGCAGCCCTTTAAGGGTTGCCCTGGGCTTCTGCAGGCTACATGCCTGCTTCTGCTTGTCCATCCCACCCATCCTGCATGCTTGTTGTGTTGAACACTGTTGCCTCTGGTTTTTGGGTGTTTGTTAGCTTGTCACAACTTTGGGTGGCATGTGGCATGTGCCTTGGATCTGGTCTCCCCCCCCCCCTCAGTGGAATGAGGAAAATGCCCAGTGCTTACCACGGGTGCAGAATCACATTAGCCCAGTATTGTGGCATCCTCATGTGTACAGTGGTATTGGTCAGCAGTGGGCTGACCAATTGTGATTCAGAACCAATGCATGGCTGCCAACCCTTTGTTTCTGTAATCAATAAACAAGTTGTGGCCATTTTCCTCCCAACTCGGTGTTTGAGTCATCTTTTGGTGCTGTTAGTGGGAGCGTTGTCACCCATCTACACACAAATCATTCTCAGAATGATTTCTTACTATTGTACCTGTGCATTAGCTGCAATCTTGGTTGAAGAAGAATTCAAACATAAATGTGCTGCTTACCTGTGAGAAAATAACTTTATTTTTATTCTGCCCTATCTCCCCGAAGGGACTCGGGTGAAAATTCACTGAAAAGGAGAACGCTCACTATCTCTCTCACTTCTTCTATATATACACACTGAAATTCCTTCTTATGGGCTCCTTCCATGAGAATTTGGCAAGGGATGCAGGACAAAGCTTTCCTCTTAACATTGTGGACTGCAACAGCCTCTAATCCACTAACCACCGTCTGGAAGGTCTTGTGTTCTCCATCCCTAGCTAGGACTTGACTAATATGGATTCTTATTGATTTCTCCTGGTCTGACGAAATATGAACCAAGCCCATAGAACTGAGATAAAAAGAACCACAGAATATATCTGGTGAGGTTTTCGTAAGAGATATATAGTCTGAGAAGCTGAATTCATTTACCTTGAAACAGGCCAATAAAACCACAATTTAAACATCAGCAGCTCTGGGAGATCTTGTTCTGATAAACTTGCTTAAAATTTCATGATGGCCTTAGTTCCTTACCTTTCCTTTAGAAATATTTTTCTTTTTTATGTAGCAATTCAGCTAGAAAATCCAGTAATCATAGCTTGGATCATGAAAGGAATTTGGTCCACTTATGTCTAATCCTAATTTTCCTCAAACAGAAAGTAAATAATATGATAATTAGAATTAGGCCACATTCTTTGGAACATTTGGGGACTAATGTCAGAACTATATCTTTGTATCTTTCCTTCCTATGGATCAGAATTAAGCTAGTATGTCTGACAGAAGGCTTTAAGGCTTAACATATTGGAAGGCCTATCTTTTCTGATGAAACATTAAAAAAATTGTTGGAATTTCAAGTTACTTTTTCCCCCTTTTTTCTTTTTCAAACAACAGTTGCCTGAATCTTGCTAGTATACATATCAGAACATTTGATGCCTGCTTATAATGGGGAAGGGTACTAAATGGGCATCATGTGAACCCTCCATACATCCATTATGTTAATCCTCTTTAGAAATCATGTTTTGGTTAGCTTTTATTAATGTACTATGTAAGGCTTTGCATAGATTGTGAAACCAAAGGGTTTGAGCCCAAGAACTACAAAGGCTATATATATCCACTGAGCCAGCTCTTGAAATCTTTGTTTTGATATGGAGTTATATTTGATGGAGGTAACAATTCACAAGTAATAGTTACTTGGGGTTAATGCAGCTGTAATAAAATCATATTTCAAGAATTATGAAAAGAATAAGATAAAATTTGTTTCATTGACATAATGAGTAATAGATTATGGTTACTTTCCGAAACTACACTTAACGGACATTTAATAGACAGTTAAATGGGAATTTCTTGAATTTTGTTCCATCATAAGGCTTAAAGATCCCAAAGGTTTTTCCTTTCCTCCTTTCCCCATCACATCACACGTACTGCTCTTTCCTCCATCACTTGAGGGAAAGGCCCCAAAAATGTAGGTAGCTCTTTCGGAGCATCCCAAAACACAGCTTACCTTCTGCAGATGGCAAGGGAGTGTCTTGTGGTGCTTCTTTACTACTTTGGCCATGAATGGGGCAAGGCCAAGCCAGTGTCCTGTGATGGTGCTCAACAGGCCCCATCCCCAGATAGTAGCAAGGGGCCAAAACACCTTTGTGTGATAAGGTCCTAGATTTTCTAATGTGACTCTGGGCCCTTCCAGACAAGCCCTATATCCTGGATCTGATCCTAGGTTTTCTGCATTAAACTGGATTATATAGGTCCCCACTGCCAGATAATCTGGTATAAACAGAAAATCTAGGATCAGATCCTGGGCTATAGGGCCTGTCTGAATGGGCCCGCTATGGTCACCTTCCAGTTCTCAGTTTAATTTCAACTTTCTCATTCAGTGTTCCAGCTCAACAACACAAACCAAATGATACATAAAAGCCCTTCTATGAATTGAAATAGTTTTCTTCAACCTTTGATTCAAGACAAATTATGGAAAAATCATGAAAAACCATGGAAAAATCCTTTGGCACCATAACAAGGATTCACAAATGGATTGTGACTGCACATTGAATGTGTCGGAATTCTAGTTGCAAAGTATAATCTTCATCTGGTTTGCTGGTTATTGAAAGCAAATGCAATTCATTCTCAAGTTTTCAGCAAGCTGAAGACTCCTTTTGTCAATTGTTGATAGAAGTGGATTATTTACCATTCAGTCTTATGCAAGTTGACTTGGAAAACTTTCCACAGTGCTCAGTGGATTTTTACTTCCAGTTCAGTGTGTTCAGGATGGAAGCCTGAGTTTCCTTGTTTTAACAGTCAACATGAAAAGTAAAACTTTTTTTCTACTGCAACTACATTGAGCAAATGACCTACATTTCCTTCCAACAGGGCAGAATGGGTGCCCTTAGTCTTATCCTCTTATTTATTTATTTGTTTGTTTGTTTTATTTCTATCCACCCTTTCTCCCAGTAGGAACTCAAGGTGGTTAACGATAACATGACACAACCCACAGTCTAATGGGGTGGATCTCTGTTTGGGGCCATTTTCACCTGTACAGATACTGTGCATCTTCTGCTGTTCCACACATCATGGTCAGAATAAGAAGGGAATAAGAAGGGAACGCAATGAATCTGATGACAGCCCAAGTGCCCTACATGGATTGATAATTCATTGAATTGCTACGCGTAAAATATGAAGCCAAGATGCAAGCCAGACAACCTATTTTTGTTTAGTTCAGTCTTGATCAAGCATGATAGATATCAATATATTTATAGTATCTTTCTTAGGCTTACTTCGTAGTTGAATATGATTCAACTAATTGCAGTTCACCAGGTATATAGTCAGCTGGGAGGTTTTTGTTTGTTTGTTTGTTTGTTGCCTCTAGAGCAGGGGTGGGCAATTACCGGCCCTCCAGGTGTTTTGGACTTCAACTCCAAGGAATCTCAGCCAGTTTACCAGCTGTTAGGATTTCTGGGAGTTGAAGTCCAAAACACCTGGAGGGTCGATAATTGCCCACCCTTGCTCTAGAGAGACATGTTTCTCAGTGTCTCTGTGACTGGATTTAGCAATATTTTACTTTAGTTTTAAAGCAACTATGGAGAGTTAAACCAGAAGCAGTGCAGAAGGGGGTATTCAACCCTTTCCCATGCATTGTGTCATGAGCAGATGACCTTGACCCAGGTTATGTTTGTCAGTATTTTCAGACAGCATGATTTAGAATGGCAAATATACACCTGGGAGAAAACTTTTCCTTAGTGAGGACCACCAGTCCAATCACATGTGGAGGGATATTTTTGAGTTCCAGCAAATATGAAAAGTAGAGTACATGTTCCATCAGTTGACACTACATCAACTTTTTCTCCTTAGCTAATTATGTTTGGTGGGAGGTGGGAAGATGGAAGAAGCAATGGAAGAACATGGGACTTTAAAAGTCACAGACATTGGTTCAATTCACACAACACATCTATAGTGTTTTTACCCTATGTACTCACATATACGTCTAGAAATTTTAGACAAAAAAATAACCAAAAAAACCTGGTCAATTTATTCATGGGTCAATGTGAGTATGGTATCATATATAAAAAACCAAACCATCTTCTTCTCTGTGTGGACCTTAGAAGCTCCAACCCCCTCTACTCCCTCTGCTGTGGTACCACTTCTGGCTTTTTTGAATGCCTGGGCAGAGAATGGTGGAGGTGACCAGGGTCTACCCCATAGAAGCAGGATTAGTTTCCCCCCTCTTCATGGAATGACCCTTAACTTATCCATGGGTCACATCAACATGCAAAATTTTGATCCCCAAACCAGCCCTCAACTTATACATGAAGTAGACTTGAACATGAGTCTATACAGAAGCCACTTTAACTGTGGGTGTGTTTTCTGGGAGACTGAAACTTGCTGTCTGAGGATTCTAAATGCTCCTCCTCAAGCTCCTCTTCTCAGGATCCAATATGATAGACTAATGGCAGCTAAAGCAGAACAATATTGCTATAATTCTATGGTGTGAATGGGTCCATTGCTGTATTGAATTTTTCCCTTCCCAGTTCTGTGAATGAGGCAGAGATCTTGTACCTTTAATTCTCCTCTGGAAACAGTCCAGAAAAGCCAGTCATGGAAACTAGTTCTTTGGCTTGTCAAGTTAGGGTGAATTGCTTCTTACATCATGACTTCTATATTTACTAGAACAATTAACATATTTTTCCATGTTGTGAAACAAGGCACTCTTGAATTAATGTTTTTAAATCTCAGAAAGCTTATTTAGCATCTTCTTAACTGGTCAGAATTTAAACATGCATGCTTTATTTCTAAGTGTGTGGGGGGTGGAGTGGTAAACCTCTGTTTCTCTACTCTGTTCCCAAATAAGCCAGATAATTGAGCAAATAAAATTATTTGCAAAGTCAAGTGACTTTAAAATACCCATGTTCCTAATAGGATTACAATAACCTGTGGAAGGTCATTATAATTATAAAGGAAAAAGATTATATATGCAGTAAAGCAGACATAAATTAAACAGACATATTGAAAATGATTAAAGTGAGGGGAGTGGCAAACCAAACCAAAGGTGAAAAAAAAGGAAGCCGGGGTAAATTAGAAAAAAATATGATATAATACTATGACTTGAGGAGGAATCAGCTAGGAAGGAATTGTGTTATCCATAAAAGTTTGATTTAGCTAACAGATAAAATCCAAGCACTTCAGTCTAGAAAGACTAAGGAAGTGAACTGTTAGATTACTTTAACAACAGTGAATAATCTTTGTATGAATTAACCTTCTATATATATTTATCGCTAGTTTTTGTCAAAATCTCATGCTTTTGTAAATTTCAATGAGTTCTCTCAGGCTTCAAACTGATACTTAATGATGACTTTTAAAGGAAAGGCTAGAATATGTGTAACACTTCCTACTCCTCACCTCCATGCCATTTCCTTGTGAAAACTGATTTTGAAGCATGGTAGTTGGAAGGCAGGCACTAAAGCAATAGGATCCTCTGCCTGGCATTTCTTTGGGCCCATCCAAACAACCCTGCTTTGTCTCAAATTAATTAGATAGCTGGTAAGACCCAGGTCTTTGATAAGATCTGGGGCTTTCCAGGTGTAGGCCCAGTGTGGATTGGGCCCAGGGACTGTGTCATGCAATCTCTGAGCCCAATCTTCATAGTCTGGAAAACCAAGAGGGCATCCACCCCTTCCCAAACACCCCTGAAAATAGGCCCTTACAAATTAAAACAATTTACCCTGCTGCATTTAAGGTACTGCTGGAGTCCTCCAGGCGCATGATTCCTACACGCCAGGAGGACTCCAACAGTACCTTAATGGTGGCCAGGTAAGTTGTTTCAATCTTTAAGGGCTTGTTCTGGGGGACTTCTGGTTGTCTGGGTGCCCTCCCGGAAGTTACCAGGAGGGCATCTAGACACTTCCCAGGGAAATTGTGGTTTTTGTGGGGAGGTGTGGGGACTTAAACACACACCGAAGCGGGTTTCTTAAACCCACGTGTTTAAGTGAATTCTGGAAGTGTCCTAAGCAACTAAGAAGGGTGAAATACTCTAGTCTTGGGACCTCGTTGCATTAAGGTCTGGGTCTGTTGAGATGCTGGGTCTGTTGGGATTGACTTCTGGGACTGTGTTCTGGGGGTCAATCTCCACTGTTATCCTTTCAGGCTCTTGGTAGCCACAGAAGTAGGTTTCTGGAGGTGTAGCTCAATGGTATAGCATATGTTTTGCATACAGAATGCCTTAGGTTTCATCCCTGGCATAACCATTTAGGGCTTTAAAAACCTGACAAATGCCACTCTATGCCAACAATACTGAATCTGATGTATCAAGCACTGAAGCAACATAAGACAGTTTCTTTGGTACTCAGGAGGCAGGAGTAAGATAGGACCTCATATCTCTAAAGCAGAGTTCCTCAAACTGTGCTCCTCCAGGTATTTTGGACTTCAGATACTACAATTCCTAATGGCTAGTAAGCTGGCTGGATTTCTGGGAGCTGAAGTCGAAAACACCTGGAGGTGAACAGTTAGAAACACTGCTCTAAAGGGTCTCAGAACATAGTAATTACTGGTATGATGCTAACAGTCCAACACTAAGATATTGTAAGGAAAGAAGCGCAACTGAGCAGCAGTTGCCAGACTCTAGGGAGCCAAATGAAATTTTTTCCATCCCCACAAAATGAAACCACTTCCTTTGTTAAAAAATAGATTTTTACTTTTAAAAAGATGGAAGATACAAAGCTTTCCCCACTCTGAAAATTCACACCCTCTAAAGTGCAAGGAGTCAAACTGTAGGGGGATATATCCCCATATGAAACTTTATAAGCAATAGAAATGATCTTGGTGGAACCAACTGTTAAGTATAAAATGTCTTGTCTCTTTATCACAGGCTATCATTTAATTAATAATGAAATGAAGGTAATATGGAAAGTCTAAGTGAAGTCAATAAATGAAGGAAATACAGTTTATGGTCCTTCTTTTGTTAAATATTTCTAACTGAAATGATAACTTATTTGATTTCAGTTAGTGAATTCCTATCACTTACTCTGCCATTGGGATGATGCCACTAAATTCAGAGGATTTAGAATTGTGAAGTCCTAGAGTTGGAAGAGACCACAGGGGCCATTCAGTCCAATCTCCTGCCATGCAGGAACACACAATTGCAATACCCAACATATGGCCATCAAGACTATTTTAGAAACCTCCAAAAAGGAGACTCCAACACACTCTGAGGCAGCATATTCTACAGTTCTTACCTTTTCATTTTTCCTAATGTTTAGATGGGACTTCTTTTCCTGCCATTTTCATCCATTGCTCTGTGTCCTAGTCTCTGGAGCAGTAGAAAACAATCCTGCCCACTCCTCACTGTGACATCCTTTCAAATATTTAAGCATGTTTCTAAGCCTTCTTTTTCCCAAACTAAACATGTCCAGCTCCCCCAGCCATTTCTCATAGAGCTTAGTATCCAAACCATTTGTCATTTTGGTTGCCCTTCTCTGGACCCATTCTAGCTTGTCAATATCCTTCTTGAATTATGGTGTCCTGAACTGGACAGAGTATTTATTTATTTATGCTATTTGTATCCCGTAGTTTCTCACCCCCGCAAAAAGAACTCAGCACGGCTTACATTTGCAGCACTACAGGCTGCAGCACCACAATACAATATGAAAATACACCATATAATCAACATAATTAAAAAGCATTAAAAACATTAAAAACATTACATTAAAAAGCACTACATACAACAATAATTAATTAAAGCCATTAAGCGGAACACATTTTCAGTCCAATCAAGACCAAAGTGCCAATCCAGTCAAATCCAAAGGTACAATTTACATCTGCTGCCCAAAGGCCTGGACCCAGAACCACCACTATAGCTTTTTTCTAAAAGTGAGGAGAGATGGAGTTGATCTTATTTTGTTTGGGAGTGCATTCCATAAGCGAGGGGCCACCGCCGAGAAGGCCCTGTCTCTCGTCCCCACCAGCCACATTTGCGATGCTGGCGGGAGCGAGAGCAGGGCCTCCCCAGATTATCTTAGATTGCGAGATGGGACATAGAGGCAGATGTGCTTCGACAAGTAAGCTAGGCCAGAACCGTATAGAGCTTTATAGGTCAATGCCAGCACTTTGAATTGGGCTCGGAGATGGGCAGGCAACCAGTGGAGCTGACACAGCAGGGGGGTGGTATGCTCCCTGTATGACGCCCCAGTTAGCATTCTGACTGCTGCCCGTTGGACCAACTGAAGTTTCTGAACCATTTTTAAAGGCAACCCCACATAAAGTGCATTGCAGTAGTCTATTCGGGATGTAACCAGAGCATGGACCACCGTGGCCAAGTCAGACTTCCCAAGCTACGGGCGCAGCTGGCGCACAAGTACTCTAGATGAAAGCTGACCAAAGCAGAACTGAGTGAGATATTCCCTTGATCTAGACCAGACATGGGTAAACTTCAGCCCTCCAGGTATTTTGGGCTTCAACTCTCACAATTCCTAACAGCTTACTGGCTGTTAGGAATTGTGGGAGTTGAAGTCCAAAGCTCCTGGAGGGCCTTGTCTGTACTTATGGATGCATCATTCCACTCCGGGTTTCAATCCAACCATTAAAGGAACTATCCAAAGTTCTGACACTTACCCCCAAATAGACTCAGTACCATGGAGAGAATTTAACCATTCTGTATTTAAAGAAACTGGTAGTAGACATTTAAAGTCCTAAATGGTTTGGTGGGACCTTGAATATTTCAATAAATAAACAAACAAACAAACATTGTTTGTTTTGACTGTAAACCTAATCAACCACCACATGAACTATATCAGCTGCTTTATTGCTTAATCACGTTGCCACTTGTATGGCATTCTCAAGAGCAAATAGCAAAACTATCTAGCCAAGCAGACATCCTTAATATGCTGTCTGGGAAGCTCACATATAACCAGTAGGCATGGTTTAGAACCCAAAAATCGCGATTCTAAAATCAAATTGGGGGGATTTTTTTGATTAGTAATAGAAAGACTTATAAAAAAATTTCCAAAAAGTTCTAAAATGTAACTAAAATGTAATTACTCACGGAATTCTAAATTGGTTCTAAAGTCTGAAAAGCAGGGAAACAGGACTGACACTGTTTTAAGCACAGGCAAATCAAGGGGCAACATTTCCCTTGGTTTCCTTGCAGGAGATATAAAGCATTAATATATTATTATTATTAGTATTATTATTATTATTAAATAAAATAGTCAAGGCTTGCTTCTCCAGAGCATTTATTAGAATTAAATAATAAATTCTAATAGTAAGAATGTAGTAAGGGTGATAGTGACCTGGAGGGTATGAGGAACGTGCTCTTGGTAAACTAGAACAGGGCTGTCCAACTGGCCTGGGTCGGGTTATATCTTAGCAGGAAAGGGGCCGCCTGCACGGCCCCTTTCCTGCTAAGATATAACCCGACCCAGGCTTGGGGAAAGGGCTGCCGTGCGGGCGGCCCCTTTCCTGCTAAGATATAACCCGACCAGGCTTGGGTCGGCTTATATCTTAGCGGGAAAGGGCTGCCGTGCGGGCGCCCCTTTCCTGCTAAGATATAACCCGACCCAGGCTTGGGTCGGTTTATAACTTAGCGGGGAAAGGGCTGCTGCGCGGGCGGCCCCTTTCCTGCTAAGATATAACCCATCCCAGGCTTGGGTCGGCTTATATATCTTAGCGGGGAAAGGGCTGCCGTGCAGGCGGCCCCTTCCCGCTAAGAAATAACCCGACCCAGGCCTGGGAAACAGGAGGAAACTCGGCCCGGGCTGCTTCCAAAGCCGCTTTGGAAGCAGCTTGGGGTTTGATTCGAGGAATTTCCTCCTGTTTCCCAGGCTGTCTCTCAGAAGCGGAGGGAGAGCCTGGAGAACAGGAGGAAATTCCTCCGATTGGGAACTCGCAGGGGTTAAGGGAGGCATCGATGCCACCCTTTGCTCCTGCGAGGTCCCAATCCAACCCGTATTCCCCTTAATACGGGTTGGATTCTGACCCGGCAGGGGGGTAGGAGACATCGATGCCACCCTTCCCCCCTGCGTGCTCACAATCCAACCCGTGTTAAGGGGAACACAGGTTGGATTGGGCTTCAGTCGGCTAAGATATCTTAGCCAAGAAGAGGCTGGCCGCGCCAGCGTCTTCATGGCTGAGAGTCACCCAGGCTTGGGTTATTTCTTAGCGGGAAGGGGCCGCCCGCACGGCAGCCCTCTCCCCGCTAAGATATAAGCCACCCAAGCCTGGGTTGGTTATTTAGCGGGGAAGGGGCAGGACACGGCAGCCTTTCCCTGCTAAGGCAGCCCCCAAGCCTGGGTCGGGTTATTTCTTAGCGGGGATGGGGCCGCCCCACAGCCTTTCCCCGCTAAGATATCGACCCAAGCCTGGGTCGGGTTATTTCTTAGCGGGGAAGGGGCCGCCCGCACGGCAGCCCTTTCCCGCTAAGATATGCTTCGACCCAAGCCTGGGTCAGGTTATTTCGGTTAGCCCGGGTTATTTCCCCGCTAAGCCCTTTCCCGCTAAGATATAAACCAAGGGGATTTCTTAGCGGGAAGGGGCCGCCCGCACGGCAGCCCTTTCCCGCTAAGATATGCTCGACCCAAGCCTGGGTCGGGTTATTTCTTAGCGGGAAGGGGCCGCACACGGCAGCAGCCCTTTCCCGCGCTAAGATATAAGCCGACCCAAGCCTGGGTCGGGTTATTTCTTAGCGGGAAGGGCCACCGCACGGCAGCCCTTTCCCGCTAAGATATGCCGACCCAAGCCTGGGGCGGGTTATTTCTTAGCGGGGAGGGGGCCGCCCGCACGGCAGCCCTTTCCCCGCTAAGATATGCCGACCCAAGCCTGGGTCGGGTTATTTCTTAGCGGGAAGGGCCGCCCACACGGCAGCCCTTTCCCCCGCTAAGATATAAGCCGACCCAAGCCTGGGGGTCGGGGTATTTCTTAGCGGGGAAGGGGCCACCCACCCGGCAGCCCTTTCCCCGCTAAGATATAAGCCGACCCAAGCCTGGGTCGGGTTATATCTTAGGAAGGGGCCGCCCGCACGGCAGCCCTTCCCCGCTAAGATATGCCGACCCAAGCCTGGGTCGGGTTATTTCTTAGCGGGAAGGGGCCACCGCACGGCAGCCCTTTCCAGGCTCCTTTCCCTGCAGTTTAAAGCGCTTTTTCCTGAGTCCTCCAGCCGCTCTAGGACTTCCAGTTTCGATCTCTCTATGGTTCTGGCTGGTTTTCTCTTCCTGGAGGCAAGGCCTTTTAATTAAAGTAGGCCTCGAGCATGGAAAGGCCCCATCTGACTGTGAGTAATGTCTGGGATTTTGGATTTTGGAGGGGGTAATAGGGAGCCTTCCGAAATATTTGGAATTCTAACAAAATTTTGGGCCCAGGGGGTTCGAAAAAGAAAGTCCACTTCCGGGATTGGCCTTGCGATCCGTAAAAACTTGAAAGTCCCATTACATACGAATCACTTACGAATTCTTTTGATTTTCATAACTTTTTTCTCATGCCTAATAACCAGCTAACAAGCCATAGTAGACTGCACTAAGAAACCTATTTGGAATATGAGATGCTGGCATAAAAGCAGGCACAAGTAGTTTTACAGAGACTAAAATTACCAAGTATTTCTACACATGGAGGCTCTCTAGTCATGCAGAAGTAGAGTATATGTGTAATACTGCACAAATAAGCAAAAGGAATCCAATGAGGATCATCTATGGTCTCCAAGAACTGCAAACTGTTAAGCATTGGTTGGAAAAATGCCCAGCAGTAAGTGAATAGCCTTTCTCAATCTTCTGTCAGCTTCCACAATCCTAGAAGAAAGTATCATTGAGTGGACAAACCTTGAACCTATTCCACATTGGTAAATATGTGAGGGTGATTATACAATCTTAAAGATGATATTTTGCATTTTTGGTGTAGCCAACTAATAAAAATGACTTTTTCATAAAACATAAAGACTTGTTTTCTCTTTATCAGCTACTTTAGTTAAGTATACAAAAAGATCTCAAAGCACCTTTGAGTCCGAGAAAGAAGTTGGTAGCATAAGCTTTCCTAGACTTAAGTGCAAGTAATGAATACTTATTAACTAAATAATCTCTCCTGCCCTTCCTGGATGGAAACTTCATTCACCTGTGCTTCGTCTGCAGCAGAATGGATCCCCTTCTTTACACGAACTTGATGCTTAGTGAAGTCGGTGTGGGAAGTGAATTAATTATAAGGTTATTTGTGTGTGCAAGGCAGCATGCCCCTCAGCCCAAAGAATATGACATACATTGTGGATGAAGAACAAAGGCCACTACTTGAATTTTAGGATATTGTTCCATTATCCGGGCGGACTCCAAAAGGGGGGCTAGACAGAGAAGGATAGTCCATTTGGAGGGGGGAAGTTGAAGGAGGAAAATTTTCCTTCCATTTTTGCTGGTTATCCCCCCCCCCCCCCCTTCCCCATATCATAAACTATGGTTGGAGGGATAACAGGAAACCAGGGGAAAATGGTTTAACTCTGCAAACCCCTTCCCCTCGTAAAATGGACTATCCTTCTCTCTTTAGTGCCCCCTTGTCGCTTCCACTCAGATAATGAAACAGTGCCAATTTTAGTTGTTACAGCTGCCAGCTGGGTTGGCAGCCACACATGGGTTCTGGATTCCAGCATTGGACAGTCCAATAGTTGAGCCAATGACACCAAGAGAGAGGGGCAAATATAGCTAGATACAATAATCTAAACCAGTGGTTCTCAACCTGTGGGTCCTCAGATGTTTTGGCATTCAATTCCCATAAATCCTAACACCTGGTAAACTGGCTGGGATTTCTGGGAGTTGTAGGCTGAAACACCTGGAGACCCACAGGTTGAGAATCACTGATCTAAACCAAACTGGAATTGGAAACCATCATGAGGGGGCCCCTGCATGGGCACCAGTCCATCACTGCTCTGGGCTTCCTGTGCATTCAGCCCCTGTTGTAATGCCAGGAAAATCCATCCTGTAAAATAAGGAGGGTTCAAGAGCAAAAATGGACCGTGGGCCCATGACAACCACCCCCAAGTTGTAATAAAATTATGCAACACTGGAAAAAGCGCAAGGAAATTGAGAAGGGGTGGGCAGGTGGGAACACCTCAAAGGCAACTGAGCTGGGAGCACAGCTCGGCCTGGATTTATACCAGGCAGGTGGACAACAGGGAAGAGGTCTTCTATCAGGTCTGCCCCCTCTCACCAATCAGAACAAACTGGGTAGGTTTGATCTGATTGGCTGCTGCTTTTCCAAACTCCAGTCATGTGCTGCATGCACAGGAAGCCCTGGGGAAAGGCAAGATGGTGGGCAGAGAGGGATGCCTGTCCCACAATTGCCCTTCTCAGTATGTCAAGCAGGGAATATAGTAATAGTAATAAAAATAAAAATAATAAAGTTTATTTATATTCTGCCACCATCTCCATGAAGAGATTTGGGATGACTCACGAAAGCACTCAATTGTGCAAACATATAAAATACAACAAAGTACATAAGCAAAATAACACAATAACCATGAGTCCACATAAACAAATTACATAAAACATCATCTAAAACCCCTACTGACTTAAAAGATTGAATAAAATGCAGCAGTGGTTGTGTATATAAAAAGAAACTGTAATTCATATCAGTCTTGTAAAGTGCTAGGGTGAAACAAATCACTAGGTCCCCAAATATAACATATAAAGTTATAAACATGGTCGATGGCCTGTTTAAAAAGTCATGTTTTCAGATTTGTTCTAAAAACTTGAAGAGTGGGGGCTAGTCTAATGTCTCTAGGGAGGGCATTCCAGAGCCAGGGGGCCTCCACCAAGAAGGCCCTTTTTCTCATCCCCACCAACCGCGCTTGAGACGTGGGCCTGAGAGAAAGGCTTTCCCAGCAGATCTCAATGTATGATCTTATAATCATCCAAGGCCCTTGTGGCATTTCATTTTGTCTTGAATTTTCTTAGATTGTATAAGCTGCTATCACAAAGTGTATCAACATATAAAGAAGGCAGCTCTAGGTAATGAATGCCTTCAGGGTGCCCCGGGACTCTTGGTCCATTCATTCTGGATTCTGATTTCTGTCTCAGCTTCTTTTCCACTTCTACAAGCTGCTATCCCATACCCTCCTTCTACTCCTTACTAACATCAGATGAGGGTGATGGTGATGATTACTGTTATTTCATTAGAATCATAACATCAGAAGAGACCATCAGGGCCATCCAGTCCGATCCCCTGCCATGGATGAACAACATAGAACTCTGGGTTGTGATGAGTTTTCTGGACTGTTATGGCCATGTTCCAGAAGCATTCTCTCCTGACATTTCACCCACATCTATGGCAGGCATCCCCAGAGGTTGTGAGGTCTGTTGGAAACTAAGCAAGTGAGGCTTATATATCTGTGGAATGTCTAGGGTGGGATAATTCTACATGTTTGCAAGGATATCTGGTTGAAACAAGAGGTTCCCGAGGAAGCTTCTTCTTCAAGGAGCTTGTCCCAAAGTGCAGAAGCCCAATTTTATTTGTGAATTTTACAATGTTATGATTATTTGAGTTATAGTGAGTTTTCGGGCTGTATGGCCATGTTCCAGAAGCATTCTCTCCTGACATATCACCTGCAATTGCAACATTCACACATGCCTCAAGCAGACAAGAGTTCTTTCTCCCACCTTGGTCATTCCACATACACAGAAAGAGAGAGAGAGAGAGAGGGAGGGAGGGAGGGAGGGAGGGAGGGAGGGAGAGCGAGAGCGAGAGCGAGAGCGAGAGCGAGAGAGAGAGAGAGAGAGAGAGAGAAGGGGGTGACTAACATTTGCAAAAGACCCAACTCTGTGTTGTCAAAGGCTTTCATGTCTGAAATCACTGGGTTTGTTGTGAGTTTTCCGGGCAGTTTGGTCATGTTCCCGAGGCATTCTCTCCTAACGTTTTGCCTGAATCTATGGCAGGTATCCTTAGAGGTTGTTAGTCACCCCCTTTTCTCTTTTCTGGTCTCCAATTCAAGGTGCAGGTTATCACCTACAAAGCCCTGAATGGTTTGGGACCCACCTACCTTTATGATTGCATTTCCTCCTACAAACCTGCGCGATCTCTTCAATCTTCGGGGGAGGCCCACCTCTTGCTCCTGCCTCTGTCATAGGTGCGGCTTGTGGGGATGAGGGAGAGAGCCTTATCTGTGGTCCCCCCGGCTCTGGAGCTCGTTCCCCAGGGAGATTAGACAGACACCCACCCTGGCATCCTTTAGAAAAAGTTTAAAAACCTGGCTTTTCCAGTGTGCTTTTGGGGACTTAACAATCAATCTCCATGCCTCATCCCATCCCAAGCCCAACTTGTCTCTCTGATGTTCTTCAATTTATCCCTCAGTTGAAGATTAACTCTACTGTTATCCCATCCAAACCCCACACAAATCATATCACTCTCTGCCTATCTCACCCATGGGTTTTATCAAATTCTATCAATTTTTATTCGCTCTCTTTGTCTAAGTCTATTACCATTTTATCATTTGTTTTTTATTATGATTTTGTTATTTTCATTTTATTACTATGTTATTATTAAGTATTTTATTTGATGTTATTGTTTTGTTTATATGTACTTTTCCTCTATTGTTTGGACTTGGCCTCATGTTAGCCGCCCCAAGTCCGTAAAGTATTATTATTATTATATAGTGAGGTATGTGGGAAACTAGGAAAATGGGGAAAAGATGGCCAATTGAAAGACCCACACTTGCCTCCAGCAGAAAAGAGTTCTTTCTCCCACCCTGGTCATTCCAAAGATATGTAAACCCCACTTGCCTTGTTCCCAACAGACCTCACAACTTCTGAGGATGCCTGTCATAGATGCAGGCAAAACGTCACGAGAGAATGCTTCTGGAACATGGCCACTCAACCTGGAAAACTCACAGCAACCCAGTGATTCCAGCCATGAAAGCCTTTGTCAATTGTGATTACAATGTTCCCTTGCTACTTCTCGGTTCACTTTTACGCAGACTCACTGTTTCGCAGATTTGATTTTTTTTAATAAAAAAACAATAATTACATTACAACAGGCTCCAGAAAGAGAGGCTGGTGTTTGGTCCCTCGCGTCCTGTCGCGAGCACTGGACTGGACTGGATGATTTGCGGTTGCTGATATTGTGATATTGTTTTATGGTTTTATGTATTACTGTTTTAATGATTGCTGTTGTATTTAATTGTGATTTTATTATTGTAAGGGTTATGTAGCGACATTGCTTTGCCACTATATGTAAGCTAACCCGAGTCCCCCTTCTGGGGTAGAGAAGAGCCAGGATAGAAATAAATAAATAAAATTGGCTCATTCCTTAATTACATTAATGTAATTATTACATTACATTACATCCGAGTTTCTAGAAGGAGCGGTCTAGAAACTGAAATAATAAATAAATAAATAAATAAAAATAATTACATAAATATAAATTATACATAAATAATGTATAAATATTGCAATTAATATAATATGTATATAAATAATGTATAAACATTACAATTAATATACTATTTAATGTATAAATAATGTGTCAGTATGACAATTAATATAGCCTCCCTACTTCGCGGATTTTCACTTGTGGCCGCGATAAGTGAGGGAACAGTATACTTATTTATTTGGTGGCCTTGCTTCTGAGCTGAGCGCTGGATCTTCAGACAAGGTTGCAAAGAAGGACCCAGGAAGCGACAATGGAGAGGGAGGGAGGGGGAGGCAGGCAGGGAGGAGCCGCAATGAAGTGGGATGCCCGGGCTGCCTGTCACGCTCGGAAAGAACCCGGCGCTGAATGGAAAGCGTGGCGGGAGGGGGGCCAACGGGAGGAGATTTGAAAAGAGGGGAGCCGAGGGTGATTTGTTTGGCGATGGGAGCCAATCGCAAGCTCCGGCTCCGGCAATATCCCCATGCGGTGGCTGAGAGGAGTCAGAGCAAAGCCGCCGGCTCCGTCGCTTTCTCTCTCTCCACCTCCCTGCATTGCTCCTGCTCTTACTCTCCAAGGCAAGGCAAGGCAAGGCAAGGCAGGCGGAGCTGCGCCCTGCAAACGGACGGAGACGCGCCTGCGAAACCCCAAGAGGAGCAGGTCAAGGAACAGGACAGGTAAGCCAAGTCCCACCCGAGCTCATCAATGAAGCCTTTCCGCGCGCGCGCCCTGCTTACTTAGCAGGTCTTTTCCCCTTTGCCTTGCCAAAGGGAACGCCTGCTTCTGTGCTTGTCACTTTTGGGATTTGGGCATGAGAGTCATTTGGGCTGAGAGAGCCCCGGGGGGAAGCCAAGCCGGGTTCCTCCATCGCCTAGTTCCCACCTTGCGGGGAAGATTTCTCAGGTGGGATGGCACTTAGTTTAGGATGAAGCAGCGCCCCCTGAAAGACACAACGTGGACTGAGCCTCCGCCACAAAGAGGGGGCTCCTGGTGGCGCCTTCCTGTGTGTGCTTCCAAGCCAACGTCAGGATCCTCTCCGTGTCCACGCTGTTCCTTCCTCAGTTGGGCTGGCGAAGAGACGGGAAGGGACAGCTTTTATACCTCATCACACTAGAGCAGGCATGGGCAAACTTTGGCCCTCCAGGTGTTTTGGACTTCAACTCCCACAATTCCTAACAGCCGGTAGGCTGTTAGGAATTGTGGGAGTTGAAGTCCAAAACACCTGGAGGGCCAAAGTTTGCCCATGCCTGCTCTAGAGAATGAATAGACTTTCAATCCGGTTTCTGCCTCTTGCAGAATTCTGGGGTTTGTAGTTTAGGGAGGAGCCTTTAACAGCCTCATTGAACTACAAACACCAGAATTCTGTAGGAGGCAGAAACCGGATTGAAAGTGGATTCATTCTTTAGTGTGATGAAGTAAGTGAACACTGCCCTTGTCTCAGATGAGTGCATGGGAAAAGAAATTCCCCTGTAGGGTTTCAGTGAGGGTGTGTGTGTGTGTGTGTGTGTGTGTGAGAGAGAGAGAGAGAGAGAGAGAGAGAGAGAGAGAGAGAGAAGGGGGGGTGATTAACATTTTCAAAAGATGCCATGAAGTTAAATAGGGACAAGTGCAAAATACTCTATTTACTCAGAAAAAATGAAATGTAAAGATACAGAATGGGGGATGCCTGGCTCGACAGCAGTACGTGCGAAATAGATCTTGGAGTCCTCGTGGACAACAAGTTAAACATAAGCCAACAATGTGATGCTGCAGCTAAAAAAGCCAATGGGATTTCGCCCTGCATCAATGGGAGTCTAGTGTCTAGATCCAGGGAAGTCATGCTACCCCTCTATACAACACCTGGGCACCACAATTGAAGTTCTGGGCACCACAATTGAAGGAAGATGTTGACAAGCTGGAAGGTGTCCAGAGGAGGGCAACTAAAATGATCAAGAGTCTGGAGAACAAGCCCTACGAAGAGCAACTTAAAGAGCTGGGCATGTTCAGCCTGCAGAAAAGAAGGCTGAGAGGAGACATGATGGTCATGTAAAAATATGTGAGGGGAAGTCATAGGGAGGAGGGAGCAAGCTTGTTTTCTGCCGCCCTGGAGACCAGGACACGGAACAATGGCCTTGAATTGCAGGAAAGGAGATTCCAGCTGAACATTAGGAAGAACTTCCTAGTTGTGAGAGCTGCTCAGCAGTGGGACTCTCTGCCCCGGAGTGTGGTGGAGGCTCCTTCTTTGGAGGCTTTTAAACAGAGGCTGGATGGCCATCTGTCAGGGGTACTTTGAATGCAATTTTCCTGCTTCTTGGCAGGGGGTTGGACTGGATGGTCCACAAGGTCTCTTCCAACTCAAGGATTCTATGATTCTGCTTAGTTTCTTTCCTTTGGGTGAATGATGGTTTGCAACCCAAAATAAAAGAACACTTCCAAGTACACCACCCACTTTGAAACCTAACATCCCTGCTCTTTTGTTTACACACTGAAAGAACTGCCCCCCCCCCCCCAGGTCCCCATTCATGTCGAAAGTTCTACAAACTTGGTGGCACCCTGCTTCCAAACATTGCAAAGGCACTTTTGTCTTTATTTTTAGCACAGGATTGTGCAAGTGGTTATATAACTTTCTTTGGGAGATTTCTGAGGATTTCTGAGCTAGACTTTTCTTTGATTTTGAGAGGGCAAAGTTCTGAAAAGGAGAAAGAAAAAAAACCCAGAAGGGTTGAGACAGGTTCCTTTGAAAAGCCTCTCGAGGAGGTAGGTTGAACCTGAATGCCAACAAGTTCGGGTCACTATAGAAAAAGAGTTGTGATGTAAATCTGCAGGAATCCAAACAATGCCTTTGGAATAAAATAGCAACAGGTGCACGACTGACTTGCTGCGCCTTAATTAGCACTTTACATCCCAAACCCCATCAGTGCGACTGCATGCTAATTCACTATGAAATTGAACATCAGTTCAGGTTCTTGACTTCCCACCAGCACAAATACAAAGCAGGCACTGTGTTTCCTTGATGGGGTTATTTTCTTTTTCACTCCTGAGTAAAGTTAGGAAGCAAATATTGTCTAATCCAGCATTTCATTATGCGCAGCATGCCCTGAAAAACAGAAAATCAATTTTTCTTTCATTTTAATGTACGGTAGAGTCTCACTTATCCAACACAAATGGGCTAGCAGAACGTTGGATAAGAGAAATGTTGGATAATAAGGAGGGATTAAGGGAAATGCTATTAAATGTCAAATTATGTAATGATTTTACAAATTAAGCACCACAGCATCATGTTTTACAACAAATTGACAAAAGCTGTTCAATATACATTATGTAGTAATTACTGTATTAATGAATTTAGCACCAAAACATTGCAATGTATTGAAACAGCTGTGGATCTGGGCGGGAGGCAGACGGCGTTGGATAATACAGAACGTTGGATGAGCAAAGTTTGGATAAGCGAGGCTCTACTGTATGTGTGTCTTTCCCACTTTTGTTATCAGTGCGTTATAAGCCTGAAGGCAGAAAAAAGAGAGATTTGAACTGTTATGAAAATGTTAGGGTAGCCAGTTCACAGAATATTAAATCCTGTGTCTTTGAGATCTAGATTTGATTCAAATTAGTACATGCATATATTTTGCATGAGACATTAGACATAAATCAAAGTATATTGTTATCTTAGATATAGTGGGAAGTACTTCCAGGCGAACAATCCATACATTGATTGCTAATACATTACCTATGAATTGTAGTCCTATGCCCTATAGTTGTCCACACAAATTGTCCCAGCCTAAACAATGTAGTTCTTAAGATTGCAGGAGTAAGCCCCATTGAGTTTAATGAATTTTTCTGCTAAAAGAAGATACATATTCTATTCCAGTGGTTCCCAACCTGTGGTTCGTGGAACACCAGTGGTCCACAAAGACTAAAATATGGTTCGTGGCCTCACCATTACAATATCGTTGCAATGAGAGCAACTGGTCTCACCCTCTTATAGTGCTAAGGCTTATTATATATGATTTTCGATAGGCGAGCAGATGGCGACTACTGGGCGGCTTTTGTTCTGTATTTGAAACTAGAGCTAATGTGGTCTAGTTTCTGATACAGAACAAATGCCACCCAGTTTTCTGAATCAGCGTCCCACATAACCAAAAACTAAAGTTGACCAAAAACTGATTCGTAACCCTTTTGGTATGAATGTTGGAGAGTGGTCCCTGGTCAAGTGGTCCCTGGCCAAAAAAAGTTTGGGAACCACTGCTCTATTCTAAGTCATACTGACATCAGTGAGTTAAACTGGTGATGATGAACTCTAAAATCCAGCATTGCTGAACATGTTGCATCCTCCCAAAGTTTTCATGGAAAGAAGAGCCACGTCTGTTTTCTACAGAGGCAACAGATGGTAAAAATGAGATAAAATGGATTCAAACTAGTAAAGGCTGACCCTTACGGGCAAATGGGACACTGTTTAATCTTTGAGTCAGGCTGTCTCTAGCCAAAAGAACAAACAAAAAACCTCTTGAATGTTTTTTCTCTCCCTCTCTCTTTGCACTTACACACATGCCTGTTATTATATACTCACTCTGCCTTCCCCTGCCAGTGCTTGCCACCTCTGTCTCTGCCTTCCATTGGTCACGGTGCTTTCTGCCCCACAAACCAGAATGGGAAATCAACCACCACTAGTTCAGCCTAGCATTGGTCACCATTTCTAAGCTATTTATATCATATTCATTGAACGTTTCCGATATCATGTGTTGTGTCTAGATACAGTCATATCAATTTAAGGAGACATTGGACTGAAACATGTCATACACAAAAGGAAAATGGTCTTTTAGAAATAGGAATGCTGTCCAATAATTTAGTTGTGTAATATATAGGAAGGGGATGGTGGTGCTTTTTTAAAAAAAAGATTAGAGCTCTGGTATAATGCAGCAGGTCTGTTCTTGTATGAAATGTCAATGGAATGAAATGGTTCCTATATTATACAGGTGCTCAACTGATAGCTTTAGAGCAGCATATGGATCCTGTCATAAGGTCTGAATGCAACTGCATTCCTACATCTTATCTTAAAGGAGGCAGCTCTTCTTTTTTCTTAATTCAATGCATGCTAAACAACAGGAAAAACAACAAAGACTGTTGTGGTACTATAAAGTCTTCACACAAGTATTGTGTTGGATCCTGGCAGATTCTGGAATCCAACCACAGCAGACAGGATGGCTCCATATGTTCATGGAAGATTTTAGATCCAGCAGAGGAATCATAGTTATAGAATTGAAAGAGGCTGTATGGGTCATCAGGTCCAATCCACTGATCACACAGAGAAATAATGTGTGATCTGTTTTTGAAAAAATCCAGAGAAAGAGACCCTACCATGTCTCTAGAAATTTGTCCCATTGCCAAGCTACACTCACTGTCAAGAGGTTCCTTCTCATGTTCATTTTTTCTTAATTCCCTTTTCCTATATGACATTTCCTCAGTTATTTGAGAAATTAGTTCAGAAAAAGAAACCTCACCATCTTACTAAAGTGCTGGGCCCCACCTATCCTAGATGCACCCCTTCATTTTCCATCTCACTAAAAATTTCAGAAGTCTTGTTTCTCTGGGGAAACAACTCTTCTCTCAAACCCTGCTCATGCCCAAGCCTTGTTTTGATAGAAACCATTCCACCACCACAGAAATACCAGCAGTTCCAATCTTGAAGCAACCTTCTGGTCACCTTTCATTTCACATGAAAGGCCTGGTATGTCAAATGGGTCCTGCATCTCTTGAAATTACTTATCCTTGTTATAGAAGCTTGAGATATAAGCTTGGGGGGGGGGGGGAGGCTTTGCCTGCATAAGGCATTAGAAAGTAGACTATCTTCTGACTATTTTACTTATTTTACACCCTTTAAACAGGAGGAAATGCTTGATTTTCTATTTTTAGTTGATATTTTAGCAGGGCAAACAAAGAAAGTAAATATCACTTGAAAAAAATTATGCATATTATGATGTCATTTTAAATAACAACCAGCCAACTCATCACTGGTTCACCCACAGCCTTCTGTGTATAATCTAAAATAGGAATAAGTCTGGGACGCATGCCTGATCCATTACATGTAGACCATATGTGTGATACAAGGCCCACCCAAGTAGCATGTATGCATAAACCTATGCTTATCAAGCCCACTTCCCCTATTGGTGCAGAAGGTGTGGATAAGATCTAAATAGAACTGGAAGTGCATTCACATTGTAGAATTATACATGAGCTTTCCTCTTTAACTGAATCCATCTAGTGCAGTGGTTCTCAACCTGTGGGTCCCCAGATGTTTTGGCCTTCAACTCCCAAAAATCCTACCAGCTGGCTGGGATTTCTGGGAGTTGGAGGCCAAAACATCTGGGGACCCACAGGTTGAGAACCACTGATCTAGTGGAATCCTGGGAGGAATGTATAGAATTATGAGCCAACAAAATATAAATCCTAAGTTAGGCCCCAGTTGGGCCAAAAACCACACACAGGGTCCCAGGTATTTGTACCAAACATGTATTCTGGGGGGGCAGCATAGGTCAGAGACCCATACCTAAACCTATTGTGCATTTGAACTACATATGAGGTCCTCAACTGTCTTGACTTATTCTAAACTACATCTAGTTTAAGATTAGCTTAATTGGGTTTTTTGTTGTTAGACTTCTGTGTCTGTGGATTATTCAACCACCATAGCCTGAAAATATCTATCTATCTATTCATCCATCTGTTCATTAAAAGTAATCTTGATTTTGCTATTTTATGTCAGAAATGCTATAGGACTTTATTATACAATTGTAATATAATGGGACATGGGAATCCATGGATTTTTCTAGCCACAAAAGGTCCTGGAAGCAAACTCCAGAGCATCCCAAGAACTCCCTGCAGTAGACTTTGCCATTTATGAGTCTGATGAGACTGAGGTGATATCAATCTCATTAGTTCTCAGCTGAGAAGAAACTAGTATAAAGTAATGTCAGGAGCCTATCTGGTAAACAGCAGTTCATGGTAACTAAAGATGTGAGGCTCCGAACATCTAAGTTCTCCCTACTTTTTGTTTTGTGGCTTAGATGGAAAAAGAAACACACAGCAGCAATTGAAAAATACTTCAATACTCCAGGGAGATTCTCAGTGACTCCTCTTTGCTTTAGTTAGCAGATCTGCAGGAAACTCAAGACAAATCCTGTGAATCTGTCTGCCTTGTGAGTTCAATCATTCAGGATGCTGGCATGCACTTTGCCTGTCATTTGCCTCCGCACAGACTTTCCTAACTGTGAGGAGTGGACACTTATATCAGTAGCTACAGATCCTAGAATTGTCTGAATCCAAACTCATGGTGTGAGCTAAAGCTGGAAATCTTTAAGTATTTTATCCTCACATGCAAAGGTGAATAATTATGATAGATTTTTCCCTGACACAGAAGACAATTCATATTCCTCTTCAGTATTCTTTCTGTATTCAAATTTCCTGAAGTATTTTGGATGAATAATTCTGTGTAGAAAACAGGCTTCCTGTAGGAAGTCCATTTTCTTCTTGTAGCAATTTTTATTAAGACAAATTAATACAAAATCCACATATACATATTAAAAACCTGATAAGCCAAAGCAGACAACAACAAAAGTCAAAATACTTTTCTAGAATAATAATAATAACCTATTACTACTATATTCTAAACATCAAAAAATGATTAACTACATACAATCTACGTTTTCTAATCTAAGAACTTCACATTCTCTGTCTGATCCTTATGTTATCTCAATTTTCTACACCCATTAAGTGAAAAAGAACCATCGATACATCCTTTCCCCAAATAATAACACTAAATTACTGAGCAGTATTTGGGCAGTGAATCCAGAGATCAAGATCTAAATCCCCAATGAGCCATGAAAACACACTGGGTGACTTTGGGCAAACCATGCTGTTTCTCAGCCTCAGAAAAAGGCAAAGGTAAATCCTCGCTACACAAATTCTGCCAAAAGAATCCTTTAATAGGTTTGTCTTAGAGAGTCATAGCCAAAAATGACATGAAAGCTCACAACAACAATAATAACAGCAAAACCCACATGTTTTCCCCTGCAGAATAATTTCTCCACAATAATTTGAAACATTTAAATTATGCCCAGGTTCTAAAAAATGTATTGTTGATAAAAAGGGCAGTTTTCTAAGTGTATTTTAAACACCTTTTTACATCTGTACTATGTCTAAAGTAGCACAAGAAAGATTTACCTGGCTCATGATAAACGTCTGATCAATGTAGTAATCCCTTTTAAGACAGTGACCAACCAATTATCTAAAGAAGACCTGTCATCCTACTAAAGTAGAATGAAAGCATTATTTTTACCTTGTTGCTACCCTGGCTCTGAATGTGGAAGTTTCCATGGCCATTATGGTTAAATAAGAAGCCTAGCCTAAGACATTTGGTTGCTTGATAAAACTACCCTGGTCTGGACCCCTTAACAATAGTCACTACAGAAGAGGTTTCTCTGTTTTTGTAAGTACTGTACTGAGCAAAATAAATTCAAATTTATCCATTGTAGAATATTTTTTCGGGTTCCAACTAAATTTAAAATTTGAAATATTATTATTTTCCACATTTAGAATTAAAGAAATAGGTAAACCAAATAACAGTAACTAGAGGCCTATCTACAGCAGCACTGGAACTCCCAAAGTTTTGCCTCCCCTCCTTGCAAAAACAAGCATCCTCAATACAGTGTTCCCTCACTTATTGCTGGGGTTACATTCTAGGACCTCCCGCAATAAGGGAAAAAACGTGATGTACGGATACTATATTTTAATATTTATACATTATTTTAGTAGTTATACACTATTTTATTTATTTATTTATTATTTTGATTTGTTAACTGTCCTTTCCAGCTGGCTCAGGACGGTTTGCAGTATATTGAACTACAACCAAAGGCATAAAAACATGAAAATAAAACGGTATCACATCAGAGCATAAACACAGAGGAATTGTGAAAGCAATTCCATGTAGGACAATTCCACCTTCCCATGATATTTATAGACTAAATGCTTGCCAGAACAAAGCAGTTTTACAAGCTTTCCGGAAAGCCGTCAGCTCACTGATTGAACGCACTTCAGGTGGTAAACTATTCCACAGACACAATGCCGCCACAGAGAAGGTTCTCTGTCTATTTCACAACAGACGGACAGTCCGTAAGGGCGGGATTTGTAAGAGGTTGAGGTCTTCTGAACGGAGGGATCTCTGGGGAACATATGGGAGTAGACGGTCCCTTAAGTACACTGGCCCCAGACCATGCAAGGCCTTAAAGGTCAACATCAACACTTTGAAGATGACCTGGTACTCAATTGGTAACCAGTGCAGACGCTGCAAGGTTGGAGTGATATGAGCCCTGGCCGGAGTCACACTGCAGCATTCTGCACCAGTTTGAGCTTCCGGATAACCGACAAAGGAAGACCAATGTAAAGGGCGTTACAGTAGTCTAGTCTTGAGATGACCATTGCCTGGATTACCGTGGTTAGGTCATTACCGGAGAGGTAGGGGGCCAGCTGCCTCGCTTGCCACAGGTGGTAAAAGGCAAATCTGCTGACAGTGGAGATCTAAGCCTCCATTGTCAGCAGTGGGTCCAGCTGGACCCCTAAGCTCTTTACTAGGGACGACGGGAGTAGTGCCTCACCATCCAGAGCAGGCAGCCGGAGCTCACACCCGCCCGGGTGACCCAGCCAAAGGATCTCCGTCTTTGAGGGGTTCACTCTCAACCGACTGGCACATAGCCAACCAGTCATAGCTTCGAGGCATTGTTGGAAACAATCGGGTACAGAGTCTAGGCAGCCGTCCATCCTCAGCACCAGCTGGGTGTCATCAGCGTACTGATGACACTCCAGACAAAAACTCCGCACCAACTTAGCAAGGGGTCGCATGTAGATGTTGAACAATAAGGGGGAGAGAATGGCTCCCTGAGGCACCCCACAACTTAAGGGGGAGCCTCTCGGAAACCATACCTCCCCTCTCCACTCGCTGGCCCCGATCAAGGAGATTTTAAGTCTTAATGAACAAAATAAAGTGAAGGAAATGAAGGAAAGGCCCTTCAAGCCTGAAGGGAGGGAGAACTGAGGAGGGAAAGTGCCTTGGAGAGTGGTGGCAACAAAAACCCGCGAAACTGCAAAAATACTGCAATATATATTTTAAATTAATATTTTTTTGAAAACCACAAAATAGTGAGTCTGCTAAAAGCGAACTGCGAAGTAGTGAGGGAACACTGTATAACGAGGATTTCAATGTATTAGAAAACTTTTCCTATCTGGAGTAGATTGTGATTGTTGTTGTTATGGTACAGTCAGTAAACATATCATTTTTGTCTGAAGCTGAGAGTGTGTGTCTTGCCCAAGGTCACAGTTTTCCATGGCTGAACAGGGAATTTAATTCCAGAGTCACAACCCAATGCTTACTGAAATGCTTACTTCAGAGTAGTACCCTTGACATTGCCTCACCCCGGGTCTATTGACTGCCGCCAGGGAATTTATCAAAAGTAATCAAAATCCTCACTTATAAAAGCAAGTTTATTTCCTTGGTTTATAATAATATGGTTTGTTCAGCTTTGAAGTTTCACTGGAAAATATTCTATTGTGCTTTTCCAAAACAAGACAAAATCTGTCCAGAACATTTCTTTTAACAAGCTAAAATCTATTATTACTAGAGGAATGTTTGCCAGAATTCTGGCGTATGTTTACAATGATAGGGTTAAGAAAATTTGGAAGTCAAACTAGGCTTGGTAAGAAGCTGATAAACACATATTGTACTTGTGGGGACACTGCCCTGCAGCATTGGGAACTTTGATTTCTTTTATTTAGCTGCATTTGACTCACACATATAGCCATCCATTTACAACCCTGCCAGATCTCACAGAAGTTGGAATACATGAGTGTGATTTGTAGCATCTCATTTTATGATCCCAAAAGACAGAGTGCTCTGTTGTATAGATCTCATTGCTCTCCAAAGACATGATTTAATTCTTGGCACTATTGACTGGGGTCAAGGTTTAAAGACAGATAGCTGTAAACAGTGACTCTTGGATACTCTCTGAGAATAGCTAGGGTGTAGCCCCTTAGAAACATTGACCTGGAATAATCACAATATATTTTGGATACATTCATGGAATTGGCAGATTCTTCAAATAGGAAGCAATAATTCTGAGAATGTATGCTTATTACTGATTGTTGTGCAATGAGGGCCAGCATCTCTGTGTGAGGGTGCTCTTAAGAACACAAAAGGGAGGTGTGATGTGGCCCAGTACCTTGTACGATATGGAGTTCTGTTTGCATCCCAAGGTGAACTTGGTAGTCACTTGGTTAGAGAGTAAAGAAGGCTTTCTTTCTACAGAGTCGCTAATTGAAAAGAAGGGGCAAAATCACTGTTGAGGAGTATCTGGCTGCTGTGATTTGAGGCTTTTGACAACTGTCCTTGTGAAATGTACAATTTAGAAGAACACGTGATTGAAGACCTGGATACATATTAGAAAACAGGGGGAGGAAAATGACTGTTCATTGATTATGTCAAAGTACAAAAGAGATACTAATTGTGTTTTAACAATTTCTTCATGGCTTGGGTAAGGGTTTTAATCTCTTCTCTATATATAATAAAGTGGAATGTTTGTGTGTGTGTGTGTGTGTGTGTGTGTGTTTGTATGTATGTATGTGGCAGCGTTCTGATTGGCTCCCGGCCTCTACATTCTGACAACGATTGGTTGCCAGTGAGGGAGCATTTGCATAACGCCTCTATTGGCCAGCCAACATGAACATTCTGACCCTCTAAACTGGCAGAGGAGGATAAGGCAAAGGCCTGAGGCAGTCGCCAACACAAACATTCCGACGCTCTAAAGTGGCAGAGGGGGTAAGGAAAAGGCCTGAGGCAGTCAGGCATGGTGGGAGTTTCAGACCAAAACACTTTGCGACCCCTTTGTGACCCCAAACAATGAGAGAACAAGACCAAACTTGGCACACAGAACCCTCAAGACCCACTCTACATCCTGGTGCAGTTTGAGGGAGGATGGACCATGGATGACGGGACTTGCAGTACTTTAACTCACTTGCTTAGAGCACTGTGGCCCACACCATAGAAGGATCAGGACCACACTTGGCACACAGATGCCCACTGACCCACTTTACAACCTGGTGCAGTGTAAGGCAGGATGGGCCACAAGTGATGGGATTTGCAGTACCTTCACCCGATTCATTTCCCACAGAACATTGAAGTCCCTACAAAACACAGACCAGGCCTAAACTTGGCACACAGAGTACCCATGACCACAGAGTACCTACATCCTGCTGCAGTTTTGAGTGGGACGGACCATGGATGATAGGACTTGAAGTACCTTCACTCACTTTCTGAGACCACTGCGACCCTCATCCAATTACCAAAAAAGAACAAACTAGGCACACAGAGCCTCCATGACCCACTTTACATCCTGGTGCAGCTTGGTGGAGGGCAGACCATGCATGATGAGACTTGAAGTATCTTCACTCATTTCCCAAAACTGCTGCAAACCTAATCCAATGACTGATCAAGACCAAACCTGACACACAGAGCCCTCATGACCCTACATCCTGGTGCCGTTTGAAGGAGGATGGACCATGGATGATGGGACTTGAAGTACCTTCACTAATTTCTGGAGACCACTGCAAGCCATGTAAACATCTCATAAGGACCACCCTTGGCACACAAAGCCTTTCTCAAATAATCCGGGCAGGGCCGGGTCCCCAAGCTAGTTTAATAATATAAACAGGAGCACACTTCCCAATTTTTGGTGAATTCAGACTAGAGGATGGTACTTGGTTTTATAGAAAATGGGATGGATTTTCTTTCACTTTAAAGTATTGATAGATTCTCCTAAATCAGTGGTTCTCAACCTGGGGGTCGTGACCCCCAGGGGGGTCATTGGGCCATTTTATGGGGGTCCCGAAGGCACCTCGGCTAGCCCCGCCCCCCTCTTCAAAATGGCTGCCGGCCCTGTGCCAGCCAAAGCGCCAGGTGCTCCAGGGCAGCTCCCCTTCCTCCTCTTCCCCCAGGGCTGCATGGAGTCAAGAGGAGTAGATTAGAGGCAAAGGCGCACAAGGGAGAAGGTACACCCTTTATGAGACCTTCTTGTAACTTTATTGGTATCAATTTTTATTTTTATTCTTGAAATTGACTGGAATTAAACATCCTAGTAAGACCCAAATGCCAATGTCTATTTTCCCCAAACGTCTCCAGTGTTTTCTGTTGGTCATGGGAGTTCTGCAGGCCAAGTTTGGTCCAATTTAATTGTTGGATTTCAGAATGCTCTTTGATGGCAGGGGAACTAAACACCCCAGCAACTCCCAAATGCCAAGGTCTATTTTCCCCAAACTCCACCAGTCTTCAGATTTCGGCATACTGAGTATTTGTGCCAAGTTCTGTCCAGATCCATAATCGTTTGGGTTCACAGTGCTCTCTGGATGTAGGTGAACTACCTCTCCTGTAATTCACTATCAATTCCCCCAACCCCCTCCAGTATTTTCTATTGGTCATTGGGGTTCTGTATGCCAAGTTTGGTCCAGCTCTGTAATTTGTGGGGGTCTCAGTGGTCTGTGAGAGCTGCATCGGTTGAAGATACAGCAAATGCCATCATCCGTTGTCCATAGTCCCCCAAACATATTGTATTTGTGATTAATCACTATGCTTAATTATGTCAATTTGTAACAATGAAAATACATCCTGCATATCAGACATTTGCATTACAATTCATAAGAGTAGCAAAATTAAAGTTATGAAGTAGCAACGAAAATATAGTTGGAGGTCACCACAACATGAGGAACTTTATTTAGGGGTCACGGCATTAGAAAGGTTGAGAACCACTGCCCTAAATAAATGCAACTGAAAGGAGCGAACTGCAATTATTGTTCACAGAACTGCATTATATGGTCAGTGTACACTCATATAATGCACATTGAACTGCATTGAACTGGATTATATGAGTCTGTTCTGCCATATAATCCAGTTCAATCCACATTGTTGGCGGGTCCTATGTTCTAAGCAAGGTTTGATATCCGACGTTTCAAATATTAGCAAGATGATTAAAAATGTATGGGTAAAATCCAGGTTTTGATCCAGCTAAATTAAATCTGGATCCAAACAAGTATTTCTGTTCTATTCAATTTTTCTGCTTTATTTTATGGAACTACTGATAGCATAGAAAATAAATGCATAGGTTAATGGTCTTGATCAAATCTGAGTTCTGCTATGAACATTCTAAGATGAGAGACCCAGCATCCTACAGTATCACCAGGAATCTGTGGTGAATAATAATGGCTCGGTTTCAGGATTGCACATGAACTAAGGTTTCATATTGTTTTGTTTCTTTGTGGTTGGTAATGGTTGATTGTTCATGTGGCTGTTACCCACATTGGCCTCAGAAGATCTGATGGGGACATAGCAGTGGCAATAAATGATCTAGTAAATGTAGAAATGCCTTTGTATGTACGTGTTTGCATGCCCCCATGAAATGATTCCATCCTTGGCAGCTGTTATTGTTACATAATGGAATCGTTTCATGGGGTCATGCAAACATCCAAGGCAAAGGACGAAAACCCAAGGAAAGAGATCCAAGGCAAAGGAGGGAAATCTTCTTGCTTTCCCTTGCTTGATTTGAAATTATTAGTTATTCTGAAGAACATGGGTTTTAACAGGGCAATAGATGGGCAACCGTTTTAGGCTACGGCAGTGGATCCCAACCTGTGGTCCGTGGACCACCAGTGATCCCCAAGAACTAAAATATGGTCCACAGCCTAACCGTTACTACACTGTTGCAACAAGAGTGACTGGTCTTGCAAAACCCTCTTATGGTGCCAAGGCAATGAAGATGATGGGAGGGGAGAGGCTGACTATCCACGAAAGGCGCAACAACAGGCATCCTGGGGCTTCTCCTCCTTCCCCCTGAGCAAAGTTGTTTTACGTGGTGCCTGGAAGCAGGAGTGCCTTGGTGTCTTCGTTTTTAGGCCAGTTCCTGGGGTTATTTGCGGTACCGATTAAAAAATTGCATTGAATAGACCCCATTAGTGTTAGATTATTAAATATGGTTTTCTGTAGGCAAGCAGATGGTGACTACTGGATGCCATATGTTCTGTGTCAGAAACTAGAGCTGATGTGGTCTATGCAATGCAATTTTCTGAAGCAGCACCCCAAATAATCAAACCGAATCTAGTTGACCAAAAACTGATTTGTAAGCCTATGGTACTAATGTTGGAGAGTGGTCCCTGGTCAAGTGGCTCTTAGTCAAAAAAAGGTTAGAGGGTTGCACCTTCTTTAATAAGCAATACTTTTCTGCCCAAATGCCCACCAGAGCAGCTTCCGATTGTGGTGGGGGGCTTTGGGCAATTTTAAGTTGGTGATTTTACAAAAGAATGTGACTCTAAATGGCCTAAGGGCACCCAAAATGTGTTGAAAAGCTCCCAAGTGCTCTACAAAACACTCTTTATGCCTAGGGTCTCTGGGATCCATGATCCTATCGATGTTTCCCGGACCATAATGTTCCCACTGTTGCTCTGAAAATGACATTTCTGGAGGATGGCAGGAAGAATTCGACTAGGCTAGAACTCTAGTAGTGATTTACCCCAGCGTAATCCCTGTGTAATCTTTTCTACATTAAGTTTGAGGTTTGGGAAGGTGATCCTAAGGCCATCAGTCATAGGATGGCATGAGGCTGAGAGTATGTGACTTGCCCAGAGTCACCTAACTGGTTTTTCATGGTTGTGTGAGGATTCTAATCATGGTTTCCAGAATTGTAGACCAACCCCAAAACACTGTACTATTCTGACACTAGAGTAATATAAAATACCCTCAATTCACACTGGATATAGAAGAGAAACAAACCCCTCCCCAACAATTATGTCTACAGCAATAAAAGACAGGAAGTACATGATATAGACAGTTCACATTAACCAGGTGATCATTACACAATGGCATCTGCTATATTCCATAATACTTGACATATGTACCTTTGCCACTGTGTTCATTAGAAACTCTGTATTTAGAAAGCATTCCTTGTGAGTCTGCTATATCAAATGTTGAGTTGAGCCATTCATCCTAATTGTATTTCCTGAGGACATGATCTATGGTTTGGAATTTCAACAGATATTGATGATTAAGTTGCAGTAGTCAGATCAATAAACATAAGGCTTTTACAAGTTACTACTCATAAGGGTGTGTGTGTGTGTTTAATCCACACACCTTATGAGTAGTAATATATATATACTTTAATCCTAGAATATATATATTCTAGGATTAAAGATGTGCAATTGAAAATTTGTTGTGATTTTCCTCTATAATTTACCATTTCATGTATTGCATGTTAGAAATCATCAAAGGTATATGTAGTCAATATTTGTCTGAATAAGATAACAGAACAGAAAACTTTTTTTCCTAAGGAAAGTCTAGAAAAGGAACTAGAATTACAAATGTGAGCCATCCAGTCTTTTTTTTTTGAACAAAAGACAAGGAGAAAATGATGCAGAGGGAACTAATCCAAGAGAAACCTCTATATGAAGTTCCGAAGCTCGGTAAAGAAATAAAATTCAATCTTGATTTTGTGTTCATTAGTCCCAAACAAGTGTTGGGAGGAAAGACCATATATGGATACTAAGATGTCTGACTAGGCATTTTGGACTGCCATTTGAGGAGCAATCTTTCCTAAGCTGTCGTTGGATAACAAGCAATAAACAAATGTTTTTAATGTATTGTTGAAGGCTTTCATGGCTAGAATCAATGGGTTGTTGTGAACCTCACAACCTCCAAGGATGCCTGCAGTAGATGCAGCCGAAACATCAGGAGAGAATATTCTGGAACATGGCCATAAAGCCTGAAAAACTTGCAACAACCCAAATGTCTTTAACATCTATAAAATGTCAAACCTGTACAACTGAATGAGAAGCTGCCTTGTGAACTGTATGCAACCCACAGGCCGGTGAGAACGTTTTGAATTTACAATACTTCAGTTAAAATACGAATTTGCAGGTAGAGCTAAAAATATTCTCTAAACAGAGTTAGAAATGTTTCCTGAAATAGTGTCCAGTCCACAATTGTGTATCACAAGGCATATCTATGTCATTACAGCTATGTATTCTAATGAAAACCTAAGCAGAGCAACTTGCTTTCCATTCCCTTTTTGCCAGACAGCATGGACATAATGGAGGATCCATTCAGCTCTCTTCCTGTAGCTGCTCCTATTCTTAAAGCTGCACAGATACCTATTTCATGACCAGCCACAGGAGAACTGCATGCTTACCTGCTTATCTGCCCACTTTCCAGTAAAATGGAATAGCTCAGTTGATTGGAAGTGGGCACTCCTTACAGAGAAGGTTTTGGAGCAATGTTTGCTATATGTTTGGAAGAAAATTCTGATCACAGCAACAATTGTGTGCCAGGATCTGTATCAGACAGACAGCATTCATATACAGAACACTAGCCAATGATTATAGTTGTGTTGAATTAAAGCAATGTGTCTGAATGTATTGCAATACTGAACTAACTGGGAACGTATCTACAGTTTATAAACTAGATTCTTTATATGTGCTATAATGTAATAAATGATTAAATGTACTGTGTGTACTTTACAAATGTGAGGAATGCGCTGTATCAGAATAAATGTGTCTAGACCAGTGTTTCCCAACCTTTTTTGAGCCGTGGCACACTTTTTACATTTACAACATCCTGGGGCACACCACCAACCAAAATGACACAAAATGACACTCTAACACAGTAATACATATAGTTAATATGTTTTTAAATGCATTTATACACTCAGTCTGAAACCTGGGCCTGTTTCGATGAACACAACATAGATATCCTGACAGGAGTGGCACAAAGACACACACCAAGGTCTTGCTCAACAGCTGTCAGTCTCTCTCTGTGTTCAGTTTTGGAGAAAATAGATCTTGACATTTGGGAGTTACAGCCAAAGAGCATCCTGAACTCTTGCAACAATGGAATTGAACCAAACTTGGCATATTGAACTCTCATTACCAACAGAAAGTACTGAAAGGGTTTGCTTGGGAATTGAGTTTGGAAGTTGTAGTTCACCTGCACCCAGAGAGCACTGTGGCCTCAAACAATGTTATGTTATGTTGTTGTTTGTTTTCTATCTGGAATCACAATGTTGGAAGGAGGCTCACCACTTTAAGGTCCCTAAAACAGACATGGGAAAACCTCGGCCCTCTGGGTGCTTTGGACTTCAACTCCCACCATTCCTAGCAGCCTGAGGCCCTTTCCTGCTTAAATGGCTGAGTGGTGAGGAAAGGGGCATGAGGCTGCTAGGAATGGTGGGATTTGGAGTCCAAAACATCTGGAAGGTCCAAGTTTGCCCATGCCGGCTTTCGACAGAGACCTCTTCCTCCCTCTTCCCCTTTGCGCCCTTTCTTCCCCCTCCTGCCCAACACTTACTTTTTCTTCTACACTGCCACTTCTGCTGCCATTTTGATCTGAGGGAGCCTTGTGAGCGTGTTCAGGAGGGGAGGGGGAGGGAGACATGACCTGTGCGGGCGCTACTGCGCAGACTGACCCCAGAGCAAGGTGAGGCAAAGCGAGCAGTGCGAGGCTGGGAAGAAGGGAGCCCGAGTGGTGAAGGAAGGGGGAAGAAAGGGTACTGGAGGTTCCAATTTCCCACGGCACACCTGATGATCGCTCGCGGCACACTGGTTGGGAAACACTGTAGACTATAGAAGCAGCATGCCTAGGATATATAATGTGTATGAAAGTTAATGCATATGCTGGGAGTGGCTGCAGAATATAATGAACAATTACTTTACTTAGCAAATGTATAATTATTATTATTAAGCTGCATGCCTATTTTCTATAATATAAGTTTCCAAAGAAGCTCAAGAATGTTGATGATGATCTACACAGGAAGCAATACTGTTGTTTACAATTTTGAGAGTTTGTGGCCAAAATGGTTAACTCCAAGCAATCTTTAGGTAGATAGAGATTGACAAGCATGGGGCAAAAAAACCCCAACCAACCAAACAAAACAAAAACAAAACCAACCACTTAACTACAAAGATATAAGCTTAGAAGAACCATGCCTGCTTCAGAGAGTAGAACTATTTATACCAGATGCTGGAAAACAGGAATACTGTTGTACTAAAGTTGATATTGCTGTTTCTTTAACAGACATTGGAATCCTTTATACCCTTTATGTACTTCATAGCACTATAACTATAGTGCTACATAATGGATTCCAGCCAGACCACTCAAGTCCCACTGTCAATAAGCAGCTGCTGGGATTGGCAGGGATCAATTCTGCTAATTGAAAAGCAGCTGCTTAATATTCCCACTTCTTTCGATGAGCGATCTCTGGTGTGACAGGCAGAAGGTCCATTGTCAGAAATCCCCTTCATTACTTATGTGAGGTTAGGTAGGAATGTCAGTTCATCACTTCTCAACTATCAGAGGAATGGGCCCCTGTCAATCCCAGCAGCTACTACTTGGTAAATAGGACTTGGCCGCTTTCACAGTCTCTAAGTAGCTCCTAAACCACGAAAACATAACAGTTATGAATGTGTATCTGAAGGTTACATATTTATAACTGCACAACAAGATTCTGGCCAACTTTATTTATACCTGTTCTTTTCCATCCAGACTTGGAGTTCAAAACAACTTGCAGTGAGTATACAGACACAAAAACATGACAAAACAACATAATAGAATTAAACTATTAACACTATTAAAACAATTTAAACATACAATTACACTGGATCCTTTGGATCCATGGGTTCTGGATTTGTTATTTCCATCAACGGTGCCCCATCAGAGCCTATCCATAAAATGGGGGCAACGTGAACATGGAGGAACTGAAGCATCTATGCATACATCACTGCCATTTAACAATGTGGGATACTAACAACGGGTTCTTTTTGGCATCTTCAGGGAATTCTGGCACCAAAACCCAGGGAGGGGGGCATTGTAAAAGCATTAAAAACATACTTAAATTAATGCAGCACCATTTAAATGTCTTTTATTTAAAATTTTCAGTTCTGTTGGAATGACAAATATCTTTGATCTCCAATGGGAGGACAACAAAGAGGTGACTACTCTGATTTCACAGTGCTATCTGAAGTAGGTTATGTTTTTGGGGCTTCCCACTGTGAAGTTGTGAATATGAGCTTCCCATATGCTTAATGTGAAAACAGAATGGTAGATTTACAGTAATAGGTCTTGAGTCTGATCCAACATGGATATTTATACATGCAGTTCAGTTGTGTCAACTGTTCCCATATAAGTTATTTATTCTTTATTTTATTATTTTATTCTTCGATTTTGTATGCCGCCACTCCCCGAGGGCTCGGAGTGGCTCACAATACAGTATGGAACAACAGAATGTAAACACCATAAAACAACTTAACATTAATTAGTACCAGATTAAAATTCAAAGTTCGAATACCAACTGAAACAGATGAGTCTTACAAGCCCTGCGAAAGGCCCATAGAGAGGGAACACTTTGTCAGATGAACCATTTCTTGGTTTACCTACCACAGTACAGGCAGTGCCATTCAGAGGTAATATCCATTGATTTCCCGAGACAACATCCTATAAAATATGCTTGTGATGGAACCACCATTAGGAGGTCTGTTCAGACAGAGAAGAAATTGGAGTAGAAAGTTCTTTTGTCAGTAAGCCATCTTGTTTTTCTTTGGCAAGATCCCTTCTGTGTCCTGAGTTGGAAGGAGGAAAAGGAACAGGTAAGATACTAGTTTATGATGGATGATCCATCATATGGCGTACTCAGTATATCCTATCTGTCATGACTTTTAAAAATCCTAGTACTCTCCAGGAACTTTAGTTTTCTGGATTCCTCAGAAAATGTATCATTTTTAATTTTTAATTTTCTTGTACAGTTGGTATTATAGAGATACCTGGGTGAAATCTAACTTCTTTATGATTTGCTGGAAGTATTCCCAAAGCAGAATTCTATTTTAATTGCTGTCTTTGGCTGGAACAAAAATTAGTCAATTTTCTCTATAGTCTCTCATAATTCTAACACTTTAGAGCTGATTTTCAGGGTGGGATGAGATAACGTTGAATGAGGAGGGATTATGAAGATTGCTTGGTTTCCTTGAGACAAAATACTCTGTCATCCATGAAAGGAAGACACTGAAAGATAGGAAACCTTAAGTGGCTGAGGTTACATTGGAGCTGTTGTTTTGAAAGGACAAACTGAAATAGCTGTTCTAGTTACCAAATTAAAACAAGGGTGGCCAGCTTTTGTATATAGATCTGCCCCTTCGGATTTTTTTTACTATGGGCTGCAAAATAAGCTACTCTATTCCTCATATAACTGTGGGAGCTGTGCAAGTCTGATTGCAAAGCACCTTGAAGAGCTTTCTGCTCCATACTTTAAGCATGAATTTTCAATAAATAGTCACCTCAGATCAATCAATTTCACATTTTTTGATTAAACAAGTGCTTCTCATTGGCCCTAATCTAAGCAAGGAAAATACTAAAGTCCTAACATTCACCAAAACATTCACCAAAACTTTCTTTCTCAGTCTAGGTCACCTTTCCCTATCAGCTCATTTGTTTTGCTTTAAAGGGTGTCTGTTAGTGGAACCCAGACTTCATGTATATTTGCTTACCGTACTAATACCTCCTACAGAGATAACGTAATCAAAGAAATGTGAATGTTTTAATGAGGCACATGTAGGACATTCTTTATTTTGGGGTTTACTTTTTTAAAAGAGGGAATATGTACACAGTTCAGTAGTTACACAGGTGGAGCACCAATGAAAGATGTAGGTGGGTATTGGAAGCTCTGCTGATTTAATTTCAGCTGGAGGGCGTTGATCCATTGGAAGCACAGTAGAATTAGAGAATTTTTAATCAGAGATGTTTTCAGTGCCTCTGCAGAATTATTCAATTTATTGATTATTATTAATTATTTAATCTTTTAATTATATTAATTACACTGTATTTCCTTTTGTGCATATGCACATAAAATGCATCACATAGTCATATTCTTGAATATTGATGTTAACAATTAGATAAACATATATAATATACAATTCTTGTGATGGCACCTTTTAATACATTTTATGTAATTGACTTCCCATTGCCACTCCAGGATAACCAAATAAAGATGAGAAACAATCCTTAACTATATAAATTGCTTTGTTTGACATTTTCCATTTATATTGTTAGCTTTCCAAACTGAGGCAGAAATTGTCTAAACCTATTAAGACCCATTTTTCCCCAAATACAGTAAAATGATGCCCAGTTGTTCTGGAAGTTCTGTATAGATTTGTCTTTCAATATACAAGAGAGTTATCCATCTCTGTCAATTGAATAGATTTTTTTATATGGAACTGGATGATTGTATGCTTCCTGCCTCCCCACACCCCCAGCCCATCAATGGCACAGCATATTTTGTCCATGCAATTTCATGGGACTTACTTTTGATTGAATTGTAAACAAAAGACACAGGAAGGGTAGAGAGTATGTGAACTGACCTCTCAACTTTTTGCTCCAAGTTTGACCACACTGGATGACTTGGTATGTGTATTTTACTAAAGGGTGAGTGAAAAACAAAATGGAAGAAAAAGGAGAGAGCAAAAAAAATGAAGAAGAAAGGAAAAACAGTATGGGATTGCTAAATCGGAGTATCAATTTGGAGTGAGAGGTTTAATTTAACTGAATCTATGCCTTCTCCCTCTCTAATCAAAAATAGTGTGTGAAGATTCATTTTTTTGGCTGTTCAAGTGCCCAATTCTGTGTCAGGAGTAATAAATATATTGCAACCTTACCAAGGAATTCAGTGGGATTTACTTCAGCGCACATATGAAGAGAGCATGGGTTTTAGAAAATGAATATTTTGGCTCCAAATTTCTAATTCACCAGACTCTTTATAATTTAATTGAATCAACTGGTAAGCGGGAAACAAAACAGGAGGGAAGAGAAAAAGAGGATGAGAACAGAGAGAATTCATTCTTCTTCAGTTGTTCCACATTCTGGTTCTTCAATTGCTTTCCAGCTTTTTTCTGATGAATTATTTTATGTAGTATCAAAGACCCAGGATGCATTTCTTTCAGTTCTAATATTATTTTTATGCATTTGTGGTTTTTTAAATCTTCTAATGGAGATTCATTTTAATAAATGTTAACGTTTTACAATAAATAAATAATAACAATAAATCTTTATTTGTACCTCGGCACCCTATCCCCAATGGGATTTGGGGCGGGTCACAGAAGCACTTCAGGTGCCACATGCACACAACAATACATAAGTATAAATACAAACACATAAGTACAATCAACAGCTCATAAAAATCTAACAATTTAACTCACTCCCCTGTAATAAAGGAATCTATTGACATGGTCTAGAAAAAATAGCAAGATAATAATGAGTTAATTAAATACTGTAGTTATTTATTTATTTATTTATTTATTTATTGTTCAATCTTGTATTCCGCTCCTCCCGGCAGGCTCGGGGCGGATAACAGCATATAAAATAGGCCAACATGTAACATTTCCAGACTCTGGGCTAGTTCCATGATGAACATCCCCACCCCATGGAATAGTATATTGAAAAGGAAGGCTTTAACATTCTCAATTAGTTTCTTATTTCAAGAAAGAGACATTCTTGTTCTCATTTTTGATACAGAATCATTTAAGAATGTAACATTGTCTGCAACAATCAAGTCAGTCTTGTCATTCTTCTCACATTCTCTCATTTATGTGGGTTAGGGATCACTTCACGTTTGTTTTTTTGTGAAGCTTAAAAATAAAGATAGGGGACAGCTCTGAAAATGAGTGTCGGCTTTCCTTCCTTTCAGGACACTTCTGCCTCTTTTCAACCACTGAGGATTATGCATGATGTCCAGAAGTAGTTCAACATCATGTGATGAATTCTGTGTCTCCCCATGTGTGACAACTCCTTCTTGACCTGCCCCAGACTGGACAATCTTTCGGAATCCAAACCGCTAACCCTAAATGCAAGGGGGCCTCGAAGTTACCTCAGCAACTTCTGTCTTATGGCAGGGTAGACTATCTCCCCCACTAACCGTTGAGTTGCAGAGACTTTAAATTTCTCAGTAACCACTTGACCACACTGCCACCATTTGTCTGTCTGACCACTGACCTTGAGGGCCACCACCAATAAAAGAACTAACAGAGGTGTTTTTCTTTTAAGATGTAAATAATTTATTATGACACAAATGGGTACAAATCTTGATTGGTTTTATACTTCCTCAGAGGCACAAACGTATTCTGTTACACAAAACACAAATGGGGTTATACTATAGGGTTCCCACTAACCCTCTATAGACCTCTGGACTCTTCCATCTTTAACTAGGGTCTCTACACCCATAAAACTGGATTACTCTCTTGCAGACCTTAAGACTAACTAAAGACTGAACTGTTCTCTTACAGTCCTTAAGACCAACTAACTCAAAACAAACTCCTCCCCCCTCTCATGGCAGTTGGCTTCCAACCGCTCTTCACCAACTGTAAAATTCATACCTTGAACATTCTAAAAGGCTCTGGCCCTGGTTGCTATGGCGACAGCTCTTCAGAGCTTCTGCCAAGCCTCCCTTCTGTCTCACCCACATCAACAATTCATAGGATATTCCTTTGAACTACACAAAACAACATACATTTAACATATGTTATACAACATTTACACACAAATAATCGACATCATTACACCATGCTTGAAAAGAGGCCAAAGTGGGAAATTTCTCAATATGATAAGGTCCTTATTTGAAAATGCCAGCTTTGGATAATTTAGATAATTTGAGTAGTTCTGTGTTGAACATGAGATGGCTTTCCTTTCACTTTCTGGCTGGCGTATTAATGTGCTTGGTACCTTCAACCCATATTCGCAAAACCCAAGACAGAATATATAGTATATGCATAGGTGCACATATGAGTAGGTGGGAGGAAAGAATTGAGTTCTTTGGCACAGATTCATGCTGGAAAAAGGTTGTGAGATGGTAATGCTTTCTTGTATTTCATAAAACATTTAAATCAGAGGTAGGAAAACCTATGACCTTCAAGATGTTGTTCCCATTAGTTCTAACCAACATAGCTCGTGCTGAGAGATGACGGGTGTTGAATGCAACAATATCAGGAAGGTTGCATGTTCTCCCTCACAATAAATACTACAATTTGTCTGTATTCAGAGTAATTAAATTAACTTTTTGACATTTTGATCATAGCAGTCTTTTCAGTTCAACTCAGCTTGTGCTTGCTTGCCTCTGTAGTAGAGTTTTTACACCTGATCTTAGTCAAAAGGCAGAGAAACAGTTTTTGCCTGGAAATAATCTATTCCACATTTGTAACTTGGTAACAGAGATACTCAACATCATCATCATCATTTGTGTCCCACCTTTGCTCCCAGAGTTGAGGCCTATAGCAGTTTACAAATAAAATATATTAAGGACAGTGAAAAGATGCAAGATTACTAGTCAAAATAATTTAAAATATACAAATGAATGTAAAACAAACAACCCCCCCTTGCAATGCAATTAAAATAACACAGCTGCTAATATGGTGACTTTATGGCAAGAAATCTTTGATTAACCCAGGGCAAGCTGGGTGGCATTATGGAAGGAGGTATTCAGTGTCTTCTGTAGTATTTGCAGCTTGGGTACACAACAACATATGGAGGGTTCTCTCACATACAGTAGCTCCATCTCTGATCTGTTGATCTGCTGCAGAGTTGCTCCCTGCCACATTTCAGATGCACTTGTCTCGTCTCTCTCTCGGCATTACTTCGCGAACGAAGATTCAGGAAGGACTCATCCCACGCTTTTTACAAGCGCGTTGATGACTAAAAAGGCCAATCTGAGATAGGCAAGTTCGGTTGCAGAAAGCACAGCAGAAAGTCTCCTTGGGTGATGTTGTTTCCAAGTTGCGGTTCTTTCTGCATTGTCGTTTCTCTTCGAGACCCATTCGGCGTGTCTTCTCGAAAGAGGCCGCAGCATTGTGGATAGTGCACTTCCATGCCTCCCAATGTGAGGCCAGAGTGGACTATTGTTGGTGATCAATCTGGCCGAGCCTGAGACATTGTTTCAGGGAGTCCTTATATCTCTTTTTGGGGGCACTTCTCTTGCGCTGACCCATGGCGGGTTCACCGTACAATAGTATCTTTGGGAGACGGTGGTCCTCCATGCACTTAAGCAGCTGAGTAATAAGGAGTAGATTTATGCTCAGAGTAGACACAACACTTTCCCCCTGAAGTTAATAAGTGGTAGAGAAGATGGAACTGTGCCTGGCTGCTGTTGTTTACTAAACGAAGGAGTGGAAAAGAAGGATATGTGCTCCGTCAGCCTGCTAATTGGATCTTGACCTACACAAGCAACTCCTTTACCCATGTCCCTCACCCCACCCCTGAAGTCTATTGTTTGATTTGCTTTTGGCTCAGTATAATCAAAATATAAGGTTTGTTATTATCTACGGTTTCAGGTCTCAGTGGGGTGTTGTGATACTTGGGGGATATTATATACACTACCTCTACTCCCAAATATGTTAGCTGACCTATATGTCTAAGGGCCCTTCCACACAGCCATATAACCCAGAATATCAA
This sequence comes from Anolis apletophallus, assembly GCA_030556195.1. Taxonomy (NCBI): domain Eukaryota; kingdom Metazoa; phylum Chordata; class Lepidosauria; order Squamata; family Anolidae; genus Anolis; species Anolis apletophallus. The sequence goes on along the minus strand of JARBWK010000003.1, from coordinate 166,636,108 downwards.
GGTAGAAAATCCCACAATATCTGCTTTGAACTGGGTTATATGAGTTCCAGTTGTCATATATTCCAGTTCAAAGCAGATAATGTATTTTATTCAGCTGTGTGGAAGGGGCTTTAGTTATTTTAATGCTGTTGTTGTGCATCTTCAAGTTGAACTGAACTTATAGTAACCTTCTCTTCATATTTTTTTCAGCAAGAGATATTCAGAGGAGACTTGTCATAGCCTTCCTCCAAGGTTGAGGGGGTTTGACTTGCCCAGGTTCTTTTCCCAATGGGCTTTGAAGGCTGATTGGGGATATATGGCCTTGCTGCTTGGAGTTCTAGTCTAACATTCAAATCGCTCTTCTATAGTTGTCCCTTTGATCTATATTACTCAAAGGGACTGTATTTAAAGAACTGTTCTCCTATCATTCAGCAATTTATTTCATGCTTCTAACCTAGCAGTGCTAGCAGCTGGATTTAGAAAAAAAGGTAATGGTATCTCTGCATTTTTTTTTCATTTGCCTCTTCATGTTCATTTATGCACATTTCTTCCAATGGCTATGTTTCACATTCAGTCCTGTTATTAACTGTCTTCTTCATAAATCAAATAAAATACCAGAACCCCCACACACACAAAGTAACCAAGCCTCTTCCATTGAATAGTTTTGTATAACTGAGCCTATATAGACATTGCTTGCTAACCTTGTCAAAGTTATAATAGTATGGCACAGAATAGGTGTAGGGGATGTCTAGAGAAAACCACATAGTAGAGCCACTGTTAGAGTTGCTGAAAACCAAAGTGATGTGGACCGTTCCGATATCATGTATATTTTGAGTGAGCTTGGTTAGTGCAGCCATGTCTTGAAACCCTAAACGTCATGCATGCAAGTTCCCAGGATTCATGATAAGCGCTGTGAAAGCCAAGTTATATGAGGCCATTAAAAACTCATCATTTCTCAGCCCACATCTAATGCAGTATCATTAAACCCATTAAAGGTGTGATATCATCAAAGAACCAACTTTGTTTCAAGCTGGAATAAATAGGTGTTTGGCAAGATATCATGTGATTGTCCTAAATCCACTCTCTAATATCACCTCACCACACCTTGTTTTGTTCAACCAGCTTTGATTTTCTGAAAGTAATGCTTTGAACAGCACTTCACAAGATCCTCATCTCTTGTTGTGCTTGATGTCAGGAGCGGTGGATTTTATAGAACATACATACTAAGGATTTGCTCACTGAAGTTAGCCTCACACTGGCACTGTTTTTGGGCAATGAGGTTTCTGGGTTCATCTGGATTCAGCCTACTTGTTCTTGTGTCTTTCTAGCTTGTCTTGTACTGTATATATAAATTGTACAAGCAAATAAGCCTCTTTGTTGTCATGGTGTCCAGAAATTACATCAAATTTCAGTCTCGTGATTGATGTTCCATGGCATTTCATGATAGTAAATGGAAGATAAGGTGAATCTGATAGTTTGTTTTTTATTGTATTTATTTAATTTTATGAATGTACCTATACTGTACCTTCTAACCAAGGTGAAAGAAGAAAGTGCAAAAGCTGGATTTATTTATTTATTATTTGGACTTGTATGCCGCCACTCCCCGAGGGCTCGGAGCGGCTTACAATCAGGTAAAACACACAGAGGTAAAAGCATACATATTAAACTAGCTTAAAAAGATTTCTGGCCTAGCAATCAAAGGCTAGCCAGAAAAGATGAGTCTTGCAGGCCTTGCAAAAGGAGAGAAGGTCCTGCATGGCCCATACATCGCTAGGAAGAGTGTTCCATATTGACGGCGCCACTACAGAAAGGGCTCTGCGCTGGGTCGATGTAAGACAGATTGCTTTGAAGGTCGGTACTTCCAGGAGGTTCATTTGTTCGGAATGAAGTGACCTCTGGGGTTGGTAGGGGAAAAGACGGTCCCTCAGATACAGCGGCCCCAGACCATGCAAGGCCTTGAAAGTTAACACCATCACATTGAAGGTGATCCGGTGCTTGACCGGAAGCCAATGAAGCTGCTGGAGGATAGGTGTTATGTGACTTCTCACTGGAGCCCCAGTGAGAAGTCGTGCAGCGGCATTCTGGACGAGCTTAAGTTTCCGGATCACTGACAAGGGCAGGCCGATGTAAAGGGCGTTACAGTAGTCCAGTCTTGAGATGACCGTGGCTTGGAGCACAGTGGCCAGGTCGTCTCTGGATAGGTAGGGGGCCAGACGCCTAGCTTGCCGCAGATGGAGAAAGGCGGTTTTTGCTGACCCTGGAGACCTGGGCCTCCATCAACAGCAACGGGTCAAAAACGACCCCAAGGCTCTTAACTGAGGATGTCGGGTATAATGCCTCGCCATCCAAGCTAGGCAGTCGGGCCTCCCCACCAACCTGGCAGCCCAGCCACAGTATCTCCGTCTTTGCTGGATTCACCCTCAATCTACTGGCACGCAGCCAACCAGTAACGGCTTCAAGGCACTGTTGGAAACAAGAAGGTATGGAGTCCGGCCGGCCTTCCATTTTCAGAACAAACTGATTGCAATTAAACATTAAAAAACAAAGATTATGGCAAATGGACTGACCGATAACTGGCAAATAGAGGGAGAAAACATGGAGGTAGTGACAGACTATGTATTTCTAGATGCAAAGATGACTGTAGATGCAGACTGCAGCGAGGAAATCAGAAGATATTTACTTCTTAGGAGGAGAGCAAGGACCAATTTTGATAAAATTGTGAAGAGTAGAGACATCACACTGGCAATGGAGATCTGCATAGTTAGAACAGTGGTATTCCCCGTAGTAACCTATGGATGTGAGAGCTGGACCATAAGGAAGGCTAAGTGAAGGAAGATAGATGCTTTTGAACCGTGGTGTTGGTGGAAAATTCTGAGAGCGCCTTGGACCGTGAGAAGATCCAACCAGTCCATACTTCAGGAAATAAAGCCTGACTGCTCATTGGAGGGAAGGATAGTAGAGGCAAAGATGAAGTACTTTGGCCACATAGTGAGAAGACAGGAAAGCTTAGAGAAGACAATGATGCTGGAGGTGGTGACGGCCAACAGGGAGCTCTGGCGTGGGCTGGTTCATGAGGTCACAAAGAGTCGGAAGCAACTGAATGAATAAACAACAACAAACATACTGTAGAATAAATGCAGCTTGACACCACTTTAACTTTAATACCATGGAATCCAGGGATTTGTAGATTAATGAAGCACCAACACCTTTTGAGCCAATCAAGCCTGTCTCAAAATACAGTTCCATATTCTGGAACTATCAAACATAACTGTGGTGGTGGTAGGACAGAGAGAAAGCACCCATACCCTCCCCCCCAAATGATCTTAAAACTAGAGTCGGCTTGTATAGGAAGCCAGGGTCTTCGTATACAAGCCTACCACAAAAACACTATAGCCATTGTGCAATGCATAATGTACACACACAATGGAAAGCAGACAATTCACAATTGCAAAGCATATTTACAGTGCAATGGATAGAATGTGCAACTGCAATACAATGTATACAATGCACAACCTAAACACAAAGTATAGGTGGCAGAACAAATATGCAAAATATAGGGTCACAATGCACAATTGCAAATACAAGACACAGATGACTATGCTGTCTGTGCAACCCCAATTTCACCACCATCAGCCAAATACATCTGTTGTGCAAGTGATGTTTTGGTCCTCTGTAGATAGTGTGAGTTATATGTTCTTATGTTTCTGAGTGAATTTGATCTAGGGACTTGCAGAAAGTCTGGACCAAAGCCAAACAGAGAGTTGGGAGGGAGGGTATTATTCCACACAGTAAATGATAGCATTACAAACCAGGGATATGGGGGAAGGACTTATAATATTCACATATATAATGTTTCATGTCAGTGTACTTCTTCATTTTCCAGTTTGTACCATGGTTGAACATCTTGTGGTTTTTTTTTAAAGGAACAAGATCTATTTCCTGTTAAAGTTTTTCCTCCCAATATGTACAATTCTATGTAGTTCTTAAATGGTTTACATTGCTTCCATCTCTTCTTTCACTGACTGGAACATATTTACATAGTGTTGTACACACAATTGAAGTGTGCATATGTGTGTGTGTGTGTGTGTTGTGAGCAACATCCTAAAATTACAATAGCTGAGTTTGTCACTATTGCTGAGACAGTTCCTTTCATGTTGTGTGACATCTTGCTGCACAGCAAATTGTGAAGTGCATATCCCTGAATAAATAAATCTAAATAATTATTAACTATATAAGTAAATCTAAATAATTATTAATTATATTTCTGCACTTGGAATCATTGGAGGATGCTACCTTCTTTTCAGTGGATTCTTTCTCTGAAATGGTGTGAGAAGACTGAGGCAACAAAGTTGCTTAGCCCTGTCTTAGAAACAATATTTTGTGCAATTCCAGTTAATAGAATGAAGCTTATTGGAACGGCTTCCTCAAGGATTATACCTGGTGTTTACATTCTGAGAAATCATCAAGATAGTGTTCTTTACAGAACTAAAATGTGTGGATAAAGGGATTGTGATATCTTTTGAACAGTGTTGCTTTCTTCTCATTGGAAGTAATAGATCTTTCAACTTTTACATTATATAATAATTTATTTTATTCAGCAATGTATAGATAGTGAACTTGCTAGGAAATATGATTTATGTGTTGACGAAGGCTTTCATGGATGTAATCACTGGGTTGCTGTGAGTTTTCTGGGTTGTATGGCCATGTTCCAGAAACATTCTCTCCTGACATTTTGCCCACATCTATGGCAAGCATCCAACAGACCTCTCAACGTCTGAGGATGCCTGCCATAGATGTGGGTGAAACGTCAGGAAAGAATGCTTCTGGAACATGGCCATACAACCCAGAAAACTCACAGCAACCCAGTATGATTTAATTTTGTAATTTATGTTTGTATTCAAGAAAATTATAATTTTTAAATGGTGGCATAGATAATTGTTTCAATTATCTGATGTTATGCTGAAATTTATACGTTTGCCAAATTAATTCAAATAGGGTAAAAAGCAGGATTTAATTTTTAACATTGAAGAAAATAAATTAAGTAAATCTTAAATCATTATGCTGCCTTGTAAAATGACCCAAAGAAGTGATAAGTTGTTTCATATGAACTTGAAATAGTAAATTTTAGGGCTGAGGAAAAAGTTGTTTTGTGCCTTGTATGGAGGACCTCAGTTGATTTTGGGGCAGAACATTCTGTCATAGTTTTTACCAAGTTGTTGTAAACAGGCAAGTCATCAGTTACTGGAATAGAAGGACCAGTGGTCTGACTCAATTGAAGGTAGCTTCTTTTGCTCCTGTCCTTTCATCTTAAACTACTTCAGTTGTATTCAGAATCTGCTGTGTTACATCCAGAACAGTTTCATTCTGTGACAAAATTTCCAGGACCACAAAAATATGTACCTAAATTCAAAGGACCTCTCAAAAACAATTCCTTTTCATCTTCAGACTATGCCTGGTGCCATATAAATAAGAGAAGTCAAACCATCCTCACCTGTGTTTCATAACTGTTGGCAGGATTTTGCAGTTGCTCTTGAACTCTTCATAAACTTTAGCTGCAATACTGTACATCCATACATGAGCTAGGTCCCCTTTTGCCCAAACAGACTTAACCTCTGAGTAGCACAGCAAGTCAGCTATATTCAAGATCCATTTTTCTAACAGTTGTAACACAGACTTCCCTTTTAACCAAAACCTACTCCTGATAGATTAGCTGTAATTACGGCCTATGGTACAGTCACTAAATTCTTCATTTGTACAGGGGTTTGCATTGCACCAAAGGAAGATTAGGGTCAGCTCTCTGTTGCTTAAATAATTTGCCTGGTACGGCACTTTTCTTACAAGGCGGGCAGGCGGGGGGGGGGGAGGGATCACATTGCAATGCAAGGGCGAAGCAGTGATCTATGCATTCGCTTTTGTTTCTTAAGACTGGGATGAAGAATGTAACATGAAAGCTTAATTGATTGTAATTTTAGCCCCTTCTGACAAACTTCTAGCACTTGCTTGGAATCAGTAAAAATGGAATCTCTCAAAATGATATCCATTGAAAGATTCAATAGATTTTCACCAATATGAAATGCGCTCATACAATTCTTTCTCTATTATCTTCTAACTACAATTCAAATAAGCCAGGAGTTGTTTTCAATTAAATATACTTTTCCATTCAGTCCAAAAGCAGGAAAATATGATTGCTATACATAGGGAAAGCCAGGATCATGAACCACACACACATACTTTATAGAGTAGATTGTAGTGCTGAGAATGGAGAGTAGAAGAAGCGACATGCATTGATACAAGTGCAATTCATAGTAATCCAAAGCAGAAAATACTAGGGGCACCTCCTTCCAATCCCAAGGTCTCTACAGAGAACAATAAAACGTCCATAAGGCAAGCTGAAAGAGATAGAAAAATGCTATAACCTGTTCTTGCATTTTCTCTTTCGTTAATTTGTTTTAGCCCTTGGTTATAGATATTAACACATGAACGACCTTCAGATCATTTTAAGTCAGAACTCTGTGATCAGCCTTACCTAAACTGGCCAAATATATTGTGTATTTTGCTATTTTAACAGATAGACTCCAGTGCTGTGTTAGCAAGGCTGGAAGAACTGCTTTTGCTTTAATCCTCTCTATAGTGAGTGATCTTATATTTTGATCCCTGGGGAAACAGCATTGATTCAGGCAGCCACCCAGCAATTGATAAATGCAGCCAACCATCAAATGCAGTGTTGGAAGTCTAGTCTCGCTTGACTGTCTGAGGGATCTAATGTGCAACTGCTGTCCTCAACAGGCACAATTCATCTGGCCACTTGGGTTTTGGTCAGCTTTTATGAGTTGTTGGGCAGAGAGCTGTCTGATTCTTTAGATGCATTCCAGCATCTTTCAGATGTCTTCTGAGTTCAGTCCCACACATTTGTCAAATAAAAGTCCATGTGTGTCAGTGAAAATCAGATTGTCTGATCAGTCCACTCTTTGTTTGAAAAGGTGAAGTCATTTTTTCTCTCTAACTTCAAGAAGTATTTGTAAAACATATTAGATCATCATAATCCCTAAAAATATCTGGGACTTGATCTTAGCAAATATAAGAAAACTACTTCATTCTGTTCCCTCTTAATAAGCAAATCTTTTTGACATGTGAGAGCTCCTTTATTTAATAAAGTTTGAGCTGGGCAAACCAGTTCTTTTCTAGCAAAACAATTTGGTTGCTCTTAAGAGCTCCAGCCAACAGACTGTCTGGTGGCTGAGTTAATGTAATTTCTTTTCCTAATATTTAATCAGGAATGTAACCCTTCTCCTGCCCCACTCCCTCTTAAATAAGAACCCACCTCCTTCAGCTTGGAGAACAGTTTTACACAAACAGAAGAAGGATGGGGGCACAAAGGAGTGAAATGCTATTTTATTGAATGCAGATAAAGCAACATGTTACTTTGGGACAGATATATAAGTTTGAATTGTGAGTTAATTATAACATCAAGAGAGTTTAGAACATGTTAAAATAACCATTTAGTGATATCAGATATCTCCCCACTAAATAGAGTATGCAAATGGCTGGTGAATACTCATAACCGGGAGGAGGAAGCTGGTAATATAGGAGGAAGATGGGAAATTGTATTGATATGTAGTCTCACACAGACTGCTCTTTTCCATCTTGCATATTTTCATGCATACAAAGACATGTTTAGATACACTTATAACATATTCAAACACTTATATTCTTATGTAGACTCACAACCATCTTAACTCATGTGCAATGGACCTTCAGTATCTGTCTGACTCCAGTCCCAACACCATAGATACCAAAAGCCATGGATGCACAAGTCCCATTTTATACAATAGTGTAGTAAAATGCACTCCTTATATAAAATGGAGAACAACTCAAACAAGTGCAGGAGAGAGCCTCAGGACCTGTGAAATGGCAGGAGACTACAGCAAGGTAAGCCCACACTTTGACATTATGGTTGGTGCACAGCAAAATCTAAAGTTGCTTTTTGGATTAAAAAATATTTTTGATCTGTAGTTAATTGAATCCATGAATGCAGAACCTGTGGATATGGAAGGCCAACTGTCCCTGCATTCACAGACAAATATAACTACATGCATTACTAAGTGAAAGTGACATAGACATGCATTGAAACACATAAGGGGAAATTACCTATGATGGTTTATGAGTGTGCTTATTCAGATATATGTGCTTTCTCTCTCAACCCATTATGCACCTTATTCATATTAATATATAAGTCACACTCTTTTGTATAGCTGTCATGCATCCTTTACATTCATGCATGTGCACTACCTGTACCTATCCCATGGACCTCCACTCATAACACTCATTGGGTGCAGGTGGATAAGGCAGAAGAACAAACAATGTCTCTTCGCAACATACTTGATGTCTCCTATTTCAACCTGATCTCTCCATCTCCTTTCTGCTCATTGCACCTCTCCTTTTCCTGGTAGCTCCTGAAGAAATATGAAAAAAATACCTACACAGATAGGCAGTCTAATATTCAAAGCTGGCATAAAGTGCTAAATTCAGATACTTTAGGGCAGTGGTGTCCAACATTCAGTCCTCCAGGTGTTTGGAACACCAGCTCCCAGGAACCCTGGCCAACTTGTCCAATGATAATGAATTCTGGGACCTGAAGTCCAAAATATATGGAGAACAAAAGGTCGGACACCACTGCTTTAAGGGAATGCAATATGTGTTCCATAGTTTGGGGGGGGGTCTTTCTGCCATGTGGAGTTTCTTTCAACATTAGTTTCTTCTTGGCTGCTTAAAATGCTTGTGGCAGAGTTGAGCATCCATCACCACTTTCAAATCTCTGTTCAGGTTGGGCTGCACATCAGATGAAAGGAAAAGCATGTGAAGGCAGAGCAGAAGGGTGTTAAAAGGTAGATTTGAGTTTCATCTGAATTTAAGGAAGAGTCTTGTGAAGACATTTATTTTCCAAAGACGACTTCCTCAAACTGACTGTCTTGGCTGGAAATGGTATTTTTCACATTTGGAGGAATTAAGAAAAGGTTGTCCTGAAACTACAGAATCTAACACTATAAACAAGTCAATAATAGTCAGTAATAACTTGATTTTCCTTTCTTAGATTTTTATTTCCTATTTCCTTATGAAACACTGGAGAAAAATGTTCATTATGATATAAATTTTTATTGCTGCTTACTTGGCCAGTTTTCCCAAATAAGTGCCAATAAAAACTTTATAGTACCCTGTATCACTAAAATGTTTACCTTGTGCATTTTTGTTTTTCCCTTGGTTTGCATCTCTTTCCTTGGTAGAATGCATAGTTTCCATGGAAACTAATGAAGGCCCTTTGCAATGTTGGTATCCATGGCAAATGGGGACCTGCCGCATAATGCTCTGATTCAGAGAAATACAAGCATAATCCAAAGAGTGCCACAAAATGCTTTGAATTGTCTCCTTAAAGACAATTTTGGGACAGATTTTATTTTTTGCTTTTTTCATGGCCTTTTCCCCCCAAGGACCTGCTGCAGCTAGAATTTTGAGATGTCATGTAGAGGTTTTGGCATAACCACCACAAATTTTTCACCTGCTAATAACCTGCCTCTATTTTCTCCTTTTTAATGTATGAAACTGAACAGATGGCTTCAGAGGTCAGTGAGCACCTTCTCTGGATATGTTTCAATGGATTTTGGATGGATATCTTTTCTGAGTGCTTTTATTGTGTATTTGCGCAATAGCAAAGATTTGGACTAATAGTCCCTTATGGTCTTTTCCAGTTCTGTTCTATAAATCAAGAAAGCTTTCTGGTCTTCTAGCTCTACAACAGGGGTGTCAAATCAATTTTCATCAAGGGCCACATTAGTCTTATGGTTGCCTTCAAATGGTTGTTTGTAATTTGAAGACTGTATAAATGGTATAAATATAACTATGTTGCCCTGGCATTGGAATCCTCACATAAAATGAACTGGCAAGCTGGATTTGGCCTGCAGGTCTTGTGGTTAACTTGTGTGCTCTATAATATACATGCACACAAGCAAAAAGGAGACCTTAGATTTTAGAGCCAGGCAGTGTGAGGAGCTTCCAAGATAAGGACAGCTTAGACCTCTAGGTTGGTAATAAAATATTTAAAATAATAAACTCTACTGGCAAGCAGCCAGTGGAGAGCAAAATCTCAACAGTAATGTGATATCTAGCCTAGACTATGATGGCAGAAAGAGTAGCTGCAAGCATTCCACCTGTGTCTGAATTAGCTTGATGGAATGAACCAAAGCCACAAGTTCTGCTGGTGCAAATTCCAGCAACATAAGCACATAGAGGTTGAATAATCTAATGCTGCTTCATCTTTGGGTCCAGCTGGAGCATCTTGGACAAGGGAGACCATTTGTTCCAGGAGGAATCTAATGGGCGATAACTTCAGAAATACAAGATTAGAAGCAGACTTTTGATACTATAAGTGAAACCTAAGGGGCATCTACATTGTAGAATGATTGCAGTTCGACATTGCTTTGATTGCCATGGCTCAATGCTATGGAATTCTGGGATTTGTAGCCTGGTGAGGTACCAATACTCTTTGGCAGAGAAAGCTAAAGACTTTCTAAAACTACAGCTCCTATAGCATTGAGCCATGGTGATTAAAGTGGAGTGAAACTACATTAATTCTGTGGTATAGATGCAGCCTTAGTCACCTCTCACAGAAAAGGTTTCACCAGCTAACCCTGCATTTTACCCATAATATTATCTATCATAAGATGAAATTTATATTTAAGAATGTCACAGTGAAGAAAAATGGGACCTGATAGCAGATTTCTTCATGTTAATATTTTAATCCAGTCTTCCGTTTGCTCTCAAGATTCATTTCAGCAACTTCAGTTGGCAGAACTTCTGTTTAACATTATGTCTTTCAAGTCAATTTAGCATCTTTCTGAGAATTTGTAATGTGGTGACATTAGGGGAATAATATACTGCCTGGGATGGCATGACCTATTAACTTGTGCCTACTACATCACAACAAAGTCACCACAAACAGTCATTTTGAAACCAATAATTTCCCTTTGAGTTTTTCTTTTAAGTTTTCTTGGAAATCAGCCATTCATCACATAGCTGCAGAGGACTCCTGCAACTTAACCATTTTTAGTCACCCTTGGTGGAAAAGAAGTGGGATATAAATACTAATACTAATCCTGGTTTAATGTCAGGAAGCCTTATGACAAGGAACAAATAATGCACAATAAAGTACATAAATACCAGCAATAAAGTATCAGAGGCGGGCTTACCATTCAGAATATAATCAAGAACATCAATAATAGTGGAAGGTATCCACTGGATCTGTATAAGACCCTGAGGTAAGTACAGGTAAGTCAAGGAGGGATATATAGGAGCAGGGGGTGGGGCAAACCAGCTGAATATGGGAAAGGAATAATAGGCTTAGGTAACTAGAGTTTGCACATGCAGTGGCTCATTGAGGCTAGTAGGGGACTCTGTGGACAGGAGAATGATCCATTTTGCTTTGGCCCTTATCAATGCAGTTTGTGTGTCACCATACTCCCGAGTAGACACTTTCTCCAGGCCCATACAAGTGAATGAATTGCAGGAGTGATTGTCCAGTGCACCTCTACTGAGGTGCAGGAGCTTAAGACAGAGATTGCCCAGATTAAGGAACAATTAGGCACCCAACTCAAAACTGTTGATCTCACGGAGATCAAGGAACAGTGTATTAAATTACACCAGGAACTTAAAAAGTACAAATTATCTAAATTACATAGGGATAAAGAGGACTATAAATATGACCGGGTCTACAAGAAGAACTACAACTCCTCAGAGAGACTTGCTGGCAAATCTGTGAGGTTCTCCAATGATTCTATACATTCCGGTGGCCCTAATGATGATCCTGGCGTCAATTCTGACAACTCTGCCGGATATTCAGGCTACAACCTTAGGCACCGCAAACAGAAATCCAAGAGTAAACATGGAAATTTTCGCAAGGCTCCGCCCCAAAAGAAACCAACCTGATAATTAATTTATCTGACATCATTCTATCTCCCAAGAAAATTAACTTGGTGAGTCACGGCCTTTCATTTGTATTGACCCCACACTGCTCGGATGTGACCATTTGGAAGGACCTAGCTGGTCTTTTCCATAGTATTAGACTTAAGGAGTTTTTCCAAAATGACCCTTCCTCCCTAGACTTGACCCCTAATACCCGTGTTAATGTCAGGAAGCCCCATAGTCAACAAATGCCTTACCCTCCTTTCCAAGTTTTCTATATAAAGAAATACCTAGGTATTCTTTGTATTCTTAAGAGTCAACCGGAAAACATCTCCATCAAGTTAATATTCTAGTACTGGATTTGGACTAGTACTTATTTCAAGTTAAGAATTATTACCAGAATTTTGCATCTAAAACTGTATAACTAAGCAGTGTTTCCTGGCCCCACTCCACTCCTCACCCCACCTTCAGAGCCAGAAACCATATTGGGCAAAGAAGGTTCACTTACCTTCCTGTTAGGACACACGAAGGGTGAATTGTGATGTGGTCTTACTTCTGATTTTTACAGTCTTGTTCATTAGCAGAATGGTGATGGAACCATCCTCCTCACACCATAGTAGGAAGACAAATGAATCTCTTAGACTCAATCTAGCCAATGGTTCTTACAGTGTACTGGGGATGCAGTTATGGTTATGAAACTGCAGTATAAGATGTCCTACCCAACTTACTGGTTGAGGTGGTTGTGGTGCAGGCACCAGTGGTCTGCCTGCCATCTTTTTCCCTGCTCCAACTCTCCCCATTCCCAGCAGTGCACCTGACTTAGAATGTGGGAACACTATGCAATCAGCTCTTGCCACCGTGATGTGAGCTGATTGCCTGAAGGGGTTTGGACCAGAGGGAAAATATTTTCCCTCTGTTCTGCCGGCCCTGCATATTAGTAGGCTGCCTAGGCTCCCTCAGTCTGTTGCCTTTGAGCTCTTTCTCCACTTGCTGGTCCCTTCAGTATTTGTTGGTTTTATTCGTGTTCTTTGTTTATCTCTGTCACCGCCTGGATTGGTTGGTATAGATCCTGCATCCCTTTCCACTGTGGATCTTCTATGTATGGAATAGGAACTGTTCATTCCTGCTCATGCTGAGGGAAGTAGCTGGGCAGGTGGGCAGAGATCAGTTGCTGGATGGGCACCTGCGCAGTGCCCTTGATTAGGCCATTAGCAGTTGGGTAGGGTTTTAAAATCTGACACTGTGTCATTGCCTGTCCGAGTGGAGTTTATGCCACTGGCTCAGCACATGGGATAGCCGATGTGGAATCCAGGATCCCTATTATCAGCTGTAACCAATAAAACAGGACATGGCCATTGTTAATCCAATGTGATCTTGTGCCGTGTGATTCTTATGAGCAGGGGCAGTTGCCTTGCACACACCAATGTCGGCCAAATTTTTTTTGTTCTTACCATCTGGAAATACCCATACCCTTTAACTTCTTGCAAGACTGCTTTCCTTATATACTGTGTGTGCAGGTGTGTATTCCCATGTTTTAGATTCCCATGTTGTGTGGTGATAAGGGGGAGGGAGGTTGCTCGAGAGTGCTTTAGGTCAAATGATACTTCACAGAACAGAGATCTGGCACTTTTCTGCACATTACTCAATACTTGAGGGAGACATTGTAAACGATGAGACAACATTCTTCCACAGCCATTTAATTACTAGGAGGATCCCCAATTGCATTTGACAGCAAGTGAAACTTCTAAAGCAAGGGACATTTTAGGACTGTAATGCTCTTTGGAGCCAGAGAGTCATTTCGTAAAAGAAAGGATCACTGTTAATATTCAAATCACAATCTTTAAAAGGTTATTGCTTTGGCTGAACATTGTGTGTAAAGTGACTGTTTCAAGGCCTGACACTTCAGAGCAAAAGTACTGGAAGAGCTGACCTGCAGTCTATGCAACCAAAGCCTGGCCTTGAAAGAAAGCCTGAGGTAATACAGAAGTGTGCCAGACATTGCTTATCTAGTAACTGTATTACTGCTGCAGGCAAAGCTGCAATTGCTGCCTGCCAGACCTTGCTCTGCCCTTCAGATATTAAGGTTTCAGAAAACTATCCTGAGTAGTTTGTTAGATAGAGAGCTCTGTCTTAGGCTGAGCTAGAGATGCATCCTGACTGAGAGATGACTGGAAGAAAGTGCTACTTCTGTAATGGATATAATGTGGTAAATATGAAATTCCATCTTCTATATGATATAGGACTTTACCCTTTAGAATTTTCCAGAAACCCTAGTAGAATTGTCCAGAACACTTCTCATTGTATGAGATAGGAATGTAAACCCATAAATGTCTAAAATTATATAGAAAGGTCCTTCTGACTGTTTCACCATCTTCTCAGCTCATTTAGTAGAACCCAATAATTGGACTTACCTCCCTATTGGGGGCAAAATGATTTCCTCTGTGTTTTCATTTTGATGACACAACTGAAAACATCCTTGCATCACCAGCCTGTTAGAAACTGAAGTGGGGTGAGCTTTCAATGCTATATGGTATGGTTTTATCATTTGTATAATCCTTTAATGATTTTAATTTTTTAATGTTTAATATTTTATTTTTATAAATTGTTACATAACAGTTTTTTTAAAAAATCAGTACTGTTTTTGAAATGATGTTTGCCCTCTTAAGCTCCATTTAAGATGGCTTCAATTTGTGGTAATTCTGTGTGAGTATGAGCCCTTCAAGTCACCATCAACAGCTCTGGTTGGTCTTCCCTTCTTAAAGGCATGGCTTCCTCGATTCCATTCATCTGTAATGCATTCTTATTTTTTCTTACTGTCTTCTATCTTAGCAAGCCTTCTTGTGTTTTCAAGTGAGTCATATCTTCTCAGGATATGGTTGAAATAGGATGGGTTCAATTTCGTCCATTTGGCTTCAAGCGAAATTTAGGCTTGATTTGATCTTGTTGTTGTGTGCCTCCAAGTCATTTCAAACTTATAGCAATCTTATCATAGAGTTTTCTTGGCAAGATTTGCTTAGAGCAGGTTTGCCCTTGTTTTTCCCTGAGGCCATCAGTTTGAGGCATGCCCAAGGTCACTCAGTGAGTTTCCATAGCCGAGGGGGAATTCATACCCTGGTCTCCAGAGTCATAGTCCAGCACACAAACTTCTATATTTTTTTGACTCTCCGGTTTGTTTCAGGACCCTCTTTGTCTATTCAGCAATGCATGGTATGTGTAGTTATGTCTGTCCTGTTTTGCATTCCTCTTTCAGATCTCTTGAAATAAACTGACAATGAAACAAAAATCCAAGAAGTTTCAAAAACAGAAATTTAAATTTGAGACTATTGCTTAAGAAAAAATAGGACCTGTTAGCAGACCTAATTGTATTGGGATTATTGCAGAGACAGCAAGAAAGCTTGTTTTAGTTTATTTTTGAATCACTGCCTTTTGTTGTTCTTATGGTTGATTACAAATAACCACAAGCACTCATTGAATGAAGAGATGATTCAGAAATACAATCAAGCAATAAACTAATTCCCCCTTCCCAGATAATTCGTAGTAGGGGACAAGATGTTTTCTAGTTCCTCCTGCATTCATTTGGAAAGTGATGTTTATAGAACCACACTTTTATAGTGGAACTGGGAGAGAAGGAAGAAAGGAAACTATGAATTAGTTATCTGGACGAATCTGCACAGAGAGCTGCAGATTTGGATTCAAATTACTGAGCTAGAAACAATAATCTACAAACCCATGGCAAGTGAATTCATTTTGTTGCTTTTATATATCATATGTAGCAGGATGCACAAGAAGATCAGAAGGCAAAGCACTCATCCACATTTATGTTCCAATAGTTTGGTTTTACAATAATGAAATGAGCTTTTATTCATGTTTGACTCATTGTTTGCATGTTCTTAGAGCTGGCAACAAAGAAAGGAAAGGAATAATACTAGTTTCAGTTGCATCTCCTGAGAAAGCTGTAATTAGTTGATTGGAAAGGAATTTGGCCTGAACATCCAGTGAATATCCAATGGTTTTGGCCATGATCACCCACTGCTAAATCAAGTTGAGAGCTTCAGTTCCTCTGAAGTTAGTTAAAATCTTTTAATGAACATAATAGCTTTCCATTCTGACTGTGATCCTGAACACACATATTTACAGGAAAATCAAATTGATTGTCATACTTATCACAACATAGAAAATTGGAGTACTTAGCAAATATCTGTCTCCGGGAACAGGACTTAAGGAACATAGGTACCATTTAATAGCTTTCGTTGCACAACAGGATACATAAATATTTACAGAGTTTTAGCCAGTAGTCACATGTTTCGGGTAGAGTGATAGTGTTCACCAGCTTAATTAACAAAAAATAACAATTGTTTTCTTGTTAATGCAGTATTTTGAACTTTCTGAAAATAAGACTGAATGGCTCAAGACATGGACATCAATTCTCTACTTAGGTAAGTAGCTCTGTAACCTTTATATATACTGATCTTAACTTTCATTGCCTAGAAAACAGCCTTATAGCCACATGTGCCCATTAACTATATGTTTTCATACCCTGATTTAAAGGGGAACCCTCTTTTTAAAAATTTGAGGAGATAACTCAAAATATATTATTTATTTATTTATTTATTTATAAATTCGATTTGGTAGACCGCTCTCTCTGGAGCCCAGAGCGGTTTACAGCATAAAATCAATAAAACATCAATAAACAGATAAAAGACGTATACCCAAAAGCCCCCCTCCCCACAAATGATCCCGGCAAGCAATAATACACAGAGGCAATACATGGCAGGACGGTATGTTGGCAGCTGGCAACTAAGGAGGCATCAGTTGGGACCAAATGCCTGCCTATATAGCCAAGTCTTCACAGACTTGCGGAAGGCCAACAAACCCCGTAGTGCTCGTATCTCCTCCGGCAGAGAATTCCAGAGGGTCGGAGCGGCCACTGTAAATGCTCTCTGCCGGGTGCTCGACAGCCTACAGATCTTCATACTAGGGACCTCTAGTAGATTAAGCCCCTCTGAGCGCAGTGATCTTCTGGGTTTGTATGGGGTAAGACGCTCCCTCAAGTACACTGGCCCCAAACCATATAAGGCCTTGAAAGTTAGAACTAACACCTTGAAGGAGACCCGAATTCGATGGGAAGCCAGTGCAGTGCACGCAGGAGTGGGGTCACATGCGCAGATCTTGGGGCTCTTGACAGCAGGCGCGCTGCTGCGTTCTGCACCAGCTTAAGTTTCCGGATCGCCGACAAGGGTAGGCCAATGTACAGCGCATTACAGTAATCAAGCCTCGAGATGACCGTGGCTTGGATCACCGTGGCCAGGTCGCAGCGGGAGAGGTAAGGAGCCAGACGTTTCGCCTGCCGCAGATGGTAGAACGCTGTCTTGCAAGTGCAGGCAATCTGCGCTTCCATCGACAGTTGGGTGTCTAGCTGGACCCCAAGGCTCTTAACTAGGGGCTGTGGGCGAAGTGCCACACCATCAAACGTCGGCAACTGGGTCTCTACCCCCTCCGGGCGGCCCAGCCACAAGATCTCCGTCTTCGTCGGGTTCACCTTCAACTTACTGGCTCGCAGCCATCCAGTTACGGCTTCTAGGCAGAGATGGAAATTATCGGGTACAGATTCCACCCGGGGTCCATCCTCAGAATGAGCTGGGTGTCATCAGCGTACTGGTGACATTCCAGCCCAAGACTCCGTACCAATTGGGCGAGTGGTCGCATGTAGATGTTAAATAACAGCGGGAGAGAATGGCCCCTGAGGGACCCCACAATGTAAGGGGGAGCCCTCGGAGGCCACCCCTCCCCACTTCACTCGCTGCAGGCGGTTTTGGAGGAAGGAGGACAGCCAGTTGAGGGCTGTCCCCTCACCCGCCACCGCCAGGCGGTGTGTCAAAAGTTGGTAATCGACAGTATCAAACGCTGCCGTGAGGTCCAATAACACGAGCAGCGCCCGATCCGCCTCGATCCAAGTGGCAACGGAGTAGGTCTGTGATGGAGACCAGGACGGTCTCTGTCCCATGGCCTGAACGGAAGCCGGACTGGAAGGTGTCAAGCCAGGTTGCGTCATTCAGGAATGTCTGCAGCTGGTCCATTGCTGCCCTCTCAATTACCTTGCCCAGGTATGGTAAATTGGACACTGGGCGGTAATTGAGGGAGCCGGGATCTAACCCGGGCTTCTTCAGCAATGGACTAACCACCGCCTCTTTTAACTCCTCTGGAAAAGCTCCTTGCTCAAGGGAGCAGTTGACTATATTCAACAGAGGGCCTCGTAACCCCTCCACGCAAGCTCGAATCAGCGTGGAGGGCACGGGTCGAGGAGCAGGTGGTTGGTCGAAGAGCTGCGACAATCTTGTCAACATCCTCTGCGTCCAGTGGCCGAAACCGGTCGAAGGTGGACCGGCGGAGGGCCACGGAGTCTCAAGCTCCTGTACTGTATCAACCGTGGCAGGGAGTCCCGGCGGAGCATCGCAATCTTGTCTGCGAAATGATTCTGGAAAGCCTCGGCGGAAGGGCCCGATCATCATTTTTTGGGATGGTAGGGACCATCGTCAACTGCCGAATTATCCTGAACAATTGGGCCGGGCGTGAATCTGCAGACGCTATCAAGGAGGCATAATGAGAATTTTTCGCCTCCTTGACCGCATGCTCATAAGCCTCACTAAAGAGCTTATAAGCTGATTGCGAAGGCCCGTCACGGAGCTTCCTCCACATGCGCTCCAGCCGTCTCTTCTCCCGCTTCATGGTTCTAAGATCTTTGGTGAACCATGGAGAGCAACGCTGCGGGGTTTGAGAGGGCGCTTAGGGGCAATCTCGTCGAGAGCCGTGGATAACTTACAGTTCCAGGTGGTGACTAGCTCCGAGCGAGACGCTGACAGGCTCCAAATCCCTCAGGGCATTCAGGAACCTGGTTGGTTCCATAAGTCCCTTTGGGCGAACCCAAATTGGTTCGGCACCCTTGCCGGGGGGTGGTGGCGTCTCAACCCGGACTCTTAGAGCACAGTGATCCGACCATGGCACCTCGGTTACAGAGGTGACGGACACTTGGACACCTGCAGAGAAGATCAGATCGAGAGTGTGTCCAGCCCGATGTGTGGGGCCCGAGTTTAAGAGGGAGAGGCCCAGTGCCGCCATGGTATTACAATGCTCAAGAGAAATTGCCCAGGATTTAGAGCAATGGTTCTCAACTTGTGGGTCCCCAGGTGTTTTGGTCTACAACTCCTAGAAATCCCAGCCAATTTACCAGCTATTAGGATTTCTGGGAGTTGAAAGCCAAAACATTTGGGGACCCACAGGTTGAGAACCACTGATTTAGAGCTATCTACAGAAAACATATGACACTGTACTTGTGGGGATCTATTCTTGATATATATTTCCATAGATACTTGTTATGGTTATGGCCACAGGTGACAATGCCAGCATCATGTTGATTAGTTGGTCCATAAGGAGGAGCATCTGATGCCATCCTCTTCTTCACAGCTCCTCTTATTGATTTCTAAATAGGATCAGAGAATATGGTTCTGGCAAATGAATGGCATAAGGGATCAACCATGAAGTGCCCAGTGCAAGCATTCTTCCTTCCTGCACATATTCAACCTGGCTTCTGTTCAAGATGGAATGAAACAAATTACCCATAGCTTTATTTTTCTGGAATATACCCTTCAAGGCAGGTCTAGCCATTCCGAGTTTTTCTTTTTGGTTCTTTTTTTTCTAGCTAACAAAGCCAGGGTAAATCAGTAAACCACTCACACATACTGGTGGTGGAGAATCTCCTGATAACTTAATCCTTGTTTCCTAAATTTACTGTAACTAACCATGCTTTCATCTTTACTGTTACCTGCCCCTGGTTTATCTCATTCCTGCATCACATTTGTCTAATTCTGAATTAGTTTCTCAGTGCTCTCTCTTCAAATAAAGACTATGCACCCTTTATGTTTCACACAAAGTTTGTCAATTGGTGAACCAAATGTTTATTAGAAGCATATTTAATATTTCTGCCCTGAGATACCAACTAAAACAAAAGTCATTAAAAGTGTTTCTTTTGTGTAAGAATGAAAAGAATATTCCAAAACTTTTAAAACATTATTGAAAAACATGTTTTTCATGTATGGAGAAAATCTT
Organism: Anolis apletophallus; assembly: GCA_030556195.1. Taxonomy (NCBI): domain Eukaryota; kingdom Metazoa; phylum Chordata; class Lepidosauria; order Squamata; family Anolidae; genus Anolis; species Anolis apletophallus. Next base: position 166,616,074 of record JARBWK010000003.1, on the reverse strand, counting down.
TGTAGTTCTGAACTTATTCTGAACCACATTCATATGCTGTTTTTCACAAAAATATCATTTTAGCTGCAGAAGAAACAGCTTGAGCTGCATCATAAATAATATTTAATGCAGAATATTAGTTCTTGCACAGAAAATGTCACTTTCTGTGCAAAATGAACCACGTGAAATTTTTATTTAGAATAAATTGTCCTATTACGTTATGTTCTTCATTTTCTGTGTGAACATATTATTTCCTATGTTGAAAATTCTGATTTCTGTGCAAAAAACATGATTTTTTCAGAATACATCAAATAGCATTTGAATACTTTAGTTTTCAAAGCCTTCTTGAAGCAGAAAGATAATTGCTGAAATTACCTATTGCTACTTTTAATAATAAAATGAATGTACTATTGAGCTTGCTGTCATAGCAGATGTTTGTTTTTATATCTTCTCAAGCCAGTAGTACAAATTGAGGAAAAATTACTTTGGATTTTTTTCTTTCATGGATAAAACTTCAGATATCAGCTTTCCCAGTGAGAAAGGCAAATTAGACAGGATGTTCCCAAAACAAGAGATAATTCTGATGCCCATATAAATGCAGCCAAATGCATATAGATAATTTGCAATCAATTTTTCAGTTATTTGTTAGAACCAACATATAGCTTTTCTTTCCCCTTTCTTTAACAGAGCATCTGAGAATGATACATTTATTATTATGTTTATTTGTGTCCCACTTTTTCTCTCCAGAAGGAGATTTATAGTGTCTTTAAAGAAAACTTGATATTTTTTCCCGGCATTTGTGTTCAATCCTGAATTTGGTGTCTCCCTGCAGGTTGATCTGGAAACTCGCTTTATCCTTGTTTCTTGTGTCCACTCTGATTCATGTGTCAGAAACCAGAAAAAATCGTCCTGCAGGAGCCATCCCTTCTCCTTACAAAGACAGCAGAAGTAACAACTCAGAGAGGCGACAACATCTAAACAAAGAGGTCCTGGCCTCTAGCCAAGAAGCTCTGGTGGTCACTGAAAGGAAGTATCTGAAAAGTGATTGGTGCAAAACCCAACCCTTGCGCCAGACGGTTAGTGAGGAGGGCTGTATCAGTCACACCATCATCAACCGCTTCTGCTATGGCCAGTGCAACTCTTTCTATATCCCAAGACATGTGAAGAAGGAAGAGGAGTCATTCCAGTCCTGTGCCTTCTGCAAGCCTCAGAAAGTCACCTCCTTCACGGTTCGGCTAGAGTGCCCTGGGCTGGACCCACCTTTCCGAATTAAGAAAATCCAGAGAGTCAAGCAGTGTCGCTGCATGTCTGTGAATCTGAGCAGTACAGGCAAACAGCGAAAGTGAGCCCTGGCAGTCCAGTCAGAGTCATAATCACCTCTCTTTTTTTCTATAGACAAAGTGTCTGATTGTGTTTATTTCTCTTGGTGGAGATGTTCCTGGAGCAGCACCATTTGTATACTGGGAATCATGGCTGTTCTGAGGCTTCCTTCTCTATTACCAAAGCAGCTGTTTAACCACTGGGTCTGCATGACTGAAGCATCCAACATAGCAGTAAGACTACTTTGATGGCCAGTGGTCGACATCCAACACTTAGCACTTCCACTATGTGGAATGCCTTTTTCTCTATCCCTGTCTTTGGACGAATAGATAGCCCAGTGATGTCTTCATGCTTTTCCATCTTTTCAGTTTTGAAATATTTCATTCCATAATTGCCAGCCTCCTGCATTCTTCTTTGGTGCATTGCTGACACGGAACATTCTTCTTTGGTGCATTGCTGTTCCGTGTCAGCTGCATTGCTGACACGGAATGAGACAGGAACAGTCCCTATGAAGCCTGACTGATAAAGGCACTTTAAATGGCATCTGAGCCTTATCTTCCATGGAGATAATCAACCTGCCATTTTCCACTTGCGAGATCAAGCATAAGATTATACACCTTGTCAGACAGATTGCTTCAAGTACACTTTTCAGCTGTATTGTTTCACTTGTACTGCAGCTATAGCACAGTGGTGTTAGACTTGTTAATATAGACATGAGCATGCATATTTTTTGATATCACTTCACTATCCAAAGGGCTAAGAAAAAGCATCTTCAACTATTGGACCAGGTTCTTTGAATAGAACAGGATTTTCAGTAGTGTTAATTTCCTTACCAGATGTTCGCGTTATATTTAATTTTTCTTTCCACCGAGTTACTATTGTGAATTTATTCCAACCTTATGCTAAATCAGTACAGTATGTTTTTGTGGAAAGTAAACAATATTGTGTTTAATTTATTAAAGCACAGTGGCAAAAAGCTAAAATATTTCATTTTATAACAGCTGAATCAATCCCTGCTTCCTTTTATGAAAATTGTATCTATGTAGGGAAAAAAAGCATATTGTGTATAAAGTGACGTGACCATGCTGATTCATACCATTTTGCATGTTAGGTTTTAGGATGTTTCAAATGCACCTGTTTAGATGTATCTGAAATTGCTTGAGTAATACTGGCCACCATCCACAGCATGTCTTGGAAATTTGCATTTACAGTGGCTGTAGCTGAAAACCCTCCTAATATTATGCAGATTTTTAAAATCATTACCTTCCTTTGATATGACCATGAAAAGGGTTAAAGAAATTGTTTTCTTTGAGCTGTGGGTTTGGTGCCAACTCAAGGGTTCAGTGGCACAGTTCTCTATTATGTGAGACTGGCTGTTTTAAGAAGCTTTGGGAGACTGATCTTTTCTAGTGCTCATGAATCGGTTTATGGGGATTGGCACGGGGAGGAGGGATTGGGCAGGTATGTTATCCTTATATTTTTCTCCCTTGGCATTACACAATGACAAATCTGCACTCAAGAAAGTACAAGAAAAAATGCTGAGCCTGGTGCTGTTGGGTGCAATTGCTGTACATCACTACAACGTATTATTGTGAATTGATCAAAACTCAAACTTTGGCAAGGTGGAAGAGTGAGAAGAAGCCTTAGGTGCCTGAGAGTTCAGGACTGCTGAATACTGAAGGATGAGAATCCAACATCAAATACTGGGGATTCCAATTTAGATTAATCCCCCCCCCCCAATAAACTATGTTGGAAATTATGTGGGTTGAAAGAGAAATCCTATTACACAACAAGATCATAAATAATTTTTGATAAACATATATGCTGCAGTCAGGGGGTATCTCCTTCAGCTTGTTTTTGTTCATAACTAAGAGTTGAGTTGAGCTGACCTTGTAATGGTTCATAATATTTAATTTTTTGTTTTATAAATGAAATCTAAATGGAAAAAATGTTATAACTATAATGTAATTATTTTCTAGGTGTTATGTTGTTAAATTATAGAGCAAATAAAGATACTCTAGGAATATATGGAATTTATGTATCATCACTTTATATATTGTGAAGCTTAAATAACTTGATTTAAAAGGTTCCATCATCAAATGAATAGAATTATAGAACAAAATCATTGAGTCATAGGCCATCAAATCCAGCAAACACACATACACATAGAAACACCAGTTACAATACCCCTGTCAGGTAGCTACTCCAGAGAAAGGCCCCATCACCACTCTTGATAATTTGTTCCATTGCCAAATTGCTCATAGTACAAAGCAGTGCCTTCTAAGATCCAATAAAAAACTGTCTTCCAGTAACTTAAAACTATTATACCTGGTTCTATCCTCTGGAGCAACAAATAACAAATCTGCAACTTCATTTCTCTGACAACCCTTTCAATATTTAAGTATTTAGATATTTATGTGTCTGTATCTTGTCTTCACTAGGCTGAATCAATCTGTCTTCATAGGTTTTATTCCTTATCATCATACTTATTCCTTTGACTTGCACAGAATACACATAGTACAACTTACTCCTCTTGTCTTGCAAACTTTACTTTTATTAATGCAGGATAGAATATTATTTTCGTTCTTTGCTGCAGCATCAGGTTACTAGTTCATGTTCAATTTATGGTCAACAACAATGTGATACATATAGGTGTACTATTGGCAGTGTCCCAACTTCACACATCTTTGCAATTCACTAACAAGATTAGCAGCTATGCTAAAAGGTTAGGTATATAAAACGTTATATTATCTATACCATAATAGCAGTTTCTGGCCTACACAAAATACATTTTAAAAATGACTTGGGCATTTATAGAGACATAGAAAAAGTATGTACAACATACAAATATTGGTGTCCAATTTTGAAGTTTTTTTTGTTATATCACGGGCATTTCAATCATGAAATATATCCATTGATTAGGAATCATGGGAGCTAAAATTAAAATTTGGACAGTTAACAGGGTTATTGCAATGATTTTGAGAGAACTCTGTTGGTGCCTTTTTCATGTGTAAGTTACCATCTAGATGCAGGAGTACATTTATATCTGAAATGTTCACATGGAATTTAGGGTTGCACCTGAGTTGTACATGTGGCATTCATTCCACACAAGGATTGAATAGAACAATTAGTGTGTAACCCCCAATATTAAATCACTCCAAACTAGGTTTTTGAGTTATAATGTATATGTATTGTGAAACATATAACTGAAACGAAATCTTTAACTAGGTCATTTTTTTCTCTGACTCCCCCATACTCGATTTATTTCTATGCATAGGACCTTTTGCACAAGACCGGCAAACTGGCATTGAAGCTCGACCATTCCCTTTGGTAGGAGTCCCTTTTGCCATGTCATGTGCATCTCACTGCAGGCCTGTCTCCACCCCATGATAGAATGATCCCTTGTTAGTGATAAGCAAAACCCACCAATAGCTCATAATCTTCAAAGTTCCTAACAGTGTCACTTACCTTGTGTGATGATCTGCTCCACTTCTGTGCTAACATGCTGGCAGTAATAGATCAGAAGGTGGGATGATCATTCTCTGACTCTTCCACGTGTCACTATTCCCAAGCTGTTTTGCTTTTATTTGAAACTTTTCAGTTACATTTGCCCTTTTTGATACTCATTGCTGAAACTGAGATGTTGTTCCAAATCTTTTTTTTAAAGATATGGAGCACTGAAAATGTTGGAAGGCACAGTTACAAGAGTATATTGAAATAAGATCATGGAACCATGACTTGGCAAATTGGGATGTGTGTTAGGGACAATTGTGAGAGAGAAGAAAGGTGCATAATTGAAGGTGTTCATCCTGCTATGTATCTCCTATCTCTCCATGGAATATAGGCTTTGTGAGATAAAGTTCTTAGCCTTTGTTATTTATTTTACAAAGAGAAATACTGTCTAGCATTCTACATCAAACACATCTAATGATTTTGTTTTATGTATTTTATTTTCACAATTTTTCCAGAGTATGTTGGTTTACTGATTTCTGTTTAGAAACAGATGAAAATAACAGAAAATTGATAAAGGTTACATTTTTTTTTATCTGAAAGGCCTTTGAATTTGCAATTAAAATTTGCTTTTTAAACTAAACATTAATGTTCTTTCAATGTATCTTGTGTGTGTGTGTGTGGATAAACATTTTATTTAAATTGCTTGTTCTGATACTGGAATTCAGGTCCCATCTTACTCATTCTTCAACTTCATTAAACTCTGTGCAGCAGAATATTTTAAAAGCATGCCTGTGTGATCTAGCATCATCAGTTCAATAGTCCACACTGACTACTTTACAAGAATGAATGTCTATTCCATTTGTATGAGAATAAATGTCTATCCAATTCATAAAAATATGGTGTTTTTCAAACATCAGCCTGCCATCTGGTGGTAAACATATTAATCAGTCAACTCTAAATTGTCATATGTTTCCATAGTTGGTCCAATGCATACAGTATATCTGGAAAACAATTCAGTTTTCCTCTTGGGCTATCTTCCCATTTTTCTTGCCAGACCTCCCCAAAAGTTCATAATACGGAACATTCTTTCTAACACACCAGTCCACAGTAACCATTTCTGAAGTAACTGGTTGAACATCCAGCACCAGCTATAAGCAGAATTCAGGAACAAAAACTGCACACAAGGAACAATGAGACCACCTCTATTCTATTATTTGATTGCTGTGGGCTTCTCTTCCTGTCTTGATAAATTGTTGTGGTCGGATGGGAAAAAGCCAAGATGTGTAGAGGAAAGAACATAGTTTGTTTTGAAAGAGACCACCAATACATGGATAGTATTCCTTCAACAGGAAAGGAGATGTGAGTAATATATGGCAGCAGGGTTTTATTTGAAGTAGGTAGTGAGTGGAATGTTGTTCCATTTAAGATATGACATTTTCTTGTTGAGAGCCACAAAACTAAGGATATAAGTCCTTGTTAGATTCTGTGTTGCATATTGCATTAAAGAATTGTAAAAATTGGCGATAGGAAAATTTGTCAAATTCCTATTTGTATTTTGTTTTACACATTTAGAGAAAGTCAGAAGAGCCCATCTGTAGCTTTGTTGGCTTTCGTGACACTATTAATTTGTATCCATAGAGTCTGGGTTAAACCTATACAAAAACCTCAAGATCAACATCTAGAAAAGCAACTTTCATCAGTTGGGTATTTTGAGCAAACTATATTCCAAAATCTCTTGAAATAATGAAATCAGATGCACACAAAACAGTTTGGCTCAGGATGTGCAAGATCAAGGGTCTCTCAAGATAGTTGTTGAAATACCATGGTGACATATTGTCAAAAAGAAAAGAAAAAGAAAAAAAGACCACAACCCTGTCCTGACCAAGATCCTCTTAGGATGATAGGAGCAGACTGTTGATGTTGTAATATCCTAGCACAGTGGTTCTCAACCTAAGAGTCCCCAGGTGTTTTGGCCTACAGCTTCCAGAAATCCCGGCCAGTTTACCAGCTGTTAGGATTTATGGGAGTTGAAGGCCGAAACATCTGGGCACCCACAGGTTGAGATCACCTGTCCTAGCTTATTCTTTGTCCTTTGTTGCTTACAGTGAAGGCAGATGGATTTTCTGTCTTTTCTACAGTGACTCAAATTGCCTACTTTCCATCTCACACCTAAGAATTAACAACAACATACAGGGATAATTGGGGTTTGCAGTTGGTCTTGGGGAAAAATAAGTTTCATCATTTAAAACAGAGATTGACTAAATAGACAAATTAATAAGAACAGGAATCAAAAGATTAAACTAGGCTATACACAACAAAGGCAGTATAATCGTGGGACCACATATTCATGAATTGATGCAATTGCACAACTGAAGAGAAATACAATATTGAAAGTGCTCAACAGGATATGTAACAATTATCTCTGTTAGCATGATTGTAGCAGAATAGCAAGTTGATGTGTAAAATCCTTATTGAGACCAAATAAAATGCCAATCTACAACAGCTCAGCCCACACTGCATCTTTTTCCCATTTGCTACAAACATAAATGAATACCTTGGTAATAATTTATTCTATAATTTCAATGTCCATATGTTATCCATCCCAGAAACACTGTAATTGTAGATTCTTGGTGAGATTTTTGCCTCAGGGCTATCAATAATCAATGCACACACCCCAGTCTTGCCGTCCATCACACTATTTTATACATATATCTTATGCAATGATATTGCAGACAAACTGCCTGGCTTTCTGCTATTTCTTTCTTTTTTTAAGCACTTTTGAGCTATCTGAAGCACATCAGCCATACCATTCTACCCTGAAACTGAATCATGACAATTCAATCTAATCCAGAGCATGAATATATTAGTCAAAATCATCCTGGATCAATATATTCTTCAGGACTCGGCTGAAGGAGTTATACATCCCTATTACAAGCTCATTCATTCATTCAAATTGTGCCTTTCACCTGAGTTTGGGACTCAATGTAACTTAGGACTTCATCAGATGGGTGTGAGAAAACAGGGGAAAGTGGAGGGAACTGCCTTACCCTGTTCCCTACCATCTTTCTCCTTCTTCTGGGATGGCCAGTGATCTCATGTCCATCATTCTCCTTCTTTCCCCATCTCTTCACCATTTTCTCAGGTTTGGATTCAGGTAACAGTCAACTCCTTAAGACTGACTTCTGCCTCCTTTTCAAAGTGTTGTGGAACCGGAACCTCATGGAATCCTACCAAGTGCCCTTATGTCATGCAATAGCTTCCATGGAACTCCGGTGGGGCTCCATTTCCAAAGCATGTGGAAATGGAGCCAGAAGTCTATCTGATGAAGTTCCTAAAGTGAAAATAAATACAGATAAAAGCTGATAATATAATAGTTTGAAACCATACAATATTGAAATATCAATAACTAAAATAGTTTTAAAGTCATTCTTAAAACACAATAAAAGTGCACTCCCATTGTATTATAGAGTCTTCTGAAATAAAAAAGCTAATCACCAAATATTTATTTAAAAGCAAAATAACTGGCAGTAAAAGAAAATCAGAGAAAGTGCTAACCTACCTTTCTGTGTGAATTTTTTTTTGCATAAAAAGACATTGAGAAGTTCCTTTACAGAATTGTCCTCTCCAAACTGGCCTTCCCTGAGGCATCTTCAAACCTTGCCGGCACACATAGGGAGATACGATCTCTCAGATAATCTGGAGCTCAGCCATATGAGACACACAACACTAACTCCTTATTTCCTTATCTACCTTCCAGCTGACCAGCAATATCTCTGTCTTGTCTGGAGTAAACTTCAGTTTGTTCACCCTCATCCAGTCTATTACGGAGCACAGACACAAGTTTGGTAGCAAAATAGATTCCTTGGAATTTGATCTCCTCACAAACATTACTAACAAAAATAACAACATTGATCTCATTATGTCTTTTATTTTTCATATAAATTAACATTCTAAAAAATTGGAATAGAAACACTAAATACAATATTGCACATTGCGATCTTTGTTATTGAATTTAGTATGGCAATATACACACTGTTGATACTGAAGGGAAGAGGAAGTCTACAAAACAGAAACATGCTACTATGGTTTTAAATGCACTTAAATGAAAGCAAATGCAAGTGTTAAACAGCAAAGACTAGAGCTTACATAAATAATTACAAACATGAGATTTTATCAGTGCTATTAAAATATCTTTTACTTCTTTATTTGCTTGTGATAGGTCTCTTATAACAATCTTCTATTTTCCCTTTTCCAAGAAATAACTTTATTTCTGACACACTACAGAATTTTATAATGCAGTTCTGGGAAAGCATATAAAGGGACTATCAGGAACAATCCTGAAACACAACAGAATTTCAGGCTGATCACGTAACAGAAAACAATGTTCTCAATGAATGAAAAATATATCTTTTTAGTGCTTGGCATTTAAAAGGTCAATTCCTGAGGTCATAATTGTGCAGCCCTTATGATTCCTGGAACCATATATTAACCTCTGGACAACCAGGTATCATGTACTGGACTACATGGAGGAGAAAAAAAATTCAGCAGCTTAGAACTCAAAATCTCCCCAGCACCTTCCATGCTAAAGGGCTTTGGGATATATATATACATCTCCCTAATTTTGGATGTTTGCAGAATGTTCAAAAAACTGAAGCTACAGTGTATAGAGAAGACATTGTAAATGGGAGGTGATCCATCATGAGATTGCTTCTGGTGGGAATCAAAAAGTGATCAAAAAGTGCAAATAGTTGTAACTGTTAGTTATATGTCATTTATAGTGTGGGTTCTAGATAAAATATAATGCCTCAATTAATTTTGGACCTTTGCTTTGTTAATGAAAACTGAATTTCATACTATTAGCTTGATGATCTAGAATGATTAAAAAGGGAAAGATCTTTAGCCCTGCAAACAGCATGGTTCAACAGATTCTTAGGAAATCTACAGCAAACTTTCATTGCTGTATAAATAGATCACTTAAAATATACATAGTATACTCAAGTCTGTTGAAAAACCTCCAAACAAATCCTACCTTACTGCACCCAGACAGCTTTCCTCTGTTTTGCTTCCATCACTTTTATCTGGCAGAAAATGAAGAGAAAATGCCCCCCACTTTATGAGCTATAAGCATAGCCATGTTGAATATATTGTTTTGGAACTGGAGGCTATGAGCAATGAAAATGAGTTTAGAGAGTAAATTTAGAGAACAGAGCATATTGTGTGAAAGGAGCACTTTACCAATTCAACATACAAACTACAAATGTCAACGCAAAATGGATACAAACACTTCTCAAGAACTGACATTTTCCCACCTAATCTAAATGCATTGCTGTAGATGTATTTGCTTGAAAAGATGTCAGCAGAAATGGAAATCTAACATTTGCATGATGTTAGATGTTTATACAGTTTTCAGTTAGGACATATATTACCACTTACACACATTGGAATTTTTTTTAGTTTATTATGCGTATTCCTCCATATATTACAAAATAACATTTGGATTGGAAGGAAGCACAGGATACAGGAAATAGACATGTCTCTAACTCATGATATCCATTACTGGGTCGCCCATGGAGCAGACTCATTCTTCACAGATTGCTTGGCAGATTTTAGTCGGTAAAAAGAGGGAAAACATTGCAAAACAATTTCAAGGAATGACATGGGCTGTATGATGTAGTTTCCCTTTTCTCCTCACAGATGAATAGAGTTAATTGAACAAATGGACAATGACATCTGCCTTTCTTCTTTCATGTTTTCATACTTATTTTTGCTTTCTGGGGGTAAAACACAAAGAAAGGTCAATAAGATTTCTTTCAAAATTTCATAGAAGTTGATATGCAACCATGAGTAAAACTCCTTGAAATAGAGAAAGAATGGTAAGCTATTGTTCATTGTGAATAGACCAGGCAGTTAGTGTTCTCTCCTCAAAAGCTGAAATTAAGGGTGTGGAAAACTTTTGGAAACTGTGAGGAATATTATCTGGCAAGCTGCCAATATAGAAATGCTGCACTTACATTATAATTATTGAATGTGCTTTTCTGTTTATGCAACCAAGCCAGCATTTAAAAAATAAAACACAATCTCTGAGGATGCCTGCCATAGATGCAGGCGAAATGTCAGGAGAGAATGCCTCTAGAACATGTCCATATAGCCCGAAAAAGCCTACAACAACCCAATAAAACAATTATTTTACATTTGTTTAGCTCTTCATTGCCCTGTTTTATTATTAGTAAATTACACTCAGGGCCCTAGAACAAAAACGATTACAATGTTCCCACCATCTAGCACACCAGAGATGTGTGCTGTGAGAGGTGAAAGAATGATACAAGTTAGTTAATCACTTACAGAAGACTGGGCAAGGCTGATCTATCTTTCTAGACTGCTATGTACTTTTCCCAATCTTGTTATCAGGACTAGAACCATTAAAGGTAGAAGTGAGAAATCTATGGTCTTAGGAACTTTTAGACAACATTTTTCAGCTCACTTGACCACTGACCTGGCTAACTTTGGTTGCTGGGAAGTGAAGTCCAATAATATCTGAAATACCATCTTTCCCACATACCTGGTCCAAAGTAGTCTCTAAGATAATCAGAGTCAGCAGTCTTCTCCTTGTACTTACACTACTACATAATTTTATACCTTGTTTGAAAACCATCACCAATAGTCTACATTGGTTAGACTTAGGTATGTAACCAATGCTATAGTGCTTTGGGGCAGGCACCTCCTGCTTAATATCCATAGCTACATATGGTAAAAGGGTGTTCAGCTGCCAACTGAGGTGTTAGGAGGACCATGTTTTGAGCCCCATTCCTATATCAAGTGAAGCTGTGATAACAAGGGACCTTATTCTAATTGTTGCAGCTTTACTCACTGGTGGGAGGGGGATGACAATATCACCTTTTTGTACCCCACTGACAATGGAAGAGACCTTCTTTGCCCCATGCAGCAGATTGTGGTTCAGGTAGTCTTATTGAAAATGGAGGAGTTATGGTTCAACAACTAGGTTATGAAGCCATAACTGCAGTACTGAATGCCCACCAGTAATTGTTGGCCTTCAGAGGGTTTCTTCTGAGACCAAGAATCTCTCTGTATAAAGGGGAGGAAGAGTGCTGAACTACTCAGCACCGCCTCATTTCCAGCTTAGGTTATTATTCGTAAAGTTCAGAAGCAATCTCATAAACACGTTATACTTACAATTCCAGAATCATGCTTTTGTTTTATATTGTAAAGTGATTTTCCCTTTTTCTGTCTACATACTTCTTCAGCCTCTTTAAGTCTGCAACACATTTAATTGATTGACAAAATCAAAATCACTTGCAAAGAAAAGATCTGAACCATCATTTGAAGACAGTACTTTTCAACATATAATAATAATGATAGCTTGCAGAAAATAAATTATAAGCATTGTTGTCAAGAAAAAGCCACATAAGCTGTAATAGGTGCACTGATATTTTAAGGGTATTTAATATAACTATAGTTGAGAACATAATATGATAATAGCATAAGATATACAAAGATTTTCCACTGATTTTTAAATTTCTTGCATTTTTTGCAAACTTAGTAAAAGTATGAGATCCAATCTCTCTGTGATGTATTTGATTGCTACATGAATTATTTCCCTGATAATTACATTTATTCCATGACATTCCTGGAAACGATTAATCATAAATCACAGGTTGCATCATTTCTTTGACTATACAAATGTTTTGTGTGAAATATATTTTACAATTAAATAAACTCCAGTTCATGGACTTGATTGTACCCATATTTCCTATCACAAACAACAAAATAATCCTTCTAAAAAGCTTGGTGCCAGGAATAAGGTTAAATGAGCCCAGAAACTGGAAGAAAATTCCTTTAACATAAATTTTTCTTCTCTGTTCCATGAAAATATCCAACAATATTTTTTTATTTTTTTATTTTTTTATTTCAGGATTTTACCCCGCTCTTCTCAACCCCTGAGGGGGGTCTCAGAGTGACTTACAGTACGGCACAATTCGATGCCCACTTCACAACAGCATAAAACCCCAAAACCTCACAACAATTAAAATACATTAAGATACATTAAAATACAGTTTCAACAGCATCATACACAGTCATTCCATAAAACATTGACCCTTTTGCTTTGCAGGTAATGTTACTGGTGTAACATGCTGCTACCAAGCTCTGATGTAGACAAACAAGAAGAGCTGAAACAAATAATATTGTATAAACTGATTTACTTCTCTGTTTGTTTCCACAGTCTTTCTTTGTTTGTTATTACATTTCTGAACGTACCTTTTCTACAACTGTGAAAAGTGAAAAAAGAGGGGTTTAAAAATGAACCAATAACTTTTCAGTTTTTAAAATGCCATCAATGACATATATTATTCCATCTCTGGGAAACATACAGCCCATCCCCCCCCACACACACACACACACACAGAGAGAGAGAGAGAGAGAGAGAGAGAGAGAGAGAGAGAGAGAGCATCCTGACCACCCTGACCACCCTGGTCTGCTTCCAGAGGTTTAAATCTCTCGTGTAAAAGAGGACTCCTTTGCTTTGGGAGTTTTACCATTCTTCCCACATGATTTGACTTACAAGGTCATTTAGATATGTAAGTAATTTGTTAACAGTTGTAGGAAAAGAACAGAGCATTTCAGGAGACAGGATGGCTGGATGCTAGCACTCCTGGAAGCTGTCTGAGACTAGATTAGATGGAAAAATCTACAACCCAGTCCAACACATACACAAAGAAAATACCAAAATATGCAGCATGAGATGTTATTTCTCTGATTTCCCCGAAGAGCAGACAATGTTGATAAAATAGACCATCTCAATAAGCTGTTCAAATTACAAGGTCCACACACCCAAAACCCAAAAAACTAAAAGCACAACAAACCACAAATACTAAATTAATATGATATCAGAGCTTGGTAAAGTTACTTTTTGGGACCTTGGTTCCCAGAAACCTCCAGATCACAGTGGCATAGTAGCTGAGGAGGTCTGATGGTTTGAATCAAAAAAGTAATTTTCCAATGGTCTCACAAATAGAGATGGTGGTTGCCTTAATGCAAGATGGTTGCAAAATGAATTCGGGTAGGTGAATGCAATTCTTTTGATTTAGTGTGCTTCCACAGAAATCTGCAACAATCTGTTATTTCAGCTACACTGATGCTTTTTTCAAAGAGGAGATCGCTTTATCAAATTTGCTGCACTAGCCATGGGGAGAAGTTGACAAAATCTGTAAAAGTGAGGCAGGTTTATAAGGGAGTCCAGCTCTATGGTCACAAAAGGGAGCTGATTGGGCACTTCAATGATAAAACATCAAAAGAAAAGCCTCAATAATTGGATAGGTGGGTAATAAAGATAGTTAAAGGATGCCACCATAGGGACAAAGACAAATGGGTTATTAGAAGTGAGGAGACAGGGACTGCACATCTATCTTTAAAGTAGTAAAGTGTCATTAATGTTGTCTCCTTGCAGGGACTTGTAGCAACAGACAGGACAAATTACTTTATCCATCCTTTATCACAAAAAACATATGAAGATGCTAGATACTAATTTGCCTTATTGATTTGTTTGTTCAGTTCCTTCAGGCTCAAGTCATTGTCTTGTAGGTCTGAGTCCCAGCCCTTCTCAACAAAGTAGCTGATATTTGCTCCTTGTAAGAGACTTTGTAATTACTCTTGAAGATTGCCTACTGTTGGCTATTTTGGGAGAAAACTCAGTTATGTCCCCATCTGTTTTTTTCTCCCTATGCTTTCTAATCTAATCTAATCTAATCTAATCCAATATTTTATAGAATTTGAAACCTGAGTTCCAGAAGTTATTGTTACACCACAGCTTGTGAAAAAGGAGGCTGGAAGAGGTCTAGCTAGACTTTATCAATCGTGATTGGAAAATTATTGGTAATTGCCTCCTGCCAAGTTGAAAACTAACCCAAGAGTCGTTCAGTCCCTTTTAACAGAAGAATGTAAATAACAATTTATTTCTTACAAAAACAAATCATTTTCATGCTTCTTCAACAACCAGGTGAACTTGAGCATTTCTGTTCAGGTTTTTCTGAAGATCAGCACCTTTTGCAAAATACTAATAATAAAATAAAAATTACAAGCACATCCGTGAAAAAGTCTCAAAATATCTGAAATATCTCAAATCTCAATTTGCTCAAGATACCTCTTCTCACTCCGTATGTGTGAACATTTGCAAGAAATCTTTGTTTCCCTACTCAGGGTGAAAATGCAAAAAGGAAAAAAAGAAAAAAAAGGAAGATATAAACTGAGATTTTACAGGCTGGCCTTGCCCCCAGACCCTTCTGGCAATCTCTACAATATCTTCTACTATTCAAATAGTATATTCACAGAATAATATAACACTGTCTTGGAGACACCTAGCCTATCCTTTATAAATATTTTAAAAGGTTTTGTTATTAAAAAGAATGCTATTCAAGGCATTTGCTAATTCTAACCCTGAATAAAATGCAGATAGTCAGCAGAGGGTTAATCTAAACAAAGGGAGTGGGTCCTTGTTTCTGTCATAATTAAGTTGTTTTTCCTCCTAGCACTTTTACCGCTCTATCCTTCTTATTTATTGTCAGGCAAATGTATACAAAATGTTCACTGTGATTAAGTCTGAAAATAGTTTGTAAGATGAATAAGATAGATTCAGGGAAAGAAACCAGACATCCCTGCAAAATCATTTTATCTACCTTCTGTACCAAACACTAGCCTGATCATGGGCTTATCATGAGAGAATTGTTTCCATCCTTCAGCCCAGCGAGAAGGGAAGCCACTTCCCTGCCACTAAACATTAATAATTTTGTCTAAAGGAGTATCTCTGGTAGACAGATTCATTTCCTACTGGCTCCAAGTAGGTTTGTGCAGATACCTTTACACTTTGCTTGAGTCTAGTAGGACGTGACTAATTTAAACAGACTGACAAGGCTGGAATGTTCCTACATTTCGTAGTGGAAATGGTCACAACAAGCATTCCAATAATAATCTATGGGGTAGCTAACATTATTCTTTTTAGAAACAACTTCATATCAATTTTATCTATGTATTAATTCAGTGCTCTGTGGAAGTGGAAGGAAAAGGAATACAATCCAATTCAATTTTGAAACACAGCATGGTTTCTGTTTGCTTTCTAAAATAGAAGTCTAAAATGTTCTGCTTTCATCCTACTCCCCTCACCTCACCAGACTTATAGTAGCAAGAGGCTCACACAATAAGATGGGCACTGAGGATTTGTTTATAATTCACAAACATCCTTGCTTTCATTCATTTTTATTTCCCTATGGTTGAACTATTACTAGCAAATACAGGCATAATAGCAATTTCAGGAATGTGTTCTAAGTTGTAACTAGGATGTTCTTAAGATGTTTTGAATTAGGCCTTGAGCAAGAATCTAAGACATTTGTAGGGCATAGAGTTAGGCAAGGCTACTGTAATTTTTCCTCCTTTCAATTCTTTCCTAATAGGCAATAACAATAATCATTTAAGGAAAATATTCCCTTCAGTTATCCCTTCTACTGTTACAAAATCGGTATTTCAGCTTGGTCTGCAGAGCCATTTAAACATAAGATAAACATAAGCATGCTGGTATCCTAAGAGGAAATTTATTTATTTTATTTACTGTATTTGTATACTGCCTTTCTCAGCTAGTCGGTGACTCATTCTTCCCTCAGGCTTAAACCCTCTGTTTCTCTTATACAGTGGTTCCCAACCTTTTTTTGACCAGGGACCACTTTAACCAGGGATCACTTGAACAGGGACCACTTTGACCAGAGACCACTCTTCAACATTAGTACTAAAAGGGGCGGGGCTAATCAGCTCTGCAGAAAGGAGCAGAAATAAAATAAAATAAAAAGAGGAAGGAGGCTCGCGGACCAGATTTTCGTTCTCATGGCCCATTGCTGGGCTGCGGCCCATAGGTTGGGAACCCCTGCTCTAATGGGACTGATACATGCCAGAAATATGTAAATTTTTAGTTTCACCTGTGAGTTATCTCAAGACTGATTTTTCTCATGCCTTCTCAGTTTCTTCCTACAACTACACATTGGAGAACAAACAAAATATTAAGACCAAACTACATATTATGTAGGAGATACACACATTGCTTGCCTCACTTCATCTGTGAGGAAAGAACTGAAACCAAGAAAATTGGACTAAACTGGAGGAAAGGGATCAGACAGTATCTTGGTTCCAGTCTAAGTTAATTGGAGCATAGTTTATTTTAATTGGAGTTCAAATCTGATCTCTAATATCCAATGTAACATCTACTCTGTCTTGATATTGGTGGAAAGCAAAATGTCGAGCAGGATTATCTCTAGTCTTTAGCTAGGAAATTTGGATAAAGCTAGGAAATTGGCATGATTGTGCAGCTTGAGGGGACTTTGGTAAAGTGAACATCTGTGTATAAGGAAAAGAGGGAAAGAATCGAAGCAGTTTTGAAGAGCAAAACTCTTGTATCATAGGAAAATTTCCTAACAGCAGCTTATAGGCTGAGGAATTTTACATAGTAAAGCACCTTTTACTATGTTGGTAACACTAAACAAAACTAAAAAGAAAATGAAATAAAAAATATATAAATAACAGAATTGTACTACCTCTCCATCCATTCATCTCCCAAACTGATAATTCCCAATTCTCCAGGTGTTTTGTTCTCTAGTCAGATTTTCTATTTCCTAGTTCAGATGGTTAACAAAAGATTTCTTAAATTACTTTGAGAGCACATGCCTAGTGCTATACGATTCAATGCCGCTCTTGGAAAGAAGCTGTGGCAGCTTACCAGCATGCTCCTTCTATGAGATGCATAGCTACAGAATGCCAGACTTTAAATCGTTCAACAGCAACCTTTAAATCATTCTGCCAAGTAATCTGTAGGGAGACATACCAGTCTTTCTTCAGAGGGAAATCAATGAACTAGGGAGACATACTGGCCAGGAATCTCTCCTTTCATCTAGATGTACAACACGACACACCAGGTGCCAGCTTTAACTGCTATTCTTGCAGGAATGGGCAACTTTTACAGTTAAACAAGGCCAAGATGCAGTGTGTAATTGGAAGGTGTGGCAGTAGCTGCTAGAATGAAAAAAGTCAAGTTTAACTTGAGAAACCCTGCATCAATAATTCTGATGATTTCACTCCAGCTCATCTTGATGACAAACCTATATATAGTGTAATTGTACTAATTGCACTTTTTTCATGTCAGGTGCTACTCGAGAAATTGCAAGTTGCGCTAAAGAATGCCTATGCAGATGTACGTCACTTTTAATTTATAGTAACAAGGATCCTCAGATGAATCTGTTTCTCTCTTTTCATTTCTTGCTTCAGCAGACAATTGGGGTTCCTGCTGTAAATGCTTTTATCCAGGATGGGAGGAGGTTAATGGATGAGAAGAAAACATTGAGCTTTGCAGCAAACATTGCAAAAAAAATTCACAGTAAAGGGCTGTCATCTTGCCCAAGTTCTTCCCTTGGGTGCTTCATCGATCTTTTGTATTTTATTCCCTTCTACCACCCAAGAAGGGAGGAAAGGATCTGTCTATCGCACAACAATGAAAGGAATGGAGGGAATATAAAAGTGCATTTTTGCCAATGTCACCTTTTGTGGGACCTTAATATAAGTTGTTTGCTTCAGGAAGAAAACCTTCTGTCCCTTTCAGTTCACACCCACCTAAAAGAATAGAAAATGGTAAGGGATGTGTGGCTTAGAAAACCTTGGAATGAGCAATAAAGATTCCTGCTATTAGTCTGGATGGAGATGTTTCCCTCTCTTATCCAGAAATCTCAGCAGTGAAAACTAATGATGGGTGCTAAAAGAGCACAGCACAGTCACACTCCTTAGCTGTTAATTTTGAGTTCAGTAAATCCTTGGATACCTTCATGTATTATGAACTACTGGAATGTAACTCATTGTTCATGAAAGTAATATCTGATTACTCAAAGATTTTAACACATACCACATTGAATTTGGAGGTTTTCTGTTTGTTTTTAGAAGTCAGCACTTAAAAAAAATTCTGGAAAGAAAAAAGGGTCAAGGTTTCAGAGCAAAGTTTTTTAAAAATAAACAGGTGGGTCATTCAAATATGGTAATATGCTAAAAAAAACTTGCTTGAGATTCTCCCTGAACATGGAAAGATATCCAGGCAACTGAAAGGATGTAAACCCAAAGAAGTGATTTTCGAGTGAAGTAACAATTAATGCAATTCATAGCTTACATTGTTCTGATAAGACCAAGCTGAAGGATGTCATATTGTTAAAGGAAAAGAGAACTGCTTCCTTAAGGAACAAGGAGATGGCGGCTTAGCAATGAATAAATGTTGTTGGAAGGAATAATAATCAACTTTCTCATCTGACCATTTTGCAGCATCAATGGACATATTCCTTGTTACCTTGGCCAATTGCTTCAAAACTATCACTGGTCAGAACTGGGACTTCTTGTTAGTCAATCTAAATGGTTTTAGTTTTAGTCTTTTCCTCAACAAAGACGTTCATATGGAAGTTCAAGATTGGATCTTCAGTGAACGTGGCAACCATTTCACCACACAAATTTGATGAAGTCTTGGAAAGTATGACCTGTGCCTATCAGATTCCTTAATAAAACTCAGGATACACCAGCCCTCTTCTCCTTACCCAGTTTCAGTATGTTATTTGGCTATGGACATTAACTGAGGTGATTCCTGAAGTCTGAAGCTGTAAGTCTCATAGAGTGCTGTCCGTGACTGGTTGGTGCTGATACACTCACCAGCAGAAGCTGAGCTTAATTTACTTCCATGCCTGATCAAGCCTCCAAATGATCCAGAAATAGTAGTAAATAGGACAAACATTATTGAACAGTAATAAGGAAGCTTACTGTGTTAAATTACATTAAGAGAAGACAAGAAAGGGATCCATTACCTCTAGTCACATTTCTGTAGAAAATACACTTGACTGTAAGACCAAAGTTATATGAACCCTTCAGAATAATAAGCTTGATATCAATAACTTATTTGCTGCTGTTCTTGGCTATTTAGGAAAATGTCTAACTACTTATTGCTAACTGGTTACTAATATGTCGAAGCCTTTACTGACTTTCCAGTCTTAACAATGAATGCATGACAGCGAAAACTCCTGGCTGTTGAATGCATTGCCTACACTGCTGTTTATATTTGAATTACATCAGAGACTGACTAATTCATTCAGACCTTCAGTAAAGTACTAAATGACAGCAGAGGTATTGACCATCTAGCCTGGCCAATACACAATTGGGAAGAAGAAAAGAGTGACTCTATGCTGTCAGCATTTTCTACTTAAGAAAATGAAAATTAGTTATGGAACTTAGCTAATTTGGGTATTGCTTCAAGCCACTGGAATTGGAAAGCAGCAGGAACCCACCAGGGCATGTTCCACACAGAATAGCTTCTTGTACTATTAGCCATCAGGAAAAAATCCCCCAAGCTGGGTCAAGAAATTTTCTAACATCCACATTTCCAATGTGGAGAACATACAGGCACATATGCCCACGTATGGTGGGAATGTAAAATAGTTAAGAAATATTGGTGGGAGATACATAGGAAAACAATGGATATTTTACAGAAAAAATTCGAGTTTAAGCCAGAATACTTCCTGTTGGGGATATATGATTTTGAGTTGAACAAAAATGAAGATAGGATTTTCTTTTATTTGGCCACAGCCGCTAGAATAAATTTAGCTAGATTCTGGAAATTAAAAGAGGTACCAACATCACAGGATTGGTTTAAAAAACATATGATATAATGAACATGGATATGTTGACACAGAAGGTCGCACAGAACAGGCCATACGCAAATAGAACTATTTGGAGCCAATTTACAGACTACCTCAAAAGAAATAGATATAATTTCATATAGATGAAGGAAAGATTAAAAACTAAGGGACCAATAGTCTAAGGATAATAGGAAGGTGGAGTGATAACTGACCTCCACCTCCTAGGGTAAGATAAAATAATTGTTAGAGCTACCGCTAACGGACAAGGAAGGCAATATAAGAAACTTATCTGTAGGGGGTGTGCGTGGTGATGGTGGGGGGGAGGACTAGGGAGGGGGTATTTTAGGGTAGTATAAATCTATGTGGATGGTTTGCAGTGTATTGTAGTGTATTGTTATTGTGTCGTATTATATGTATTGTGTTGTCTGTATCTGTGAATAAAAATTACTTTAAAAAAAAAGAAATTTTCTAACATCGAAATAACTAAGTGGTTTATTATGACACCAGTTATGCTGTACTAGAAGTCTCTTCAATATCTACATTGTTGGCATAACAAATGTGTTTGCCTTTAAGGTGTTTCAGGCCATAATACTCTTTATTTATCTTCAATAGTGAGAAAGTGAGAAGGAATGTGAGTCTTTCAACCACTATAAATTGATATTAATTAAAGATTCATATCATGCCTTGTCCAGTTAAGATGAATAAAAATAAATTACAATACATTTACTAGGGCTATGCAAAAATCCAGACATGGGTCATAATTCAGTGATTTGGTAAATGTGTACTTACAACCTGCATTACAAAGCCAGGAACCCCCCCCCCCCCCCAAAGAATTAAAAGTCATCTACGGAGATTTCATAAGAACTTCATTATTTTCATAAGTCACAGTGAGCTAGCTTATTCTTCAGTGCAAGCAAACTCTACTGGGTGGCACAGGTAAACTTGGTATGTCACATGCTCTCCTCAGCCTATCAGGGCTGAGGGAAACAGGAAGGGAGGGGCACTCCTGGTATTTCTTTGTTTGTCATTGTGAGCAAGCTGGGAGAGAGGAGATGTGTGGTAGCGATAAACAAATGACTAGCTAGGAGCTGATTTTTTCTGTCCTCTAGTTTGCCTCCATTCCGCAGTACAGCCAGGGTGGCCCACACCACTGCTGTCCTTCTCTCTGACCATATACATGGGGCTGCCTTAAACCAGCCAGCTTCCAGTCTCTCCAGCCAGCCATATCACCTTTATTGATATGTCATACAGGAGACAAGCTATGCAAGAATCTGAGCTCAGGATCTGCAAAGCATCTCCTCCTCTCCCAAATGTCTGTGTTTTGTGGAGCTAGGAGAGGGAGAGAACAACACTTTTTAAATCCCCTAGGAGTAGATATGCGGATATTTCTGAAGTCCTGGTGATGCTGTGCCATTGTAGAGACATTCAAGGGAATAGCTCTTGTAGGGTTTTTTTTTAAACAACAACAACAACAACAACAATGTTGTGCATAGAAACTTCAAACTCTTCCTTAAAATCGTGAATGAGAGAAACGTTCTCAAACCTGGAGAGCTTATAGTGGTAAATTTGTGCTATAATTGTACCAAGCTTCATCCCAAAAGCCCTAAAATGAGGGAAAGAGGAGCCCCAAAAGTGTCCCCATTGGTGTGAATGAGCAAATAACATAACAAAAACTAATGAAATTTTGTTTAGATATGACATGGAACCCTTAGAAATTCTTCAAAACACTTTAGAATCAAAATGGGGGTTGCCCCAATTTCATAAATACAAACAAAGTGGATTTTTGGCATCATTCCCACCTCTAATATTTACATGCTTATAATAATGAATAACAGTAACAGTGTCTCAACTATTTCAATTTTGCTGATGCCTAATGACAAAGTACTTAAACTGTACACAACATTTAACATAAGGGCTACTACGGAAAGTATTCTACTATGCCCTTTTCTCTTAAGAATGGGCACCAGGCAATGGTTCGCCTATCAATGTTGCCAAGTAATTTCGGAGGGCGGTACTCTCCCCATAATGTTTTACTGTGCAAAATGTAGTCATCAAGTTGAACTATAGTTCAAAGCATTCTTTATAATTATACATGCAAACTAGGTATTATGAGTATTGCAATCCAACAATATCTGGAGGGCTGCACACTTTCAAACTCTGGCATGTTAGCTTAAGAGTTGGAAGGGATTTTCGAGACTATCTTGCATGATCTGAAATTCAAGATGCAGCTATATGCATCCATGAAAAAGTACTACATATAAGAAATATAGATAATTTATCACATTAAAAAGCATTTCTCTATAAAGAGTCAGTTACCAAAGCTCTGTCAAAAGAAATGTCTTCAGCTACACCTGAAAAGATACCATAGAGGAAGGCAGTTTAGCTTCTTTAGGAAAGATCTTTCCATTGAGGATTTTATCTTCTCTGGGCTGAGAATAGTTAGTTCTTTCATGTGCTTCAACTGACCAAGCTCCCATCCTCTTACCACTGATATCCCATGGCTTGTCTCTTGGTGCATTCTATAATTGTGCTTCTTAAGCCATTGGATATGGGAGGTTGGCAGCCCCCCAAGTGTCTAAGAGGTTGATACTGTATTTGTGTCCTTTGATGCAACTCTTTTTCCCCCCTCCTGAAAATTCATAGGGGACTAAAAGCCAATAAATAGGGTATGGACCAGCATTCATCTATGAACCACCACTTATTCTAAGCACAGAAGGGGGTACTGAAGTCTCATTTTGAAAAATAGGGAATCTGAAACTTTGAAGCCAATCACCTAGATAAGAGGGTATGAGCAAAGAAAACCATGTACTGCACAGATAAAGAGACAGACACACACACACACACACACACAGAGACATTATGTTTTGTATATTTCTTGTATTTATCCTAGCATTTCAAATAAGTATAAAATCATAAGAAATGGCACTACCTACCTTTCTTGCAAAATAAGCTTATTTTCCTTTTTCCATAATTCTTTGCAATCAGAGCTGAATTCATGCCAAATGCTGAAGAAAGCATTTAGGGATACTTCCTTCTCACCCATTTTTGCTTTCATGCAGAAATATGATGCAGTCTCCAAAAAGCTATGGAAGAAATCAAAGATGGAATCTGCTTTTAGCATCGGTGAACAACATTCTTACTGCATCCATCACACATGATGCCTATTAAGTATGTTGATTAGTTTCCTGTCAAAGATATAATCTTAATTCTTTTGTTTTCAGAACCTAGAATTCTCTTTACTTAGGAAAAGTAGGTTTGGCATTTTTCATATATGTATCTTTGAAAGGGCAGAGCTCCTATTTAATTTTGTAATACCAAGAAATAAAACCACCATAACCATTCACATGTGACATTTTACTATACCTCAATCATTTTGCAAAACAGACCACAGTGTCTATTATTCCTGAGAAGTAAAAGCCTTCTATCACATTCCTTTTATGAAATAAAGATAAAATGTTGCATAGCAGTTGACCACCATGATAGATAGGAAATCTTGAAATTAAACAGTGATTTCATTAGATGATTGTTCTGTTAATAATCAGTAAAACTCTTTGCTGTGGCTGTTATAGATAGACTATACATTCACATGGGCAGGGCTGAAATAAAACATTCTGCTCATTTTGTTCTATGTATGTATTCAGAACAGAGTTTAAAAAAGGTCCAGAGGTTTAGCACAGGGGCCGGAGGTTTAGCACAGCTGTTAAATCAGTGTTTTTCAATCTTTTTTGAGCTGCGGCACATTTTTTACATTTACAAAATCCTGGGGCACACCACCAACCAAAATGACACAAAATGGCACTCTAACACAGTAATACATATAGTTAATATGTTTTTAAATGTATTTAAACACTCAGTGTGAAACCAGGGCCTGTTTCGATGAACACAACATAGATATTCTGGCAGGAATGGCAGAAAGACACAAACTTCCCACACAGAACTCCCATAACCAAGAGAAAGTACTACAAGAGTTTGGTGGGCATTGACCTTGGGTTTCAGACCTGTGGACTGAAACAATGTTGGATCAGGACCAAATTTGGCATGAATACTCAATATGCCCAAATGTGAAAACAGTTGAGTTTGGGGAAAATAGACCTTGACATTTGGGAGTTACAGTTTCTGGGATTTATAGTTAACACACAATCAAAGAGCATCCTGAACTCTTGCAACAATGGAATTGAACCAAACTTGGCATATTGAACTCTCATTACCAACAGAAAGTACTGAAAGGGTTTGCTTGGGAATTGACCTTGAGTTTGGAAGTTGTAGTTCAGCTACACCCAGAGAGCACTGTGGACTCAAACAATGTTATGTTATGTTGTTGTTTGTTTTCTATCCAGAATCACAAGGTTGAAAGGAGGCTCACCACTTTAAGGTCCCTAAAACAGGCATGGGAAAACTTCGGCCCTCTGGGTGCTTTGGACTTCAATTCCCACCATTCCTAACAGCCTGAGGCCCTTTCCTGCTTAAATGGCTGAGGGGGGAAAAGGAAAAGAGCCTGAGGCTGCTAGGAATGGTGGGAGTTGGAGTCCAGTAGGCTGTTATGAATTGTGGAAGTTGAAATCCAAAACACCTGGAGGGCCAAAGTTCGCTTGTGCCTGCTATAGACAAACAGGTAGCTACATAGACTTATTACTTTTGGAAATTTTGGGTTTTTGTGTGAGCAAAATCAACGTCCAAGCCTTTTAAAGTGAAGTTATTAGAAGTTAGCTAATGAGACACTCCCCATGAAAGTATTCCCTGACTAAACCCATTTCAAGAAGAGAATAAATCAGCTCTGGTAAATGGCAGGTAGGTTTCTGGTTCTCATATTTTCATTTTATATCAATAAGCAATATGATTCAGAGCAGTATCACATGAGAAAGAAAACAATGTACTTGGTCCCCAAGATACATTCACTACCTTGAATATAAACATACACATATCAAATACATTATGACCACTGAATCCAGTGGGATCACATTCCCAGTCTTTGCATGGGTTCTTGAAACTATGGGAGATAAAAAATGATATTGAAATGAAGAACATCTGACTGAAGAACAACAGAGTCATGCTGGAGGGTCTAGAAAAGCCATAAAAGGACTTATTTTCCCAGACATGGATTAATGAAACTGAGGTATTGGACTTGCAGACATGAGGGTTATACTGTATGTTATAATGTTATATTGGTTGTAATTATGTTGTTATTTTTATCCATTTCCTTTATTGTAGCCATTTTTGTGTAAAGTTTCATAAAATAAATAAATAGATAAATTATGGGCATTGATTATCTATGTCTTTGGAATGCATTGCTTTCATGTGGTCTTAGACTGCTGGATACTGATAGCCTACATAAAGTCACACTAGAAATTCACACTATCCAGCAGTCTGGGGTGAGAAATGAGCAGGATCAAGAGTTACTGTTGTTGTTGTTGTTGTTGTTGATATTGTTGTGTACTCTAGCAATTTCCAGTTTATGGTAATACAGAAGTCACCCACATAGTGTTTCCATAGCAAGATTTGTTCTGAGGGGGATTGCCTTTGAAGAGAAGCCATGACTTGCCAAGATCACTCAGTGAGTTTCCATAGTTGAGCAAGGATGAGAACACTCAAACCACTGCACTACATTGGGCTTCTAGATCAAAGGGAGCTGACAACAAATAATTAAAAAGGCAGAAATACTGGGGACTTCAGCAATTCCTAACCCAAGTGGAAGGAGGATTGAGGAGGGGCCCAGCAAGTATGGCCACAGCCCCATGCAAAAGTGTGTGAGCTACAAATGCCTGAAATATGCTTGTATTGTCCAAACATGACATGTTTACTGCATGCTGTGATATAAGCGCTCAAATCCTACTTGACATGTAAAGCCTGGAGCTTCCCTTGGAATGGGAAGAGAGATCCATAGAACAGCACTGTTTTCCCCAAGGATGCAGGAGAATGAAAAAGCACCAAACTAAAAGCATCCTTTCCAGGCACTATGTTTAAATGTTAATCTATGTTTCCTAATCCACAGCCTTTTCAACAATTAGGGAGCCAGACTTGATTGAAATCCCCACAAATAAATTCTCAAGGAGTTTGATAAACAAACATTGGTAACATTTATCAGAGACATGGAGGCTTTTTGTTTGTTTCAGAATTCAGGATCAAAGTGGGCAAAGGCAAGCTTTTGTACAGACTGCTGCTAATCTTGCTGGGAAGCGAAAAACAACCAGTTAAGAGACACACAGGCATTTCCCTGCTAGCAGAATTCCTTTATCTAAACAGCTAAAAGTTATAGTGAAGTTCTTTGCAGGTCACTTACAGCAGACTTGTCTGCAAAGTAGAAAATATCAGGCAGCGATAATGCACAAATATGGTTTACATACAAATATGGAGAATATGGGCTGTTGTATAAGTAAGCTTAAAAGCAGGGTTCCTGAAGAATTAACTTGTTTATCAAGTAAGCACAGGCAAGCTGCCTTTAAAGTAATCACCTCCATTTGTTCTGAGAAGGTTTTCCATTTATGGTAATTAAACCATCTCCACAGTGTCTATTTGTTTTAAAAAGGGAAACATATGAGCAAAGGCACAGTTTTGCTTCCCTTCCCATGGTTTTACAGTTATTAGATTTTTCTACACATATAGAGGTCACGTATCAAAACTGTGCATTTGGAGGTAAAATGCTATGCTATTCCTCTCTTTAAACTTCAAAACTGCCAGTAACTCAAATTACGAATTTTACAGATGACAAAATATTCTACATTTTAGGAGGAGAAATCCAATTCATTGTGGATCCCATATCCACTGAGTTTTAGACTCAAGTTTTAAAAGGAGTTGTCTAATTTATTGATGCATTAGGTATGCAATGTCTCTACAATCATGGTTACTTTTTAATATCTAGGAGGAACAACAAGAGGTACATCAATATTTCTCAGCAGACTTTTCCCCTGCAAAAGATCCAAGATTTTTCTTAGCATCTGGTCCACAAGAGAAATAAAAGTTGTAGAATTATCTCAAACAGTTCTGTTGCCTTGATTAAAACACAGGAGCTCTCTCCAACACCACCCATACCACACAATGCCATAGGATGATACTAGAACCGCTGTGCAGAATTGTAGTTACTGGTCATATGAACTAAGAAGGGGTCTTGCATAAACTATATAAAGGAAACTAGCAGTTTGTAAACAAAGCAATGTGAGTGGATAGGTACCGCTTTGGCGGAAGAGGTAAATGGCGCACCTGAAAAAGCATGCTGGCAAGATTTGATTAGGAAGGCATCAAAGGATAATAGCCTAACCTCTTCGGCATGGAAATGAAACATCACCACCCCATGGCCAAGTTGAGTACAACCTCCAGATGCTGGAGATGAAAAAAGTGAGAAGCCTTGCCTCTTACTGATTCTCTTTTTTATTAATTGCGTAATAGCATTGAATGCTTGTCATGTATGTTTCTGTAATCCACTCTGAGTCCCTCCAGGCAGATAGAGCAGAATATAAAAAAGTATATTATTATAATAAAATGAAGTAGCAATCACATGGCAAGTTTTAGTCTGAGCATTAAAGAATGACCAAAGTGCCGATCTCTATGCCCAAGTTATGTTCAGCACACAGGCTGGCTTCTTTAAAGTTTGGACTAACTCCCAGAGTAGACCTAACAGAGGTCATCGCTAGCCATTGTTTGGTGGAATACCTCAAGCACTGTAGTATATTTCCAGGAAGACTCTCTAAGTAGACCTCCCTTTGGAAAACATTTGGAAACTTCAGCTGGTACAAAATACAGATACAAGAACACGTTTGAAAATATCTTGTACCATCTGCACAGACTTCCAATTTATTTCTAGATGCAATTAAATGGCCTAAACATAAAGGTCTGGGGTTAGCAATAGACCACCTCAGAGCATGGCTTCATGACCTATCACTTTTCAGAAGAGTGTGTTTGGCTGTTTCTTTTCTACTTGCAGTACTTCTATGGTTAAACTCCCTCCCTAGAGAAGTTTGGTTTGCTCTCTAATGTTTGAGCTTTAGACATATAGCCAAGACTTTATTACAAAAAATCTAACCTTTCCTTTGGACTGAAGTTTCTTTTGACATCCTATTTACTGACTGCATCGCAGTGGTCCTGCTTTGCTCTGTGTTTTAAATGATTTTTATATTTGTTTTGTGAATTTTAATGAAAAGTTGTTAATTCTGTAGATATGTGTTTTCCTTCCTTGTTAGCTTTGGTGTTGTTGTTTTTTTTAATTGAATACCACATTCCATGAAATTGTGACTAATTTTTAAGTTGTTTTGACATCACCAGGGGTTGGCCCTTGTCACATTGTCAAGGCTAAGTCATTTTAGAGACTATCAGGTTTTGGACCCACTATGATAATCTTACAAAAGAGTGGCGAACATAAAAATATGAAGAAAGTAAACATCAAGAAATTATGAAATTCAGAAAACTAGAATACTTTGACCATATAATGAAAAATCAATAATAGTGATTGCTATAGTTGATTATTCAAAGTACAATAAATGGAAAAAGAATTGTAGAGTGAATAATGTATTGCTTGAAAACTCCAAGGAAATGGTTTGGATGAAATGCAGCATCGTCATTTAAAATGGCTACATCAACAGAAAATGAAGCCAAAGTCTGACAGAAGAAGAGTGCAAAGAAGAAAAGGTAAACTTACAAGTCACAATGGACACTAATAAAACTTGGATAAAGTAGTTCCCCTAAAGGCTATGTGGAGAATGGCTAGTGGTTTAGGGACTTGGAAACTGGAAACATTGGGAGACCTCTGTCCTGGATTGTGTGCTCATG
Organism: Anolis apletophallus; assembly: GCA_030556195.1. NCBI lineage: Eukaryota > Metazoa > Chordata > Lepidosauria > Squamata > Anolidae > Anolis > Anolis apletophallus. The sequence continues at coordinate 166,586,858 of JARBWK010000003.1, read as the reverse complement.
GAAGTGTCAAAATTGCCAGCCCACACAATACATCGTTCTGGCTGTATATTTATTAAACACAACATCACTTTGGTGAGGTCACATTGTGTCTGCACTTCAGCTTCCTTATCAGTAAATTGGGAACACTTACCAATGAAGAGATGGTTTTTGTAAGGTTAGGCTATTGTTTGTATAGCCCTTGGAGATGCTTATCTCAAGAGTGCCTGAGCAAAGAGGACTGTTGTACCTATGCTTCCATCACTAGTGCAGAAAGTGGGGGAAGGTTGCTGTAAGGGATTATTAGAGGCAGCAAAGGTCAATGGCTTTATTTCAGCTAGCATGACTTTTCAAATCCTGCTTAAAAACAAGTCATTCGTTGTTCACACCACTGTTGTGTTTATGGAGGGCAGAGGGTAATAACTGCAACAAGGATTTTAAACCAGTTCAGATTCCACACATAAAGGATTTAAATGTCCTTATATAAATTAGTGAGTGGAGATAGTTCTTGGTTTTAACTTTATATGGCTTCAAACCCAGAGGCAATGGTGCAATGGTTTTCCCTGGATGCGTCACTAATTTTCATATTTATTTATATTTATTTAAAACATTTATTTCCTGCCTTTTGACAAGGCCACCATCAGATTTCAAACAATAAATCAAATTAAAAGAAAACATCATTAAAATAAGGAAAAATAAGGGGAAAAATCTACCCCTAATCCCCAAACATGGTAAAGTCACAGATTAGGCAATAGCAATAGCAAAATCAACAGGAGGTGGAAAGGGCATGGAGAAAAATCTGAAACAACTTCCTACCAGCAACAGGTCATGTAAACGCATTAGACAGAAGTAAGTGCCAAAAACAAAAGAAATGGAAACAATTCCCAATTAATCCCTCTGGGGAAATTCCAGTTGTTTCTACTAGGCAGTCACATGAGAAAAGAGTACATCTTCTCTGTCGACTTCTTGAATGCTGGGAAGAGAATATATTACCAATGCAGTCTAGCACTGCACTGGGTTTTTAGCTGCTACATAATGTGATGCAGCAGTTAAAAAAACCAAGTGCAGTGCTAGACTGCATTGGTAAGATTATATTTTCTTCCCAGCATTCAAAAAGTAGAAAACAGTACATAGAAAACTTCAGTGTGGTAAGCTCATATTCAGCATGTGATCCACCAAAACTCCTAGATCACTCTCAGATCACTCCGAGTAATGAGAGGGTTGTTGAATCCCACCGTTCCGGATGGGTCCCCTGACGACTTGGCAGCCCGTTGTGAAGCACTTCCTCAGTTCTTTAAGGACAAAGTCACTTTGATCCACTCTGGCTGTGACCCCATGTTAACGACAGTCTCTGAGGATGTAACAAGAGCATCTGCTTGTCCGGTTTTGGTGGATTCATTTCAATCTGTTCAGCTCGAGGATGTGGACAAGATTCTTGGAGAGGCGAGAGCGACCACATGCATCCTAGCCCCCTGCCCATCCTGGCTTATAAAGGAAGCCAGAAGGCAGAGTGGGTTAAGGTGGTGGTTAATGCCTCCCTTCGGGAAGGCAAAATTCCAGCCAGCTTAAAACAAGCTGTTATAAAACCGCTGTTGAAAAAGCCATCACTGGACCCTACTCAATTCGTCAACTATCGGCCAGTTTCCAATCTCCCCTATTTGAACAAAGTCCTGGAATGTGTGGTTGCCTCACAACTCCAGGAATTCTTGGTAGACACTGATTATCTGGATCCGGTGCAGTCTGGCTTTAGGCCGGGACATGGCACTGAGACAGCCTTGGTCGCCTTAGTGGATGATCTACGCCAGGAGCTTGACAGGGAGAGTATGTCCCTGTTGGTTCTGCTGGACCTCTCAGCGGCCTTCGATACCGTCGACCACGGTATCCTTCTGGGACGCCTCGCTGGAATGGGCCTTGGGGGTACTGCATTGCAGTGACTCCAGTCCTTCCTCAAGGGTCGCTTCCAGAAGGTGTTGCTAGGTAACTCCTGCTCGACCCCACGGCCATTGTACTGTGGGGTCCCGCAGGGTTCAATACTGTCCCCTATGTTATTTAACATATACATGAAGCCGTTGGGGGAGATCATCCGGAGTTTCGGGGTGCGGTGTCATCTGTACGCAGATGATGTCCAACTCTGTCACTCCTTTCCACTTGCTACTAAGGAGGCTGTTCAAGTCCTGAACCGGTGCTTGGCCACTGTAATGGACTGGATGAGGGCTAACAAATTGAAACTAAATCCAGACAAGACAGAGGTACTCCTGGTCAGTCGTAAGGCCGAACAGGGCATAGGGTTACAGCCTGTGCTTGACGGGGTTACACTCCCCCTGAAGGCACAGGTTCGCAGTCTGGGAGTGATCCTAGACTCATCTCTGAGCCTGGAGCCCCAGGTCTCGGCGGTGGCCAGGAGAGCTTTTGCACAGTTAAAGCTTGTGCGCCAGCTGCGCCCGTACCTTGGGAAGTCTGACTTGGCCACAGTGGTCCACGCTCTGGTTACATCCCGAATAGACTACTGCAACGCTCTCTACATGGGGTTACCTCTGAAGACTGCTCGGAAGCTGCAATTAATCCAACGTTTGGCAGCCAGGTTACTAACAGGAGCGGGGTACAGGGAGCATACAACTCCCTTGCTGCGCCAGCTCCACTGGCTGCCAATTAGCTTCCGAGCACAATTCAAAGTGCTGGTTTTAACCTACAAAACCCTATATGGTTCTGGCCCAGTTTACCTGTCCAAACGGATTCTCCCCTACGAACCATCAAGAACATTAAGATCCTCCAGAGAGGCCCTGCTCTCGCTCCCACCGGCTTCACAAGCGCGGCTGGTGGGGACGAGAGACAGGGCCTTCTCTGTGGTCGCCCCTCGGCTGTGGTACTCTCTACCAAGTGATGCTAGATCTGCCCCCTCTCTGTTGTCCTTTAGGAGGCTGGTGAAGACCTGGATGTGGAACCAAGCCTTCCCAGAATAGGCTGAGATTGGCTGTTGTCTGAATGTATGACCACATTTACAGATTGAATAGAATTGTTTTAATGGCGATGTGGTTTTATGCTGGGTTTTTATGTATTTTAATATGTTGTTGTAGTTGTTTTTAAATTGTATAGCATGGAATTTTTGCTGTTATGCCGGTCTGAGTCCCTCGTTAGAGGTGAGAAGGTCAGGGTACAAAAGTTTTAAATAAATAAATATATACTGTTTTCAAGCCAGGTGCACCCATCGGATATCTGTGCATTTCAATTTTTCCCTAAGTGTGCTATACATTTTTCCCTGATGGTGTTCATTCTGTTAGTTTTGGCCCAGGGTCATTTAAGATTTGGACTAGTTGACTATTTTCCAGTCCACCCAATCTTAGCATTATCTAGCCCACATTTGACTAGCTTCTTTGTGAGAACATCATGGAGGACTCTGTCAAAAACCTTACTGGAATCAAGATAGGCTACATCCACAGCATTCCTTAATCTACTGTGCTTGTAACTATAAAAAAGAAAAAAATATGATTTGTCTGGGATGACATGGTTTTGTGGACTTTTAGTTATCACAGCATTCTTTTCTAAGTAATTACAGAGATATTTCTTGGCACTGGTATCAGATGACTGGGGGTGGTAGTCATGGTAATAGTTTGGATTTCCTTTCCCCCTTTCTTTGAAGATGGGGGCAACATTTGCCCTCCTCTGGTTTCCTGGAACTTCTCCTCTTCTCTAACGGCCTTGTCACATGGCTACTGAAAAAAGGCTCACTTCGCTTGACTTCGCCGTGAGGAGTGGGAAAGTCGCTGTGCCTCACCCTCCATCGCCCTGCTTCTGCAGCTGTTGATCTCATGGGGGGAAGCATGGAGTGCGCAGCTTTACCCTATTAAAGTAAGTGGCAATACAGGAAGCAGCAATGGTGTGTTGGTTCCATCCTCCTTCACCCATGAAGCTGGCATGACATCATCTGATGGGAACCAGCTGACTCTGTGGGTGGCCGGGGCTAGATTGGCACATGTCACTGATTTTAGCCCTGTATGACAAGGTCATTAGAATTCTCAAATATGACTGTCAGTAGTTCTGAAATTAATTCTGCTCGTTATTTTATTGGCCTTGGATATAATTCATCTTACACTGGATACGTGAATTCATTCATAGTAGCCAGATATTGTTGTACTGCCTCTTTACCTCTTCACAACACCATCCAGAAGAGCCAGAAGGAACATCACAAGGGAGCTTGGAAGGAAAAGGCAGTGTTTGCTTGTTGTGTGCTGCCTTCAGAAACTGAGGCCCTGACTCCCAGCAGAAACACCTTCTTGCCTCCAGAGGCTGGAGGACAAAAGGAGAATGCCTGCAGGGTCATAACAAAGGAGGCGACACCAATGGGGGTTAACCCTTTTGAGGAAGCCACTTTGGGGGTGGTACAGTGGGAGAGGGCCTTGCTTTTATCACCTGCCTGCCTGACTTTATATACGGTTGTTTTGTGTGCCATTTGTTAGCTTTCCCCATTTAGGAAGGATGTTTGTGCTAGAGGGGGGAGGGAGGGAGTCCCCAGACAGGGCAGAGGGGGATGTGGAACGGGGAGACAATCTCAGTACCAACAAAATGGAGAACAAAATAGAATGCTTATTGCCCCCAGGGAAGCCAGACTGGCCCCCCTCCCTGCTGTCCTTCAGTTGGCAGGCTTTTAAAGATGAAGGTTTTTAAGATCAAGTCAGGGTGTGCTATGGTTTTAAGCTTTGAATATGTTTTAAATCGGTTTTTATGTATTTTAAATGTGGAATTTAAAAATACAATTTATATTTAATTCTGTTTTAATGTTTTTATATTTGTATATTTTAAATTGTATTAAAAATCTTTGAACATAAGCTGCTATGAGTTTCTTTTGTGGAGAGGAAAATAAAAATTTGGTAATAATAATAATAATATACCTATTTTGTGCTGGATTTTGCCTACTATATAATCTCCATTATTACCAAATTGAACACATTTGATCATTTCTCCACTTCTTGTAGTATGTCCCTTTACTTACATATTATTTTGAATATTGTAATGCATTCTACATGGCATGTCTTTAGACAGGCACCAGAAATTTCAGTTTGTCTATAATGCTGCAGCCTGACTAATAACCATAGGTCAAAATCTCATCACATTAAACAAGAATGCTATGTTTAATAAAAATGCAAATTAAATCCTTCTCAAGTAGTTGCTCCAAGGGTGCAAGTTGCTGCCAAGAAAAGCCAGGCTAGTGCCATCTCTAATATCATTCCATCCATTTATTTTTCATATATTATTAAGTTATGTGCTTTCGTGTTTCAAATAGAATATCTATTTTATAGTTAGTGGCTCCTTTATAGCTGTAACTGAACAGCTATACAAATAATAAATAAATAGTAAGTGTATTCACAACAAGTAAAATATATGCTTTCCCTGTTCAAGAGAGAAACTAAATTTTTCATTTCATTTATTATTTTCCAATTTCTTTTAAAATGAAGATTTAATTAAAAAATGACATGAAACAAGATATAAATGATTATTATGAGATTACAACTAGTTAAGTGAAATGGATGGACCAATGAAGTGAGTGATTAATTTTCAGAGTTGTTTTATTCAAGGGATTGCTTTGTTTCTAGATCTTAATTGATTTTGACATGTACTCCAGGGAAAATTTGTGATGTATCTGAGTAGCTTGTTAGGTTTCTGACACCTTTGTTAACTTCTTCAGCCTCTTTAAATATAAATGAGTCTTCTACGTAGTTTGCTCCTGAATGTAAAGCCCCGAACCTTTATATGATTGCAAAGAAGACACCTTTTAAAACACCATTTCATTTCTGTCTTTCTAAAAATGGAATTTAACCATTGCCATCATCCCAAAACATGAAATGTTGACATTGGTGAAGACTAGCACACTTTCTTTATATGAAGAAGATCATAGATTCGTTCTCTGGCATCTCTTACTTTGGGTGGCTGTGTCTCAAGTGGGATCACAAATTATCTAAAATACAAATTATGATTTATAATTCCCAACATGCCTTTGTCTCCTACTCGGAACAAAATGTGTTTTCTACTTTACCATGCCAAGTATTTCACAGGTTCTCAGGTAGGTAGCAATGAGATTCCAAATTGGAAACCGACAGGGCTTTTTTTCCTATTACACTTTATTAATATTGTTCAGGAAGTGATGAAATTGTTTGGGATTGGCTGAAGACATTCCGTATCACTTCAGCCTTAATCTTGGAGATTTAGATCATCTGGGGAGGCTCTGCTCTTGGTCCCACCTCCACAAGTGCAATGGGTGGGGACAAGAGACAGGGCCTTCTCAATGGTGGCCCCTCGGCTGTGGAACTCCCTCCTGAATGATATTAGATCAGCCCCCTCCCTCCTGGCCTTCAGAAAGAAAGTAAAAACATGGCTTTGGGATCAAGCCTTTGGAGGATAGTTGTAGTGCAATAGATGGATACAGAATATGTGCAATGATTACGTGTCTGACGGGAATGAGAGACAGGGCCTACTCTGTGGTGGCTCTCTCCTGATTGAGATCAGATCTGCCCCCTCCCTCCTGTTCTTTAGGAGGCTAGTGAAATCCTGGCTATGGAATGAAGCATTCCCAGAATAATGGCTGAGGCCAGCCACAGAACAAAGTTATTAACCACACATACGGACTGAGTGGGACATGATCTTATCTTGGCGATTTGGCTTATTTGTAATTTTATTCTATATGTATTTTAATCTTTTGTTGTTGTATGATGTTCTTAGATTGTATTATTGCATCGAATCCTTGCTGTGAGCTGGTCTGAGTCCCTCTACAGAGGTCGAGAAGATCGGGATATAAAGGTTTTAAATTAATAAATAAATTACTGAAATGGCTCTGGATTACGATTGTGGATGGTATGATTTTAATAGTAAATGTAATGTTTAATGTGTTTTAATTTTAATGTTTATTTTAATTATTTGTTGTTTTCAAGGCATTGGATAGTTGCCTATATGTAAAGCCGTCTTGAGTCCCCTTCGGGTTTGAGAAGGGCAGGGCATAAATATGGGAAATAAATAAATAATGCCAAGCTGGAGCCTTCCTCATCTGCTTGTGTAAGCTAGATAAACACAGATCTGTGTGCTTCTTCTCATCTCAGAATACTTACTAGGAGATGTTAGAATATGCCCTTCTTGTGAGCTAAACATTGCACTTTTCTTTTTGCTCATGTGCCAGAAATCCATTTCTTGAATAAACACTTCACACATTGACACTCTTAAAAGTTACTAAATATGATAAATAAATGAGTATACAACCTTTCAGAAACTATTAAACATCTCACTTCTGACAAATGAACAGCCAGACACTTTATGGAATCTCTATGTCAGACATACCATTTCCTTTGTCTTCACTATGTGTGAAAGATTAATTTTCCATTTTAGCATTTCTGCTAAACAACTAGACATTTGGGTTGTACTGTTCTCAACATATTCATTTTGGGCTCTCTTCAAAATTTGATTTTGCAAAACATCCCTCCCTGAGTTTTAAAATGTCACAGATTGGTTGTATATTTAACTATTTCCCCATATCAAATAGTGAATCTGTATTCGGTGAAACTCCAAGACAGGTAATCATGAGACAGACACTTTGTGGCACATAGTCACTTCAAAAAGAAAAATCTAACCACATTAATCACATTAATTGTGCTCAAGCTAATCCATCACTGCAGCTAGCAGTCACTCACTTGTCTATTCACCCAATACATTGCTATTTTACCCATGATTAGCAGAATGTAACTAATCTCTTATTTATTTAGTTAACTGAAGCACTTTTTCTCACCCTTTGCTAAAACGCATGTGTTTGACACTGAAACATTTCAGTAGATTCATTCGAAATAAAACTTTTATACTATATATCCTGTAAGAGGGAAAAGCAACGAAATGTTTTAGCACACTAAATGTATGCAGCATTTCCAGTGATCTGTAAAGTAAAAGATGCAGGCCCGTATGTTATTATTGGCTAGTTAGATCTTGCTTCTAAAATTAAACATCAAAGATTACAGAAAATATAGCCGTACAAGGGAAACCAAAGACAGGAATAATCTTTTTAAGTAAGTAGGAAGCCTAACATGCATATCACTTAAAGAGGATTCTATTAATCATAGATTCCTATCAACAAACGTTTATGCTAGTTTTTTTCCCCTTTTGCTTTAAATAGCCACAGCATTTTTTACTGTTTTAATTATATGGAATGGTCTTCAATGGTATGTTTTCTTTTAAAAGCTGCAAATGAGATGACTAGAGATCAAACTATGTGGAATCCTAAGTACATCAACAGAAATTATCAAATTTTTGTGCATCATTTTGAAAGAAAGTGGCCATATTGTCTTTAGGTGATTGTGGAAACCAGTATTATGAATACTACTTTTCAACTTACAACATATTTGCCTTTTCAGGGGAGAGGAAGAGTTATAAATAAAGTGTTATTATATCTTTATCCCATCTGTCTACACCAAAGTTTAATTTCTAACATATAAAGCTTCTATTGTGATAAACCCCACCTTCCTGTGGTCTTTTCATTATACAGTCACTTCTTAAAGAAAATTTAATGAATTCTTTTTGATCACACTAACATTTTGGGATGAGAATAATTTATTTTGGACCTTTTCACTGTTGCTCCAAGCCAAGGTAAGACACAGCGATGATGTCCTTGATGGGTGATCTTTACTAAGAGCTACACCAAAGGAGGTTCTACCATGATAGTCCTGTCATTTTGTTAGAATAAACTGTGATGTTTTTATGGGTTGCTTCACTGGAATAGCACTTGGAGACACTACTTTACGTTTGGTCTGTTCACTTCTAGGTACAAGAGCACAATAACATAAGGATATCATTCCACTGGCTGCCTGTCCATTTCCGAGCTCAATTCAAAGTGCTGGTTTTGATCTATAAAGCTGTATACGGTTCTGGCCCAGCTTATCTGTCTGAACATATCTGCCTCTACGTCCCACCTCGTAATTCAAGATTGTCTGGGAGGCTCTGCTCTCGCTTCCACCAGCATCCCAAATTTGGCTGGTGGGGACGAGGGACAGGGCCTTTTTGGCAGTGGCCCCCACCTCTGGAATGCACTTCCAAGCGAGATGCGATCGACCCCATCCCTCCTGGCTTTCAGGAAGAAAGTAAAATCATGGTTGTGGGACCAGGCCTTTGGTCAATAGACATAAAGCAGCACTTGCGCGAAATGGACTAATAAGAATGATTTATAGGAGGATTCGGTTTTTGATTATTAATGTTTTATACTGTTTTAATGAATGTTGTATGTAATTTATGTATTTTTTCATTTTAATAATTAATGATTATGTATGATGGGTTTAACTGTTTATATTATGGCAACAAATTGCTGCCTATGTAAGCCATCCTGAGTCCCCCTTTTGGGGTTGAGAAGAGACAGGGTATAAATGCTATAAATAAATAAATAAATTTGGCCATTGTGTGAAGTCTTTCAGGGTTCCTCACCCCTCTCTTTGAAGTGATATTATACACAAAAAAACTGGGGGCAGTTTCCAGGGTTATGTGGTCCAATGTCACCAGTATTACAACAGCATCTATTTCTTCTTCCCACTGAAATCCAATGAATCTGTTGCAGTTCTCAATGAGTGCCTGCTTTCAGTAATGGATTGGATAGAAATGGGGAAAAAATGCAACTTGATTGAGAGAAAACAGTGACCATCCTAGTCAGCTGAAAAGGACTATCCAAAACCAGGAAACACGAAACCAGCCTGTGTAGCATGAGGTTGCATTTCCCCTGAAGAAGCAGGCATATTTTGAATTCAGACCTGAACCTGCATGTCCAGTCTTCTGCAATGGTCAAGAGTCCATTGGCAAAGTTAAAAACTTAAGCTTAAGCTTCTCCTGAGGGTATCTGACTTGATCATGATAACACATACTTTATTCACATCCCATTTGATTACATAGTACTCTGCTCTATGTAGGGATGCCTTTGAAAACTACCTGGAAACTTCAACTGCTGCAAAACTATTGATGACAGTTGATTACAGGGCTCATACAGCTCTCTTGTTAAAACAGTTGCATTGGGAATTGGTTTGTTTCTGGACAGAATCTAAAATGCTAGTTATAACCTATAAAATCTTGTATAGGCCTTTCCATTTGATCCAATGCACCGTACTACATTCCTATGTAAGGCTGTTCAGGCTCTAGGTTCTTCAAGGGTGTCTTTTCTCTTGGCCTCAACACCTTGGCAAGAATATTTGGTGGGGACATAGAAGATGCCCAATTTGGTGGCTGCTCCCAAGTTTGGTTGTCATTAGAAGAGAAAACTTTTCTATCCCAACAGGCTTTTGGGAAATGTGCACAGATTTATCTTTCACTGTTTAATGATAGATTTTAAATAGTTGGCATTCTGTAGATAGTTTGATCACTTTTTATTTTAAAAAAACCCACCTTTGTAATGTAAATAAGCAATTTATTTTTTGTACATGGTTTTTGTCTATATTTGTTTCATTGCTGTGTATTACCCAAATCCCTGTTTTAGGGGGAAAGATGGGTGATAAGTAAAAGCACAAATGTTGCTCTTTTTCCATTATGATTATTGTTATCATTTATTGGTTTTACAATTTATCATGTACTGTTAACTGAATCAGTGATTCATATTCTATTTAATAATCTAGGTAAAGGTGAAATTGCCTCAAATAAAGACAAAGAGAATGAAAAAAGAATATAAATAATCAAGAATTGCAAATTGAGATTCAGTATCTTTGGGAGAGGAAAACATTCATATTTCCAGTGATATCTGCTCTGGGAGGAATTCAAAAGGGCAGACAAAATTCCTGAGTATGAAATTGCCCAAGGTAGAAACACAATAAAAACCAACATGGCATAGTCATTTGAGTGTTGGGCTACAACTTTGAAAATCTGTGTTCAATCACCCACTCAGCATTAGAAACCCACAATGTGACCTTGTGTAAGTGACACAGTTTCAGCCCCAGAAAACGCTGTAATAGATTTGCTTTAAAGTCACCATAAGTTGGAAATGATTTGAGGGAACACAACAGCAGCAGCAATGACAACAACAACAACAACAGTAACAAAGATCACAATAGAACAACTTTAACTATTGTTATTATGTGGAATGTGGCTCCTCCTCCTCTGCAACTTCTCACGGTGGATAGAAGGCACCTATGTTTTGAAATGGCCAGTGGTGCATTGATTTTATCTCTCTCACAACTACTATGCTTTAAGCTTCTCCCTAACAATTTGTAGAAGAGTGAGAGAATATAGAGACAACATTTTATTTTCTCATTCATGGCTCTCACAGGCTATAAATATGTAACACTTATGGAACATGCAAGCGAAACCAGACTCCATTCAAAGCCATTAATTAGGCATTAGCAATCTAGTAGACAGATTTATAAAAAGGACGACTAGCATTCTAAGTTATTTATAAAAGCATGTCCTATTGTGCTTCCGAGAATTCAACAAAAGTACAATTAAAAACTGGCAAGCAAATGTGTCATTTCCATTAGATATGGAAAAAATGAATTTGAAGGAAAAATAATTTTCCACTGTTATAACCAGTTATTCAAGTAAGCCACAATGTTAAGGAAATTGCAAAAAAAGAAGGGGAAAAACAAACCAGAAATTGTGTAAGAAAAAACAAAGTCTTCAAAAGCTCAGACCCTATGAAGGCTTACATTAGTACTGAATTACAAAAAGTGCAATGGCTTCATTGCAAAGTTAATTTAACACATTAAAGTAATGTTTCAGTAAGTACATAATTAATAGGTTAATAACATCTTTTCCTTCTGCCTTTTATATACAGTGTGAAGCTGAAAAAAATACAAAAGAGTTATGTGCATCTGTTTTCACTCTAGGGAAGAAGACTCACAAGGCTATGCAAAGTGCTGGCTAATTTATTTTACTCCTCTTGGTAGTATTGTGTTAACTTCAGGAAAAACTATTTTTTTAGGATTAATATTATACTATTTATTTGCATTGTTTATACAGAAATCTAAAATGAACTGTGATAAAAAAAACAATTTGCCCTCACTTCTGTCACAAGAAAAGCTTTTGAGACCATTAACTGGATAAATCTATATTATTTTTATTTGACTCACCTTTTATGTGTTTCTGCTAGGGATGTCTCTTCCATTTCATGGTCAATTTTAGCTGGACAATAAAAGAGAAAATAAGATTATACACAATAATGCATGTGTCTTTGACTACATTGTGTACTAGTGTTCACATTGTACCATTCTGGAAAAATATTGTATGCTGATTTTTCAGTGAGAACTAAATTCACATAATGTGAAAACTATGAAATACACAAAACATCAATGCAAGGAAATGTATAATACTCAAGCAAAGTCCTCAGCATGAAACATAAATGAATCCACAATAGGGGAGCACTTTCACTGAAGCAGCAAGATGTGCAAATCTTTACAATAGATGCCAAGAATGTTTTTAAAGTAAATACTTTTTATAACACTATGGGAGCTTTCCTTGTCCATGACATTACATCTCAACTTTTCTTTTGTCTCGATATACCTGTTCCCATGTTAATCACCACATTTGTTAGACACAAAACCCAAAAATCCCTAGCCCCATCCACTCATCACTTGAGCACAATCAATTATTTATCCTGCCAATATCTGGAACCGCTATAGGAAACCAGAACGGGATAATAGAGAACAGTAATACTGAGTGAAAAAATGTGGTGATCAATGCTACAATAGGTTCTCTACTTCTGCTAGGTACAGGCAGTCCCTGAGTTACAAACAAATGACTTATAAATGACTCACAGTTAAGAATGAGGGCGAAACAACAGGATGTGAGAGAAATCTACACCTAGGAAGGAAAATTCACTCCTGAAAGAGTTATCATAGGAAAAAGGTATCTCCACTGAAGCTTTCTCACCAATACTGCATAACAAGACAACTTTTTCAAAATCCAGTTATCATAGGGACAGAAGGTGAAATCTTCTGAACAAGGGCACAGACAGCAAAACAAACATGACAGGTGTGTTAATCCTTCCAAAGCTTATATAGATATAGATATATATGTATGGCTGGAGTTACACTTAACAATGTACCTGTTCCAACTTACTTATAAATTCAACTTAAGAACAAATCTACAGGACCCATCTTGTTTGTAACTTGGGGACTGCCTGTATATATCTGTCCAGTCCACCATGGGCTGAGAATCATGTAGCTCTTAGGCTGCATGTACTCCCCCTCAGAGGTACACAATACAAACATTTTTCTCCCAAATGCCATTTAGGGATGTGTAAAGAGCATTTTCATCACATCTGGAAGCAACCTCCAAAGTTCAAAACAATTTTTGCATTCTTTTCAAAAACATTTGCTTCCAAATGTTGTCTTAGGGTGACGGTATGCATTGTCCGTCACAAATTTTCCCCTCCTCCCCCCAGCCACTTTAGACCCGAGAGGATTTTCCCCCCAAAATGAAATTATTAAATAGAATATGAATCATTGAGCAAATAAACTTTTACTCACTTATTTTTCTTAAAATAGGCCTGTGCAGCAGGACCAATTGGGGACTATATATAATGTATATATGTATATATGTATATATGTATGTGTGTGTGTATATATATTTGTATATATGTGTGTGTGTGTGTGTATGTATGTGTATATATATATATATGAGTAGACAGTTAGAGCATCTCCATTGTCCACCTCGTCTATATCAATATCAGTGTTTGGGATTTAAGGCATGATGGATTTGTGAAATTGTGTAATTGGCACTAATCTTCACACACTAGAAGACTGGACGAGCTGAATGAATATGTTTAGATTACACCAATAAAAAAGAAATGTGAATTCTAATTTGTTGCAATTGCCAATGAAGTAACAGTAGGAAAAAAACACTAGAAAATGAAAACCCAACTGCCAGATAAACACACCCAAAGTGTTATTTGATTTGTGATCAGAAAACATGGTGGTTGTTTTATTTGTCATGCTTTGAGTTCATTCACTGCTTTCTCAGCCATGAAGATAAAATATTTTATTTCTCGTTTACCTTTCTATTTTGAGATCTTTTTTTTAAAAAAAAGAGCTCGTTTAAACCAAATATTCTATAATTTCATCTGTGATTAATACAAATGTGGATTTTATAACTTCCACAACTATTTTTTTTCTACACATTTTCAGCTTTTCTGGGTTGTTGCAGCTGGCGGCTAGATAATCAGCCAGCCAGCCAAACACTCAAAATAGCATGTGAGTGCATAACAACAAATGTATCGAATTCTAAAAGAAGCTCCAACTTTCAGAATTTTACCACTGGAGAATATTTTGGGTGAAGAAAAGTTACTTTTGACCATAAGCATGTGTGTAATTTGGAATAGGGGGGTTTACAGCAGAAGGAATCTTAAGTCATTTTGGTACCCAAAACAACCCATGAGAAGAAAGAAACATTAGACCAGACCCACTTGTGTAATACACAGAAGTGTGAGGTACTTTGAGATTCACCAGGAGGTTTACATCTATACCTTTCTTTCCCACCTAGAATAAATGAGGTAGGCAATAATTTTGTCTTCAAGTAGTGCAACTATTTTGACTATGGAGAAACCACATTTTATGTCATGGATTTCCACCTTTTTGTGTCACCCACAGTTCAGTTCTGGTACATGTAAAATTCAGTAAAAACAAATGTGAAGCTAGAATATGCAAATACATGAAGCACAAAATGTACTGCTATTTAATTTTATCATAACTCCCCAGATTAAAACCAATTGTAAACTAAACAGAACAAAGAGAACTCATTAGATAAGTTTTCTGTGAATCATATGTAAAATTTCTTTATCTTGGGTTAACTATGCCTCAAATAATATGCTGAAATTTACAAATGAAAATAATATGATAGATGCCCCCAGGCAGCTTATGTACATTGCTAAACGTTTATGATTGCGTAGTCATTTACTGGTGTAGAATGGAGAGTTAGTAAAAATCTCTGCATGACAAGCAAAGGTCCCCATAAAGTCACTGACAGCTGACCTCTTCCAATTGGATCTTTTGAGTGGACTTCACAATATTTCTGCTTAACTGGTTTATAGAAGCTTTCACTTCCAGTATGTATTAAAAATGAAATAGATGTTGCCCAATTAATTTTCGGAAAGCACTCAACTGCAAAATTGTCATCCAGGCCAAATAGAGCATTAAAATGTTATTTTATAAGAAAAAAGATGTGCACAATGCTTTTATTTTTCTCAATTACATCATTTTTAATTTTTAAAAACTACACACATGGATTGACTGATATTATTTATAATCATTTGAAAAATAAAAGAAATGAAGATGATAAAGACAGTAAGTATGGCTGCAATTTTGGTATATTCTGTCAAAAGAGAATAGCAGAAAGGGTTCATTAGTAATATAATCATTTCTTGGAATTATCTATCTATCTATCTCTCAATAGCCTGTTGCCCTGAGATTTTTGAGTATAGGATGGGATGTATATATTTCTATAAATAAATAATAGGAAAAGTCTGATTGAATCATGAAAATAAAACCACTCAATTAATATATGATGCAATATGGTGATTATATTGGAACATGGGTGGCAGAGGAACTACTTAATGTAGTGTTTCTCAAAGGTAAAAGATATTTTTAAATGCCATCCAATTTACAGAACTAGAAATTTTCCAAGAGCATTTTCAGTGATGGAAGATGAACAGAGAAAATTATAATGGACCCTCCCATCACTCCTCTGCCATGCTCATATATCCTTGAAAGATGCTCTAGAAATCCTTACAAACAGAAAGACAGATGAGGCTGGAGGCTGCAAAGGAAGAGAATTTGCCCCCAAATCTTTCTCTTTCCCCCTCCACTTCAGAATATTCTTAGAAGAACACTGATGGGAACAAATTCTGGATTCAACAAATTCTCAAAGAACTACAGAGGAAAAAAAATGAAAAGACTGCTTAAAGATAGAAATGAACCAGAATCGATGGAAAAGAAAACCCTGTATGGAGAATACAAGACAATGAATGGCTTCTTCAAGGTCATTAGATTTGATCTTTAATAAAAAGTCAAATGGAAAAGTTGGAGTGAAATAATATATAATTGTTTGCGATATATAGCAATAGAAGCAACCCAGAAAAAAATATTCCTAACATGTAAAAAAAGAAAACAAAATCCATTGATAGCATTGGCATCACATTTAACCTATATCATACAGATGAATCTGTACGCTCCATACAAAAGTTGTGAAATGTCCTTTTGTCTTACAACATCAAAAATGCAAGTTATTATAGGATGAAATGGCCCCTCCCTCACCAACTGAAATGCTTGGTATTGTAAACCAATAACAATACAGTGCTAGCAATGAAAAGCTGGACAATCAAATTTAATGAAAAAGGGTGCAAACAAGATGACCTCCTTTCCTAAAACATACAGAAATCAAGATTACAGAAGCCAATCCATGTATAGAAGCTGAAGTACTCTAGCTTCTGATTATAGTGAAACCAAATACTCAATTCATTTATGTTTTTAATTTAGCATAACAACATTACTGAGAAATTGTTTGCTGATGGTTCAATAGGCAAAGACAGGCTGAAAACTTGTAAACTGTTCAGAAATCGTTAGCAGATTTTTTTATTGCTTTGCTTTGCTTAAGCATAAAAAAATTAAATCAAATGAAATAATAGACATTCCCACAACAAAAATATCTACAAAAATTGTTATGGTGTGTTCAGGCGTGTGCACGCACACACACAAGTATATAAAACATAAGCGGGGAATCTATGACCTGCCAGTTACAGGAGGGCTCTGTCATCCATAATCCTGAAGCAATGGCCAAGAAAACTGTGGCTGATGATGATCAGTGTCACTAAGTTTGGCATCGCCTGATGCGGCAGCTCATGGCATCACCCCATTGATCTTTTCCATTTCTTGAACAAACATATTGGACATAAAATGTATTGGCTACTACTTATTTGCAAGCCTTCATGGTGCTGCAGTGCTGATTAACCAACTTCACCACCACCAACAAACCTCATTTCTAAGAAAAAGATATCTTTCTGCCTACCTCTAACACTTGGGAACAAACAATTCCACAGAATAGCACTCAGTAATGTGCCTTAGGGACTGGGATAACAAAATATATGGCACTTGCTTGTCCACAGAAAAATCCTTGTGAACTTAATTACTACAATTGTTCTGCTCAGGAAAGGACATAACAGGTCAATTGGCAAATAAAAAGCAGACAGTGGACGCCACCATCCATCATCCTTTACCATCAGCTTGATGGGAATCGCAATCCAACATTATCCGGAGGGCAAAATAATATTGCTTACTTGATGAGGCTATTGATCTATAATATGTAAAGGTGGTTGGCTATACATGAAGGTATAGCACATGCCCATGCCCTAAAGAGGATGAGGGAGATTGCCTTGTAAGAAGCTGGGAGCTGTCTTTTCTTAGTCAATTTTAATTTCTTTGCAATAAAAAATCAGCTGTGATACGTTCATGTTGAACAAGTGACTCATTCTGCAACAGGAGAAGCTGCCATACTGCACGTCTTTGGGACTTTTGTATTCTTCCTTTTAAAAAACAACAACCAGTGGTCAGAGAAAGGCTCCAAGGAGGAATAAATTGAGGCTATATTGCCATGGGTCATAGGCATTAAAAAGAGTATAGCCAATGCAACCGAAAACTTAAAACAGAGGCACTGATGAAGGGAAAGGTCAACGCTGAAGTAGCTGGAAAGACTTCTATATCAACTAGGGCTGTGCAAAATTTTGTTTGAGCCTCATTTGTCGTATCGATTTTATAACATTTGTACCTACTTCTTGATATTAAGAAACGTGAGGGGTGCCCATGCAAAAAAACGTAAGATTCAAAACACTGACCTATGACTTTTTGGAAGAGTTAAATCTCATAAATGGCTCCAGGTCTCAGTTGCAGGTGCGGTTTCTCCCACAAAAGGGCTACGTTTGGTTCTCTTAAAGGGCTCTAAGGAGAATGGTGAAGCTGAAGTGGAGGGGGAAGCCCCACTTCTTCATTAAAGAAGGTAACGAGGGGGATCTGGGGTGGGCAGGGGGGATGCCTGGCTGAATGGCCAGGCAAGGAAGAAGCCCCTCCGACATATGGCCAGCTCAGGGAGAGACAAAGACCATCACATTGAAACTTTAATTTGGGAAGTGAACAGAATTCTAGGAAATGTAGTTTAGGGTGGGGCCTTTTGAATTCTCTGCCAGAGGGGTCCTCACCTTAACAAACTACATTTTCCAGAATTCCGCTTACTGCTTTGTGCCCCCTCCTCCTCCCAGAAAGTTATAATTAAGGATATAATTAAAACTGCTTCTTATTTCCAAAGCTGTATGGGAATCTGTTGGGGGTGCCTTGACTGTGCTTTTTTGCCAGGCAGAAGGGGGTTGACCTGGGCCTTCTCGTGAAATAGTATTGTTAAGTTTATGTTGGTTAAAATTCCCTTAAAAATCAGTAGATGTGCAAATATTTCCAAAACTTGCAGGGAATGATGCCTTGGTTATGTTGTATCATTGAAACTAGAAATTCAAGGAGATTGCTCTTGTAGTTGTTTTAAAAAAAATTCATAAAAGCTTTTTAAAATTTCCAAAAATTGGTGGATGTGTGAAACATTCCAAAACTTGTGTGTGGGGGTGGGGAGAGGTTAGCAGTTGTAGCAAGTTTCATCCAGATAGCTCTAAAAATGATGGAAAAGGGAGTCCTGGAAATTATCCCACTTGTGCAATTACATAATGAAAAATGAATGAAAATTTTGTTATAACATTATTATGATAAGGACCCCTTACGATAATTTAGGATCATTTTAGAAACAATACCCCTCCCCCAATTTAGTCCTGAGTATTGAAACAATTTTTTTCATTGATAGCACAAGGCTAATATCAACTCTTTATCAAAGATGGGGAATATCTGGTCTTCCATAAATTGTGGGCTACAAAAACCACAATCATACACCCTTGCCTGTGCTGCATGATAATGATAGGCATCATAGATCAAAATTTTATTTTATGTTTTTTTATAAAGCTATCGCCCTCCTAACCCTGTTATATGCCTGAGAAACGTAGACTGCCTACAGACATCACACTGAACTCCTGAAACGATTCCATCAGCATTGCCTCTGAAAAATCCTGTAAATCTCTTGGGAAGACAGGCAGACAAATGTAAGCATTTTGGAAGAAGCAAATACCACCAGCATTGAAGCGATGCTCCTCCTCCAGCAATTCCGTTGGACTGGCCATGTTGTCTGAATGCCCAATCACTGTCTCCCAAAGCAGTTACTGTACTCCAAACTCAAGAATGGGAAATTTAATGTTGGTAGATAAGAAAAAAGATTTAAAGTTGGGCTCAAGACAACCCTGACCAGTACCATCTTTCACCTGGAAACCAATGCCCTCACTGTGGAAGAACATGCGGATCAAGAATAGGGCTCTACAGTCACCTATGTAACCACCACCAAGAGACAACACTTGGAGGGCCATCATACTCAGACAAGGAGGATCACCTAAATAAAGTAAGTAAGATCAAAGTATCTGGAGAACTATGGATTGACCAGCCCGACTTATTTAAAATAGTAAAAAGCTGTGCCTGACAACTCCTGTGATATCTAAATAATTGGAAAACTCTTGGTTTCATTCAACCAGGTCTCTAACAGATAATACATTGTCTAACTACTAGACTGCAAGAATATTAGCTTCTAACTTTCCAAGTGACAATTTGAGATACATTTGGAATCTATGAAACATTTAAATATTTGCCTTTGAATGCCAAATCTGTGATGGTTCCTGGTGGTAGGTTCCATATTTGCCACAAATTTGGAGTTTTTGAGGCTAATTGGAGAAAAATCACTATGGGAATCAAAAGTTGTTTGAAACTTTGTATCCTCAAACTTCTCTTTTAACATTTTTCTTAGTTTTGCTCTTGACCCAGTGATAACTTCTTGCTGTTACTGTTTCTGGCCACTGTCTAGCCTGAAGCCTTTTCAGTAATTCAAGACATTTTAGCTGAATCAGAACCAAACTACTGTAAGGGAATATCATAACTTCTCAGTGTAATCACATTTGAGAAATCTATGATGGAAGATGACAATAATTTTTCATCCTCTTGTCTAAACACTGAATTCTCTTTTGTATGCACACAATGCATAGTTTCCCCCTCTATGGGCACAATGTTTGTAGGCATTTCCTCTTCACATTTTTCATTTAGAGTGTAACGGAGATATTTCCCTAATTTCCAAAGACTCCACTTATGAATCACTTCCACATGTTGCCACTTTCCCTCATCTATCAAAATGAATGCCATTGACATAATGTATTGCACATTTCAGAGGGTGAAAAAGCATCACGGATAATTCCAAATTAGACTGGGATTGCAGCAGTAATTCTATGGAATCATGATTATCAATGGTATCCTGGTGCTTACTTCAGCTCAGTTTGTGTGTCAGGTGCTATGGTGTTCAAGCTTTGAGCTTTTGAGATCAATTGTATATTTCCTATTCCCATTCTAGTATTATTCCATAGAAGAAAATGCAGGCAATTATCACAGTCAGAAAATCTAGATCAGGGGTCGGCAATTACCGGCCCTCCTGGTGTTTTGGACTTCAACTCCCAGAAATCCTAGCCAGTTTACCAGCTGTTAGGATTTCTGGGAGTTGAAGTCCAAAACACCTGGAGGGCTGGCAATTGCCCACCCCTGATCTAGATGCATGTAACTAAAATCTCTCGTTATACTTGCCCGACTGCCAGATTATCAGCCATTGCCTTTTATTTTACTTTAATCTACATGTATAAATGCATTAATGTTGCTGTAACGGCATTGAATGTTTCCCAATTTTATGTTTTATGTTTGGAAGCTGCCCTGAGTCCCTTTGGGGAGAGAGGATGGGTTAAAAATAAACTATTATTATTAACATATTATTATTATTAACACAGTATGACACAGCAAACAAGCTATATATGCTGGATTTCATATCACAAATCACAAGTCGAGCACTTCCCAAGCGTTTAGGACTGTGTGATGTATTTTCAAATGATGCACACAGATCCAAGTAAGATGGCCTTTTGCACTTGACAGATCATGATTTTGTCAATATTTATTGTTTTCAAATGCCGGCTGAGATATTTTGGCACGGCACCCAGTGTGCCGATTACCACTGGGACCACCTGTGCTGGTTTATGCCAGAGTCTTTCAGTTCAATTTTGAAGTCCTGATAATGGCTGGGTTTTTCCTGTTGTTTTTCGTCAATTCGACTGTCACTTGGTATGATGACATCAATAATCCAAACTTCTTTCTTTTCCACAATTGTGATGTGTGGTGTATTGTGTTCCAGTCCAGATTCCAAAGTCCCACAGTATTTTTGCAGGTTTAAGACCCACCAGTTCTTAGTTATGACATAAGTTCTCATGAAACATTTGAGCTCAGGCATGTAGCCGGGGGGGGGGGGGCTTGAGGGGCTTCAGCCCCCCCCCAAATTCTCAGGGTGGTCCACAAGAAGGCCTTACTGGTACATTATTTAAACTGTTATGTTTATTCATATCATGATCTGATCACCATGCTCATCCCCCCTGCCCAACCCAGATCCCCCTCGTCACCTTCTTTCATGAAGAAATGGGGGTATTTGGATAACAATACAAAAGGTTTGCTAGGGTAGACCCTCTCTCACTCAGTCTCAGCCCCCCCCCAATCAAACTCAGCCCCTCCCAAATCAAAATCCTGGCTACAGCCCTGTTTGGGCCACAGAGTTGTGCCTCTGTTTGTAGTCCGTCTGTGCGATTTTCTTGCAGCAGGTCTTCTCCTTATCAACTTTTCCTTCAATTTTGTCAAGCAATGTCTTGTGCCAGCTGTCAGCTCTGGCTTGCAGTGTAGTTTTCTTGTACTGATTCTTTGTCTGTTGTGCTTTGAGAAATTTCTGATTATTGACTTCAATCAAAGCAGGTTCTTTCCTTTCCTTTACATATTCTGGCAGTGCATGTTTTTTTTCTTCGACTGCTTGTTTTACTTGTAAAAGTCCTCGGCCACCAGACCTTTTAAACAGATATAGCTGGTCAACATCACTGCAAGGATGCAATGAATGGTCATGTGTTTTCATGTTTTTCTGTCCAAATTGTCCAGTTCTGCCTGCATTCAGTTTATGATGCCAGCAGTATATCTTATGACAGGTATGGCCCAGGTGTTTATGGCTTTGGTGGGATTGCCTTAATTGAGCTTGCTTTTGAGAATGTTTCTGACTCTTTGAGTGTATTTTTTGCTGACTACAGTTTTCACATGTTCATGTTTGATGTTGTCCAGCTGTAGTATGTCCAGATATTTATTGGTCTCTGGCTGGTAACAGTTTATCACTTGGCCATTAGGCATATTTATGCCCTCACTTTCAATTATTTTTCTCTTCTTCAGTGCCACGGTTGAACATTTGTCCAAACCAAACTCCATGCTGATTTTAGTACTAAAGTTTCAGACAGTGTTAGTCAGAGACTGGATTTCAGTTTCAGTTTTCCCATACAGCTTCAGTCATCCATGTAATAATAATAATAGTAAAACTTTATTTCTAACCCGCATCCATCTCCCCGGAGGGGACTCGGGGCGGATTACATGGGGCCGTGCCCGAGCAACACATCATAAAATATCAACAACATAAGAAAACAATAAACATAATAAAAGCAATGAACACAATAAAATACATCTGTGAAAACACAACAATACTGGTGAAGCTAAAAACAAAACCGACAGGGCGGGCCACATGGACATATAGGATATTTAAAATCTCAGGGGAGATAACTGGAGTAGTGTCAAACACAAAGAGTCACATAGGGGGAAAAAAGGTCACACAGAAACGGGGGCATTTGGAAGCTTAATCTCCGAAGGCCAGGTGGAAGAACCAAGTTTTCAGTTGTTTTCTGAAGGAAAATAGGAGATGTGAAATTTTGTGAGATTTCTTAGACATTTGATAGCCAAGGTTTGTTTTTTGTAAGATTGTTGACAGAGGGATCATGGCAATGATTAAAAGCAGTGGGGACAATGAGTTTCCCTGGAAAATTCCTCTCCTGATGTTGACAAATCCGTATTTTCATTTCCAATGAACAGTTCAGTTTTCCAGTGCTTCATCATATTTTCAATGAAAGTGCCAACTTTTTTTCAAATCTCGATGGCGTCTAAGCACTTGATGATCCAACTGTGTAAGAGTGAGTCAAAGGCTTTTTCATAGTCAATCCATGTCATGTGAAGATCAGTTTTTTGGGTTTTGCTATTCTCCAGAATCCTTTTGTCAATTAATACCTGGTCTTTTGTGCCCCTGCTTTTTTGTTAGTTGTTTTACTGTTCATCTGGCAAGATGTTATTTCCTTCAAGATAACCTTGAATTTCGTCTGCTATGATGCCGGTCAATAGTTTAAACATAGTAGACAGACATGTTATCAGCCTGTAGTTTCTTGGTGCTGCTCCTTTTGCTAGATCCTTTTGCATCAAATATGTTCTTTCTGCTCCTGAAATATTTTTCCCCTTTGTCCCTTACTATAAATTAATAAATGAAATGTAGATTTTTCTAAATTGGAACTATGCACTACTGCAGCCTCTAAACCCAAATGTGGAAGGCTGATTGTATACATTATAGATTTTCTACTTGTACTAATAAAGAAATGTATGTTTGTCTAACAAACATATATTGCTGATATATCCACCAAGATCCATGTCAAATTTTGAAGGCGAGTGTTTAAAATTCCTCCCAATTTTGCTTATGCTTCTTTATTGTATTTCTTACAAGATCAAATATTGTAAATTTTTGCATAAATTTATCAGCTGCACAAATCTGAGCATGTTATAAGCCAAAAAAGAAGGGGGGAAATCCCAAGGTAAATGGGCAACAAAAGTGTAAGTCTAGGAGAAGAAAAATGCACCCTGCCACCCTGAAGCTGTCAGAAACATTAAACAAGTCAACTTAGGGGGCAACTATAATAAAAACTGATATAGTATTCCAGCCACATTTGTATTAGAAAGTGCCAGATAAGTTCAGTGTACGCAACTGTTAGCAAAGTAACTTGATCTAACAAGTCCCAGAAAAGGTTTGGCTATATTTTCTAAGGACTAGTAGGCTATAAGTGGTATCCATATCTTTGACCTATATCATGTATGGTGTGGCTCTCTAGATGCAAGGAACCTGAAACTGTGAAATAATAGAAAGCTCAGAATTATGTCTCTTCTAAAGCAGCATCGCTATTGTTTATTACTTAGGATTTCCGTGTGTACTGGAAAACCTTTAAAGGCATTTTTTTATTTTAATTTACTTTTAGCTATATAAATAACAGATGACCTACAAGGATTTTAGAGTTAAGCAGAGAATCACAAAGAAAAGATCTGATATTGAAATAAACTGCTTGACTAAAAAAAGGAAACCACACAGTGTGAATTGAAAAACAGTATACTCAGAGAATTTTAACTAAACTACAAAAATGTTTGGAAATTCCATCTTCCTTTTCACAGTCACACCTATACAAATGTACAAATTCTCAGAGGTGCCAAAAGTGAGCTTCCCTTTCCCCATAAATTATCCTTATGTGTGCCATTAGGTACATAAAGAACAAAAGGCTGCATAAAGAACAAACGCCCTTAGAAAAAATATTGAGATCAAAAGCTTGTCAAAGACTATGGAGGAAAGAGCAATACTACATGAACTCTTTCAAGTGTGAATTGCATTGCAGCCAAATAAAAACAAAAGGATTTCATACTTAAGAATATAGAACATTACTGATTTTTGTAACTGAAGCAAAGAGGTCCCCCATGCTACATCTGTCTTTTCTGTGCTAAACTTGATCTTAAAATTTTAAAATGTATATATGTTCAGTCCATAATTTCCTAGGAAGACAAATATGGCTGAAATAAACTCTTGAGTGGAGAATTACTGGACATGAAAGTAATATATACTCCTTCCTATTCCTATTTCCCTGTCCTAATCCCACTTATGTAAGGCAATTTAATTTTGTTTTCTTTTACAACCAACCTCTGAAGTACCATCCTCCCAGTTGGGAAAATTGCCTCTGAAAGGATGAAGTAGGAAACATGCTTTCCCCAGGTGGAGTTGAACTGGGAATTGCAGTCCAGTTTTTGGAGGGTTAAATGGTTTCTATTCCTCTGGTAGCTGTTCAAGTTCATACATCTTCACATTATCTTGCAGAAAGAAGTTGGGAATATTCATTTGTCACAATTTCTCCACTTTAAGGATATATTGTTTGGAGATAAGTAATTCAGAGATAAATATATGTCTCTAAGTTCACAGGTCCAATATCTTCTAGCGGTTTCTTGGTACAGGTCCAAATGCATCTCCTATATCGTTAACAAGTTAGTTATGCACCAAATCCGAGTACATTTTCTTCTCCTGATTACAGATGGACAAGCTCTTTGAAGATCATCATAATGTTCTCTCTCTCTCTCTCTCTCTCTCTCTCTCTCTCTCTCTCTCTCTCTCTCTCTGCTGCCACAAATTGGAAGAACTCAGAAGGTCTTTCGAAGAAAATCTGCAGCTTGAGGATAATTCTACCGATTCCATCTACAATTTCTGAGGTCGCAGTAATGGTAACAGGAAATATTGGATTAATGAGAGGATGTGGGCATTTTCTATATTTTTTTCATTTTACTCGTATATGATACTGTGACATGTAAGATGGCAAAGGGACAAAACACAAGGAACCATGGAAGAGCCATATCAGCTCAGGGCTAATAGTAGTGAGCAGCCTTCAGAAGAAGTACTTTGTCCATGATCCTGTTCCCTGTTTCTCCAACCAAGATATTTCACTGAAGGAAGACAGAATGCTACATAGCAACAAAGAGAAGGGAAGTCTGCTGCTTAACTGGTAAGTTAGGGAAAGGAGAAAGTGGGTTTGATGATGATCAAAATCGGTTGATCTGTTGATCAAAATATGTTGGAAGTTCCCAATTTCAAGATCTTTCATTTGACAGCCACTAGGCGTAGAGCCCTGCGAGAACTGCCTGCCTTCCGGAGGGCATGCAAAACATATTTGTTTTGGAATGCTTTCGAACTATAATTTGGTCTTAGCCTGGTTTTTAATCTGGTTTTAAATTGTTATATGTTAATGTACTGATCTCTTGTAAACTGCTCCGAGCCTTGGGGGAGTGGTACAATAAATAAATAAATAAATAAATAAATAAATACTGTGAACATCTAAGAGCCGACAGTGATCCTTTCAGGGGAAGCAAAGGAGCTCCCTTCAGGTTAGATCAGGCATGGGCAAACTTTGGCCCTCCAGGTGTTTTGGACTTTAACTCCCACAATTCCTAACAGCCGGTACGCTGCCTGATTTAGATTCAGAAAGACCTATCCAAGTCACTATTTGACCAGAATTTTCCCAATTCCCATCTCTCAGAGTTGAATTCAGTTTGTAGTATATACACTATTGAAATTGTGAGAGAACTCACACAATAAAATGCTGTCAAAACATGTATATTCTTTTTAAAAAACTACAAAAAGTACACAAAAACAGCAAAAAAACATATACACGTTGAGCGTCCCTAAATCAAAATCAAAACTGTTTAAATGCTTCAGAATCTGAAACTTTTTGCCACTAGCCAACCACCTCTACCTTTGAGGCAGTTGCTGAGATGTGCCTCATTCATCCATTCATTTGCAGGTTTTATGCAGAACAGGTAACTGACAACAGTATTTTCTGCAAAAGACACACTTCTGCACAGAAAACAGTATTTTTTGCATAGAAAAATGCTTTTTTGAGGGGGAGGAGTGTGGATTTTGTAAAAAAAAAAAAAGAGGAGTGGTTTTATAAGTTTTTGGTCCAAGCAGGAAAAAATTCCTAAAATTACTAATGCCACTTTCCAATAGGAAATTATCAAGAATTGCATCCCTAGTTCTCAAGTTTTTAGATGAGACACCTCTGTTACATATTCAAAGGCAGGCAATCATGGAAGAAAAGCTACAATGTTTCTATCTCAATTTCAACCCATAACAACAATTAATAATAACGATGATAGGGACATTATGTTTCTATCTTTTCATCCATCCACATTTTAGAAGTGGAAAATGCATAATAATCAGATTCATGTTATAGGACCTCTAAGCCTGACTTTCAGATTTTTTGGCTGGTTTCCATTTTACTCCACCACCACCCCTCCAAAAAAACCCCTCTGGAATGGTGAGAAGTGATTCATTGGTTGCAAGTCGACATTTGTGGCACTTTTTGCGAATGTGTCTCAAGCATTTGACACAATTCTTTAGATTTTGTTTCCAAAACATGTGGCATTTCAAAGGCAATTTGCAAGTGACCCCGAAGTTTTCACTATACCATATTTTTGGTACTTTGGAAAATGTAGCCATGTCTTGGAGACAAGTCAATGTACAGCTCCCGCTCCCAAGTTTTATGAAGCTATAAAGAAACAAATACTATTCTCTACATAGAATAAAAAGCCAACAGAGAGTTATATTTAAAGGCTGGCGACTGCATTTATTATCATTCAGAAATGAAATACGTACCACACAGGTAAAGCTGTTTTGAAATGAAAGACTATCTGATGAAGTTAATCTACACATTTCTACGGTTCTAAAGTAAATAGACCCTTTACTCACCATGTCTAAACATTGTTTCTATAACCTCCTTTTGATAAAACGTGAAAAGGTTAAATGACATGTCATTATTTACCTTGACTAATGAATTTCTCCATGTTGTCTTTAAAGGGCTGAATGTGCTCTTCCAATGAAAACTTGCAAACTTTTCCTGCTTCTGTCTCACATGCTGAAAATTGAAGTAACAACTTTGGATTACAATGCTATTAATTACAAACAACTTTCTCCCCACACCCCTTTATTTTCACCCACAGTCTGATCCTATGACCTGTTGGCTCCAGCAAAGCAAGAATGGCCTGCCATAACTGTTTTGTCTATACAAAATCACATAAGATGGAATGCCTTGCTATCAGGTCTTGGACTGGCACAGTCAGAGCCACTTCAGTTGACTAAAAGCCATCAAGGAAGAATGGAATAGATTGTATAGACTGGGCCAGAAGGAGAAGGTTGGGCTAATTCATTTATATGCCACTTTATAAATGTGTCATGCTTCCCTTATAAAAAGTGCACTTTGATCTGAGAACATAATTTGAACATAGAAGCAATGGAGCATTTTCCTTCTTTTTTGTTATGAGAAGAATTTAACAAAATTTGAGTGTAAAAGAATGCTATGCTTTCTTTCTGCATAAGCATGATAAACTCATGTCCCAATTCCCTTATGAAAGCTTATTTTTTCCCCAAACATTGTTCATGTTACCAGGTTATAGAATTCAATTATGATGCTGAAATTTGATGCTTAAATAAAAGTTAGATAATAAAAGTTAAATGAAAGATCCTTGGGAGGTTACTTTAAATAATGAGCATTGAACAGCTGTTGATTTTATTTCACTGGTGGTTTTGGAACTTGCTGGCATTCTTCAAATACAGACCAATCTTTTTATTAAGATGTTCATCTGAACTATTTGTTAAAATGTTGATTACAACAGAATGTCAAGGCAAGTTAAATCAAAGCCTTGTCATGATTGCACTTTGTCAGACTTCATAACAATCTAAAAAGATTGCATTTGGCAAACCCCCCTGGAATTAGTTGTTTTAAAATGTTTAGAAGAATTTATACTAACTACGTACATGCTTTAAAAATATTACTTCTCTAGATGCATAAATTTAACATGGATAAGATTGGGGGGAAAACCCAGTATTTTATAAGTGTCACTAAAGGAGAAGAGTCAATATGAGGCAGACTGCTAAGAATTCTAGGTTAAAACAAGATAGTTTGGAGTCCACTGGCAGCAATAGGGCCTACGAATTAGGCAGAACTTTAGACCAATTTAATAGCTGCCTTTTTATTTAAAGTGAACTGAATTAACTATTAACTGTTTGGTAAGAAACTAACACATAAACACAGCATCTGTTTCACAGGGACAGGCTTTTGAAGTATATACAACTTAAGCAAATTAAAGAGCACAAATGATATTTCTAAACTTTGTGGCATCGACTACTTTGTTACAGTAATTTGCTGAGGCTTAGATCACACACACATGTAAACATGCTTAACTACAGTACCATGTGAATTTTCTTGACCTCAATGAGACTATTCATGGTTACAAAGTTAAAAATACATAGAAGTGTTTATAGGCTCAGTGCCTAAATAAATGCTACGTTAAGTCAATTTCACAGCAAATGCAGGAGCTGCAGTGCAATACAAACTTGTTTTGATAGCTTATGTGGTCTCTAAGTTTTGCTCCACCTTCTAGCAAAACTGATGTACTTTCTGAGCACCACTGGAAAGCAGAAATAAGCCACACAAAGCTGCATATATATATCAGCAATAGGAAGAGTGTGGTTTGTGGGTTCTATGTACTCCCAGTCTCCTTTCTGCAACCTCCCCCAGGTCTTGACTGAACTCAAAGCCTCCACCTTTTTGAGCAAAACTCACCCTCCAAACAGAAAACCCCCCTGCTAATTGTCACTCTAAATCCAGGATTAGTAGTTTGTGTGGCACCAACCTTCACCTCATAGCCACTCCATATATACAGAACCAATGATCAAAAGTAGGCTTTTGTTACATCTGTGTATTTTGAACTTGTTTCTGGCTAAAATTCAGAAACATTGTTTCAGCACTTTCCTGGGCAGGAGAAGGTGTTCCCTTTCTGATGTTTATGGTAAACAATCGATATTAGGTAAAGAAAATTTTCACCCTCCTTAATTGTTCAAAGAAACTTCAGAAATGGCAAGCAAATATTGTTTTTTCTTCCTTAATTGCAGAGGTAGGTACAACCTGAAACCTATATACATCTTAATTCCAAACAATGGGCTAAACAATTGGACTTTTATATTTGGAATAACTATCTTCTGTGTGTGTTCTTGCGGGCGGCAGCTCAGTTAATAACTGGAGCGACTTACAGGGAGTGGTCATTGGCTGCCATTCATTTTCCGGTCCCAATTCAAAGTGCAGGTTCTTACCTACAAAGCCCTGAACCCACCCACCTGCAGGACTGCATTTCTATCAACGAATCCAGATCCCTCTCCAGATGATCCCTTTGATCATCTGGAGAGGCCCTGCTCTTGCTCCCACCCTCTTTGCAGGCGCAACTGGTGGGGACGAGGGAGAGGGCCTTCTCTGTGGTAGCTCCCCGGATCTGGAACTCACTCCCCAGGGATATCAGACAGGCTCCCTCATTGGCAGTCTTTAGGAGGAGCCTGAAAACGTGGCTGTTCCAGTGTGCTTTCTTGGAATAAAGTAAATAATGTCCTGCTTTGACAAATTCTATGCATAAGGCCCCCAGAAGCACTTTAATTATCCGTTGGGTTGATCTCCCCACACTATCCTTAGATACCTCTATTCGCGCCCAGTGTTTATTTTAAAATATTTTAATATACTATATTTGGGCCGGCCATAAAGTTTTTAACTTCTGTGTGTTTTACTTATATGTGATTTATATTAATTGTATTGCCTTATTGTTTGCTGCTTTGTTATTTTACTGATGTGATGTTATTGTTATGTGTTGTGGGCTTGGCCTCATGTAAGCTGCCTCGAGTCCCTTTGGGGAGATGGTGGCGGGGTATAAATAAAGTTTTATTATTATTTACAGTATTATTGCGTGGAAACATAGTTCAAAGGCACTGTTATCAAAATCTTCCACAAATTCTATAACAATCAAAAAATTAAATTTAAATTTCAGAAATCTGTCATGTCTTTAAACAAGGAGGAAGTTATACACACGTCTGTTATTTGGAACCCTCTTTCTACTGATTTTTAAAAATATACATATAGAATGTTATTTTTTTTAAAAAAAATTGAATTACATACTTGCATCTGATCAGATTACCTCAAAATCATATAGAAATACTTGATGGAGATTTTAAAGGGAGTCTTGAATTTAATGCAAGGAAATGAAGCCTGATTTATCTGAATGGCACACTTTTTCATCAGAAGAGAAAGACTTCTGAATTTTCTTTTATTATTATTTCTTGGTATTGTTAGGACTTTGCTAAGGACTGTTGGAACTTCAAAAGCTTCTGCAGACATCTCCTTGTTTGGAATTTTAAGGACAGTAAAACATGACTCACAGATTGACTGAAATCCTGGCTTTATTTTCCATATGGTTTCGGTTTAGGAGTCTGCATGCAGAAATGTTCCAGTCATTTAACCCTTTCATTGATGTTTGCAGAGGCTACTGAAGTATGTAGGTGAAGTACTAAGCATCAACTAGTCCCAGCAGAGTTCTATGAGGCAATGCAGTAATGCAAGCTACTGATGGGTTCAGTAGTCCTGTTACTTTAACTGGAAATGAGCAGTAAATGTGGAATGCTGGTTATCATCCTCTGAGATCCTAGTCTTAGAATATTGTTACATGTTAATTCTGTGTCTGAGGCTGCATCTATTATTATTATGTTTATATTTATGTTTATTTATATTTCTACAGGGTAGAAGATGCAGTTTGACACCTGTTTAAGTTACAGAGTTGAACTTGTGTTTAGTCGGTGATTTGGCTTTTATGTATTTTATTCCTATGTATTTTAATTATGTATTGTTGTTAGATGTTTTAAATTGTATTGTAGCATTGAATTTTTGCTCTAAGTCGGTCTGAGTCCCCCAATGTAGGTGAGAAGATCAGGGTACAAAAGTTTTAAATAAATAAAATAAATAAATTTAACTGCCATGGGTCAATGCTATGGTTCAATGCGAGAAAAAGTGGTCGAACTGGAGAAAAGTGGTCCAACAATTCCCCAATTGATGCTATTTTTATTGCTTAAATTACTACATGCAGAAATTATCCATTGTGCATGTGTAATTTGTATTATTTTTAGTGTTTAAGGGAAGAAAGTGAGATAGAAATAAGTGAAATAAATAATTGCAACAGGTAGATATGTAGAAGAAAAAATAAATTATTCCTTCAGAAAGAATTGTTTACTTGCATTTTAACCTAGTAATTTCGGTTGTAATAACTGTAATATTTAAGTTTTTTTATCATAAACAAAATTTGTGACACATATATGAGACCTATTCATATGATCAATTTCGTATCTTGTCTGTTTAGCACTATCATAATTAAAGTCTATGCCATTCAGTATTTTTAAAAGGAACAAATTACCATAACTTAACATTTAATAAGCTTGAAGAGTCTTTTGAACATTGCAGCTTATCCAGTTATCCCAGACTGTATGATGGACCAGTTTCTCCTTTATGCCCTAAAAGAAGCTATGGTCCCACTATGAAAAATGCCTATATACATTCAGGAAGCTTTTATGTACTGCCCCCTTTTCTCAATGATTTTTACTTGTCGAATGATGCCATGCCAAAAGAGAATATTGTCACATATTAATATAATAAAGATTAAAAAATGTTTATATATATTTATATAATAGTGACATGGACAAAATGCATTCTTACTTATGCAAGTTACATATAGATCCAATGACTAACATGTAAAATTAATGAGATTACTGCAATAGGGTCTTCCGAAAGCAAGCTAGGTCCTTTTGCTGATCCCACACAGATTTTTCTAGGTTGGATCTGGTAAACCTAAAAGGACTTAGTATAAATCTGTGCAGCCGCATAACTGAATCTTGCCTTCTTTTTTTCATTCCTAATGTTTATTTTCCCCTTGGAATCTGCCCTATCTATGTGGTCTTAATTCCACTTCTGAGTGCAGCCATCTCCAGGTCTCACTTCTACGCAGACACCCCCCAACCCACAGGTATCTCAATTTTGGCTGGAACAGCCCTGATTAATCCCCTGTCAACCCACTTCCCATCTGCTTATGAATTGACACAATTTTCCTGCCATCTCCCAACTTCCTCCTTTTGTTCTTAAGCTTACTTCTCTTACTTCATACTGAATACAATGCTGCAAAAGTCATTTTGCTCAGTTATTTCAACAATTGGAAGAAGACAATCTTGCCCTTCTGAGAAGGTCCTACACAAATAGATGAATCCTTTCCTAGCTTGTCTGCTCATCATTATTAATAACTATTGCCACCTTGATCACACACTGGTGTTGCTCAGTCACATCTGTCATCTGTGAAATGTTGAAGAGCATGTGATCAGGAACCCGGTTAAATGTCAACATAGAAGTAGAGGAATGGCCAGGAAGTCAAGGAAAGCATCAGACTTAAAAGTTTCTTAGCAGAGTGCTTAGATAAAATATTAAATTGTGATCATGATTCAAGAGCATGATTTTTTTGTATTGTTTTGCAACTTGATTGTTTTCAATATATAGTATCACAAGAGAACAGCACCCTCAGGATACACTGAAATGTGAGTCAGTAACTGGGGTGTGAAATAATTTGCAAAAACACTTTGGAATGTCTATGGCAGGACTAATTTTCAAGAGCCCTGAAAGCAGTTGGACTCAAGATGCCATCTTATATACATTTCTTTAGGAATAGCTCTCATCAAACTCATAGGTTTGCAATGTTATGCTCTTAAAATGTACTGAAATTTGTGTTGAAAATTATATCAATTATTTCAAGATGATCTAATGTGTGAATGAACACAAAAGTGCATGTATGTGTCAAGGTAATGGAAATGCTGCAGAATAATACACAACAGTTAAGCTCAAATATTCCTATATTGTTTCCATGGCTCTAGCTGTCCAATTCTATTTAAGAGCAAGTTGTTTTAAGGCTTGCAAGCAAGTACTAACATTTGAAGTCTAGAATGACAGCATTACTGAAAGTTAGAACAGCACATGACTGCATCAAGGAGGTCTGCTGACAGCCAAGGGAGATCAAAAGCAGATCAGGTTGCTTAACAAACTATATGTCACTGAACTGAAAAAGACTAAACTGAGAATCCTGGAGAGCTGTGAAATCGAGGGGCAATCGATGGAGCCAAACCAGTAGATATATTAATAAAATGCCTCATTGTCTAGGGTCCTTTGTTTATTCAAATGTCTGGTACATAACAGATTAATGTCCAACCACATAAGGCTTTAAAACAAAAGAAGTAGGAATTGGTGACAGCTGAGTAGGTTGATCAGAAAAATATAAATACTTAGAGAAACTACAAATGAAAACCCTGCTTCAGTAGAAGGCCCCTGTCCTCAAATAAAGAAAATACAAAATGTTGGATATTTTCATGCCTGTGACAGCTTTCTCACTCACAATTAGCAAAAGTCAGTACTTAATGTTCATAAAATAGCAAAAATCAGAATGAATAAAAATAAGAAGAAAATGGGAAACCAAATATATAGTAATAGAAATACGGTGTGTATGTGCGTGTGCGCTCGTGTGCAAACAATCTTTCCCTTTAAGGGAAACCAACAATGAATTCCCTTTTAAGCACATGTGCACCCGAGCTTAACATCCTGATTGTGCAGCAGAAAGAAAACATTTACATTATAAATACAATTGTAAGTTTGCATGGTTTCGTACAGACAGCCAGACAGGCAGTCAGGTGTAGCAGCTCATGTTAGCATTTGCTAGATCAGGAGACACCACATTTTGAATGCAGTATCCTGAAGCATCCAATTATTAAAGCCTCCAGGCCAAACTGATTTGCTTTGAAAGGCTTGCACATCTTTTAAACTTTTTTAACCTTTTGAACCTCTTATGACTTGTTAAAAAATTAATATGTTTTTAGCATATTGAAATTACTCTAATTGTTTTTACCTTTTTATCTTATGTGAACTTCACATAAAATCTTGTGATACAGGACAAGGCAGAAAAAATTTATTCGCAAACTTAGTTTTCATTGAAATAAAACTGTTTTACTTTTAGAAATCAATTACAGGATACGTTTAAAGTCAATCACTCTAAAAATCAGATTTTTGCTTATGCATTGTGCCTTCCTCTTCTTCTCTCCACGTGTTAACATATATGTATGCCTATGCATGTGTGACTGTGAGTGTATATGTCAATGTGTTCAGAATATGGGGAAAATGCTGCAGGACGAATGTATTTTGTCTAGCAGTGCCCAGCCTTCCGGGAGATGATCATCACAGTATGATAAACTCTTTATGTTGTTGTACAACTTCATTAAACTTCAGCCCTATTTTTAAACATATTCTTAAGTACCATCTGAATTTTTAAAAGCTTGCATGCTTTCAATCAGATCCCAAATTACATATGGAAAAAAGAAGATTATGTTTCAGAATATCATGACAGTCAGGATGTACCCAGTATGGTTGATGTAGAGAGATCTGACACACATAACCCTCAGGATAAAGGATGCGGGGATATTAAATATACCGGTATATGTCAATAGAAAGACAGCAGGGAGAAAGATTACACAATTTTCAGTCATTTAAAAGGCTAAGGAGGGGCAGAACGGGTTTATTAGGGAAGAATCAATATAAAAGTTCTAATATTCAACCAAGCTGCTAAGACTTACTTCCTATCTACTAGAGACAAGTAACAGAAGTAATACACAATATCCACATAGAACTGGAGTCCCCTTGTGGCTGCCCTGAGTCCCCTTGTTGGGAGAAGGACGGGATAGAAATTTAATAAATAAATAAACTGGTGCATGTTCATTTCTTACATATAATATCTGTCCCGTGTGTACCTGCCTTTAAAACAAGTCAATATTGTTTAAAA
Organism: Anolis apletophallus; assembly: GCA_030556195.1. Lineage (NCBI taxonomy): Eukaryota > Metazoa > Chordata > Lepidosauria > Squamata > Anolidae > Anolis > Anolis apletophallus. The sequence continues at coordinate 166,551,378 of JARBWK010000003.1, read as the reverse complement.
AAACAATACTAACAGATATGATTACTCACAGGTAACTTTCACTGATTTCAGTGGAAATTAATTCCAGGTAAGAATTTATAGAACTGTAGCCTAATAACCACTGAAGTTCATTTGGCTTTTTGGACCATGGCCTATGCATTCATGAAGAAAGACCCTTAGTAAGACATGAGTTGCACCTCATAAGAGTTGGAAATAATTTATTTGCTAGGAGTCTCAAAAGTGTGATCACAAGGGCTTTAAACTGAATTACATGGCGGGGGGAGGGGGAATGTTTATATTTTTAGGATTGCTAACACATGCTGGATACATTTGACAGACATTTTTCTGGGTGTATTTCAAATGAGAAACAACAACCTCAAAAAGCAACATACCTTTCAAGTCTTTTTTAAGTTTGCGGAGATCCTTCTGAAATTCTTCAAACTTTAACTGAGAAGCTTGAAAAAGATCTTGGGGCTCTGGAAGAGGGAAGGTGCACTGCTCTTTTCCAGCATCCTGACAAAGCATAAAATACGTATGGTCAATATATTAAAAGAAACTGAGGCAGACACTATAGTGCCTAGGTCAAGGACTATGTCCAAGAAATACAGTAATACTCACAATAACTCTACTATGTATAGGAGTATTATAATACAGGCAAATTAGCCACGAAGTATCACTTAATGACTTGCTAATGGAAAAGAAGAGCCAAACTTTGTATTATATTTATGTGGCCGAAGTCTTCAGATGAGTGGATGAGGAACAGGAGGTGGCCACAAAATAGATCTTGTTACATGAATATATGAACACAGTCTCATTGTCTGTGTTCATCAAGATTACTAGCACTATGACTCAGACTTATATCTGTACAGTTATATACAACATAGGGGGGCAAGATGTGACATCCAAAAGTTGAACTGTGATTCCAATGACCCCTAGCCATGGTGAATGATAAGGTGTGACATGTCACTAACATGTTGATGACAGCCAACTTCTACTCTTGTTTTATCAAATTCTAAAGAGGCAACCCAAGACTATATGAAGGAAGCACACTGGGGCCTCTATCCAGCCAGGATATAGGAATTGTGACTGGAAGGAGTATTAGTACATTTGAATAGTATTCAGCCCACTCTGAAAAAGATTAACTTCCTCAATAAGATTCAGATTCTGAACTTAGAGGTACTCATTGATTTACAATTGCCACTAAATATCAATATGGTTCCAAGTACCTTTTACGAGTTGAGGCTAATAAGCCACCTGGAACTCTTTCAGGACAAAAATAACTTTGTCATAGCTATTCCTATTGGAAGTCTTCATTTAATGTGAACAGCAGTCACTGAAAATAATCTGGGAACTTTTATTAGATCCAAACAAGGTGGCAAGATCATTAAACATTAATGGATTCATTTATATCAGACTTTGGCCTCTGGTCAATTTTTGAAGAACAAGTTCTGTTCTGATTTCAATCCATAAAGCACCAAACATTTTGATGCCAGGTGACATGGGTCATTTCTTCCCACCCAGACAGTGAGGTAATCTTTGGAAACCTTTCTCCATGTCCTTTGCCAAGTGAGGTGTAGCCACCAACACTTTGTTAATGAAAAATTCCATCAGAGACCCTTGCCTAGCACCCATTCTGCATTCCTTTCAGCAAAGACTGAATTGGGCCTTTAAAAACATCTTTAACAACCTGTTGCTGATGAATTCCTACTTTTTTTATTTTGTTGACTTTTTTTGTTCAATATTGAATTTGTATGTTTATGGTTGAAAAATTATATTGATATATCATGGTTGGATGACATATTGATGTTTTTAATGGAAGTCACACAGAGAACTGGTTATGGAGCAGGATATGAATGTCACAATTCAATAAGTAAACCAAATTACATGTGAAGATAAATGGCAATTCAATAGCATTTGAATGGCTCACTCTGACAGCTATTGGTCACTGATGTTGTTGAGGGGGAAGTCTAACTGTAATCCTCACAATGGTTTTTGCTGTTTTTTTATTTGGCTTATTTCACCTCAAAAACACATTTAACACAACAAAATACATTTATCAAACTAAGCCAAGCAACCAACTGAACCACAAGGTGTTTTTCTGCCAATGGAATTCCCACCCGTTTTTTGTGGTTTCTTGTGCTCTTCAAAAAATTTCTGGAGGCTTGGAATAACTTCAAGGGCATATTTTCCAATGACAGGGAAGGCTGTTGGAGGAAGAAGAGGAAGAAGTCCCACAGCACATATCTGCCGGTAGAATGATGGATTTCATCCATTGTATCTCTTCAGATTATGAATTAAACTACCGGTATAACATTTTAAAAAGAAACAAAATAAGACAAAGGTTTTATTTACCCACCTCATCAAAATTGCGCAAGTAGTAGGAGACAATGTATGACAGAAGACTTCTGCTGTTGTCCTGTGTAGAGGCAAAAATAAATTATGATGTTTAAATACATCCATGTATCAGGTAAATGCTAGAGTTGTTCCTATTTTAGTTTAATACATTTAATTGATCTTTCAGCTAGAAGTTAAAGCAGGGGTGGGCAAACTGTGGCCCGGGGGCCGGATGCGGCCCTTTGGCTGATTCTATCCGGCCCGCTTAAGGGCCCCTGGCTTGCCTCCCCTGCCTGGCCTCTGCATAAAAATCTCCAGAGAAGGGGACTATAAGGAAACATTATTTTATTTTAGTGGTTTTTATTATTATTTTATAATAATTTTATAACAATAATAAAATAATATAATATAATGTTATATGATATATTATAATGACAATATATTATGTTTATATATATATACTATAATATAATAATTATGATATTAATATTAATAATATATGAATATTTCTTGATATATTAATATGTTAATATTAATGATGTGTAATATACAGTAAATATAGTAAGTGAATAAATAAATAAATTATGTAGATTAGCATGTAGTTCCGCCTTTAGGTGCGGCCCTCCATAATATTTTTTGGCTCTCATGTGGCCCCTTGGAAAAAATAGTTGCCCACCCCTGAGTTAAAGGCTACTTGAAAGGGAAAGAGGGCACTATGATTGCTCTGATAAGAGTAAGAGCTAAAGTGCATGTTAAAGAAGGACCGAGGAAACAGTATTCACTTCACAGGCATGTGCACAGTTTAATGAATGTTCATTACAGTATATGAGGATGAAGTAACTAGACAGAATGAGCAAGAAATTATAGTCGTTGTTCAGTCTCATTGGGTCTTTTATGTACTCCATGAGTACACACAAAATGTAACTACTGGCATGATGGATTTTATATCAGTATGGCATAAAATCCTAGTAGAATTATTGCCTACATATAGTAGTGGTCATCATATCAGGTGATGCTATAAATAATCCATCTTATGTTTTCAAAGTCTACATTTCATGGAAGGTAGAATCTGCATTACCCCTTCCCATTCTTGGGTCTGCCTAATACATGTAAGTTTAACAGGAAGCCAGTACATAGAACATGCAGGAATATAGAAAATTCCTGCATTCTTTATCACTTCTAGTAAATAAAGGAGAAGAAGCAAGGAAGACTCAATTTTTGACTAAAATATTGCAATACCTAATTGGTATTCAAGATCTGGAATGCAGTAATGAGGGGATTAAAGGCCTCAGAGCAGTCTCATCTAGATGTGTTTTAGAGTGGATTCACAGAGGATAAACATCTTTTTTTCTCCCTTCTTCTATCCATGACAATGGAAAACTAGCTCAGGGGAGTAGGTTTCCAGTCTTTCAAAACTCCAACAGTGGATGTAGTAAGGAAAGGGATCATCTCCCTTCATTTCCATTGGGCTCCACTGTTTCACTACTAGAAGTCCAGCTTTGGATACTAATTATTATTATTTGTTATCTAAAGACAATGATTTTTGGTCTTTTTCTTATATGTTATATAGTTCCTTACTCATGTGTAAAACAACACCTGATTTTCCCAGGTTGTATTTTTTTACAATGTAAATTGATGGGTTCATTTGTGTTTCAGATGTAAAGAAAGAGGAAAATTATCTATATGTAATACAAGAATAGGAATTAAGTAAAAAATCAAACTACAGAACTTTTCCTTTGTACAAAAATATATTGTTGATTCTAAACTCTTGAATCTGGAGCCTATCTTGGAGTATGAAAACATGCTTTAAGTAATATATCCATAACAGATGTGTTCAACTTTTCATTTAATTAATAAGATAAGCATGAGAGACTCTGAGCTAAAGAACACAATGTAAAAAAAATTGCAGCAACTGAAGCATAGGAGTGGAAGCTAAACTTACACTGCTCTTGACATCTTTCAGTTTGGGCAATATGTCTAATCCAAACCCATCCGCCTGTCCTCTTGTTCGATTTCCACCATTCATGTAATTTCCAAATGCAAGGACCAAGCCTAAAACCTGCATAACGCCTGAACCACTTTTCAATGTCTGAGGAAATAAGATGTAGACAAAGGTCATAGTCAATATTTTAGAAACAGTTCACTTCTTTTTAAAAATAAAGTTACATCCAGAGCACAATTTTCAGAACAATTTGATGCTAATTATTTATCTTCAATTCGCAGTTGGGGCCTAAGCTTTCCTGCTTCTTGAGGTGGGAGAATAATTCTCACCACTGTGTTCATCTGATATCTCCAACACTTCATCTACTACCATTGTGTTTCAGCTGTCCTATGTGAAAAAAAATCATAGCCTAATAGTATTGGCTCTATTTAAAGAAGTCATGGATACTTCACATGCCTGACACTGCTTTATATAGAGGGCAGGGTAGGCAAACAACAATGATAAATAAGCATAGGAAACATATAGCCATGTGATCAGGAAAACAAGGGAGGCAGAGCACTGGAGTGATAGAGCAGGAGTCAAGATAGCAATGCTGGGGCATTTTTGGTGTGGGAACAGTACAATTTGCTTCCCCTAATGTCCTGCTATCTGCAATGGCCATCTCACTCTGCTTCTATGGTTCATGCTAGGATTATCCCACAAAATAAAACAGTCCACTTTCAATGCTAACTAAATACATTTGTAGGAATATCAGGGCCCTGAACTTTGGAACTTATGAGCTTATCACAAAGGTTAGGCGAAGTGTCCTGCTTCGCCTGACTTTGCGGAGGAGAGAGAGGGGCAGCAGGATTAATCTGTCACTTCACGTGCAGTTCTGTCTAGATGACACTTTCCGCATCACATGTGGGAAGTGTTGCCCTTCTAGGAGGGAGCACAACACAGGAAGCCTCCCATGTTGTGAGGGGAAGCTCCCAATGATGCTTCCACCCTGGTTAATGGTTGTCCTTCTGCTGGAAGTCACACTACATTGTGTCCCAGGACACTGAATTTGGTAAGTGTGATGAGGTTATATGGAATCTCCCCAGTATACGTTTTTGATGGCATTCTTTTGGGGGCAAACTTTGTAAGGCACAACTTGATGTGCTGCTAAGCCTCTTCTGGTCATATGACAAGATTCAGTGTCTGATACTGCCACAATGTTAATCTCTTTCATGTTTCTTGAAGACCAGAGTCTAATGTAGTAACAGTTGCAATAATCTTCATGGAAAACTACAAAAGAGCTACAGGCTGCCCTTTCTAACAAAGTAGTCCTCTTGCAACCACTAGAAAAGAGTTTAAACAAGCATTTTTACCTGGGACAGTAACTGTGAAAGATTGAATCACTTACAGAGACAAAGCTCTAGAACTCATACACTTGGCATAAAAGCTCACCACAGAGGCTTCTCTCTGTTAGGCTATGCATTTTCTAATGCAAAGAGACATCTGGCACACTGAAACCATCCAAACTATACTTTGGCAATCATGCTGCTATTGCAGTCAGAACTATAATACATGCAATCCCCTTAATAAGACAAAGCCACAGATCCTACCCTGTCTCCCAGACACAGATTTCTTGATGCGTTGCAGACAAAAAGTAAACACTCATTAAAATTCTAAACAATTGCACATGCTTTGCATTTTAGGAACATTGTCTGCTAAATTCTTGAGACAATTAGAAGGAAATTATGGAGGACACAAGCAAGGAAGTAACAGCAGGATTTTGTAGCTCTAAATCAGTGATCTTCTTAGGATCAGACCAAGATTTCTGCTTTCAACTGCATGGATCAATCAATTTTAGTTTGGCTTTTTTCTGGATTTTTTTCTCATGATTTAAGTTAGTTCTAGGGTTATTAATTGAGCTGAAATGGTGTATGGATGCTATAATGAGCTGAATACTAATAAAACAGAAGATTTATGGCTTGATGGTTCTCAATAAAGGAATTGGGTAAATAGAATATATTTCAGGGGGTCCATCCCTTCTCTATAGGAACAGATGCATAGATGAAGTTGGCACCTCAGAATGCTAGGGGCTGCTTTGACTGGTCCATCAATTTCCATGTATTGAGATAACTTAATTGCCGTAGTCCAAACACTGGTTATGTTTTAATTTGAAGTTAACAGTTTATGTAAAACAGCAGCTAGAGGAGTGTTTCTCAATCTTACTAATGCTGTGACCCCTTAATACAGCTTCTCATTTTTGTGGCTCCTCCATAACAATAATTTTGCTACTGTTATGAATCATTATGGAAATATCTGATATGCAGGATGTATTTTCATTCACTGGACCAAATTTGGCACAAATAATTGATATGTCCAAAATTGAATACTGGCGGGGTTGGAGGGAGCTTAATTTTGTCATTTGGGAGTTGTGGCTTGGATTTATAGTGAACCTAAAATCAGAGAAAATTCTGAACTACACCAATGATGGAATTGAACCAAACTTGGCACACAAAGAACTCCGATGACCAACAGAAAATACTAGAAAGGTTTGGTGGGCATTGACCTTGAGTTGTGGAGTTGTAGTTCATATACATCCAGAGAGAACTGTGGACTCAAACAATGATAGAGCTGGACCAAACTTGGCAAAATGCTCAATATGTCCAAATGTGAACACTAGTGGAGATTCAGGAATATAGGGCTTGATATTTGGGAGTTGTAATTGCTTGAATTGATAGTTCACCTACAACCAAAGAGCATTCTGAACTCCATCAACTATAGAATTGGGTCAAACTTCCCACACAGAACCCCCACGAGCAACAGAAAATACTGTGTTTTCTGATGGTCTTTGGCAATCCTCCCCCACCCCCCCCCCCGGGTCCTGACCCCCAGGTTGAGAAAGGCTGAGCTGGATTGTTGGCCAGAATACCATATGGATTCATTAAGAAACATATTTCTTAATGGAATGACACTGTAATGTGCTTTCAGTCTGAGAATGTATGATAACATGGACATTTATTTATTTATTTATTTATGTCATTTTTATCCTGCCCATTTCAGCCCGAAGGTGACTCAGGGCAGCGTACAGACTGGCAACAATTAGATGAGATACACACACACACACACCAGTTAAAAGCAATTAAATCACATCATAAATACATATAAAATCCATAAAAGCTATAAAATCTATAAAAATCTAAAAAATGTCTTCCAGTCCAATTCCTCATCCGTTTATATCATCTTAGCCATTCTGTGTTCGTATTAGAATTTTGTGTTTATCTGGTCACGCTGAAGCTCCAAATGCTTGTTCAAAGAGTCAGGTTTTCACTCTTTTCTGAAAGGTCAGGAGGGAGGGAGTTGATCTAATATCCTTGGGAAAATCCTAAACAGCTTGAGATCATGGTACTGGTAGTATGTGGAAGAAGGCCTTTTTAGCTGTGTCACTCCAGATGTAGAATGGTTTCCCTTTGGAGACCCAGTGGCACTGATGCTGCCATTATTTCAGCAGTATATGAAAACATGGCACTAAAGTTCTGGTTATTAACCAAAGGCTAATTGATATACTCCAAATATTCATGTACATATATGTAAACTTTAACTTTTTAAACATGCTTTAACAGTTTAAAACAAAATTAAACAAAAGTTTAAAACAGTGCAAATGTTGTAATAAAATGACTAATAGGTAAATAGATGTTAGAGCTTTGGTGCGCTTTCCACATAACATTTCAAAATTGGATTATACCATGTATTCATGGTGTGAGAACATGGGAATGCATCACTGTATTATCACTTTGCATATAGAAAGACCAGTTTCTCAGATGGCCATATCTTCACACAATACCACTCTTCACAGACAACACCCAGTGAAAGATTGTTGGAGTGCAATTTTGGCAGGTAAAGGCTTTTATGAAAAACATCCCCGTTCTGCCACATTTCATGGTAACCGGTTAGGGTGAACTTTAGCAGGATAATATTCATTAACTGGATCCTGATTGGTTGTGACCATAAAGAAAATAAGCAAGATTTCTTAACTGGGAGATAATGGATCCAGAGAAGCAGAAGGTCAAGCTTCTAACAAAAATGAAAATGCCTAAACAAATCTAAAATACTAAGTCTAGACATGGGCAGTATTTTAACGTTTTTCACTTTAAGGATGTTTAGGAACAAACGTTCAAAGTAGGCTAGTGTTCCCTCACCAGAAAACCACAGCCATGAAGGTCTCACTTCTAGAGAATGGTTTGAAATGCACGATGCACATAAGAATATAGTTCTCCATGCAAAATGATCACAAAAGTTTTATAATAATCTTTTCAAAAACATTTCTAAGTATGATTGTTGTATGCTGAACAAAAAATGAAAAAAGAACGCTTTAAGATATGATTACTTTAAGGCATGTTTTGCCATTGTTACTTAATTTATCCCATTGTCATAAGATTACTGATTACCAATTATAACAGAAATGTAGCTGCCCCAAATTAAAATACCCACTGGAGGAAAAAAAACTAAATAGCTTTTGTTTGAAAATTACAAAAAGGAAGCAATGTCTACTACAAAGACAGTAGATTTTGCTTTGGCACAGGAAGAAGGTACATTATTCTCGAGAGGTTGATGTGCATTGGCTACAGACTCATGATGTTATATTTCAGCACTGAAAGCCAAATCGTAAGACTTGCTTTGATCTTGAAGCACATTCATAAAATGTTCCATCCAGCAGGACTGCTATCCTTCACATTTAATGAGTGTTTAAAGTAAATATAAAACTTTTGAAATATGAGTATCGCTAAGCAAGAAAGATTAAATATCAGCAAATCTAGCTCTCACATCAGATGGTCCAGAACGTACCTCACACAGTTTCTGCAACAATTCAAGTTTGCTACGGATGGAGGAAATGATTTCAGAAAATGTTGATTGGAACAGGATACAAAAGACTCGTTCTGAGAAGTTGGGAATTAGGGATAATTCATAAAGAAACCTGCAGAAGTCAATGAAAATATTATTTAAATCTATTATTGAGACCCCTACTGACCTAGTGTTCCATAACAAAGCAGATCTAAGTAGTATCGCATGTTTTAATACCCAGGCAACGAATGAATTAAATGGAACCAGATTCAGGTCTTAATCCCCCCCCCCAAATGATTTCTGAAAATCTGTTATATGAACAGAAAGAATGTAGAGGAAATGCAAATTACCAGTTAAACAAGCTCCCCAACATATTGGGCAAAATTCTTAGTAGCTTTGAAATCCAACAAGTCCCCCCAAAGCTGAAAAGATGGCAACCCTTTCTCCATTTTTGAAGAAGCAAAACCATCCCCTCATCCACTAAAAGTGAAGCTACTGGCAGCTTTGATTGCTTCTGTTATGTATACATGTGCACAAAATTAAATCTTACTGGACATTGCTTTTATAATGATCAGTCCATCATTTAAAGGGTCCTGATGGAGTATTGCTTTGGAATAACACAGCATCATGTCTCCTGAGTTATTGTTTTGGATGTAAACTTAGTGTAAACAGTAATATGTTGTAATGAGGCTCTTTTTCCTGTTCCTAGTATTCTATTGCCCCAAAGTAAAGAGAGAAAAGGAAAACAGAGCTGGTCGATTGATTTGCCCTCTGAAGGGTTTGAGTTCCAGCGAACAATAATGGAAACTCAATCATCAGACAGGGGTTGGGAGAAAGGATTTAATGAGTCAACAAAACAGCCAACAGTAGCACTCCCCAGAGCTACTAGAAGCCATAGTCAGAATGACCACATTGGGGCAACTGATATGTTTTTGGATTTGTACAGGCCACTCCTAAGGTCTGAGCCTGGGAAGCATTAAGCAGAAACTGGCCTGCTTCCTCTTTGTGATTTGGATTTGGTCAACATATAAATGTAGGGAGAGAGTAGGAATAATATATAATTATGTGATGTGAAACAACAATAAAAGAAAGGGGGCATAGAGCATATTTGGTTTCCATTAATTGACCTTTACACATTCATTGCAATGAGAATACCAATACAAATGAAAAATAAAGTAGAAATATATTTGAAGTAAAAATTATTCTGAATCTGAAACTGGAGTGGGAAAACAGAGAACACAAAGTTATAGAAAAACAGGAAAAACATAAATGATGATCAGTTAGAGCCCAAGAACAGGAATGTATTCAAGGCAAAGGTGACAAGTAGTGTCACGTATTGCAATGTACCTAATAAAAAGAAAGAGGATATCTAGAATGATACCACTGTTTTCTTAAACCATTAAGAATAATGTTGCTTGAATGTGAACTGGGAAAAAACTAGATGGTTACCATACACTGAACGAGTTACTGAACCAGTTAGTTTGATCCAGACCACATTCATTACAGCTGAACCAGAACCAGAATCTTAGCCAACAAATGTAATGATTTCAACTTCCTGCAATCAACATGCTCTGTACACAACATTCTTACTGTTCAGGTTTATCCAAAGATTTGGCATTCTCCTTTTCTTTACTTGATTTGCCATGTTTTTCTATCTTTTCCAGTTCATCTGATTGTGCTCTCTTTAAAAAAAAACAAAGAAAAAACCCATTATTATAGATATAAAATAGCAAGAAAATATTATTAATCAATACATAAGTAATTAAATGATACTTATTGTAAAGTTATTCAATTCAGTTGATTTCCTAATTCTAACAATCTCTCTCCCTCACACACACATACACAAATATCCGAACATCTATTTGTAATAAATTCATTTCACAGAATAATGCTACATTTAAAATGTTTGATTCACCACAAAATACCTTTAAGTACCATCCTATGATTTCAAGAGATCTGCGAATTCAAGTGTATACTAAAAATGCAAGACCTTCATAACTCCACAAACTCCCCAACACTTTTAACAGGTGAGGTTTTTATATTTTCCAATATCAAATGACTTTCTGAAGCACTTCCCTTTATGAAACTGGATCCTTCCAAATGAATTTAAGAATAAAAAAAATTGACAAGCAATATCAAAGGTTTCTAATGTTCTACTTTGTTCTAATGTAGCACAAATCCTATGTAGTTTTGACATTAATATTGAAAATTTAAATATATGCAGAAAGTATTTACTTGAAATGAAGCAAAATGTGTATTTTATTGAGGATGGACAGAGCATAGTAATTTGTCACTTAATGTTTATCAAACCATAAGGGTTAAACCCTATACAATAAATACATTTTTACCCCTAAAATATGTTTCATTAAAGTTTAAACTTCTACAGTCAAAATCTCATCTTGATTTAATATGTAATGGCTTTCTGTTAAGATATGCCATTTTTCAACCATGTTCTGTTAAAAGGGATGAAGGAGTATTACTTTATGGATCAAAGTGTTGCAACAGAAGAAACTGAAACAAAAATATGTAATCTGTCCATCTACCATTAAGTTACTATGGAAGCAAAAATACTTAACATCTGATAAATCACATATGTAATATGAGCCAGCAAGGTACAACAGTATGAGTGTTGTACTATATGGTCTTGTTTACACAGGCCTTAAACACTGATTTTAATCAGATACTGAACCTGGACATCCAGGTGACATCCAGAGATCTCTAGTCCATAATGTGGGGATAAAACCGACTAACCCAATTTTACTCCACAGTATGAAAAGTTGAGGAATGTTCCAAAATTTTAATATTTATCCCATTTTACCTGTTTTATTGGTATATTTTATTCTATTGTGAGCTGTTCTGAGTCCTAGTGACTGTCACGCTGCACGGACTTGACCGGCCCCTTAATCACACACACAGAGACGGACTGAAGGCTAATTACTTTATTGAATATAAAACAGTTCAAAAGGAATATTGTCCATAAAAATAGCAAAAGCAATCCAAAGGTCTACTCAGAAGAGACGTGGCGAAGTACTGGGGATTCGTTCCCACGGATCCTATACTTAATCTTTCGGCCGAGGTCCCCGACGCTCTAGGCTTCGTCTCCAATCTCTGCTGACAGACCTCGGCCTATCTAGGCTGTGGTACCATCCCCTTCTGCTAGACTCGATGCTTCGTCTCCTATCAAAGGTTCGGCCTTGTCTCCCAGCACCTGGGTCTCTATCTCCATGAGAGCTCTCCTCCCTAGAATCTTCCCAGCCGCTCTCTTCCATGTTTTCACTCACAGGATCCTGTGAACCTCTCCCACCCGGCCGTTCATAAGTTTCGCTATCACTGCTTTCCATTTGCACCTGGTTATCTGTCTCTTCGTAAGGGTCAAGCCAACCTTCTTCCCATGCCAAGCTTTCTGTGGGTGAAGGAGACCCAGTGATGGGAAACGCTCCTTCTGGTAACCCTTCTAAATCCTCTTCAGAATCCAGCTCTGCTGCTGCAGGCCCTAATGCCAATGGGACCCCCGGTCCTGGCCCCTGTCCCCCAGGTACAAACGAGAACTGCTGTGCTACAGTGACAAGCAGTACATAAGTGAAATAAAATAAAATAAATGATAAATCTGTTGACCCAAAGAAGCCAGGTCACACCAACTATCATTCTTTCAAACAGACATGTTCCTGTAGATAGATGGAATATGGTCTAAGGGCCTGCCCAAACTATTGCAAAAAAGCAAGATCTCTTAGAACATTTATTACTGGTTTGGGCTTCCTAGAAAAACATTTCCAATTCATAAGGGCCTTTCCAGCTAGGACGTGAGGTAGGATGGGCATGGAATTGGGTCATGGAATTGGGTCAATAAACATTCAAATTTCATAATGCTGTATAGAATTTTGGCCAGTCATATAGTTCTCAATGTCATTGCTCATTTTTGGCTCTGAGATCCGGGATGGGTGTACCTTCTTTTTCAGAGTACTGTGCTTCAGAAATAATATTGTTTTAGTGCCAGATCCCTCTCCCATCCACAAGAATGCTGTTTAGTCAAACCATGAAAATTATATGTCATTTATTAAGATCTCTAGGTAGAAATATTTTTGTTTGGACTGGAAATTGCCTTTGAATCTTCAATAAAAAGTAGCAACAACTGATTTTTTTTCTTAAATCTGGATTATAGCAATGCATACAGCATTTCCTCCAACTGTAATTCCCTCCCAAATTACAAATTAATATTCTCCAGGCAATACTGAAAAATCATTGTCAAGATGCATATTGCTGGCATGGACATGTTGTGTGGGACACACATGATAAAGCAATACTTTACTGTCCTTGTTTTGGGATTGTGAAGAGCAACCCCAAAACTTGTTTCATGCTTATTGAATTTACTAGCTTTTTGAACAACATTCATTTGAGCAATACAACCATTTACTTGAACTTCCACCTGCAATTCAATGGAAAATGTGTTTGCTTTCTCCTACGTCTGTTCTGCATCTATTAGGGAAATGTTTAGCATCCAGCATCTGTTTCCAGACAAAGGCCCAGACACATACTGTATATTCTAAAATTGTAAGACTACGTGGAGAATTACGACATGGAGCTACCAGATATTTGAATAGATTCTTTGCTGATAAATTTCTAGCAAATACATGCTTCATTGCATGTTCTGGAAATTTCTCAAAGCTAAATTAATCTGTGTATGCTTTTGCAGCAAGGTGTGGGATTAACTATCAGTGTAAATGGCATTAAAAAGAAAACTGGACAAATTCATGGAGAATAAATTATAATCAATGACTACATGCTACTTCCAGGATCAGAGGCAGCATGACTCTGAATATCAGTTGCTATGTAATTGGCTTTATCACATCAACTTATTGTCTCATGATAATCACATTGTTTAAGCAAGCAGAAACATACCATTATTTGGAATGCTCTCTTTCACACCTTGGTGCAGTTGTATAATACTGGCATTCAACGCATGCGTGCTGTATTTTTTCTATTTTTCTTTATCCCCTCTCCCCTTCCAATTTTGCTGCAATTGTACAGATGCATAATTCTACTTCACATACAGGGATTGTGTCAGAGCTGGGAAATCTGAGCTTTGAAGAAGTTCAGATTCCCAGTCTGCCTTGAGGCGGTATTGACCTTTGTCCCAGTTCTGTGGGAGCTATGCTGACCTTTGCTCCAGTTCCTGAGAAGCTGTGCTATGTCGGTCTGGAAGTGATGCAACTTCCAGGTGCCTGCTGAGTCATGGAGGAAGTGAGGTAACCTCCTCTGGACATGGACATTGGACACTGTTCTAAATATGCGGACTCAGAGACTTATGAGGTCATATCCCCTGGACTATGGGAACTGTTGACTCACCCAGATATGGTGCAACCCTCCTTGGGCATTGCGTGGGCAAGGGGAGGGGGTTTGGGGTATAAAAGGTGTGTTTGGGTGGCGGGCCTTGTTTTGTACCTGCAATAAAATCGTGTTGGACCGTGCTACTATCTACGCGAGTTTCCTTACCGAGGTTGGAGAGTCACTACAGAAGCTAAAGCCCGTTTCGACTTTCCCAGAAATGGCGAGGTCGGCGAGAGAGGAGGAGTATATCGACATGTGGAACCTTGCTCCTGATGAGATCCGGAGAACCATGGAGTGGGAATAGACCACTATTGACCATGTGGGATTCCCGGACGAGTCCAGAGAAGCGATGGCGTCTTGGCGTTCGTCAGCTCAGGTGGACGAGCTCAGAGAAGCGGAGGAACAAAGGTTGTGGTCCGCTCAGGTGAGCTCCAGAGGAGGTGTATCCAGATAAATGGGGGCGAGAGCTCCCATTCAGGTGGATTTCCGGATGGCCGGAGGAACCAGAGAAGCTGTGCAGAGAGGTGGGCCAGCTCAGGTGGATCCAGTAGATGGCAGGATCAGAGAAGCTGCGGGGAAGGTTGCCCCAGCTCAGGTGGACCTGGAGGATAGTGGAAGTGAAACCACTGAACCAGAAGCACCGTCAGAGTTGGAGGTGATGCGGTGCAAGATGGAGGCGATGGAGCAAACTCTGAGGAGGATGTCCCGGGCGATGTCGTGGAGGGAGCCGGTGGATTCGGTGTGGAGTGCCCCTGGAGGAGGAGATTTTACCTTTTACTCCTGGATGGACGGCGGTCCATCGGAGGAGCGTCCTAGATCTCCTTCGGGAGTGTGGACTGCAGGTGATCATCCGGAGGAAAGCCGAGGGGTCCCTATGTCAGAGGGAAATCCGGCTCAGGTGAACCGCATTCGGGAGAAGGTGTATCCGAATCTCCCGCAGCCAGCCGGGATGGGGAGAGGAGTTCGGAGGTCAGAGGCCCCCCAGTGGAGGGGAGTACAGTCCCAAGAGTTTGGAGGTCGGTTGAAGAAGGAACCTTTGCGAGTGGAATTTGAGGGAGAAGCTTGCAAGGTGGCCTTCTTCATTGCTGCAGTAAATGACCATATGGAGGATTATGGTCATTTATACCCAAGCGATTGCAGTAGAGTACGTGCCATTGGAGGAGTGTTCAAGGGACGAGCAGCCGAATGGTACGTACAATGCCATGATCGCAAGGACCCATGTTTGAAAACTGTTCGGGCCTTTCTGCAAGCAATCCAAAATCGTTTCCGTGATCCTTTGGAGAGGATAAAAGCTAAGGAGGCATTGCGCAGCTTGGTTCAGGGGCCCCGATCTGTGACGGAGTATGCGGAGGAGTTTATGAGTTTGGCGGGTAAGGTCGCTGAGTGGTCCCAGGCAACGCTGCTAGAGCTTTTCAAAGATGGTCTGCGGAGGGAGATCCTGGAATGGTGTTTACATCGAGGTGATCCGGGTGACGTTGACGGATGGATCCAGCTAGCTGGCAGTGTGGAGGGGATCTTGGTCCAGGTGCAACGTCAAAAGTTCCAGTCGGCGAGGTCCAGAGGCCCAGGACGCAACTTT
Organism: Anolis apletophallus; assembly: GCA_030556195.1. NCBI lineage: Eukaryota > Metazoa > Chordata > Lepidosauria > Squamata > Anolidae > Anolis > Anolis apletophallus. The sequence continues at coordinate 166,535,404 of JARBWK010000003.1, read as the reverse complement.
GGAGAAGGACGGTTCCGGGGAGGAGAGACCAGGCGTGGTGGCAGTGACGGACGTTCCGGTGTTATGAAAAAACCTGTGATGGGAAAGGGCCTCTGTTTCATTTGTTCCCAACCAGGTCATTTTGCATCCCAGTGCCGGCAGAAGCAGATGCTGGATCAGAAAAAAGTAGCTTTGGCTAAAGGGGCTGTAGGCGACAATATGGACTCAAAGAGTGTTGGGGTGAGTGCCCCAAGTGTACAGTGTTCATTGGGATTGTATAAAGGAGGGGAGGTGATAGAGAAACAGGCATTGATTGATTGTGGGTGCTCGGAAAACATCATGTCGCCAAAGTTGGTAGATAGTTTAGGGGGAGATACTAAACTTTTACCAGTGCCGGTGATCTTTACTCAGTTAGATGGGTCTTCTATTGGTGGTGGGCCGTCTTTATTGGGTACTAAAGATTTAAAAGGTCGGGTGGGGCCTTGGGAAGGAAACATAGACTTTGTAGTAGGACCAATTAAGGGCCATGAGGTGGTATTAGGATTGCCATGGCTAGAGCAGGCTAATCCCAAAATTGATTGGAGGACTGGGATTTTGCAGTGTGAACCGAATATGGAAAAAAGGGATTTGGTTAAGGTGCAGGGAGTGCCCGAGGAATATTGGGATTATGCAGATGTGTTTAACCCTATATTAGCCCAAAGTATTCCCCCTTTCCGTAATGTTCAATGTCGGGTGGAGGTTAAGGAGGGGGCAGTATTGCCTAAACCTAAGATATATGCTATGACGGTTCAGGAGAAGGTAGCTTTAAGGGAGCAGATTGACGAGTACTTAAGGAAGGGGTTTATCCGTAGGTCCGAGTCCCCTATTGCTGCTCCGGTGTTATTTCGGGAAAAGAAAGATGGGAGGTTACGATTGTGTATTGATTATCGGGGTCTGAATGCCATCAGTACTACCAATTGTTACCCTTTACCACTAATTAAATATCTGTTAGGCCAGTTGGGGGGAGGTAGATTTTTCACTAAATTGGATTTGATAGACGCGTTCCATATGGTGAGAGTGAGGAAAAGTGACCAATGGAAGACAGCTTTCTCTTGTCCCCTCGGGCTGTACGAATGGGTCGTGATGCCATTTGGTTTGGCTGGAGCCCCCGGTTTTTTAATGCAATTAATTAATGAGGTGTTGCACCCCCTTTTATATAAGGGGGTGTTTGTATTTTTGGATGATATTGTGATCGTGACGCGTACCAGGGATGAGCATGTTCATTTGGTTCGGGAGGTGTTGGAGAGATTGAGACAAGCTAAGCTATATGTCAAGTTGAGTAAGTGTGAGTTTGGAAGGAGTCAGATTGATTTTTTGGGTTACCGGATTAGCGAGAGTGGCGTGGCTATGGATCCGACTAAAGTGGAGGATGTGTTGAGCTGGGAAGCTCCACAAACCCGCAGGCAATTGGAGGCTTTCCTGGGTCTGGCAAATTTCTATCACACTTTCATCCCTGCGTTTGCGACGATAACTCTTCCTCTTACGGAGTTGTTAAAGACTAAGGGGAAGGGGGAGTCTAAGAAGACTAGGTCTCCGGGCTCTAAGTTAGGGTGGACGGATGAGTGTCAGGAAGCTTTTGTGAGGTTGAGGAGGGCTTTCACCAGCGGCCCTTTGTTGATGCATCCTGATACGGGAAAGCCTTTCGTGGTGCAGTGTGATGCTTCGGCATGGGCATACGGAGGAGCATTGTTACAGAAGGATCAACAGGGGAACCTGAGGCCCTGTGCATATTTTTCTAAAAAGTTTGGGGAGCAAGAAAGAAAATGGCCAGTGTGGGAGAAAGAGGCTTTTGCCATGAAGAGTGTGTTGCGGACGTGGCGTCAGTTTTTGGAGGGTGCTGTTTTCCCCTTTGTGGTGTTGACTGACCATCAGAATTTACAGTATCTGAAGAATCCTCAAAAGCTATCTCCTAAATTGGTGAGATGGGCTCAATATTTTGCGCGGTTTAATTTTTCGTTGCAACATATCAAAGGAAGGGAGAATGTGGTGGCAGACGCTTTATCTCGTTATCCTCATGTGGGGGAGGATTCTTTTACTAGGTCTGAGGAGGTGTTTACCAAGGAGCAATGGGGTCTGGCGGTGCAGACGAGGTCTCAAGTGAAAAGGGAGGTAAAGAAGGAAGAAGAGGTTGTAGATGAATGGTGTTTAGAGTTGCAGAAGGGGTACGAAGAGGATGTTTGGTTGCGTAGTCATAAGGAGGAGTGTAAGTGGTTGAACGGGTTGTGGCTTGTGGGAACTAAGGTGTATGTGCCTCAAGTTGTGAGGAAGAAAGTGTTAAGGCTTAATCATGATCATAAGACTGCAGGCCATTGGGGAGTTACCAAGACTCTCTTGAATGTGAAGAAACGTTATTGGTGGCCTGGTATGAGGACAGAAATTAAGGAGTATGTGGGGAGTTGTGAGGATTGTGCGCGAAGCAAAGTTCCCGCTGCTAAGCCACAGGGTTTGATTCAGGTAGTAGCCTCTCCGGTGCGGCCATGGATGCATGTTAGTACTGATTTTGTGGGGGAGTTGCCCTCTAGTCGCGGCTATCATTACATATGGACAGTGTTGGATCTGTTTTCTAAACAGGCTCATTTCGTCCCTTTGAAAGGTTTACCTTCGGCTGAAAGGTTAGCTGAATTGTACATACAGCATGTATATAGGTTGCACGGGTGTCCGGAGCAAGTGCTTAGTGATCGTGGGGTACAGTTTACTGCCCGGTTTTGGGAACAGTTTTTAGAAGTATTAGGGGCTGAGAGGAGGCTTACTACTGCTTACCATCCTTGCTGCAATGGGGCGCTTGAGAGAACGCAGAAATCTTTGGGAGGTTATCTGCGTATTTTCAGTAATAAGGAGCAAAATAATTGGTCGGATTTGTTGCCATATGCTGAGATGGCGTATAATAGTTCAGTGCATTCTTCTACGGGAAGGTCACCCTTCGAAGTGGTTTATGGCCAGGATGTGGCCCCTTTGCCTCAGTTATTGGAGATAGGGAAAGAGGAGAGGAGTGATTGGAAGGTGCGAGCTCAAGATGAGTGGAAGGAAGTGACTGAAGCCCTGGGAAAAGCGCAGAGGTCATATAAGCTGTTCGGAGATCGGCGAAGGCAAGAGGGAGAAGTGTATGCTGAGGGCGATCTAGTGTGGTTGTCTACTCAGAATTTAAAGTTGGGGTTACCCTCGAAGAAGTTAAGCCCAAGATACATTGGCCCATTTAGGATAGAGCAGGTGGTGAATAGGGTTTCATATAAGCTAATTCTGCCAAAGGGGTTAGGTAAGGTTCACCCTACATTTCATTGTAGTTTACTGAAAAGGTACCTGGGTCCCCTTCCTCCCAAGGATTGAATGGTATTTTGTTTCTGCAGGGGGAGGATGCGGTGGAGAAGGACATTATGTCAGAGCTGGGAAATCTGAGCTTTGAAGAAGTTCAGATTCCCAGTCTGCCTTGAGGCGGTATTGACCTTTGTCCCAGTTCTGTGGGAGCTATGCTGACCTTTGCTCCAATTCCTGAGAAGCTGTGCTATGTCGGTCTGGAAGTGATGCAACTTCCAGGTGCCTGCTGAGTCATGGAGGAAGTGAGGTAACCTCCTCTGGACATGGACATTGGACACTGTTCTAAATATGCGGACTCAGAGACTTATGAGGTCATATCCCCTGGACTATGGGAACTGCTGACTCACCCGGATATGGTACAACCCTCCTTGGGCATTGCGTGGGCAAGGGGAGGGGGTTTGGGGTATAAAAGGTGTGTTTGGGTGGCGGGCCTTTGCTTTAGCTTCACAAGTTTTGTACCTGCAATAAAATCGTGTTGGACCGTGCTACTATCTACGCGAGTTTCCTTACCGAGGTTGGAGAGTCATTACAGATTGCACAGAGGAGATTATCTCACAGGGAAGAACAACAAAACAAGAGTGATACTGGATTTCGATCAATGAAAAGAGATGGTCACATCAAAAATCAAGTGCAATGAGACTACACGGCAGCCACAATGTTGTGCAGTAGGCCCCATCAACAGGTACTTTTATCCTACCATAATTGGACATTAGCAGTGCCATATGATAAAATCCTGACTGAAGTGAACTTCTAGAGGTGTCTGATTAGTCACTATAGAAATGGAATGCTGGACTAGATAGGCATCTACCATCCAGATTTGTATCAGCATAGATAAACAGAGTAAATAGACTTTTGAGTTTATAATTTTACATCTATTAGGTTGCCATTTATGTAGCATAGCAGCAGATTTTTCCCCCTGAAAGTTACTTGGTGGAAAAGCTATTTAATCTGATTCTGTTTTTGAGTTCCAAAGCCAAATGCAGTTTTTACCTAATGTCCACCTTGCACTTAGACCATTTTATTTATTTATTTATTTATTTATTTATTATTTTGATTTGTATATCGTCCTTTCCACATTGGCTCAGAACGGTTTACAGTATATCGAACTAAGCAAGAAGCATAAAAGAAGCGTAGAAACAATAAAAGATCAGACAGTTTAACAACATTCCGCTATGACCAGGAGAGGTTAAAGGTTGAATGCCTGTCAGAAAATTTTGCATATTATGTTTATCTTTCTCCCCGCAAGAAAGTATGAATATGCAGGCAAATCTACTGGGCTTCTTTTCTGAGGCAGTTTGCGTATATGGATGGTTTTATGCTAATTGTTTCAATTGATTTTGCAATTAAGTAGTTTATTTTACATTATATACAGCAGCACATAGCAAACACGTCTGATCACTCCGGTAAAATCCTCAGAAGAAATAATGGTGATTGTAGCTTCTCTTATCAGTCCTAGGCAATGCTTCCAGCATTCCAAAGTGATGACTAAAGTCCGGTCTTTTATCAGGAAGCAGGAACACATTTTACAGTCCATGCTAGGAACACTGAAACACTCTGTGATCCATTTAACTGCATCCATGCTGGACAGCATTCTAAGCACACACATTGTCACATAGCCAGCTTTAAAACAACAGTATTAAATCTCCCACTAAATTAAAACACAGCACCAACAGATTTTACATCATTCGTTTAGTTATATAGAAAGTCCCAATGTGAATAGTCTTTAAAGGATGCAATTGTGAAGATGTTTATGCATTGGGGAGAACATTGATAAAATTTCTTTTAAGAAAAGAAGAAATAATGAAAAATTGTATCTCCATTCCACCATATGCCTATTTGTTGTCTTTCCACCAAAAAACCTAACATTGATCTTTAGTATCTAACATCGTATCATTGTCACAAACTGTGTATGGTTTTTTTTAATGTCATGGGCAAACAGACACTTTGGCTGGCCTCTTCTATGTGCAACCAGACATAAGCCAATGCCCCTTTTGTATATCATGTTATGTTCAGAAGTAATCAGTCAGCATGAATGACATAGCTTGCTCATAACAAGAAGTAATCGCACAACTCTGTTCTGCTTTGGCCAGAGTAATCAGGAATATTCTGTCTATTTCTGGGCATCAGTTCAAAAGTGATATTGATAAACAGGAATATGTCAAGGGAAGAGAAGAGTGACCAAGATGGCAAAAGGCCTGGAAAACAAGCAACAATTTAGGGGAACTGAGAGGTCACATGATTGATCTCTCTAAATATTTGAAAAGATATCTTGTAGAAGATAGATCACACTTTTCTGCTGCTCTAGAAGTTATAAGATAAAACAATAGACTCAAATTACATGAAACAATCCTACTTAAAATTAAGAGGAACCTTCCTGACAATTAGCATTGTTCAATAAGAGAATAACCTTTCTTGGATGATGGTTGATTTTTTCCTTAGGGGGTATTTGAACAGAGGCCAGATGGCCATCTTTTAAGAGTGCTTTAGTTGTGTAGTTGTGAGTAAGGAGTTGGACAAGATAATCTCATTGAAGTCTATGATTCTATTATGTTTTTAGAGTCAATCATGAGAACTCCAATTGACCATATAGTTCTCTTTTTAAATTAAAAATGTCCCCAGGGGAAAAAATTAAACACATTTTAAATTCTGAACATTATTTAATGGGGTCTTTATATTATTTCCTTGAGCAAATGTTCTTTTTATTTAAGATATTAATGGTCATGGCATGATCTTTCATGAAGTAGATTTCTATCTATTAAAGGTTGTACCAAAATACATGTGTTTTAATTTGTCACAGTTGTGACATCACTTGTAAAAATGAGCACCAAATTGTTTTGGTAATGTATTATTTATATATTTCAGCTCTTCTTAGCTATAGAGAAACCTTACATCTTTCTTTTAAACAAGCGAGCAGCAAGCAGTGAGAAATTAAGATGGGTTGGATACTTAATCAATAATGACAGAATTTTAAAAAACTAGTTCAAATTTCCCCTTTTACCTATTTATAGAATGGTGAAGATGGGACAGTTTGGCTCTGAAAAGTAAGTTTTCCTCTTTGAAACCATTTCCCATTCAATCATTCAATGTTACCTTACATTTCCACCAATCTTGTAGTGTTCAGGCTTAGTATCCCAAAAATCTTTAGTACCGTCTATTAGCTTATATTCATGTATAAACTGAGTTTTTCAGCTCTTTCTTTAAGGCTGAAAAAGTCCCCTTGGCTTATACTCGAGTCAACGTTATTTATTATTTTATTCTGTTATTATTATTTTATTACATTTATTATTTTACTCTATTTATTATTATTACATTTACATTATTTGACTCTGCTATTATAATTATATTATTACATGTATTATTTTACTATATTTTACTCTATTATTAGTATTACATTTATTATCTTTATTATTATTGGAAAGATATGTAAGCACATTTACATTGAAGAAGGTTAGAATAATGGTTTAATCAGAGTTGGACAGTCCTATCTTAAATTACATATTTACATCAAATTGTTTGATGTAAATATTAAAAAACAATTAACCTACTGATGCTTCAATATGATTTTATTGGTATCTATTTTTATTTTGAAATTTACCAGTAGCTGCTGCATTCCCCCACCCCCCCCGGGCTTAAGTTTGAGTCAATACGTTTTCCCAGTTTTTTGTAGTAAAATTAGGTGCCTCGGCTTAAATTTGGGTTGGCTTATACTCGAGTATCTATGGTACCACTATCTATATTCCAATCAGACACTAGAGCTAAGGAAATTTAAAATGCAATAGTTTAATTTGCAAAATACACTATTCAAGTGCCACACTTGACTGTTCTGCATCCTGGGTTTTATAGTTGATCAAAGTAGAGTAAAGTAAACATGCACGCACACACACAGTCAAATATCTCCCTCTTTTCTGTCTGCACTTCTCCCTCCCAGTTCTGTCCTTCATTTCATCTTCTGTCTTTCTCCAGAGCTTCTTGGTTCTCTCTGTACCAAAACAATCCTGTTCTCCAAAACAATTCTCTTGTGCTTCCCTCTTTCTCCACCTTTCATATACTTTTTCGTTTCCTACTGTGCTAGCAACACTATCTTTTCCCAACTCTTTCACGCCCTCCTTCCCTCTCTTTAACCCATTCTCAAAACCTTATTCTTAAAAAATGAACAATTATAAAATCACACTCTTTTCAGTGCTGTTATTTAGGAATTTCATGTTTATTATTTGTATGGAATTATATTAATAACTTTTTGAATATATACTACACAGAGTGTTAGTAAAGCAATTGTCATTATCGCCTCTTTAAATAAATTTTACTGTAATTTTATGTCCAGTCGTAATACAGAAATTCCACATGAATAAGAGGATGCAGGAGAGAAATACTGATGGTCTTGTAATGCAATAGCATTTTTTTCATTATCCCAAAGTAATACAGGTCAATAAACTTAAATAAACTGCATGGGCTTTTCAAAATGGAAAACAAAACAAATAAATGACTAAGATGTATTTAGTAACTACACAGTTTAACAAGACTTTAATTCTTCAGTAAACAGGAATTGAGCCCTCAGGATTCTAGCTTTTGAAATTAGGGTGTGTTTAGACTTGGAGGCTGCCCAAATGTCTTTCCCATCTTGAAGGAAAAGCACCATGCCAAACATATGTAATCAGCAAAAAGTGATTACATTTTGAAGAAAGATCATAAAACAAATGCTCCCATATGTTTCAGAGATCAAATGAAATGTCTGAGAACTAGCACCACAATGTTTCAACTGTGCACTAAAGAATTTTCAGATCTGACAATTAATGCAGTGTGTGAAAAGCAATAGGAAATGGCCATGTCACTTGACAAGGCATATTGAAGTCTAAAGCCCACAAATATTGTAATTCTTCTTCAGGCCATACCTTAAAAATGAAATAATTTATCTCGTCTTAGAAAGAAAAAGAGGTGTGTTTGGTAGGTAACTGCAAAAAGATGAATAAGGATGTTTCCATCCCAATTTCTAGACATTTTTCATGGGAAACCTAAGCTCAGAAGGTTAGTATTTGAGTCACAATTTACATAGCATAAAGCATAGTAGTGATGCTGGCTGGCAACTATAGATGAATTTTCCATTAGGTTTCATTTTCGAAAATGTCAAAATTGTGTAGGGTTCCAGCTGAGATTCATATTTCTTACTGAACTGGATTCATTCATAAAGATTTGGTTGACACCCAAAGCAAAGTAAGAGTTGTCAAAGACAAATCATATTAAATTATTTTAAAATTTATTGGTTTCTTTCAATGAGACTGTACTTCAAAACATGGTGATGAAACCAATCTCCATCTAGACAAACCAAATGTGTCATTCCGGAAATGAGTTTCTACATCATTAGTTAATAGTTTCTCCTCCAAGATACAAACAATATTTTGCTAATAATGTTTTCCAAGTATTTTGTTTATCAAGAAAAGTAACTTAAAATTTCTGTTATGGTTCCAATCAACTCAGAGGGCCCATAAAAGTGACCCAGTTCAATTCATTTGTGGTTGTCTTTCTTATGCTAAGATGTGTGCCCAATCTCTTCTCCCCCCCCCTGCTCTTGTTTCTAGATATTTGTATGCCTAACAGCCCTAACAATGTCCTCCTGGTTCATCACCAACATTAACTTTGGATTTTTTTAAAAAACTTGTTGACATTTCTATTAAAGATTATTGATAATTCAGTAAGGTGTAGTGGTGGTATTGCTATCCATGTTTCCTTGGAGTGAGATCTCACCCACCCACACTCCTTCTTTCTTCTGCAACACCTCCTTTCATGCACACAGTGTGCAGACAGGTTGATGAAAGCTGGTGGGAGAAAGAAGGAACTGTGTTCCACTGGATTTGTCAGAAAGAAACTATAGTAGTGTTTGAAAAGAAAGATGCAAAATCACTCAAAATGATTTCAACTGGATTAATGTCCATGAACTATAAAGGCTACTCTTACAGAAATTATTTTAAAATTTTATGAGTCATTTGTTTAGGTACAATTCTGTAAAGAACACAGATAAAGTGTCCACAATGACAGCATTTCTTTATACGGGCTCTCTTTGCAGTTGTGAGGAAAGGATTAAAATGGCCTTTGCTTGCATCCTGCAGTGACCAAGATGTATCACAAGAGGAAAATTGTATCTAAGCTTCTGTTGTTCACAATGGGGAGCAATACATTAAAGACATCTCTCACTCCTCAGTCACTCACCCACTCACTGAAAAAGTGGTTCAGTAAGAGTTACAGCGGAACATGAGCAGTTTCAACATCACAAGCCATTCTCATCACTGTCATGTGTTATTCTCCCAGTTTACATTTGTAGTATTTTATGGAAGTGTGGCAAGTAATTTTAAAACAAGAGCTATGAAATAGAAACAAAACTAACATAATCATCAGTACTTCAGGTACAATGAAACTATGCACTGTTGCATCTATACAAATTATTCTGAGAGGCAAAACCTAAAGAGTAATATCACCACTTCTCAACTTACTAAGCTCCATTACTAACAAGCTTTTTCCCTTAAAAGCACAGTCTTCTGTATGAATGATATTTGCTTTTGTATGAATATTTGAAAAAGAAAATGTCTAATTAATCATACCACCATGTTTTTCTAATTAAAACATTAGTTGTTTCAGATCAAGCCAAGATAATAAATCAACTTTAAACCATGGTTTAATAATATGGTTTCTTCCAAGGCTTCCAATGAAAGAGGAAGAGGAGGTGGTAAAGTATTCCAACAATTGTTTATAAGCCGCCAACTCTGATTTTTATACCCAACTTTACAGTGAATGTGTGTATGGGTCTATTACTTTTCAGTCAGTGTGAAATATTACACAGTAAATTAAATCGGAATACAAATTAGCTAATACGTAATGATTTCTTTTCCTTTGGTAAAGTATGCACCAAACAGATTCAGTACAAGTTTGACCTTAATAATGTCTGATAATATATTTTCATAAAGTACTTTGCTGTAATGATAGACAGCATGTTTTAGGATATAAACCAATGGACTTTGGGAGAATATCTCAAGATTCATCTGGATTATGCAGATTTTCCAGAAGTTTCCACTCCTTGCCTTTGTTCTATTGGTGCAAGTCCATCAAGACAATTATTTATTTATTCCATGTCAAAAGCACTGCATAAATAAAGTATAAAACTGATAAAATAAATGGAGCAAAAGCAGCTAATTAATTTTAGACTAAAAATGGGCAACAGCGACCACACTATCTGTAGCTTTAAACAATTCTTCCTCTGTGCATGATGTAGAGCATTGTGGACAAGCATACAGATGCTAAATTGTTTGTTCTTCTCCACAGTCACACAAGGTGGAGGATCTTCTAAGTAGTGCCATTTTGTCAGGTTGTCTTTTAATCTGCCAACTCCACTTCTGAGTCTGTTCAGGGACTTCTAAGTTGCCCATTCAACTCAGGAAAGTTAATTTAGTTATTTATGCACTGTGTTTTGTCCTTTTTCAGACAGGGCAAGATCTGCTTAGCTGGTGTACTGATGGTTAACATCAATGCATTGGTAACAGTCTTTAAATTCCTACCTAATGTTTTCTACTTGGTCTGTACTTTTAAAATGTCCTGCCATGGCAATGCATTCAAGGCAATTAATAGTTTTCAGCAAAATATTCAAAACTTTTATTCAACTTTAATTCAAAACAATTAGTAAATTTTCATTTTGCCTTGTTACTCACATTTTCATAAAGGGCTTGAAGAGTCTCTAGGTCAACCACAGAGTTGTCCAAGTTCACAACAGCTGTGGAAAAGACAGACACAAATGAAAAAGGATTATATGTTACAATGATAATCAACTGGCAAAGGAAAAACTAAGTACAATAGTTTTTTATGGCCCACTAGTCTTGAGGTTTATGGCTTAAAAGTTTATTAATGCCTTGGGAAGTGAAGCATCAACTAATACACAGGGATCCTGGAGGGGCCAGTTGTCAAATGTTCATCAGACAACTCATGCCTACTTTCTCCTATAAATCTCACATAAGATCCTATGAGTTTGGCAAAAGTCAAAGATTAGAGATAAGCTTTATATCCAAGTTCCATGGCATTACAGAAAATTGCAAGTTTGTTGCAGTCAAACATTCTGGTGCATATACACATAGAAAGACAAATAGGGAACTTGTCACTACTTTGGCTTCACTCTTAAATGGATTAATCCATAGATCAACCAGTGCTCTTCAATATGCCCTATAAGGACTGCATTTTTGTGCACTAAAATTTCAAATTTAATTCTTATATGTAAAAACACCTTTCTTATTCTGAATCAACATCTATACTATACCACATATATCAATTATTATTCTTTTTATATGAAAACCCCCTCAAGCATAGAATGAATCCACATTCCTTAAAGTGACCTTTGATTTACTAAAAATCTATGTCTTCTCTAGATTAATCTTTCATGTTTTTGCCAAATTCTAACATATATGAATCAGATTCCTTGGGATTAGATGGAAAACACAAATACACCCCAGTTTCACCAGCATATTTGTGACACTAAATCCTCAAACTCCAAAAACCCAATCCAAAGATATTTTCTTCTGCAGGAGGCATTTGTGGAAGGACTGTTTTACTCCCACCTCAAAATCATTTCAGATGACAGACCCAGCCTCTGTGGGATTTATCTGTAGTGATCACAAGGATCCTGTTATGTTGTTGTACTATTCAACATCTTTGTAAACCTGTGGAAAGGTCTAGATTATGATGTTTCTCGTATTACCAAATGTTTTTCATTTCTTATCTGATATGTGAAATCAGAGTTTTAATTTTGAATTAATGCAAGCAGGTGTTATGGAGAGTATGAAATATAGGCTGAATCCAGCTAATATGGAAGTAATGATAGTTACAGGCTCATGTGATCTATGGAAAAAGAATGACCTCACACTTTCTTATAAGGAACAGTTTTATAGCCTGAGGGGTATACATTCATATACTAAGCTTTGCTCCATAAAAGAGGTAGGAGGAATGTTTGTCATCAGTTGATGTTGAAATGCTGACAATGTGCCTTCCTAGAGGACAAAGACGCTGCTGCTGTCATTCATTTCCTGGCAATACATAATGCATTTAGGCAGTAAGTTCTATTCATTTTGGATGCTTCTTTCCCATTTGATTAATCCTATTGTTTCTCTTAAAATCTTTGCTTTTTTTTGTGAACCACCTTAATCTTCCTTTGAAACGAAGCAGCAGCAATGAGGTTCTAGTGCAATCTTGTTTTCTCTTTTTCTTCAATAGATTTGCCTTTTGTTTTCTATTTGCTAGACATACCTACAAGGCAAAACATGTCCCAATGCAAAACTTAACTAGCACTCCCACTTGGGATCTCTGACAGAATCCTAAAACCAGATTACTTGATCTTCTAAAAATCAGTACCCTTTCACTCTTGCTAAATAATTCTGTGTATATACCTCAAGATTAGAAACAATATAATTCATGCTCATTTGTTTTTCATTGCTATAAAGCATTCAGAGATAAAACACTATGTCTGGGACTCATCACATTTCCCCCTACAGGTCTCAAAACATAATTGTAGTTACAGTATAATAAAAGAACACATAAATAAAGGAACAGCAATTCTGATTGCACCAAACAGAGTCCAGCACAGACTGAAGGAAAGAACTGTAGATGAAAAGAACAGTCATTTTTAGTAATGTACTGGTTTCCTAAGACATTCAAGCTGATTCTGATTTTCTTTCATTTACTTTTTTAAAAAACAATCCCCCTTTCTTTTCCATAATCTACTCAACCCTATAAAACCTGGGTAAAATTTTATCTGATGAAAATATATTTATTTCCTTTGCTTATTTTACTTGCTTATTTTTCTTTCCATCACGACAGTCAGGAAAGCCTTTAAAAATATCCGCATCAAAAGCAAGACCTTAACTTTTATATAAAGCAGAACTATAGAAAGGTGATTGTGCCTCCACCTAGTTTGTTTTCTGGCTCACCATCCCTGTTACCTTCACTAAAAGTAGATTCCCAGTCATACAAGATATTCCTGTTGAAGACCATAATAGTCTGGCCTTGCAAATTCCAATCTGGAGACCCTGTTTTAAGGATCTGGGGCAGTAGCAAGAAGTGTACGGTCCAACACAAGCCCAAGTGTTTCCAGGACATTTTTAATTGCTGATACTTTTTAAAGCATTCATAATGGGCAATTATGAACCCAGAACCCACCGGTTATGTATTCCAATGTTATTTTGTGGCCCCACACTTTTGGGATCTCCTGGAACACTCCCTCAGAAATTATACCTCCCTCCAAAAATGATCTTCTGCCCATTTCTGTTTTTAAAATTAAGAAATGAATGCACCTGAAAACAGTGGAAACTGAAGGAATTGAAATATCTGGATAATTCACAGTTGCCCATCCCTGGTCTAGAGGTGATCTATAAGGAAAAGACTCTCGCTACTACGCTCGTACTAAATATCCACGTATGTAGGGCAACTTAAAACTGCAAGGATGAACTATATGGGATGCAGTTACTTGTAACATATTATCTGGAAGAAGCAATTGATGGTGTTGATAACAATGCTTTCTATCTTCTGACAAGCTCTATCAGGGCAATCTTTATCTCTTGCCCTTGCGTTCCTCTCAGACTGAGAGAGAGAGAGAGAGAGAGAGAGAGAGAGAGAGAGAGAGAGACTGACCTGCCCAAGGTCAGCCAGTAGATTTTCATGGATGAGCGGCGATTTGAGACATGGTTCCCAGAGTTGTAGCCCAGCAATCAAACCACCACACTGCCTCTCTTGCTCAGAAATATTATTTCATGCTCTGATTTATTAATCTTACAAAAGGCTCAAAGAAATGAAGATAATAGTGTGAAGTAAATTAAGGAAGAAAAATAAATAATATTGCTGGTTTTGCTCAAAATAGTTATTTAGTTCAATATTTCAACAGTAACTCATAAATCAGCTGCATCCTGTGCCTTAACACAGATCCCCATATAAATCAGCTGGTCTTGAGAAAAACATAAGCAGAGTAAAGGAGATTAAAAACCTACCTACCTGGGAGCACAGACTTAGCTAGCAATTCACTGGTGACATGTTGAATACAAAGAAATGAAAAAATTAAAATCTCATCTTTTGTATTTACAAGGAACATCCCTAAGACATGGAAAAGGACTAGTTTAAATATTTGATGAATTTATTTCCAAGAAGTTATGGCTGCCTTCCCTTTTCCTTCTGAAAAGACTTTATGTATTAGTGAATTATTAATAATTAATTAATTAGTAATAATATGCTCAAATAAATGATATGGATCCAATTGAGATTGGTTATCCACCTTGAGACTATCTCCACAGCCATTCCTTGGGCACAGCACCTGACCCCTGAAGGCAGTCCAAATCTTTCCATTTCACTAATGGAAAATGAACCCCAGACACCGTCACCAAGGCCACATGGCCTCTCAGTGAGAGTATAATTTCAAGGTTTCCCTAAAGGCTGTGGCCCGTCCCTTATATCCAACCTCCAGAGGCTGTTCAAGAGCCATCAGAATTTTAAATTCTCCTCCATTATTTGCTTGATGACATCCTGTTTACGGAACCATCCCAGCCAAATGTACAAATCACCCTTACACAACATGGGAAGAAAATTCCTACATGGGCCCAAAATGGCCAGAGAAGTTCATGATGAATTTAGGGTGGGAGAGTGGTCACGTTTACAGCTGAAAATATACTGAGGGGCAATCAGGTCATAAATATCCTGAATGCCTCATTCTTCTCATGCACAGAAATTTTATTTTTGCTTAGTGCATACTTGTCTCTATCCCAGGATGCCATCAAATGGGTTTGCTGTGCTCCCCAGGAATTGATTCGCTTTAACAGAAGCTTCATCTGAGCATCTGTAGTAACTACTATATCCAAGGACACATCTACACTGTAGAATTAATGCAATTTGACACCTGTTTAACTGTCATAGCTGAAAACTAGGGAATTCTGGATTGGGAAGAGTCTCAAGAGGGAATTCTCTATGGTAAATAATCAGGGTATGCACATGAATGAAGATAAGCAAATGAATGAGGAAGAGAGAACCAATTTTATAGGTACCTTGTGCCCATGATGTTCTATTCCACAGCAATCAGGTTACACTGATACAGGTTTAAAATAAAATGCTATAAAATCAGAGGTATTTTTAGTATAAACATATCCAATGCAGGCAATTTTGAGTAAACAAGCTTATATAAATTCAAAGGCATAAGTTACTGATTAAATCAGCCAAAACTTCATACACCTATACAGTTTGTTTATAAAATTTGTGCAAGCTAAATTCTTGGAGAAAAAAATACATTTTGTTTGAGTCAGTATGCCGCCTTCTTGTCTGGGGAAAGGGGGGGGGGTGGGCTCTGAACTGTAATCCTTCCAGAATAAAATGTTTAAATGCAAACATGATTACTATTGTAGACTGTTTGATCTAGAGAGATTATATTGCAGTTCTATTCTTGAGAGGTGTGTTGCTATGACCATACAACCCTTCAGTGCTTATCTCAATAATTTAGATAAGATTTATTTCAGTTTGGCATGTGATACAAACACGGGTGAAGAAAGTAGCAAGCTCCCACATGTTTCTAAAGCATGAGCACAGATCTACCTTTTCTTTTCGTGCTACAGCATTGGGCACATTATTATACTTAATTATATTTAAATAACTTTTGGACCAGTAACATTTTCGAATTCACCATATATTTGATTTAGTACTTTCCACTGACTAAGGCTCCATCCACACTGTCCATTTAATGCAATTTCAAAGTGGTATTGAAGAAAGTAGCCTTCTTGTGTACATAATTCCATAGGAAATCCTGGAACTAGCTTGAGGCCCAGATGGTGATTACACAAACCACAGAGCACTGGTGCACTTAAAGGGTTTTCTTTCATGCATTTTTGTAGGAGTTTATTATTTGGCCAGTGGAGTTTGAAGCTAGCTTTGAATTCCAATAAATGATCAGTGTAGATGGGAGCAAAGAAGATTTGCTAAAGTAGGAGATATTGATTCAAATGTTATGTCTCACCAAGTGTTTAGAACCTATTAAGTTGCAACATATTCTAAGATGTAGAATGGAGATGATCAAGGTGGGCGTTGTTTATAGTAACAAACTGAAATGTTGAATTATATAATTTTATCACTTAAACAAAGCATGGAAAGTGCACAATACATGTCCAGAAGTGAATGTAGGGACAGTACAACTGTTCAAAATTTTAGTACCAAACCAATGTAGACCTATAATAAATTACCAGCAGTACCTTAACTTGTGCCTAGAATCTTTAAGGTCTACCAGACCCTTATTTTTTAATGAAAATGTTCATTGCTAAGTGAATGGAAAAGTTAAATTCTTCATCATTGACTCCATACTCTCAGTGGAACTGTGAGTGATCATTATGAACTATGTGAACAGACCACCTAACTCAGGGGTCGACAAGCTATGGCCTGGGGACCGGATACGGTCCTTTGGCCGATTCTATCCGGCCCGCCTAAGGGCCCCGACAGGCAAGCAGGCAGGCTCGCCCCGCCCGCTCGCCGCCTGCCCCGCCTGCCACTCACGCCGGTGACAGCAAGGCCAGACAGGGGAGGCAAGCCCTGCCCTCTCACCCCACCAGCTCGCCACCCGCCTCGCCTGCGCTCCCTCTCGACCACTCCGGCTCTCCCAGTGCCAGCAACAGCAAGGCCAGACAGGGGAGCTTGCCTCCCCTGCCTGGCCCTGCTGTCGCCGGCACTGGGAGAGCCGGAGTGGGCAAGAGGGCACGCGGGGGAAAGGGTGAGGTGAGCGGTGAGCTGGCGGGGCGAGAGGACGAGGCTTGCCTCCCCTGCCTGGCCTTGCTGTCGCCGGCGCTGGGAAAGCCGGAGCGGGTGAGAAGGCGTGCGGGCGAGAGGGCGAGGCAGGCAAGCAGGCAAGCAAAGCGACCGACGGAGAGGGAGGGGGGAGAAGAAGAGGAGGAGGAGGCCAGGGAGCATCCTTAATAAGTGAACTATACATCCCAGCAACTCCAACTCCCAAATGTCTATTTCCCCCAAATTTCCCCAGTGTTCACATTTGGGCATATTGAGGATTCATGAGTTTCCCATCCTTTCAATTGGGTTTGATCTCTTCCTTTTCCATCACGAATCTCAAAGGCTCACAGTCAGGAGGTTTTTAGAAAGGTGGGAACAAAAAGTCATCGAGAGGGAAGGGACCCCAGGGCTATCCAGCCCAACCCCCAGAGATGCATAATCAAAGCACCCCCGACTGATGGCCATCAAGCCTCTCCATAAAACTCTCCAGAGAAGGGGACTACAAGGAAGCATTATTTTATTTTAGTGGTTTTTATTATTATTGTATATTACACATCATTAATATTAACATATTAACATATTAATATATTAAGAAATATTCATATATTATTAGTATTAATATCAATTATTATATTATAGTATATATATAGACATTATAATATATTGAAATTATAATATAATGTTATATTATATTATAATTTCAATATATTATGTCTATATATATACTATAATATAATAATTATGATATTAATACTAATAATATATGAATATTTCTTGATATATTAATATGTTAATATTAATTATGTGTAATATATAGTAAATATAGCAAGTGAATAAATAAATAAATAATGTAGGCTAGCATGTAGTTCCGCCTTTAGGTAGTCCTCCACAATATTTTTTGGCTCTCATGTGGCCCCTTGGAAAAAAATAATTGCCCACCCCTCACCTAACTGAAGTACTATTTGTACTTTAGGGTATTTCTTTCTCACCTGAGTGAATTCTCTAAAACAGTGGTTCTCAAACTGTGGGTCCCCAGGTGTTTTGGCCTACAACTCCCAGAAGTCCGAGCCACTTTATCACCTGTTAGGATTTATGAGAGTTCAAGGCCAAAACAGCTGGTGACCCACATGTTGAGAGCCACTGTTTTTGAGAACCCACTGCTCTAAAAATATTTCCCACTTTAAAAATGTGTACATGTAAGTGCATATGTGTATTTGCAATTCATTTCTTCTATTTCCTATCACACAATCCAAATTTAAACAAAACGGGACTGAGATAATTCAAATAATGAATGTAAAAACTGCACAATGCTAAAGTTGGGAAACGAGTAGTTTCAGATGCTAGGGGTGGAATAGAACAGATTTAGCTGTGGTGGAAGGTAAGAAAATTATATACTATATTTTTTTAAAAAAAAAATTCCAGAGTAAAAATGGCCCCAACCTCTCCATTTAAAAAATAATATTTAAATGACACCACTCAAACAGATTACTAACAAGGAACTCAACAAGTTCCAAAGCCCCTGCTAGTAAAGTTAACATTCTACCTATTGAAACCAGTAATATCACAAATTCAGATGGGTTCTGTTTATCTGTGGCACAATGCTCACATTTGTCCACCTGTCCAGAATGCTCACAGGAAGGGGTAAAGAGGAAAATGCTTTTCTCTGGCTGGATTCCACACTGATTCCACACTCTTGTCTGAACACCACCAATTGCTAGCATGTGAAAATATTTTCCCAGGCATCAATTCTTATTCATAAGAATTTGAGTTATTCTGACATCCATTTACATATGAGAGAGAGAGAGACTCTGTCCAATCTTGATGAGGGAAAAGTGTTACATTCATTGTTTAATTTATTATTTTGCAGAAGAGGCCTTTTAATTATATGACTCTACTATAACCATGGCATCAAATGCTGAAAAATTAATTCATGATATGTTAATGAATTGATTCTAACATATCCCTAACTTCCCGTTATTGTAGAGTAATAATATTGCCATTTCAACAATATCTACCCTTAAGAAATGCCACAATACACTCACAAGTGCATACATTTGCACAGACATTTTTCTTTTAATCGATGAACCAGTGACAAACCTGCACTTGAAATCATATCTCTTATTTTATCTACATTAACAACAGCTAATCACAAGTCTTAGGAAACAATTATGTTCAAGCTGTAATTGTTGACAAATGTCAACAACATTCATTGGGAGGGGCACAATTATTGTAAAACTCAACTGGTGGCTGAAACATCATGTTACCTTTTGAGTTCGAATAATGTCGATGAGGAGCAATCTCAGGGGTCAACCTTGTGATCTAAGAAGGTGGGAGGTATGCCACCCCCCAACTGGGTCAAAGCATGCTGTGACTCCTCCAAATTCTATATGGCCATTTCCAAGTAAAAAGAAGACAGCCATCCTCCCCGAACTCATGTTGTGGATCCAGCCCAAAGCCTCTACTGACTGAAATGGAAAGTTGCAACAGAACTATGGAAAATGCAATTAAACAAGGAATTAACAAATAATTACATATTTATGTCTGTGGAAAATAGCTGTTGTTTCCCCTTGTGACACTTATCCTGCCCCCCTGCAGAGCTACCACATTTTCCAACAGTTCAAATTCTAGAGAGAAAAAGCACAAACCACTTATAAAATTTCACAAATATTCCCTGGAGCTCAGAAGAAAAATAACATGCAATTACATGGTGAATAATGTCAAGGAGAATGGTTCTGAAGTTTTCTGCTTTACCACGTGAGGACAATTCAAATTACATTCCTACAAATAAGCTGCTACCTTACTAATCACTTTATTTGCTTATTCAATGATCCTATATGATATTCTGGTATCCTTTCTGCTTTCCTTTCCTTTTCCTTTCCTTTCTGCTTTACCATATGAGGACAAACTAGGTTACATTCCTATAAATAAGCTGCTACCTTACTAATCACTTTATTTTCTTATTCATTGATCCTATTTGGCAGGCCTGCCCAACAGGTGGTCCGGGGGCCGTACACGGCCCCATAGCCCCTTGGCTATGGCCCCTTACCCTCCTGCAATAAATAATATATTTTTAAAAATATTTAAAAAATATTTTTTCAATTAAAAAAAATATTTTTTATTTTTATTTTTTGGTCTCGCCCCTTGGCTTTCTATTGGCTGCCTCCTCTTCTCCTGAGGGAGGGGGCCAATGGGAGGGAGTGACATCTCTCACCCCTCCTGGCAGCAAACAGGAAGAGTGACCCTGCCGCATGGCTTTCCCCTGCGGCAGCGCCGCTTCCTCCTCCTCAGGATTGCTGCTGCTCCGTCTGGGAGGCGCTCAGGCCCTCAGCGCCAGGGAAGCAAAAGGGGTTTGGGAGGGAGGGAGTGTGTCTGAGAGTGTGAGTGAGTGAGTGAGTGAGAGAGAGAGAGAGAGAGAGAGAGGGAGAGAGGGAGTGAGGGAGGGGAGAGAGAGAGGGGGACCTGCCCTGGGCACACCTCTCCCCAGCACAAAGGGAAGATCTCTCTGGCTCTCTCAGACACACACACACAAGCCCCTTCCTTTCTGACCCCTTCATTTGCATTTCATGAACTGTCTCTTTAAAGAGAAGGAAAGAACCGGCCAGCCATAGGAGAGGGGAGGAGGAGGAGAAAAGGAGGGAGGGGGGAATTGAATGAGAGGGAGCTCAAGGAAAGGCCTCCCACCCCCTTTCCCCCTCCTTTCCTCCCCCAGAATTATTTACATTCTTTGCAATTATCTAAGTTTACTTTGATGACTTGCACTGAATGGAATCAGCCAGGGGTAAACTGGCAGAATGAAAGCACACAGACCTTTCAACTGAAAGGCCATTCAATCCTGATCAATGTGGCCAGTGGAACAGTCATATATTCCAGTTCAAAGCAGAGATTGTGGGATTTTCTGCCTTGATATTCTGTATATTAATGCCCCTCATGTGTTCCATCCATCCCTCCCTCTCCATCCTCATGTGTTCCATCCATCCCTCCCTCTCCCCTTATTTAAATAATATATTATGTAATTGTATATTTATGCAATGCCGGGGGCGGGGAGGGGGCAGAGCTGGGGGAGGGGAGGGGGTGGAGCCAGGGGAGGGGAGGGGTGGAGCCTGGGCTTGGCCCCCCAGGTGATCAGTGACCAGAATTCCGGCCCAAGGTCTGGTAGAAGTTGGACAGCCCTGCTATATGGTATCCTGGTATCTTGGATACCAGCAATACCAAGATGTTTGTTTATAAAGCTATTGCCTTTCCAGCTCTTTTGTACACCTGTGAAACATCACTCTCAACTTCTGGAAAGATTCCATTAGTGTTGTCTCCAAAAAAAATCCTGCAAATTTCCTGGGAAGACAGGTGGACAAATGTGAGCATTCTGGAAGAAGGAAAGACCACCAGCACTGAAGTAATTATTCTTCACTATGAACTTCCTGGAGTGGTCACATTGTCCAAATGACAAATCTTCATCTTCCAAAGCAGTGACTTTGTTCTCAATTCAAGAATCACTTTATGATAAATAAATGAATTATGTTAAATGGGAAAGAATGGTAAATGGAATGTTGGTAGACAGCAAAAGAGATTTAGGGATGGGCTTAAAGCTAACCTTAAAAAATGTCATACAATGCTGGCTCTCAAGAATTGTAACTGGAGATCCACTGTTACCAATAGTGATAGGATGCTGAAGAGACATGAAAACAGGGAGAAAGGAAAAACAAGAAGGCACATCAAACAAAACCTTGTCATGACCACCTCCCACCTGGAAATTTATATCCTCAATGTGAAAAGCAATGTGGATCCAGACTAGGTCTTTGCAATTCCTTACAAATTCACCACCAATACTCTACCTCTGGAAGACAATTATACTTGGTCACCTATGATGATATGATCCTATGTGTCCCAAAATTACAGGGATCAATGTCATCACACAAAATACTTTCTTTGTTCAGTTTGTCTGATGAGAGTCATTCAGTGTTTTGAAAGTTTCTGAATACATAAGACAACCATATATATTTTTAAAATGGAACTTGTATTAAGGTGACAGCTTGTATTAGTCCTGTAGCACATAGTTACAAAGCATATAGTTCCATTTGTTATTGCTTATCACATATTGTTCTTTTTTGCCTTTTCTTTCAAAATCATCAATTTTCAGATTTATCACACAAGCAAGTTCAGTTCCCGCTCACTCAATTTTTCAAATTGGAAAAACTTGGGGGAAAATTTTGGACACACTGGGCTTTTCCCTCCAGCCAATCCTGCTTTTCTGGAGGAGACCCAAGCCACTGATCTTAGAGACAAACACTCTGGGAATACTGGACTTCTCCCTATCTCAAATTCTGCTGCTCTGGAGTAGACTCAAGGCACTGATCTTAAAGAGACATCACTCTGGGGATAATGAGCTTTTCTCCCAATCTCAGCACTCTGCATTACAGAAGTCCAAAACGAAAAAGAAATATATTTTGAAATTTCAGTATTTTGATTGATTACATTGATTAAAAAATTATCATACCAGGCTCATGAAGCAGGATTTTGGAAGAGAAATGTCAATGTTTGATAGATATGTATGCCACCAAAACCCCAATATTTTCCAATCACCACTGTTATACTGTTTTCTGTATTCTTTGCTACTATTTTATTTCATTTTGCTTTGTCATTTTTTCGTTTTTCTCTTTTTTATGTACTTTTCATTATTTCCTTTTCCCTGCTTTACTTTTTTGTACTTTTTACTAAGAAACTTTAATAAAATTTATTTAAAAGAGAGAGAGAGAAATGTCAATGCTTGGCAGAGGTCTAACAAACCACTGAAGTCCTTTATCAAGCACTGACATTTTTCTTCCAAAATCAGCCGTGAGCCTGGTATGATTTTATTAAAATCAATGTAATCATTCAAAATACTGACATTTCAAAATGTATTTGTATAGAACCCTCAATGGGTTGTATGTATTTAGAAAAGGGGGGAGTATGCGATAAAGACCTAAAGACCTTAATGTCTGTTGAAAAATTATTCTAGTTGTTCTTACAAAAGGTATTAATCTGGTTAAGAAATTAAGACATTTTTTCTGGAAAAAACCACATTGAACGTAAACATTGTCACTAGTATGAATAATTAGGAATGCAGATTAATTTCTGAATGTTAATTTAAAGATCGTTTCATTAGCATATGATGTATATTTTAGTGTTCCAATTAAATAATCACATATATATATTTCTAATTGTTGTACTCTGTTGATAGTTAATTTCCTGAAACTGAAATTCAGAGTAACCCAATCTTCTGAAAGCTTACATGGGTGATTTAAATAAGATAATAGAAACTGCTCTTGCTTTTAAAGTCAGAATATAAATCCAAGCAACGCATGCATTTTAGGACTATAGTGAACTATTAAAAACAATTTTGGGCACTGACTACAAATACACATACATGGATGGATGGAACAAAGCTTTCGTTTTATGACTGTATTAAACTCGTTTTTAATCCACTTTTTCAGACACAGACTACAAAAACACAAGGATGAATAGATGGAATGATCAAACAAGCAGAAAGTCAATTTTCTGAAAATACAATTGCTTTTTGGATCAAATGCTAAAGTAATCCATTTGAATTTCAGTCTGCAAAAAGCTGGGAGAGAAGCTACATAAACTGGGAGGTGCTTCAAATTTAGAGGAACTAGTCCAGGAAAAATTGCAAAAGACTTAAGTGAAAAGGGACTACAAAACAAAAAAACATGAGAATGTTCTACATACAGCCTCTGTATATGCAGTATGTGAAGCAGCCTGCAAATTAAAACTAACTCACTGCTACACATCTGAGCTTCACACAATTTGGTTTTATATCATCATGCCCTGAGTCCCAAGCAGTACTGTCTTAACTCATGGACATGCCCACATATTTAGGGGCCAAATGCTAAATTTAGCATTATTTTTCTGATCATCTCAACATTCAAATCTTCTGCTAACACAGTAAAAGGAGAAAAATTGTGACTTCTAGAAGAGAGTTGGCATATCTTTGTTTCGAAAAGAATTTTTCTTGTTTTTATTGCTTGCAACGTTATGGAAGTAGAATATTTTAGTAGATGCACAAGAGGCAAGTAATGGCTGGGGACAGAGCCGTAGCCAGGATTTTGATTTGGGAGGGGCTGAGTTTGATTTGGGGGGAGGGGGGCTGAGCCTGAGTGAGAGAGGGTCTACCCTAGCAAACTTTTTGTATCGTTATCCTCCATGCATATGGGATATATTGAGCATAGTGATCAGATCATGATATGAATACACATAACAGTTTAAATAATGTACCAGTAAAGGCCTTCTCGCAGACCTCCCTGAGAATTTGGGGAGGGGGCACCCCCCCCCCCCCGGCTACATGCCTGGCTGGGGACAACAATTGCTGTCAGTGTGTGTTTCTTTTATTAGAAGCAGTGTCTTCGCTATTTGTGTTCCAAGAATTCTCTTTGTGTGGTGAAGGGTTAGAGGAAATGCAAGAATGTGGTGAGGAAAAAGAAATGGTAGAATTATTACATGTTACCAATAAATATATGTTTATTTTATCAATAATTTACATTTTTATTCTTGTTAGTAGTTGGGTAGGAAGGGCTCAGTGCACTGCTTCGCTCAGGAACCTATAATGCTTCCAAGACAGTCCAGGTCTGGAGACATAACACCTGCAATGCCGAGGTGCAGTAATATCAAATACTTTTGCTTTCTATCTCATGTACAACAGCCCAAAGGCATGTGATGTATGGAGTTCTTGACTAATGATGACAATATCTTGCACTAACCGATTTCCAGTTTGTTTCCAAGCTCTAGTCAAGGTAAGTGTTTTGATCTACAGAAATCTAAACTGTTTCTGACCAAGTTATCTAAAAGAACATGTATTCACATATAAACCTGCCCCACACCTGAGATTCAGATTAATTGCTTCCCTTGAGCTTTTAGCATGCAATTGAAGCTGTACAATTTTGTGCCGTTATTAAAACCAGGGGTACAGTAGATTCATTGTCTCTTTAAGAAGTTGAGCTCTTGAAGTATAGCTCTTTGGTTTTTGGTTTTTGGTGAGAGGGTAGCTGCTTTCAGCAATTCACATTGCTGTGTTTCTAAAGGATTTTTAAATGGGAGAGGATGGTTTGCTGGGGTAATTCCATTACTAAATTTCTCTCCTGCTTGAAAAATGCTTAGTGTTAAAGAGCAAAGCTGCCATTTTACTAATGGATGGATGCACCATAACTTGAACAAGTGGCATTCCCTAGGCATCAAAGGAAGTGAAAGGCTCTGAACAAAGATTTCCAAGAAAATCCTACGATAGATTCACCTTGGGGTCATCTTAAAGTGAACACCCAGCATAAAACAAATCAAGACTTATGCAACTCACATTGATTCAGTGGGTCAATTCCTGCTAGGACTGGAAAGTGGAGTTAGGTCATGGTTCATGATTCCCAAATGCTAATAATGCACCTAAAAGTAAAACTAGATATGATGCAGGCAGCATCGTTTTCTAAATCTAATTTTAGATGGAAAATATGTATGGAAACCAAGATGATGCAATGATTCAAGTGTCAGACTAAAAATCTTGAAGACCAGGATTTGAACCTTGAACATCTACTGGGTGGCCTTGGACAAGTCATACTATCAGACTTAGAGAAATGAAAGTTTTTAATGAATTAGGCAAATAAAACCCAATAAGATTGGTACAAGTTGGAGTTAATCTGAAAGCAAAAGAAAGTGATACCTGTTTAAATTCCTCAACAAATTCAGATCCCCTCCTCCCAAAAAAAATCACATTTATAAACTGATTTTGACTTGATGGTTATGCTGATCTACTAAAATGGTTCAGGACCTGCCTATCTTGATGACTGTATTTTCTCCTACGAGCCCACACAATCTCTAAGATCCTCTCAATCCCACCCTCCCATCTCAGGCACGGTTGGTGGGGACAAGAGAGAGGATCTTCTCGGTGGTGACCCCTCATCTCTGGACCTCCGTCCCCAGGGAGATCAGGCTAGCACCCCCCCCCATCCACGTTTCATAAGGAACTAAACACGTGGGTGTTCCGTTGTGCATTTAATTAACAATTCCTTTGACACATGGTCCCTAACTATTGCCTAAAATCAAGTTACTATATCGGATTGGTACATTTTTAAGTTAAAATGATCCTGACACAATTGCTCTATATGCTATATGTTCTATCTACCTTCTTGATTAGCCTATTCTCTAGCTTGTTTGCATACCAGCCCCTTCCCACACTCTCCCAATTGAGACTAGAAGTATTTCTGGTTGTTGTTTATGATGTTTGTTTTCTTATTGTTTATGTTGTTATTTTTATGCTGTTTTAATAATTTATTTGCCTTGTTTTAACTATGTTGTTTTGGGCTTGGCCCCATGTAAGCTTTCCGAGTCCCACCGGGTAGATAGAGGCAGGGTATAAAAATAAAGTTCTTCTTTTTTTTCTTCTATTTTCAGATGTGGGGACAAATTCTGGTTTTGGCAGTTTTGCATGGGAAATAAGAAATGTTAAAAGGTTATGAATACTAACAATTGTACTTCCATTTTATTCAGATAAGCAGTGAAATGTTCAAAATCAACATGGACAAAAATTGGTAGAATTTGTAATTGTAAGGGAGGGTATGACAAAGTCTTGCTGAAATGGGCAATAATTCAAAAATTCATAGAATTGGAAGAGTGAAAGGACCATCTAGTCCAATAGCTATCAGGATTTTTTTCTTACTCCTCCCAGTTGGAAGGGTTTGAGTTTTGCTCCTCTTCCATGCATTATTCAAAAAGAAGCAGGATCAAAAATCTCAATACAGCTTTAGGTTATCTACTTATGTTTCTTTCAGGGCACACTAAAAATGTTCCCATATGCAAAATATGGTTGGTGCTTGCCCTCCAAATCAAAATGACGACTCCCTTCTCAGAATTGAATGAGTAACCATGGAGAGGACAACAGCAAGCAAGGTTTGTTCAAGAAGCACCACACAATGGTTTGATGTGAATAAGCCTGGTTAGAAATACATAAATATTGATAAGTTTAAGTGAACCAGGAAAACTATGGAACAGACACACACATGGACAGTGGCAATGAACAATGTGGAATAGCATTTCCCACAATTCTTGAAAAGAAAATCTGTTAGCAATAGCAATGTATATATAAAATAACAACTACTTAAAATATTACTAAAAGATATGAGTTTAGCAAATGTGTCTGTTTATGGAGAAATCCTCTTTCAAAAGCTTTAAAAACTATTTGAAACCAAAGTTAGGTTTTGGGAAACTGCCTTCTTGAGACCAATCCAAAGAAGGAAAAAAGCCATATGGTCTGCTTAAATGTATCTGCTTACAACATTTCTATCCCTACCATATATATGAAAGGGGTTTTTGTAACACCTTAGAGTCTAATTGAGAGAAAGAAGTTGGTAGCACAGACTTTCATAGACTAAGTTTACATCTTGAGATACTTCTAAAGAGGTAGCCTTAGGGCCTTATCACATGGACTTTGAGAAGCGTTGGAGACCATCTGTCTAGCAAAGGGAATTGTACTGTTAGATCCTCAATCGTCACATTTCAAGTTCTGTCTTCCCATCGCAAGTTTTTCTCTTCAGGTTTTCGTCCACATTTGCCTGCATTCAGATCCCTCAAATGGGGAATGCTTTTTTGCACCCACTCTGTATTGCTTTTCTTTTAAATCAAGGAAAACTTCCTAACCCTAACCCTTCCCTTCATTATACCAGTGTAATTTCAAGATCCTTTGCCACAATCCCCTCTTACAAGGCATTGCTTGCCTTCATTATGCCAGTGTAATTTTAAACCCCTTTGCCATAATAAATTTTTCCCATGCCTTCCTTCCTTCCATTATACCAGTATAATTATAAAGTCCATTGCCAAAATCCTCTCTTGCAAGGCATTGCTTTCCTTCATCATACCAGTGTAATTTTAAACCCCTTTGCAATGATTCCCTCTTGGAAGGCATAACTTCCCTTCATTATGCCAGTGTATTTTTCAACCCTTTTGTCATTATCCTTTCTTGTAAGTCATTGCTTCCCTTCATTATACCAGTGCAATTGTAAACCCCTTTGCCATGGTAAGTCTTTCCCATGCCTACCTTCCCTCCATAATACCAGTGTAATTGTAAATCGCTTTGCCATGATACCCTCCTGCTAGGCTTTTCTTTCCTCCATTAGACTAGCATTATGTTAAAAGGCTAGTAAGTGTACAATTTCAGACCTAAATTAATATTAAGGGGAACATAAGATGAAAGTAAGTCACTCCACGTCACGGAAATGATTCAACACAGGCAAATCTACCAGATTACATCACATGTGTTTTTCAACATTAGCGACAGCATGTGCCAGGGGCTCAGAACACAATTTCTCACCTGTGTTATGAACTCCCTCCTTCAGCTCCATTTCAAGGATGAAAGGCAATAGATAACAGCCAGAAGTAGGCAAAAGTCATCTGATGGGCTCTATGCCACTTCATCCTTGAAATGGACCATCTAAAAGGCTACAGTCCTGTTCAGTCAGGATAGTGAGGTTTGAATTTATATACAATGCTTGTAGATATGAAGTCTTACTTCAAAACCTTTCCCCAACCTCAGCCACAAGTGCTGTTGTGTTGCAATTTCCATTATCACCAGTCCGCATGGAGGATAAACAAACGTGATGGGAGTTGTCATTCAACAACATCTGGAGACCAAAATTGGAGAAAAACTAAAGTGCACTGTAAAAAATATAGTTGACCCTCTGTATTTGTGGCTTCTCCATCCATGGATTCAATGGACATTTGAAGGCAACCATAAGGCTGAAGTGGCCTTTGATGAAAATGAATTTAACATCCATGGCCTAGGCTTTCTGAAATGGTTAAATTTCCTATCTTCTCTACTTTGTAATCTAAATTAATAGAAATTCCACATTATTTCTTCAGTAGGCAATACTCTTTAGATCAGTGCATCAGAGTTTGTTGTTAGGCTGCAACTTCCACCTGTACTGGGTAGGGTTTCTGGGACCTGCTGCTCAACAACATTTGAGGGCTCACATGATTCCAACTAGGAGGAAAGCGAAAAATCCTTTATTGTATCATGATTACAAGGAATTCAGGAAGAAGTCTGATTAGAACACAAACTAACCACATTTTCTAGGAGATTCTGAGATGTGTTCTGAAAAAAATAGACTATTGTAGTGCTCCTTAAAATCTCTAGTTTTTTCTATTCTTGCTGACGTGCCAGAATGAAAATTCAGAAGACCAATAATGGTCATGTATGTTTGAATAAGAGACTTTCAAGCCAGTGTATTCAGTTTTCACTCAAATATTACAATAATTCAAAATTGATTCATGTTCCCTTATGTTGGCTGATGACCAGCCACATAACACCTGTCTTGCGGGAGCTGCACTGGTTACCAGTGGAACACCGGATCACCTTCAAAGTGCTGATACTGACCTTTAAGACCTTGAACGGTCTGGGGCCAGTGTACCTTAGGGACCGCCTTATCCCATACTGTCCCGCTAGGCCACTACGTTCAGAGGTGGGTCAACTTCTAGAGGTGCCCGGCGTTAAAATATACCATCTGATGGCCACAAGAAGGAGGGCCTTCTCAATAATTGTCCCCACCTTGTGGAACACACTGCCTTCCGGAGTCCGTGCCCTTACGGACTTAGTGGCATTCCGGAAGGTGTGCAAAACCCTCCTGTTTCAGCAGGCCTTTGGGTATTAATGCTGAGATTTGTAGTGAACTATTATTGTAGGCTACTCCGCCTCCTTGCACTGTGTATGCCGATGTACTGTAGTTACACACACCTGTGCCACCGGCTTGCTGTGTATCGTACTTATTGTATTTTACTGTGCTTTTATGTGTTTTATGGTGTTTTTATTCTGTTTTTAATCCTGAATTTTGGTGTAAGTTGTCCCGAGCCACCCGGGAGTGGCGACTCACAAATTTGAATAATAAATAAATAAATAAATAAATGTTGTAATGAAAGTGTTCTTGAAGTAATAGTGTGTGGAGTATGTTCATCTTTTCATGGTACCAACTGTTCCACCACAAAAATGTGTTGGGTGGTACACTAAGAACTCCGTATGGGAGGGAGGGTTTTTTGATTTTCAGGGGCCTTTCCTCCTTATCCCTTACAAAATGCAAATAAGAACAAAAAAAACCCTCTGAGCCATATATTTCGGCTTATTCTCTCCTTGTCCTCAAAGCCAAATACTGTGTGTCTAAGAAGAACACATTCAGAATTCCTAAAAATCACCTCGAAGACAATTCCTGTGGATCACTTTATAAAGGAAATGCTTTTCATCAATCTTCATGGAATACTAATGCCACTATGATTCAGTGATGTGTGCCTTCATTCACTAGCTTCAACACAAATTAATAACTTTTTCTGTCTGAACAGATTTAATTTTTGCTCATGGATCCCATTAATTAATTTCCTTGGCATTAGAAAAAGACTGGGGTTAATATTTATGAGATGTTGGATTTTCGTCCAAAAAATCTCCATAGCCTTCTGAAGATAATATATTATCTTCATGTAATGAATATTTGCCTTGGTTTTGCTTTGGGTCAGGGACTCTACTGGTGAGTAAAGATTAAGACTGGATTAAGACTGAGAGAACCCACAGTGAATTTCTCCATATTTCATTTGATCAGGCTGGAGTGAATTGAAACTAAGAACATATTCAGAAATTGCAGCAACATAGGGGAATAATCTAATGTCTGCAAGGAAATGACTTTCTATTTAGCTACCTGTACACTTTTCTCTGTTAATCACAAACTCTACTTACTGTAACAGTGTTCATGAAGCTCCTTATGGTATTGCAGAATTATATGTATTATGGGGTTTTTGGATTATGTTTTTATCTAGGATACTTAATGATGTTTTTTTTATTATTGTCATGGTTTTAATTGATATGCAAATGTTTGAAATTTTTTTAAATGTCTGTTTCTCTTATAATGTTGTAAACTGCCTCAAGTCGCCTTCGAGCTGAGAGGAAGTGGTATACAAATGTACTAAATAAATAAATAATAAATTGGGGGGGATAGTTCCTCATAAATAAATACAGTTCAACAAGAACAAAATACTAGAAATGAAATGCAGGGTGTTTTTTTAAAGCATTGCACAAAACTTCATAGAAAGGAGCAATTACCCACATTTAATCCTAATAGGATAAAAGGTTAAGCATAGTATTGTTTGACCCCTTCAATGGCTGACATTCATGCCATATTATTGTTAGCTCTGCATGTTAAGCAAGCAAATTTTCAATCAACTTGTGTTGGCTTTACCACAGACACAGATGTTAGGCGGACTCCTTTGTTCATAAGGTTCTCATTATTAACTCAAACCAAGCCGAATATTTGACTGAAGGAAAGGACCATATCATTGTTTTCAGATTTCACTCTATGACTTAACTGAACTACATCTGCCAGCTTTAGAAATACCAAGTACTTCTTGGCGCCAGCACTGGCGCCTCAATCTGTGACTACCAGCCTAAATGCTTCAGCTTGAGGAAGTTTAGTAACCATGAAAACAACTTAATAAAAGCTTAAGTTGTGATTAAATGTTACTCATAAATTGACAGTGCACAGCAACCTTCTTCCTGTGTATAATTTGGTCCACAAAACAGCAAATGAAATTCACAATTAAAACAGGTAGGCTAGAAAGATGTCAGGAAGATGTTTTCATGATTTATGAAGTCTGCAATTTACTTGAAACCATATTTATTTAATAGGTAAGCTGGCACTATACAACTCCACTCCGTCTGCTTTAAATCTATTATAAGACCTTAGCAGGCATGAAAAGCACTGCAAGTATAAATAGATCTCCACTTTTCACCTTTTTGTAAAGCCATCTTTTAATGTCAATGGAGAGGGAAGAATTACAGACACTTTAAAAGATGTCTCCTGATAGGAAACGTTTAAGATTACACTACCAGTGGAAACCCACAGAAAAGCTTTTCTTTTCCTATTTTAAAAGAATACAATGTATTTTATAAGGCAAATTAAAAGCTGAGTTTTAAAAAGGAAGTTGATAACCACAATGAAAGCCAAGTGTTTAAATTCCAGTGACACATCTTGAAAACAGGAATCTGTAATGCTTTATTCTGGGAATATCTGCTTCCCAAGTTGAATGAAATGCTTTTCTCCCATCCAGTTTATTGAGATTTGTAACGAATTCCTCCTAAAAAAACCCCTAGATTTTAGTGGAGAAAATATTCAGGTTTATATTCAGTGGCTAAATATACCATGCTGCTGACAGGCAACAGAGAAGGCATTGATCAATAAGGCTAGCAGAAGTTTTCAAGAGAAAAAGAATACAAACCATCCCTATTGAATAACTTCTCTAAAATATGTTTTATTTCACTTACCATGTTGTATATCTTTCATATCTAAATGAAGACTGGACATTAATATTCCAACTGCTTGTGATCTTTTGTTGCTCAATAGCTTGACAACCTGCCAAAGACAATAAAGTGTTATTACCTCTTAATAAATTGCTAGAAGTCACAAAGAATTTGTTTTTCTATATTGCAAATGACAAATTCAGGAAACAAGCAGAACTAGACTTTTTTTTAAAACGGAGCCATTTGATAAAATGACTAATGGCTGAACTCAAAGAATAGCACCTGGTGATATGAGATTTTTGAAAGAGGGTGGCATATAAAATGTATTATTGAATTAATCAGTGAATTAATGATTTTCCACCAGCAACATGGCATTTTTAGTTTTGGCTTTTCATCCATATTAGAGCTTGTGTGAAGAGTTGTTTATGGTGGATTCCAAAAATATGCAACTTATTCCATTGGTGGATGCTACGTAAGTCCCTTTATTTATTTATTTGCCCTATTTATACCCTGCCTTTCTCAGCCCTGAAGGGGACTCAAGGTGACTTTACATATAGGCAACTATTCAATGCATTAAAACAACATGCAATTCAAATGAACATTAAACATTTAAAAATAAAATTAAAAGTAATACACATTAAAACATTTTAAACAATACAGTCACTATTTTAAAAACCACGCCATTCCCAATCATAACCCAGGGCCATTCCATTAGTCAAAGCAGATATTCCATATCTATTATTGCACTACAATTAGTCTCCAAAGGCTTGGTCCCAAAGCCACATTTGCATTTTCCTTCTAAAGACCAGGAGGGAGGGGGCTGATCTAATGTCACTGGGGATGGACTTCCACAGCTGAGGGGCCACCAATGAGAAGACCCTGTCTCTTGTCCCCACCAGTCACATCTAAAAAAAAGGTGCAAAAGGTGGGACTGAGAAGAGGGCCTCCCCAGACAATCTTAATCTCTGGGGTGATTCATTTGGGAGATATGTCTGGACAGGTAAGCTGGGCCAGAGCGGTTTTGGGCTTTATAGGCTAAAGCTAGCATTTTGAATTGTGCTTGGTAGCAGACTGGTAGTCAGTGGAGCTGACGCGTCAGGTGGGATGTCCTCTCTCTGTATGCTGCTCCAGTGAGCAGCCTGGCTACTGCCTGTTGGACCAATTAAAGCTTCCAAACAGTCTTCAAAGGCAACCCCATGTAGAACGCATTGCAGTACTCTATTCGGGATGCATGGACTACCATGGCCAAGTTTGACTTCCCAAGGTATGGACACAGCTGGTGCACTAGTTTTAATTGTGCAAAAACTACACTGGCCACCACTGAAATCTGAGGTTCCAGGCTAAGCAATGAGTCTGGGAGAACTCCCAAGCTGCAAACCTGTGTCTTCAGGGGGAGTGAACCTCATCCAACACTGACTGTAACCCTATACCCTGTTCGACCTTGCAACTGACCAGCAGGACCTCTGTCTTGTCTGGATTCAATTTCAATTTGTTTGATCTCATCCATTAGGGAGAAATCTAGGACATAAATTTCATGTTCACTTTTTTAAAAAAACTAAAAAGCTAGTTAGCTAAAAAGGTAAAATCTGTATGTATATAATGCTCTCAGATACACACAAAGACATGGTACAAAATGCATTTTCAAAAGCATGAGGGTGAATCTGAATCATGTCTCTCATTATAGAGGCAAAGGAAGATAATAATTAGACAGAAATTCTAAAATATATGACAGCCACAATATAGGCTACCATAGCCCAAGGATAGAGAGGCAATACAAGATGGGACTTAAAAACTTGGTAGGCTTATCTGTCAGAATATATAATCAATGATTTCATTATTCAAAGGAAAAACAAGTATATAAATAGTCATACAGAGCAAGATTGGAATGGGAAATGGTCTGTTCTGTGACTTAGTATAAACAACCATTGATCAATAACTTACATATTATGTACCTAGCATTACCTGGGTATACATTTTGTAATTCTGTTCGTTAAAAATACTAATCACTAGATGTACGATTTTATCATTTGTCCCATTAGAAAATGAATACTCAGACAACACTGAGCATACATTTGAAACTGCTTCATATATTGATTTTTCAAAGAAAGAAGTGTTATTTGGCCTACCATCACTGGACCCCACTCAATTAGTGAACTATCGGCCAGTTTCCAATCTCCCCTATTTGGGCAAAGTCATGGAACGTGTGGTGGCTTCGCAACTCCAGGGGTGCTTGGTAGACACTGATTATCTAGATCCGGCGCAGTCTGGCTTTAGGCCGGGACATGGTACTGAAACAGCCTTGGTCGCCGTGGTCGATGATCTACGCTGGGAACTCGACAGGGGGAGGGTGTCCCGGGTGGTGCTGCTGGACCTCTCAGCGGCTTTCGATACCGTTGACCACGGTATCCTTCTGGGTCGCCTTGCAGATATGGGACTTGGGGTACTGCCTTGCAGTGGCTCCAATCCTTCCTGGAAGGTCGTACCCAGAAGGTGTCATTGGGTGACACCTGTTCGGCTCCACAACCGTTGTCGTGTGGAGTCCCTCAGGGCTCAGTACTGTCCCCGATGTTATTTAACATCTACAAGAAACCACTGGGAGAGATCATTCGGAGTTTCGGAGTACGGTGTTATCTGTACGCAGATGACGTCCAGATCTGTCACTCCTTCCCACCTGTCACCAAGGAGGCTGTCAGACTTTGAGCCGGTGCTTGGCTGCTGTGTCGGACTGGATGAGGGCTAGCAAATTGAAACTTAATCCAGACAAGACAGAGGTCCTCCTGGTCAGTCGAAAGGCCGAACAGGGCATAGGGTTACAGCCTGTGTTGGATGGGGTTACACTCCC
Organism: Anolis apletophallus; assembly: GCA_030556195.1. NCBI lineage: Eukaryota > Metazoa > Chordata > Lepidosauria > Squamata > Anolidae > Anolis > Anolis apletophallus. The sequence goes on along the minus strand of JARBWK010000003.1, from coordinate 166,500,164 downwards.
TCTGAAGATGCAGGTTCGCAGCTTGGGAGTGATCCTGGACTCATCGCTGAGCCTGGAACCCCAGGTCTCGGCGGTGGCCGGGAGAGCTTTTGCACAGTTAAGACTCGTGCGCCAGCTGCACCCGTTCCTTGGGAAGGCTGATCTGGCTACGGTCGTCCACGCTCTGGTCACATCCCAAATAGATTACTGCAACGCACTCTATGTGGGGCTGCCTTTGAAGACAGTTCGGAAGCTACAACTAGTCCAACGGGCGGCAGCCAGATTACTAACCGGAGCTACATACAGGAGCATACCACCCCCTGTTGTGTCAGCTCCATTGGCTGCCTGTCCAATTCGAGCTCAATTCAAAGTGCTGGTTTTGACCTTTAAAGCTCTATACGGTTCTGGCCCAGCTTACTTGTCCAAACGCATCGGCCTCTATGTCCCACCTCGTAATTTAAGATCATCCGGGGGCTGCTCGCTCCCGCCAACCTCTCAAATGCGGTTGGTGGGGACGAGAGGGGGCCTTCTCAGTGGTGGCCCCCGTCTGTGGAACACACTCCCTATTGATATTCGATCAGCTTCATCCCTCTAACATTCAGAAAAAGAGTGAAATCCTGGCTTTGGGACCAAGCGTTTGCACCCTAGCACAACACGGCACTTTAGACTGGTCAGTTGGCAAATTGGTGGTTAAGATCTAAGACTTTGGATGGAACATTGTTTTAATGGTGATGAATGTATATGATGTTTTTTAATATTAACTGTATTTTAATGTATTGAATTCTAGGTGTATTTTAATGTATTTTAATTTTAACTGTGTTTTACTATGTATTGTGTGGCATCGAATTGTTGCCGTCTGTTAGGCCTCACTGAGTCCCCCCTCAGGGGTTGAGAAGTAGCGGGGTATAAACACTGGAAATAAATAATAAATAAATATCACGCATTTAGGTTTTGGACCCATTCTTTTTTACTGGAAGTGGCATACTTTACAGTGCACAGTTATAGTTGCACAGTACCATTTAAAATAGAACCCATTGAAAATGTTATAAGAAGAAAAATTGCAAGTGTAGACCACTGGGAAAGTCTTTGAACTTCAACATTATTTTTAAAAGAAATACTAAATTTTAATCCCAGCAGTAGGATAAGTCATTTTCTGCGAATTGCTGCTAGAAAATGAACTGTGGATATGTAACCGAAATAACAACAAAATCAATGGCAGCAGTTCTGGAGTTGAAAGATGCTGACCAATACAAAGGATTGTCCATTTATAGGAAAAGAATTCCTAGACACAACATTTCTAAAATTTCCAGGGTGTAGCCAACCATGACTAAACAAGTACCAAAAGAAGTTGTAAGCAGCAGTACAACAATGACTTTTTTCCATTAAGAATTCAATAGCTGTGCTGAGAGAGCGAATGCTATGCAGTGTCTGGATTCCATTATAAGGCTTGTGATGTTCCGATTGTTCCTGAGACAAAACGACTGTGTGAAAGATGGCATCCCTTCTAGGGCTCCTGATATTTCATTTCCCAAACTCTTGCAAACTGGACCTACAGCTCTCTCCAGGAAAGTAGATTCACTTATAAAACGACTGGGCATATAAGACGACCCCCAACTTTTCCAGTTAAAATATAGAGTTTGGGATACACTCGCCGTATAAGACTACCCCTCTTCCAACACACACCAAATATTTTTTTAAAGCATCAGATTTTATTTCAATATGGTAATTTTCCTATTACTGTACCTCCTACTCTGCCTCTCAGATCTCGCACCTGCGCCGCTTCACTGCAGTCTTCAGGAGCAAGATCTGAGAGAGGCAGAGGAGGAGGTACAGTAATAGGATACAAGGGCGGGCCAGTGTTTTTCTGGGCCCAGAGCCACTCTATCTCTTTTTTCCATACCCTGGGTGCCCTGGACGCCTGCAGCTTTCTCCACCCTTCACTTACACCTTCTTGGTGAGGCGCCCCTTCACCTCACCATCGGGACTGCATTAAGTCCACGAATCCTGATGAATGGATTTTCTTCTACCATACTTGTACAGCATTGCCCTTAATGCTTTCATACAGTCGCTGTGTATGGCAGGGACATGGACACTGCCATTTTTGAGCTCCCCCCCCCCCACCATTTGCAGCAACCACAGATTCTCCAATCCGGATTGGAAGTTTTAGCACCCGCTCTATAAGATGACTCCCGGTGTATAAGACTACACCTACGTATAAGGCTACTCCCATGTATAAGATGACCCCTGACTTTTGAGAAGATTTTCTTTGGTTAAAAAGTAGTCTTATACGCGAGAAAATACGGTACAAAGAAGAAGTTGCCTGTTAAGATTGCTAATGAGTTTGAACATGTTTGAATTTTAATCATAGCCTTTGAAAGAGAAGACAAAGAAACTTCAGGACAAGGAAGTGGAGCATGAAACTTGTCAGAAACATAGAAGGGACAATGAGGGAACTGGCTTAATGTATCCAGCCACAACTAGAGAAGCTAAATAAAGAATAATAGAACAACTGCATACCTTTTCCTTTTACATGGCAGTTGGTAGTTTTAACTCCACTTTAGCTTAGGAATGAATTTCTACATTTAGCCTTTATTTAACTCCATCAACAGTAGCCAACATGATCAGTGAGTTAGAATGTTGGGAGTTCCAGTTCAACAAATATCTGGAAAGCCACAGATTCCCTTTGCTTGGATTAGGATGTAGCCAGACACAATGCAGTTTGACATAACTTTAATGGCCATGGCTCAAGGTAAACACATTCTAGGATTTGTAGTTTTCTGAGATATTTAGCCTTCCCTATCAGGGAGCTCTGGTGTCACAACAAATTACAAATCCTAGAATTCTATAACATTGAACCTCGGCAAGTAAAGTGGTGTCAAACTAACATCATGTAATAGCTAACACGAAAGTTATTTGTGGATTTGGGAAACACTATAACTCAACGGTAGAATATATGTTTTGCCAAAATCTCAGATTAAATGCCTTGGAACTGTGTTTAGAAATATTCATCTCATGTGGCAATTTGTTCAAACCTTGACATCTGTTCCTAGTTAAACTAGACAATGCTGAAAGAGAGTAACAAGCTGTCTCGATACATGAAAAACTGTTTCCTATCTTTCTGCAGAAGTGATATACTGATCATCTGACAATGAAAAGAAAGGCCCTTTATCTGTTTTAAGATAAGCCACAAGGTAAGTAGCAAAGCATTAGTTAGAACAAATTTGAGTGTGTACTTCCTCATCTGTTGTACAAGGCCCGGCAGGTTGACAGGGTTGACAATTGTGAAATCACACTGATAAAACTACAGGTTTGTTTCTAGTGTATGTGTGAAAAAGACATTGGAGTCCTCGTTGACAACAAGTTAAACATGAGCCAGCAATGTCATGTGGCAGCTAAAAAAGCCAATGGGATTTTGGCCTGCATAAATAGAAGTATAGTGTCCACCAGATCTAGGGAAGTCATGCTACCCCTCGATTCTGCCTTGGTCAGACCACACCTGGAATACTGTGTCCAATTCTGGGCACCACAATTGAAGGGGGATATTGACAAGCTGGAATGTGTCCAGAGGAGGGTGACTAAAATGATCAAGGGTCTGGAGAATAAGCCCCATGAGGAGCGGCTTAAGGAGCTGGGCATGCTTAGCCTGAAGAAGAGAAGACTAAGAGGAGACATGATAGCCATGTGTAAATACATGAGGGGAAGTCTTAGGGAGGAAAGAGCAAGCTTGTTTTCTGCTGCCCTGGAGACTAGGACACAATGGAACCATGGCTTCAAACTAGAAGAAAAGAGATTCCACCTGAACATTAGGAAGAACTTCCTGACTGTTCAGCCATGGAACTCTCTGCCCCAGAGTGTGGTGGAGGCTCCTTCTTTGGAAGCTTTTAAACAGAGGCTGGACTGGCCTCTGTTGGGGGTGCTTTTTCCTGCTTTTTGTCAGGGAGTTGGCCTGGCCCACAAGGTCTCTTCCAACACTATGATTCTATGATTCTAGTCCAGGCGTGGGCAATTGCCGGCCCTCCAGGTGTTTTGGACTTCAAATCCCAGAAATCCTAACAGCTGATAAACTGGCTAGGATTTCTGGGAGTTTAAATCCAAAACCCCTGGAGGGCCAGCATTTGCCCACGCCTGTTCTAGTGCATGGCCTACAGAGGCCCATAAACCTAATTAATAGGGAGCTCACAGTAAGTGCTTACCAACAAGTTTAAATGGTCACAAAAAAACTTTTTTTAAAACCCACATTTCTGAATGAATGCTACAGTATCATATTTCTCTCATCGCTGTGGCTGCACCAATACACAGCTAATTGACAAAATATGAATATTAGCATAATGTCCCAAAGCAATTCCCAGTACTAGAAATAAAATAAATCCATTAACTTCAGCCATATAAGCTTACAGGCAACAGACTAGTGACGCCATTAAACAGAGAAACTAAAAAGGTTTGTTAATCAAATCTCTACAAGATCAAACCATCTTGGGCCCAATAGAAATATCCCTCTTTTTCTTTTAGAATTTGGAACTGTGCTTTAAAAGAACTTTTAACAATACAGAGGAAGCTAATGAAATTATCAGTATGCTAACATCTATGACCAAGGTTCTAACTGTTGAGCGGCCTTTATTGTTGATCAGTAAACAAACGACATGCCAAATTTGTTCCTATAAAGATAACAAAGTAAAAAAGAAGAAAGAATCAGATATTGAGTGAAAAGTAATGTGCCACAGATGTTAGATAATTAAATGCTTGGGGGGGGGGAATGAATATCCCTCCCCCCCAATAATATCTACCTCATGCAGAATGTGTTTTGCAAGAATCTCTACAGATGTAAATGCTGATAAGAACTGAAACCTTTCAACATAGTTAGTTATTACGGCTAGCTAAATTACTAGTTGACACCATTTTTTTTGCAATAACTCTAGTGTTTGCAACTCAACAGTATTGCTTTAGAACTAAATGATAAATGTATATTAAACCTAAAAAGACAGGTTAAGTATGCATGGTTTAGCCATCAGGTGACATTTGTTTCTATGATTAAAGTGTTCCAGAATGCAACAATGTGTGACTATGTGCCTTCAAGTCACCTGTCAATTTACAATGACCCTATGAGTTTCGTATGGTTTTCTTAGGCAAGGAATACTCAAGAGATGGTATTGCCAATCCCATCCTCTGAAATATGGCTTACAGCACCTGGTATTTGCAAGGGGTCTCCCATCTAAATACTAAATAGAACTGACACTGCTTAGCTTCCAAGATCAGATAGCATTTGGTGCCTTCAGGGTATTTGAGTGGTTGTAGCAACAAATCCTTGGTAAGTAACTTCTTCTGGTAAGTAACCACATTGTTGTATGAAAACTATAGCCCATTCAAAATAAGCCCCATAGAAAAATGTAAAGTTGACAATAAGCTTTGATGTTACTTTTTTCAGATTGGGAAAATATGTACATTAATAAAATATTTATCTCTGTCTTCAGCACTGCTGGATTATTTATTGTGAATTCAACATCTAAAATAGTCATAAATTGCAGTAGATACTAGGCCTGGTTATCTCCTATTTAAATTTATTTGAAATTCGGTTTTTTTCTTATTCAAAATTATCTCCTTACTTTACCGACCCTCAGGCCCTAACCCGGAAGTACAATTTTTTTACCGAACCTGGGATGGCAATTTTTCTTTAATTTTTGTAATAGATCATATTTTCCCCTTCTCCTCTCACCAGCTCAGAGATTCTTCTAACAGGAATATTTATCTCCTCCAAAATTGCTTTTCAGGGTCACTTACAGACATCAGAGTCCTGTCCCTGCCTTCTGCCAGCTCCCCCAAAGCCTTGCCGAAAACTACAGACCCGAGCAATCGATTGCCAGAGAGAATGGATCGGATCCATTGCTCTGGCAATCCATTGCTCAGGTCTGCGGTTTTGGGCAAAGCTTTCACGCACTTTTCCTCTTTCCTGGGAGAAGGCAGAAGGCAGGGACAAGACTCTGTAAGTGACCCTGAAAAGCAATTTTGAATGAGATACATATTCCTGTTTGAAGAAGCTCATACTTTATCTGTGCATTTCATTTGCATTAATTGATTATTTGTTGATATAGCTTGCTTCTATGATGTTATTAGTGATGTTTAGGACTGATCCAGGCTTGCCCTCCATTCTTCCCTCCCAGCTGAGGTCACAAATAATAACGAATATTTGTTATTAATAACGTTTGAATCATGAACTTTTTGGAAATTTTTTGTAAGTATTTCAATTACTAATAAAATAAAATCCCCCCCCCATTAGTAGTTTAGAACCAAATTTTTAATGGATCAACCAACCCTAGTAGATACATTAAATTCAGTGGGGGAAATTAATAGTGAATAATTAGTTCCCTTCACTTTGGCGGTTTAATTCTAGGTAGATGTAATCAATTGAACATCTACAGCAGTGGTTCTCAACCTGTGGGTCCTCAGATGTTTTTGGCCTTCAACTTCCTGGAATCCTAACAGCTGGTAAACTGGCTGGATTTCTGGGAGTTGTAGGCCAAAATACCTGGGGACCCACAGGTTGAGAACAACAGAGAGTACCGCTATATGAAATTGGGTGTATTAAAACTTCCCTACTTTACTTCATAACAAATATCTTTTCAGTCATTTCTCTTGATTAAATTAAATTTCAGCCTAATGAATAAATAATAATAACAATAAACTTTATTTACACCCCGCCCCATTTCCCGAGGTTAACAACAATATCACAGTGCAAAAATATGAACAATAATAAGCATATAACCAATTTAAGATTAAATCAAATCAAACAAATAATAACAAAGCTAAATCAATATGAAAGTAAAAACAAAGCATATTAAATTGACACAAGAAACATCAGCCATATATAAAATAAGCAGTGGATTGTGTTAATACCATGAAAAACATCCCTAACTAATGCTGCTTATTTCCACTTTGTGTCAGAACAGAGCTGCACTAAGAAAAAGGCACCATGTTCCCAACTGAGCGTCTCTCCTTCCCCATTCCCTTTGACCCTACAATCTATTTCATCCTGGTATTTTAGTTTGTAAACCAAGGTCTTCAAACTGCAAGAAACCTTTCATTTTGTTTTTATCATTGAAATAGCAGGGCGGGTGAATCAAATACCGCTACATGTTCTGTTTTAAAGAACTAATCCTCTATTAATATATAGCTGCTCTAGATAATGCTGCTTTGTATGACATTGGATGAAAAATTTCTCAGACTGTTTAGATTCACATATACAGTAATAAGAAAACATAAGCATCACAGTCTTTTGTCAGGAGACAGAACAATAGATGTAAACACCTCTGTAATTAGGAACAACAATAGAATCCTCAGTTTTAAGAAGTGTGAAAGGTAAATGAATAGATGTTTAAATTATCTAGTTTGAAACTAAAGCAAGAGAATTGTTGGTCACCTCCCCCCACCCCTTGGAGTAACACGTTTTGACTGAATTTAGCATTTTATTTTATAGGCTCATGAGTATGGTATTTTTGACAGAATAGGGTCATAAATTTATCAAGAAAGAAAAAACTAGTCAATGATGTTTTGGGTAAAGAAAGCATAGCAGCAGCAAGAAGCATGAAACCGGATTTCGGACCTCACAACCTCTGAGGATGCTTGCTATAGATGCAGGCGAAACGTCAGGAAAGAATGCTTCTAGAACATGGCCATATAGCCCAAAAAGCCTACAACAACCCAAACCAGATTTCGTTGGTTCTTTGAAGGACATACAGAAAGACATTACATCTGTCTCATGATATTTTTCTGCCTGGGGCAAAAGATAAAGATATGAGTGACAGTTGAATTTTATTCCAATATTGGCATTGGGAAAGGCATTGTTCACTCACCAGCTGATAGCAAGGTAGTCTGGGGGTTTCTGAACTGTCTATCTACATCGTATCTGTAATTCTGTCCAACTAACCAAGATGTAATATCAAGGCATTATTGGAATGACCAATCTTTATCCCATGAAGGATGTCAATGAAAGCAAATAACCTGGTTCTTCAAGATCAAGAGTTATGGATGCTTTCAAAAATTGCTGTCTTCCTAAGGGGGAAGATATTCTCTAGCTACACAAAAAAGGAAGATGAACTGATTCAGACTACTTGATGCCTGTTTTAACTGCACAACAGTAACTTTCGAGCACAAAATGAAGGACTCAAGGAGTGTCACAACCTGATTGGCCTGGTTGAAAATTATTAATGGTGTTGTGAGTACCGGGAGCCCCCAGTGATGCAGCAGGTTAAACTGCTGAGCTGCTGAACTTGCTGACTGAAATGTCAGCAGTTCAAATTCGGGGAGCGGGGTGAGCTCCCGCTGTTAGCCCCAGGTTCTGCCAACCTAGCAGTTCAGAAATATGCAAATTTGAGTACATCAATAGGTACCGCTCCGGTGGAAAGGTAACGGTGCTCCATGCAGTCATACCAGCCATGTAACCTTGGAAGCATCTACAACAACACCAGCTCTTCAGCTTAGAAATGAAGTTGAGCATCACTCACCAGAGTCAGACATGACTAGACTTAATGTCAAGGGGAAACCTTTACATTTACTTTAAGTACTGGGCCTGGAAATTTGACTGTGCCCAGAGCTTAAAAAGAGGTTAAAATTGTGAACTCACTGAACCACTTGCTTTAAATCACTGCTTCTTAAACTGTGGGTCCTGACCCCAAAGGGGACCCTTACCTTAATATTTGGGGGGAGGGATGTCATGAAATATTTAGCAACAGTAAATCTAGTAGCTATTTTAGACATTTACACAGTTTTTTTAGCAAAACAATGCTGTATTTACAGTGGACTCTGCAGAAAATGCTTCAGCTATGTATTTCATAAAAAGAAAAATCAACCTGTTTAGCAAACCTTGTGTAGACTGATTTATTATCAATAAATGTTTGATTTTTATACCTATTTTATATACGTGTATATCAAGTGTCATGTCAAAGATTTTCAGGTGGAAAGCGATAACAACAGGAAAAGTTTTGAAAGCCCTGCTTTAAATGACTAGCTTTAGTTAAGGCTACAGATTTGTAGTTGCATTCTACACCATGCAAATTAAATATTTTTGTGATATCTCATTGTTTTTTCCAGCACTTACACATGTACAAAACACCCCTTAGAAATAAAAATATGCATTATTAGATGCAAAAAGATCAATAATAAATATATCCAGGGGTTTTTTTTCTCATTGTTCCCAGGGAGAACTAGACTAGAACTCTCAGAATCACCAACTGGCATAATTTGTAGCTATGATACTTGGGGAATTCTGGAAGCTGTAGTCCTTTTTTTTTCTACGTTCCAGTTGTGGGCTATACTGACCAACATACTGTAATATATTCATACCCCTGGGCTGAATTCCATTCAACCCTTGATAAGTTTGTTTTGTAGAAAACGTGTCCTTATAAAGAACTTTATGAGTAGCCAGCTCAATTTCTCAAAATTATTCTTTAAAAATAATATAATAAAAAGCTTACAATTGCAAAGAAAATAAATACAGACAGACATTAAAAACCTAAACCACTAATGTCTAACCACAACTACTGCCTGCCTGTTTAACCACTGTTTGCCAAACCAAGTCAGTAGCCATCACTTTATTATTTGCAGGGATTTGTATTGCTCATAATATGTTAAGAAAAGTCAAAATTCCCTGAGTAGACACATCCATTTGCTTGAGTATAGACTATTTCAAATAATGTGGCAAAATTTCCTCTGAAGACAACTGATATCTGGATGATTGTTCCTTTAATAATAAAACTATCTCAAATTCCTCTAACAATAAAACAAAAGCTTTAAAGAAATCTGGAATGCCATTTCTGTATCTTTATGAAACATTTGCAGAGTCAAATGTGCACCTGATGGGGACATGGATGTTCATAACTGATGGTTATAAACATCCATAGTTTTGCAGTTGTGGCAGTACAGATTTGTGTTTAGCCAAATGAACACAGACAACAGTTTGTTGGGATGGCAAAGACCATAATTGTATTGGTACGACTCAAGAGGTTTGGCTAAAAGCATGGCTCCGGATCCTGACATCAATCAACTCTTCTGTCAGCTGGTTGCTAATCCAGTGAAGCTCAGTTGTTTGGAAATGCTGGAATGGGGGATGCATGTATCCATTCAGGAAGAAGTCACTGTGTTGCTCACTTGCTAGCTGGGAATGAAGCAGAACCATTTCCTCCCAAGCTGGGAGTAACCTGGTTGTCACACTCCCAGGGACACTTAAAGGGACCGGCATTTTGAGTATGATAGGTACCTAGGCCTATATACCTCCTGGCTAGTTCCAGCCCTTATGCCCCAACTGTCTAAAGTAGTGACAATAGTATTAGCACTGTTATCCCACTAACAAAACTACTTTTTCCATAAGCACCCAAAACTTGAGGGAAGATGGATAAGGATAACTGGCTGTTGACATGGTAGGAGAAGCAGACTATATGAACTGGGAGAGGACCTGAATTAAGTCTTCACTCGATTCTGGTCCTGCTGCCTACATGCAAAAAGAGCTGCCTCTGACTGGTAGGCCTTCCTACTCTATATCAGAGCCAAGGGGAACCATGTGGGTCTCTGGGAAAGACACATGCTGGGAGTAAGACAGCGTGAGGATTGCTAAACCATAAACACAAAAACACAAAGAGGTCCGAGAATGTAGTAAGAAGGAGAATGTCTAAATAGTTCTAGAGAAATGAATATTTACACCAGCAGTATATCTAATATATATATATATCATTTAGTTGTATCTTGTATAAATATCAACACATAAGCACAACACATATAAACATCGTTAGAGCATTCTCCCAAGATTCACATATATAATATAGCAAAAAGGAAACACAACTCAGGAAGAACTTGCCCAGCGTTCAAATGCGGAGACACATGCTGCTCATCTTTCCTTTGCCATGGGTTGGGAAATGTACTTATTTTGAAATACTATACAATATTTTAATTTATTTTGCTAACTCTCTAATTTTACCTCTATTTAGGAATAACCAATAAAATGATTTAGCAGGACACCTCATTAATTGGTATATTATGTTTCTTACAACCTCATTTCACCAGAGCATGGATCCACTTCCAATTGTGTTTCTGCAGCCTGCAGAATTCTGGGGTTTGTAGTTTAGTGAGGCCCAAGACCTCTCTGGCTGAGCAGTTTAACAGCCCCAGAATTCTGCAGGAGGCAGAAATTAGATTTAAAGTGGATCAATCTGTGGGTCCTCAGTTTACCTAGCTGTTAGGATTTATGGGAGTTGAAGGCCAAAACATCTGGGGACCCACAGGTTGAGAACAACTGCTCTAGTGTGATGAAGTCATTACAGTATTCAATGTATCATTTACCTAGACCAAGGCTTCTTAAGCTTTTCCATTCACGATTCCTTTCTGCCCAAGAAATTTTGACATGATCCCAGGTATATGAGTTTATAAAATAGATACAAAATCAAAAAAATTACTGATAACATATCAGCATTTGCAAAGCTTGCTTAACACACTGCTTTTCCTTTTTATGAAGTACAGTTGAAGCATCCTCTGCAGAGTCCACCGTAAAAGTTGCACAATTGATTCATGTAAATGTTTAAAATAGCCACTGGGTGAGGTTCCTGGCCCCTGCATTTAACCACTGAATATTTTAATCTAGTTTTAAATACTCTATTTTAATTGTGGAATTTGTTGTGTGTAAGTCGCCCGGAGCACTAACGTGGAGGGCGACTCAGAAATAATAAAGTCAGTCAGTCAGTCAGAAATCTTTTACTGTTCCCAAAAATTTTGGGACCAAGGACACTCTATTTGGGATCAGGACCCACAGTTTAAGAAGCAGTGGCCTAGACCACAATTATTATAATCTATTATATTTATTTATATTCTCTAAAAAGAGACTCAAAGTGGCCAATATCAACAACCAAGTTGTTATTAGGGCATGGGAGGGAAATCGCAAAAATTGTCAATCAGAATTTTCCAAGTTAGTAACTATAACAACATTGCAGCTGAAATGTAGAATGGAATAAACAAAACACCATACCAGCAACTGGGTTTGACTTAAGCTACCTTTATTAACCAAAATCAGATCTGTACAGCTGATCTGTGTTTTGTTTATGTAATGTGGCTCCCCTTATTCATGCTTATTCAGCCTACTATAGGCAAGGAGTGAGGAGCTGACCATCAACTGAGATGCAGAGAGACCATTTTGTATTACTCCTCCTCTCAGGTATCAAAACCCTGCTGATGTAAGTCTTTACTTATTTCATTTATGCATGCAAAGATGGATAATTGCAATAATTTTCTCCCCATTCTGTGAGAATACAGGGATTTGTGTGAAACTTTCAAGCACTTTGCTGCAAGCAATTCATTTCTGCAAAACATAAATGGTTTTCTTGCTCAGAAAACTTGTTTGGGAGCAGCAAATCATATTATGTGCAAAATTCCCAAAATCTTAATATTGTGTAGGGGTTGGCACTGAAAATAAATGGAAAACAACTCTAAATGTGAGGGCGATCGGTTTTTGCACAGGAATCCATGTACATGCACAAACTGAATAAAAATGAACAAATTGGAGACAATCCAGAGGAACTGCATGCAAATCAAAATTATTGCACAGAAGAAATAATTTGTATTTAGATGCAAAAATAGATAGTACAATACATATTTCCCCAAATACACTTTGTTGTTTTGTGCAGGAAAAAGGACTGTCTTTTTGTACAAATCTATTTTCCCCAATTTGAAAACTCAAGAAACCTTGTGATTTTTCTCCTTTTCCTTCTCATGAGTGAAGAAAGTAAATATTAATGAGTATTCTTCACATCCCTCCATTACTTCCAGCAGATAACGTGAGTTGTTCCAAGGCTACCCAATATTACTGGGTCTTATACATGCCTCTTAGTTGTACAAAATCATATATGTCCAATTTCTCTGTTCTGTCTTTCACAAATAATACATATTTACAGCGTTCCTTACTCTCTTTATACACACATACAGTATATAATAAATTTGGTTCACTACCTAAGAACTCTGTCTCTGTTTTCCCAACCTAAATTTAACATTGTTTAAAACTTCTACATATACTAACAAAAAGCTCTCGGCAGACAGATCTGCTCAACGTGCCCCTGCTTTCTAGTATACTTGCCTAATATTTCCCCATTCACATCTTACCCAAAGAAAAATTGCAACGTTACTCACTTGTTTGTTCTTTGTCTTTGTGATGGTGTCCGAAATGGGTTTCTTCCTCTCTTTAACAGCTGTTTTAGAAAATAGTTCTTCAAATTCATGATAATCTATGGAAGGCTCTTCAATTTTTTCCCACACAAGTGAAGCACTAGAATCTCTAAAGTTAAGCAAAAGACCTATGTAGGGCAATATCAGACTTAATAGTCACAAAATAGTGGAATGAAGATAGATGATGAATATTATTTTATGTGCTGCTGAAAGCAGCATTCATTGCTTTCTAAGTGGATTTTGCAAAAATTAAATTGTACAGATTTATACCTTCCACATAGTAAAACAAAAATGATACACACTTTCTGTACAGAACAACTTCCCTTACCATTATATATATACTTGTGTTCTAATTGCTTTAATTTCAGATTCATATCTGAAATTTGCTAGTCATAATTAGCACAGTAGTAGTCAAATAAGATATTTACAAATTATTACTGAATTCAAGCAAGCAAAGGAAGCTGAAAAAATAAGGAGTTTTTTAAAAGTCCCATAAAACAAACCATAAAGTTTACGCAGGGTAGAGCTAACCAGAACTGAAAGAAAAAGTTCTACATTTTGTGAAAGACGACATCATTTAAATGCAAGGCTCATAATATTTTTGGTTCACGTACTAAATGAATCCACAGTAAGAATATCTGTCTCTCCATGTTTTAGAATGTTATCATGATCTTTCTCTGTTCCTTGTAATAAAATGCTAGCAGAATACACTGAGCTAAACAGGACTTATCTTCCCCAACTGAGAAAGAGGCCTGGATGTAAAGAAATCTTACGGATGGTAAGAAAATGAGGAAAGGGGAAATGTGCACAGTAGTGGACACATGCCAGTAGAAGAGAAGTCACAGATAGAACCTCAATTTAGTTTTGTGTTACACAGAAAAAAGTCCCATTTTGGAAACAACTCCAGCAACATGGCCACACACAGAGACAATAATGCTCTATGACACAGGCTTATCTACCCATATTATATACCAGAATATCCCTTGCATGCTTTCTTGTCAACATCCCTAAATATTTTCTTTTGTGCTTTTCATTTCTAGACATGCCTCAGTCTTGTAAGTAGTTTCCAATGTTTAAAGGAAACAACATGTGCAAGTAATAAGAAAGAGTGTGCCTTTTTCAAGCACATGCATCACCACCCCCTTTGAGCAACCACAAGCATCCCCAAATTGAAGGGCAGAACTTCTTTATCTGAGGGCATGGCTTCCAGGCAGGTGTGAGCTCCTATACTTCTCACCACAGGAATCAACAAGATAGTTACCTTGTTGATAGAATAATCCAAGTAACTTCTGTGGGTTCAGACATAAATTTATTTCATTCCTAGGATCACAACTTGCTTGAAACACTCAAATTGCCCCATCTATTTCACAGTGGTTCTCAAATATGTGGGATAATGACATTTTATGGGTGTGTTGTGAATAGATTTTTTACAGATTTGTGTAGATGATACATACAGATTATGTCATTGTGTCCTGTTTTTCCTCTGCTGTTTTCATATATTTGAATTAAGAAAAAACATTCAAATATTTCATAGAATCATAGAATAATATAGTTGGAAGAAACCACATGGGCCATCTAGTCCAACCCCCTGCCATGCAGGAAAGCACAATCAAAGTATCCTTGACAGATGGCTCTGTTTAAAAGTATTTCCTTTCCTTATTTCAACAAAATATGTAGTAGCTGAAAATGTCTTTTGACTGGTACTTCTAGGCGATCCTCTATCTGGAAGCATCCTTACTGTAATAATACTGAATTACCAAATATTAATGCTCCTTTTTTTCTAGTGACACATACTGACCATTCTTCCAGACCAATCTTATTTTTCTTAATTTCTAGCAGCAGGCACAACATTGCATGGTAAATTTAAATCTCATTAAATACATATTGGACCATCTGGTTTAAGACACAACTTGTTTGGATGTCAGGATCTAGTTCTGAAGGAAGTCCCAGAACATTACTATACTAATAAGCAGGTGGAGAAGATTTTTTTCTCCTCAAAAAAGTCGAGCTTCATTATTTTTTGTTGGGCTGTGTAACCATTTTGTATAACCATTCTGTAATAGCAGCACTGAATCCTTACAATGTGAAGGTGTTCATGGACATGTGTAACATGTAATCACATACTATCATTTTCAGGCTGTTCAAAATTACAGGAATAACTGATCGGATACATATGGATACCAGTTTATGAAATGTTACTCCCATGTGATTTTGACAGCAGGCAATCAATGTAAGGATTGCACAGAAGGAAAGGAGAGAACTAGTGGTTCAAGTGACTATATCTGAAAGCTCTCTGGAAAAGGACAATTTATAAGGGAGCATTCAGAAAATAACACATATGATTGTTACACTTGGTTCAGAAAAGAGCATGACACACATTGATGCCCTGGAAAATTCAAATGTTCACTTTCAACCAGAATATGGTCGAAACCATCTGGTAATATTTTTCTATAAACATATACAGAAAAAAACACCAGTTACCCAAGATTCTATTATAAATATGTAAAATGTAATATAAAATATGGGTTATTAAGCATGATTCCTATTTAATACATAGAAAGAAAAACAAAGTAGAGTGACTTCATATACTGGGTTTTTCAGTTCTATTGCAATTATTTATGTCTTCAACATGTATTGTTACCTTTTATTATGAAGCTGAATTCTTGTCCAGTAAAGAGGCTTCATTGGTCGAGAAGGTTCTATTGCATGTTTCCTGCTACCTTTTTCCTGGTTCATTCCCATTACAAACAAACCACTTGACAAGGGAGGTGGAAGAAACCCAGAACCATGTGGAATAGATGGAGGAGGTGGCACACCCATACCAGGCAAAGGTGGAGGAGGAGGGGGAGGTCCTGCACCAGGCAAAGGTGGAGGAGGCAGAGGAGCCCCCATGCCTGGCAAAGGTGGTGGAGGTGGAGGTCCTCCCATGCCTGGCAAAGGTGGGGGAGGAGGGGGTCCCCCCATACCTGGCAAAGGTGGTGGTGGTGGAGGTCCCCCCATGCCTGGCAAAGGTGGTGGAGGTGGAGGTCCTACCATGCCTGGCAAAGGTGGTGGAGGTGGCGGAGGTGGAGGTCCCCCCATGCCCGGCAAAGGTGGTGGGGGTGGAGGTCCCCACATGCCTGGTAAAGGTGGTGGAGGAGGTGGCACTCCCATTCCGGGTAGAGGAGGAGGAGCAGGAGGAGTCCCCATGCCTGGTAAATGTGATGGATGCAATAAAACCCCTATTCCTGGTAGTGGTGGTGGTGGTGGTGGAGGAGGTATGTCTGTTCCTGATAAAAGATGAGGAGAGGAAAAATCTGTCCATGGCAAAGGTGGAGGTTGTGGCACTTCCATGTCTGGCAAAGGTGGGGGAGCAGGGGGCACACTCATGCCAGGCAAAGGTGGTGCAAGAGGAACAGCTGCCCCTGGCAAAGTTGTTGGAGGTGGCACCCCCATATCAGGTGGAAGTGGGATCTCAGTAGGCATTACAGCTGCAGGCAAAGGAGGTGGTGGAGGAGGTGCCATGTCCATTCCTGGAAGAGGTGGTGGAGGAGGAATCCCTCCACTAGGCACCAGTGGGGAAGGAAGCGCAGACAGGGCACGTCCTGAGGAAGAATGGGGTGGTACACCTGAACTGGGAGAGGGTGGCATTACAAATGGGACTCCTGCGCCAGGCAGGCAGGGAGACACTCCTGTGTCAGACAGTCCAGGATGGGATGCCAAAACAGGGTGAAAAGATAAGGAAGGGGAAGCCTCACTGCAAGTAAAACTCTCAGTGCTTAGAGCTGTAGATGATACTGGTTGTCCTTGCAATAAAACTGGCAAATTGGCATCAGGTTCTGAAAGATGCAATGTAGTTAATTTTTCTTGGATATCATCTAATTGTACTGAAATCCGTTTGGGTGAGAGAACTAAAGATATTTCAGAGCAAAAGGTGGTCTGTGTCTCAAGTGTTGGCAATAGTTGAGTTGGCCCTTGACTCAAGTTCCCTTTCAAGAGTGGAGGTGCTTGTGGCAGTGTGCTGGCTGAAGGCATTGTGTGTATTAAACAATCGTCTGTTGGTGAAGTCTGCACAGATTTTGCAGTTATAGTCTTAGGCAGGGTCTGCAATTCCTGTTCTTCAAGGGTTGCACTGGAAAGCTCCTCACAGGTAGTCTGTCCACTCTCCTTCCCCTGATTGCTACCGGAAATCAGCACCTCTGATGCTGGAAATTGTTTCTCCAACTCTGCAATTTTTATTTTCAGATCTTGGATGGTCTGCTCCAACCGCTGAATCTCACTTGCCCGCTCTTCAGATTTTATTACAACATCCTCCTATGAAAAAAGAAAGAGGCATCAATTCAGAGGACATGACATTTGTTAACCAAGGGGTGGAGGGGGAGGGAAAAACTGTACATGAAGTTAGAGGTTTATAATAGATCGGCCAGTTATCATATATTATATATATATATATATATATATATATATATATATATATATATATATATTCATAATAGATCAACCAGATACAGTTTATAAAGAAGACTGGGCAACTTGGAAAGGACTTAACAGGCTGTGCTCTGGCATTACATCATAATGTGGAGTTCATGACATGCGAGGGTGGAGAAGAGCAAACCACAGACCACTTACTACAAAGCAGTCTAAGCCCCGCCACATGCACAATGGAGGACCTTCTTACAGCGACACCAGAGACACTTGAAGTGGCCATCTTCTGGTCAAAATAAATTTTGCATAATGCCAAGTTTTGAACTATTCTCAATTTGCTTCTGACACAATAAATAAATAGTCAGTGATCACTCTGGATGCATCATAAAACATGATAAAGGTCTAAAACGTGTTACATGTCCGAGAAAGGGATACTTTACATATGGGTTACTTGCACCCCACAGCATGTATAGAAAATAAATGTATTCAGATGGGTGCACCACAAATTTACGACAGAAAGATGAATTCACTATGTCTTCATGAGGATTTGCAGAATGGGTATGCATATGCATATACTGTGTCCTATTAACTATGTTTTGAGATAATCTCCCTGTTTCTTACGCTTGACAAGAGGCTGGGGAAAATATATGGTAGTTTTCTGGAGGGAGATAAAATTCCCAGTATTATCATAAAGGTTATGTCTCCCGACACTAATTTTGAAATAAGCATTTTGTTTCCCTTGTATCAATAAGAACTAAATATTTGTATGGTTAAAGACTCTGCACTAGGAACACAAAGGGAGACACTCATCAAACCATCACAAGAACTAAGCAGTAAATGAAATGTGTCTTTATTTCAGCAAGTTAGCTGAAATATTACACAGACATACATCTCTGTCCCACAGAGTATTGGAGGAGACCCATGTGTTGCTCCTGCCATAAAAGCAGAATTTATTTTGATTGATTAACATCCATGTATTAGTTGCTTGAGATCACTCACCCTGGAGCAAATGACATGCTACAAGAATGCCAAAATAAGCCTGTGTTTACCACTGGAGCCACTTCGAATTGTGATGGTTGAAAATAGCCAAAGAACAACCATCCAAGTCTCTAAACAGAATGATGGAAAGAGACTAAAGGATAACTTAGTTTACTTCTCCAGTTACAGCATTTGGTGCCAGTTTCTCATTCATTAAGTTTCCAATTAAAATTGTAGGGGCTTTATTTTGTTTTAGGAAAAAGCAACAGACATTTGTATTCACTTTGTTATAAAGACACCAACATGAAAATAAGAGAATGTCAGCCAACAGTGCTAATGGTAATCACTGTGCAATATATACTCAAGGTTTTATGCTAAAAGTCTAGAAGGACAGTGGTAGTTCCTACATCCAAATGGAGCTTGGGATTCCTCACCACCTGGGCATTTATTGGCCACTGAATTGGAATCTGATGCCATCAAGTTGCTTTGTACAGCCAAAAGTACAATAGTGTAGCAGAAGCCAAGGGAAAAATTCTAATGGGAATGTACTTCCTTCAACCTACCTAAAAGAATCATAGAATTGGAAGAGACCTCATGGACCATCCAGTCCAACCCCCTGCCAAGAAGCAGGAAAATTGCAATCAAAGCACCTCCAACAGATGGCCATCCAGCCTCTGCTTAAAAGCTTCCAAAGAAGGAGCCTCCACCACACCCCGGGGCAAAGAGTTCCACTGCTGAACAGCTCTCACAGTCAGGAAGTTCTTCCTAATGTTCAGGTGGAATCTCCTTTCTTGTAGTTTGAAGACATTGTTCTCCAAGGCAGCAAAAAACAAGCTTGCTCTCTCCTCCCTATGATATCTTCTCCCATGGCCAGAATACATGGCCATCATGTCTCCTCTCAGCCTTCTCTTCTTCAGGCTAAACATGTCCAGCTCTTGAAGCTGCTCCTCATAGGGCTTGTTCTCCAGACCCTTCATTATTTTAGTTGCCCTCCTCTGAACACATTCCAGCTTGTCAACATCTCTCTTCAATTGTGGTGCCCAGAACTGGACACAGTATTGTGCGGCAGAATAGAGGGGCAGAATAGAGGGGTAAGCATTATTTCCCTGGATCTAGACACTATACTTGTATTGATGCAGGCCACTCCCGGGGGGGGGGGGAGGACACACGGACTCAGGCCGGCTTTCAAGGCAGCAGGCGTCCCCTATTCTGTATCTTTGCATTTCATTTTTTCTGCCTAAGTGGAGTATCTTGCAATTGTCACTGCTGAACTTCATTTTGTTAATTTTGGCCATCTCTCTAATCTGTTAAAATCATTTTGAATTCTGCTCTAGTCTTCTGGGGTATTGGCAATTCCTCCCAATTGATCTTTTCCAGAATCTTGCCTGGTATCAATGTGAGGCTGACCGGATTGTTTGGGTCGTCCTTTTTTCCCTTCTTCTGTTCTCCAAGAATTCTCAAAGATGATTGCCAATGGTTCTGAAATAACTTCTGCTAGTTTCTTCAATACTCTTGTTTGTAGTTGATCTGGCCCTGGGGACTTGAATTTGTTTAGAGCAGCCAGGTATTCCTGGATGAGTTGTTTCCCTATTTGAGGTTGGATTTCCCCTAATCCTTCATCCACTCCATGTTACTGAGGTTGAGGATGGCTTTCTTTTTGTGAGAAGACTGAGGCAAAGAAGGCATTACTCACTGAACAATCAACATTCAGTGGCATTCCACATAACACAAAAATGGTTTTTCTTGATAAACACAATAGGATCTAGGGAGGCCTCCTGGAGCAGCTAAAAAAGAGATTGTGCTCTCTCAGTTCCATATGAATTCTTCCATTCCCTTGACAGGATTGGGACTCAGAATACTAGTTTCTTTTGTTGCAGACTAATATGTTTTTTTCCTGGAATCCCTAATTTCTAAATTATCAAAACACAAACTTGTTGGATTTTCCTTTTCAGATGGGACTATTTCTAAAGACTCTCAATGTTTGTAGCTTGCCACTTCAAATTAAAGTAAATGGTCAACAATCAACATTCAGCGGTATTCCACTGTAAAGTTCTGAAATAAATGCTGTACAAATATTTACCAGGCAGTCATCTGGCAGCCTCTCAGGAAAGCAGCCACATGAAGGTGACACCTCTTACATCCCTGCAATTCAAAGATTGCTTTTCTTATCACTTCTGTGTTTTTAATCATTATTCCAAAATAACCATGTCACAAATCTGTGTGTGTGTGTGTGTGTGTATTCACAGTTAAGGAGGACAAAACACTGTGATATATAACTCTTGCATGCCAGCAAGTGCAATAATAAGTGCTTGAAACTTTTGTATTTTTTAATGTTCATTTGAGTCAACTACAAAATCCCTGAAACAACCCCATATTTGCTCTTTGTAAATCTGAATTAAAGATGGGGATGGAATGAGTCTATCTGAATTAAATATCGGGATGGATTGAGTCTATCCCATGGCAAGATACAGGTTTCACCACAGGTCTTTTGCCAACATTTTACTTTAAGATTAAAATTTGAAACATATAAATCACACAGGAACTCCCCCTCTTTTCCCCCTCCCTTGCCAGAGGACCCCAATTCAGAGACCACCAATCCAGAGATAGCCACAACAAAGAAGGCAGGAGGGATCGATGACAACCATCCCATGTCCCAGGTCCACCCAATCCTGGGAAATACATAATGGTAGTGAAAGCAATTGCAAAACCAGCCCAACTGGATCACAATTCAGTCTAACCCCTCACCAGCTTTGTTAATATGGAGCAAGGTTGCATTAAGATGCCCTTGCCCTACATTACCCTGGATCAATTCTGCATGATGTTTGGCCACTATGCAGCAGACCCGGACCCACACTGATCTAAGGGGCTGAATATGGAGATGATCCATACCCACACCTTGGGCACAACTACATAGTCAGTGTAGATGTGTCCCTACAGTAATAAAAGATAGACAGTTTCTCTACCCTGAATTGGCCTAACTTCTTGGCTGCTTATTCTGACCCTTCTTTCATATAAAATGATACTTAGAGATGTTATGCTTTTGCACTTATTCCCACAAGTCCACCCCATATCCTCCATTAATTTAGCAGCCTAAAGAACTCTTAAGTGTGCATCATACAACCTTCTACTTTGCTCCAATAATGGAAAAAATATTTAATTTAAAGATTATTTTTAAAAAGAATTGTTTTATGAGGGATAGAAATCTCTGAAGAGGAGAATCCTCGCCAGATGAGAATCTCCACAGTATGGGGACTTCATAGAATCATAGAGTTGGAAGAGACCAGAAGGGCCACCCAGTCCAACCTTCTGCCATGCAGGAACATGGAACAAAAGCACCACCAACAGAAAACAATTTATCCTCTGCTTAAAAGCCTCCAGATAAGATTTTATTGAGAGCTAAGCCTGCACATATTTTTGTGCAGAAAACATTTTCTGTTAATAAAATCATTCCTGTACAAAAAAGCCAATGACAAATTTCCTTTACAGAAAAAATATAGCATGTGTAGCAAAAATAAGTCTTGAAACACAACAATCCCTTAGTAAATTTATCAATTTCAATAATTTTATTTTCACAAGGCAGAAAATGGCAAAATTTTGTTGTGCAAGAACAAAGATTATGACGATTAACATCCCTAACTTTTTAAAACAAATTCTGTGTACACATTTAACATTACCCCGAGATCACTACGCTCGGAAGAGCAGAACCTCCTGGCTATTCCATCATCCCGCTCCTGTCACCTATCCAGTACAAGACAACGTGCCTTTTCGGCCACGGCACCTGTGCTCTGGAATTCGCTTCCAGGTCATATTCGGGCAATTTCAGAACTCGCCCCTTTCCGAAGGGCGTGTAAGACTGTCCTCTTCAGGCTGGCGTTTGGCTAAACCCAAACGCAATCAACATGCTCACGCCTGATCCAAGAACCGTAGTCCTGCGGTCACTATGGCTATGTATTTGTTTTTATTGTATATTTTACTGTATGTTTTACCGAATGTCTTATTGCACATTTTAATTGCTGTAATCCGCCCCGAGCCTGCAGGGAGGAGCGGAATAGAAAATGGAATAATAAATAAATAAATAAATAAATAAATTAGAAACCAACAAAGGTTAAGTGAAGACAAGACCTCAAATGTGGGTATCTAACCATAAAAATGATGTCATCTTCCATAAATGTCTAGCAAAACAGATAAAAATGAGTTTATTATAAACCATTAAAGCTGTTTTCACTTATGTCACCTAACCATTGAATCTTCAGGATAGTAATTTTAACATAGAGGGAGTTTATCTTGTGAGACCAGTTTCTCTTTCTATAACATTTTGGTAGATATCCAGTCCTACTCCTATTTATTGAGTAATTGGTTTACAAAGTATATGGCCAGATAGAGGAAAAACTCTAGTGCAATCTTAAGATATAAAACTAAAAACTCTAAAACATGCTGAAAGATATTTCAGCAACTTTAAAATTTTAATACATGTGAGAAACTCTCTAGTATGGATTTAAAAGCTTTATTTTTGTCCCCAGATCTTACAGAATTTGTTTTATTTTCTCAGGGAGATCATTTTGTCTTTTACTTCTTTTTCTATCCATTAAGAAAATGAAAACATGCCTTCAAAAAAAAAGCAGACAGAGACCTTCTACACACAATTGGGTTACTTTTGATATAACTTCTAGAATGTCCCTCAAAAAAGATTAATTTGGTTGACACTATCTAAAATCTCATTTGTGAAAAGATAAATTTTTTTCCTCTGACTTCAGCCAAAAAGGAAAACACTGGATTGGTCACATGCTTTAATTATATAATACCCATACTAACCAATTCCAACATAAAAGAAATTATTATTAAATAATAAGACACATAAAAGATGGCATTTCTAATTGAAGACAGTCTCTTTTGTCTGGTTAAAATTAGATGCTGATCTCTCAGGTCTCCTTTGCAGATATCAAAGTCTCTAGAAGCTTTAAACAACTTCTAATGTTTAACAGAAATACTTTTTCATATCATTTTATGTAACCAAACAATTAAACAAAGTTACTTCTGTTTTGAAAAGCAGGTCATTTTGCTTTTGGTGGTGGAATAATGTAATTTAAGACTGTAAAAACCAACCACCCAAGTGAAAAAGGTGAGGTGCTCTGCTATTCCTTGATCTTATACAACTTTAAGGCAGATCCAGAGAAGACTGAAGACCTGACCTGGAAATAGCTATGCTGATGAATAAGAAAATGCCTTAATATGGGTATTTTTCAAGATAGATGAAACCTATTGCATAATTAGGAAAATAAATACTTAGATTCACTTCAGACCGCAACTCCATCATGAAAAAAGGACAAATGGCAAAAATTATACTAATGTAACTTGACATTTTTTCAGTAACCCCCAAATGTGCTATCTATCTACCTACTTACCAATCGATCGGTGTCATCCCATTGAAAATAATTGGGTTTGTTATTATCCATGATTTTAAGAATTCACATGTGACCTCTCCACATAGCCATATAACCCAGATAACAAGGCAGATAATCCACAATATCTGTTTTGAACTGAGTTATCTGAGTCCACATTGTCATATAATCAATTTCAATGTGGATTTTATACAGCTGTGTGGAAGGGGCCATAATGTCTGGAAACATATGCCCTCCAAATATGTAAAAACTATTGGGGAATTGGGGTGTGTGTGTGATTACCATGTTTCTTTATCTTCATTATCCCTGCATACTGGTCACACATGTTAAATCTGATGAGTATTTCCAGACAAATTATTTGAAAATGTTTGGCGAGACCAGGTTGGAGAAGGCAAGCTTAGGTCATCTATGCTGCTCTAGTGAGTTAAAAAGTATCTTTGTTCAATGAATAGATCCAAGTCTCTTATATTTGATAACAACAAAAAGGGGAAACTTTGATTTATACTTATTAGGGCTGTGCAATCAATAAAAAATGTTTCAGAAGTCATTACAAAATTAAGGGGCGTTGACATTTTGTTTCGAAAGTATTACTAAAGTATTGTTAGTAAACATTTTATTACTTTTTCGGCGTAGCAATTGTGCAAGTTGAAATACTTCAGGGGCTCCTTTCTCAATAATTTTTACAGCTATAGGGGTGAAAATTGTTACAATGGTTGAAATCATTTACCACTGTTACCCCATCAAGTTTTGTAATGTTTCACTTATCCACAGAATTTTGGGAATTTCAACATTTTTATAAACAATATATATATATATATATATATATATATATATATATATATATAGACATGAGCTATCTCCTTGAATTCTTTATATAATGTCAAGATAATAAGGTATCATTTTCCCTAACTTTCAGAAATATTCATACATCTACCAATTTTAGGGATTTTTTAAAAAAGGTTTTGATAAAAATGGGTTTTTTAAAGACTGCCACAACAGCTACCTCATTGAATGTCTCTCTTATTAACCAATAGAACTTCCATTTAGGGATTTCTTTCCAGCCCATCACAGAGATTTACTTGTTAGAAGTATCAGTCAGTCCTCCTCTTTGCAAATTCAACAATTGATTGGAATTTTGGCTGTGTGCTGCTGTGGAGGGACAAATCTCTTCCCTGTCCAGGTTGGGGCTTTATGATGCTGACCAGAATTCTGGGAAATGTAGTTTAGGGCAGGGTCTTTTGAATTCTCTGGTATAGGGTCCTTGTCTTCCCAAACTACATCTCCCAGAATTATGTGCTTTCTGAGGCTCTTTCCCAGCACACTTTGCTTTCTCCCTACTGCTTCCCTCTCCTAATGGTGAGTGGCCATTAATTTAAAGAGGAAAGGTGGCCTTTTTGGTTTTGCTTTGATTCCTTATGCTGAAAATAAAACTGACTTTGAGAGGCTTCCAAGATTTACAAAATTCAAACAAAAAATATTGCATTGTAAGTGCGAATTTACCAAATTTGATACAACTTATAATGACTAAAGAAAAAAATTACACACCCCTAATACATATTCACATGCATCATATCATTATTAGGTAGTAGCATGTCTGGAGCAAAGGGATGTGAGATGCCTTGGCAGAATCATTGTTATTAGTCCATGAAGCTTAGGCTTATACTGTATGGGAAACTAAGAAGAACCGTATGTCTGGCACTGAAACAAAATTTCCCCACCCATTGTTGTATCCTTTCCATATAAAATTTTAATACTTCCTTTTCCAAATACTGTAATTTTATATTTTGAATGTTATGCTCTGTGGTTGACGCTTGCTGATATCAACAGGACAAACTCACCAGAGGCTGTTGCTAGGTCTCAGATTTTGGTCCTGAAATGAGAAGGTCTGAGAGAAGTATAATATTGGAATCCTTTTTCCATATGAAGCTTAGATGAAGCACTTCATCCATGTTACCTGCTAAACCAGGTATGGGAATGTATAATATCCAAATCATACTGGCCTACACATCCTCCTACAAGCCATGATAGCAAAGGCCAATATGAACTACAATTGAAACAAAGTATGAATGCCATATTTTCCCTACCCATTTCAAGAACTATGTCTAGGATTAAGTAGACCTCTGAGCCCCATTGAACCTCTGAAAAAGATAATCAGCAATATAGGGGAAACAAGAAGTATCTGGGAAACTTATTTCAGATGTCCAAATATTTCATTCCATTCTGAAAATGGGTCCAACAGTCTTCAATGGCAAAATCCAATGTCCAACCTCCAGAAATGCATACATTCATTCTGAGATCACAGTAACAGTTTCTGAATTCCTCCAAATCATAATCCTGTAATACTCTAAGTAAACAGGTATTATTGAACTAATATTTGAAGACTTTCCAGAGCCGTTGCTATGGATGATGAAAAAAATAATGCTATGGTACCTTCATACAGGCTATTTAATCCAGACATATTGTTGATATTTGCCCTTTATAATAAACAAGTATGCACCTGTGACTTTTGCAGACCTGTTTTTCTCCATTTAAGAAACTGAAAGATTGCCCATTTCTATTTGTACATTTTTCAAAATGGAAATGACTCTTTATTTATATTTTTTTATTTTCCCCTAAATGGTTGTCAAAGTCATTACTCAGTTGTATCCTGGATAATTTATAATAAGTAATTTAAACACATTATTTAGAACAATCCAAATGGATGATTAATACAAACTAGACATAGCAGCTGAAAAATAAATACTGTCAATTAAGCTTTTGTTGCATATAGTTGATGGTCATTACAATATAAATAAAGATTAGTAAAAACAGGCAATTTCCCTTTGAACTTGTTTATTAAATCAGAATGTGTTATTGTTTCTGTTCTTCTTCATCTCTTAACTGAATGCACTGTTGCTAGTTCCACAGAAAAATATAAACAAAAGACTATGCAACTAGGTGCCCTGCAGTAATCTATCACATATCCTCCTTAATACCAAAAATATATCTGTTTAGGCACACATGTATGCACACACACTTCTTAGGCTGAACATTTTAATGAAATGGGTTTAAAAATAAAATGTATGTTGGCACAATACAGACCCAATGCAATATGTCAAATCCAAAAATTCCAACTTCCAAAATACTTCTGACAAAACCCTAGATTTAATAAGCTTCAATTCACATTGCTCTGCCAAGTTGTTTTCAATTCGATTTTTTTAAAAAATGATTTTTATTGAGCATAAAAAGAAAACAGACAATATAATACATTCAAACCCTCTACCTCCCCCATGTCAAGAAACCTTGAGCCCGGGGACACGTGACACATGACAAAGGACTTACCAAACCACTGACATAGACAAATCACCATTCACTCCCCCCCCCCCCCAATAGAACATTCTTGACTTCCTAGTCCCGATGTGATAGCAGTTATTTATACTTTACTATATTTGTGTTCCCCCTCTCTCTGAGGTTTCTTTAGGCCCGAGGATTCATACCTACATATTCCCTAGTCTGATATTTATGTATATAGCCACCTTCTCTAATCCCTTAAATTATATTATCATAGATATTTATACTTGCTCCTTCTTATAAATCCAATACATTTCTCCCAATTAGTGTGGCTTGAGGGTTTTCTATTTTGAACTAAACTTTGCGTAAGTAAATCCATATTCATAATATCTAAGGATTTTATCATCCAACCGTTAAATGAAATGACTTCTTTACCTTTCCACTGTCGGGCAATACATATTCTTGCCGCAGTGGTTAAATAAAAGAAAACTTTATCATCATTATTGGTAATTTCAAAATCAACCATCCCCAACAAGAAGTATTCCAGTCTAAATTAAAAACTCACATTGAGAATTTCCTTCATTTTGTGATATACGCCCCACCAATTTTTTTTTACAATTTTGCATTCCCACCATAAGTGGAAGAACGTTCCTGTGGTTTTCCCACACTTCCAACATTTCTCACTAGTCTTTCCTTTATTATATTTGGCCAGTTTTTCGGGTGTTAAATACCACATAAAGAACATTTTTATCCAGTTCTCCTAGATCTCACTTGCATAGGCATACTTAAGCTTCTTAGACCATATTTCCTGCCACTGTGCGAGGTCAATAGAGTGGCCCACCATTCTTGCACATTTTATCATTACATCCTTTATTTGTTCTTCCTCTGTCGTCCATAGTAGTAGCTGTTGGTATATTTTTCCAATTAGTTTCTTTTCCGTTTTTAGTATCTTATCCCAGAAAGTCTCCTTCGTCTCAAATCCCCTTTTTCTGTCTATTTTGAAGTTTTCATTGATCTGCCAAAATTGGAACCAGGTTATTTTTGGGTCAGTCATGTGAATTTCCTCCAGTGTTTTCAGGCTTATTTCCTGTTTGTTAATTTTTAACAATGAGTCGTATCTTAGCCATCCTGTATAAGGAATTTCTCTTTTCTGTTCTGCCTCATTTGGGGAGAACCACATTGGTGTTTTTAGATAGAACCGGTTTTTATATTTATTCCATGTTTTCAGTAATGCTGATCTTACAAAGTGGTTGTTGAAGTTTTTTTTCCACTTTTTCCTTCTCTCTCCATAGGTAACCATGCCACCCCCTACGTAGTCCCTCTCCCTCTAATGCGAGTATCTTTCTCTTTTTTAGGGTTGCCCAATCCCTCACCCATGTTAGTGCTGCCGCCTCATAATAGAGTTGAAGGTCCGGTAGCGCCAGACCTCCCCTACTTGTGTTGTCTGTTAGGTGTATATGTTTAATTCTTGCCCTTTTATTTTGCCATATAAATTTACTTACATCTTTTTTCCATTTGTTAATTGTGTTCTTTGATCTTAGGATTGGCAAATTCTGGAATAGGTATAGGACTTCTGGCAAAATATTCATTTTGGTTATGGCTATTCTTCCCAAAAGGGATAGTTGTAATTTCTCCCAGCTCTTCATCTTGTCTTTAATTTCCTTCCATTTTTTCATAATTGTTCTGGAGTAATTGAGCATTACTCGCCGTAATCTGTATGCCCAAGTATTTTATCTTCTTTACTATCTGTATTCCTGTTTTTTGTTGGAGCTCTTCCTTCTTTATATTGTTTAGATTTTTTGTTAAGAAATTGGTCTTATTTTTGTTTATTTTTTGGCCTGCTACCTCTCCGTATGTTTCTAACTCATTCCACCATTTCTCCCACTGCATTAACGGGTCTGATTTTGTTATCCTTGTTTGCCTCTGAGTAGTTCCCACCTTGTGGCAACCCTAAGGTGACAGTTGCAGAGTTATCTTGCCAAAATTTGAGCAGAAGAGGTTTTCTATTGCCTTCACATGATGTTGAGTGTGTGACTTGCCCAAAGTAACTAAATGAATTTCATAGCTGAATGGGGATTCCAACTCTGATCTCCAGAATCATAGAGAAACTCTCCATAATCTTTGAGATATAAGTAGCCTAGAAGATTTCTCTAAAGACAGATCCTTTGGAAGTTCATGCTTTCTCAGATTTAACTTTGGGTTATCAAATTTTCTATAAATGAATATGCTAATTAAAGTAGGCAGTTTGTGAAAGAAATGAATTTCTCTTTTGGCAATCTTTGCACTGAATGATTGGGTTGTACTTCAATTTCTAAGGAACTGTCCAAAGTTGATGTGTAAAAAAACAAAACTAAGATGAATCTCGGGGCAAAGTAAGACATAACTAAAGAAAAAAATCTCATTGAATAATATGAAACATGTCCAGATTTTAGTAACGTTCAGCATAACTAAAATATAAGAACAGAATGCCTCCTACATTTTTTGAAATTTGTTGTTCCAGAACTTAAATATTTCTAACTTCTAAAAATATTTTAAAGGAGTACTGCTAGTCTGGTATAGACATATGACTAGATGCTTAAATCCACCACTTCTGGTGAAACAATTGCTATATAATATTAAAGTAATGTGATTTATTTTTAAGTTGGGTTGAGATGTAGGTTTAAAGCACTGGAAGGGGTTGAAAAGAGCTTAAAAAAACCATTATCATCTCTATAATGGGTCTGTACCTAAAGCCAATAATGAGGCTGCCATATTTTAAATGTCTGGATAAACGTTTAAGTGTGGTCTTAGATGTATATGAGTTCTACTTATATAATTTCAGTAAAAATTGGCTTCATTTCCCTTGGACTATAAGGATGATAGTACTTTCATAAAATAGATAATTATATATGAATAATGGACATTGTTTGATCCTAAGCTAGTTCCAACAGACAAGAGTTCTTTCTCCCATCCTAGACATTCCACAGATATATAAACCCGATTTTCCTAGTTTCCAACAGACCTCACAACCTCTGAGGATGCTTGCTATAGATGCAGGTGAAACGTCAGGAGAGAATGCTTCTAGAACATGGCCATACAGCCCGAAAAACCTACAACAACCCAGTGATTCCAGCCATGAAAGCCTTCGACAATACAAATATAGAAAGCTCTAATTTGTATCATTGTAGGCTCATGTCCCATCTAGGACTAGAAATTGTTTTTCAGGTTGTAAACAATCAGATAGGCCACAGATTTTACTTTCCATTTTCAGGTGCTGTGAGCTATGTTTCAGAAGAAGGAAGTGGCAAAACAATCTCTGAGTATTGCCTAAATAAACACATTGAAATTCATTGAGTCACTGTAAGGTGAAAAGTGACACTTGATGGCACATTCACATGTAATGAAGTGATAAGAAAAAATAGTACTACACAGGCATACAATAATGCCTAGTGCACTCTGGTGCATATATAGTCTCACTGGCAAATATTGAATTTTACAGTGAGCTGGCACTGCAATTCAGCTTTGCAAAACTCATTTGTAAATCTTCAGCTGCCACCTAGTGCCTTAACAATGGCCCTACAACTCATTCTCTGCAAACGCAGGTGGAGTGGTTATTGCCTTTTCTTGTACAGCATAAAAACGACATCATCATAAACAATAAAAGCAAGCATGATAAGCAACAACATAGGTACTTCTATTCTCATTTTTGGGAGGAGGGATCAATATGCAAAATGAGTTAAAAGATAGGTTGATCAAAAAAAGTGGATAGAATGAATAGTAGAATAGGAATAGAGCAATTATAACAGGATCATTACAGCATTAGCTTAAAATATAATAATCAAATATAGAAACTGAGTTCAGGTCATGGTTAAGAGGCATCTATCAGGAATCATCCATCAAAAGTGCGACAAAACATCCACATCTTCGATTCCTTATGGAATGTGGATAAGGAGGGTGCCAGCCTGATCTCTCTGGGGAGCGAGTTCCAGAGACAAGGGGCCACCTCCAAGAATGCTCTTTTCCTCATCCCCACCAGCCGCACCTGAGACAGGGGTGAGAGTGAAAGAAGAGCATCTCTGGAAGTTCTTAAGGACCATATGGGCTCATAGGGGAGGATGTGGTCACAAAGATAAGCAGGACCTGAACTGTTTAGAGCTTTATAGGTAATAACCTGCACCTTGAATTGGGTCCGGAAACTTATCGGCAGCCAGTGCAGCTGTTTAAACAGAGGGGTTGACTGCTCCCTGTAACTCGCTCTAGTTAACAATCTGGCTGCCAACCTTTGTAGCAACTGTAGTTTCCGAACCGTCTTCAAGGACAGCCCCATGTAGAGTGCATTACAGTAGTCCAATCTAGAGGTAACTAAGGCATGGACCACCATGGTCAAGTCGGACTTCTCGAGGTCTACCTAAAACTATGTTCTTATAGGTGTTCCAAAGCCCCTGGAATGGTTTCTAGGTGCATAGAAGGCTGAAGAAGAAAGCTCAAGTGTACTCTTATATTGAAGTAAAAGCAGCCATGGGGTCTCACTCTGGCACATGCTACTGAAGCCCAACTGTATTATTTTCTGCAAACATCAGTTGCTTTGAAATTGGCCTTAACCAATTCACCACAGTCACTGAAGTATTTTTCTTTTAAAAATACAGTATTATTGCAGTAATACTTTTTTTAAAAAAAAGAATTTGAATTTTAAGAGCAGAGATAAGGTTTCTGCTTTTATGTAAAATAGAACAGTTAAGTGGCCCAATTATGCCAGGTAGTACTGCCCAAAAGTGACAACTGTTTATATAGCATTTAAAATTAAAATCTGCTTCAGAAAAAATATAAATGAGACAGACCATGGTCACAAGTGTGGATGTTAAAAATAAAGGATGGTTTTTACATCATGTTCCAAACTGTGTTGCACACAAGAGATTTTGAAGTCAACATATTTGTTTTCATATTCTTGGAAAAGTATAAATCTTTCGGATAAATCTGTCTTCAGAGCTTAAGAACTGCCAGATTCAAAGGAGGTACAATGGGTTCCAGTAGGGCCTATAATTTGAGCTAAACAATCAGCAAGCCTTAATGCTCACTTGGAAGGTTTATGACATATCAGGGTCATGAGATTTTCCTCATGCCAAGTGCTGGCTTCATAAAGTAAATTCAATCTATAAACTGAAAGACATTTAAGAACTGTATCATTATGGTCCATTTTCTGAAACTGGTATACAGCAAGAACCAAATATACAAATATTGGATACACAACTATTGGTTCAACTGGGATGAGGGCACACTTATCAAAAAAAATATCAAAGCAAATGCTATAGTATATTTATAAAGAATATTCCTAGAAGAATAGCAAAATAGTTTTGCACTGCAGAATCTGTATAAGCTGTCTAGTGTATTGACCTGCACATCTTGATGTGGATTCCAGGTGAGCTATCAGATCAGCTTCAGATAGTCAAAAGTAACAGGACAGAGGAAGGACAAGTGAGATGTAATTCTTCGGCTGCTATTTTCTTCAAATATCCAAAGATGAGCTCATGCATCTTTCCCTGTAAGGAGAAAGAGATGCACTGTCTCAGCTGAAGTTATTCCAAAACAAGCAGTAGAAGGTAAGCTCTAACTCACTTGTACTTCCTCTCTTCCTGTAGTGTCCAAAGCTGCTGTCAACACATGGCCCTTGCCAAGCCACAGTCTCAGTCTGTTCCCTGTAAGTACCCTAAACAGGGTTATTGTGAGATAACCAAGATCAGGAAATAGCATGCCAATAACTAACTTCAGACATAAGGATAAACCAAATTTAATACATAATAAAAAATACCACAAACAATGATCATGGGATTAGGATAAGCTTCCAGAGAAAACTATTTTTCCTCACAATTCATAAGTTAGGGATATATATATATATATATATATATATATATATATATATATGCGCTGAGACATTTAAGCGGAAATTGGGAATTAAGGTAAATGCACAGCATTGCAATGTCATATTGACCCCATCACACACATTCAACATAACTTAGTAAAGTTACAGTATATTGAGTGTGTGTGATGGGGTCATTATGACATTGGCACTGACAGGAAAATTAACTCTCTTTGGTCTTGTCAGGGACTCAGCATGAGCCGTATTCCTTTTGCCTGGTGGCAAGGATCTCAAAGAGGATGTACCATACTTCCCACAGCACCTCTTCCTAAATCTTTGTCCACTTGCCCCAAAATATGTCCCAAATCGTCTTTGAAGTCTACCATAATGGATCAATGAGATGTTGCTCATTCCTTACACCATGTTGCTGAAAAAGCTGAAAATCCTTGATGAAAAATTATATCTTGCACTTTACTTTAGCAAAGGATTCCATGAGGAGGAAGAAAATGTGTTGGGGTGCTCCTCACCCTGAGGCAGCCAAATCCAATGTGAAAGAGATAGAGGGCAGCAGCCTCTCTTCACATATGACAACTTACCCCATAAATAATTTTTAAAGGCAACACACAGCAGGAGAAACAGCAACATAGGAAGCCAACAGCAGAGAAAAGTGTGCTGTTTTGTTCCAGGTCAAATAAAAAGAGAATAAGAGATAGAAATTAAGGTTGGGAGGCGGTGATAAGGAAGGAGTTGAAAAGAAAGGGGATCCTATGTATACAGTATGGGTGTGAATTTGGGTGCTTCTTTGCATATAGTGGAAAATATGAGGAAGAAGTTCAGTGAATGGCCAGTGAGAAATGCTAGGTTTAAGGCCCCATCTACACTACCATATAATGCAGTTAATTGTTTTGAAGGTTAATTGTTAATTGTATTGAAGTGTATTATATGGCAGTGGAAACTCATATAATCTATGTAGTTTGGGGATTTTCCTGTCACCTTGGCAGGCAATTCTGTCAAAACTCTGGCTGACTTCTGGAATGGGGAAATGACCAGGGAGTTGGACACCATTTCTCCTGAGCATCCCTTCTCATGGAGCAGAGCAAAACCAGCTATTTGGTTTTTCAAGGAGTTGAAAGCAAGTGAGACAGAGACTAGAGCAACACCGGCAGAGAACTAGAAGCAAATCTGACTGGGCACAGGCTAGAGTGCATTTGAAAGCCTACACCATGGCAATGGAGGCAGCAGAGAAATTGTTCCTTGCTGCCAGCATTTCATCTATAAGGAACCATCCAGCGGGGTTATTTTGAGAAGTCAGAGGGCTTTTTTTGGTCCTCAGGGAGCAATTCCTGATCATTCAGCAGCTTGCTGTGAACAATTTGTAAGGCACTTTGCAGATAAAGTCACTAAGATCTGTTCTGAATTGGATGCTGTTATTGACACAGTTCCAATGGATGTAACTTTGGCTCCTGTTTGTCCAGTGTTGATGGATACTTTTCATTTGGTGTAGCCTGAGTATGTGGACAGGATCCTTGGAGAGGTGAGAGCTACAGTATGTATTCTTGATCCTTGCCCTTCCTGGCTGATCAAACAGGCCAGAGTGGGACTAACACAGTGGGTGAAGGTGGTTATCAATACAAAGTTCCAACTAGTCTAAAGGAGGCAGTTGTAAGACCAATATTTAAAAAGCCGACCCTCAACCTCTCTAGAATGGACAACTATTGGCCAGTGTCCAACCTTCCATTTCTGAGAAATGTTCTGGAGTGTATAGTGATTGTAGATTGTATGGTGGCTTCCCAACACCAGGAATTTCTGGATGAAACAGATTATCTACATCCATTTTAATCTGGTTTCTGGTTATGGGACAGAGACAGATTGGTTGCCTTGGTGGATGACTTTGGTGGATGACCTATGAAGAGGTCTATACCAAGTGTATACCTTTTGGTTCTCCTGGATCTCTCAGTGGTTTTCGATACCACTGATCATGTTATATTTCTGGGTCATCCTGCTGGGATGGAACTGGGAGGCACTGTCTTACAGTGGCTCCGATTCTTCCTGGAGGGCCTTATCCAGAAAGTGGTGCTGGGGGACTCCTGTTCAAACCCCTGACCAATGACCTGAGTGGTTCCTCAGGGTTCCAATTTTGTCCCCCATGCTGTTTAACATATACATGAAAAACCTGGGTCACAAGTTGGTGAGTGATATGAATATTGTCTTGTAAGTAGTGCATATATAGTTATCACTTATGATGCCACACATATGTTCATAGTATAGGGTCTCTCAGTGTTTAAACATACAGGTATTAATACAATCTACAACATACTGAAGACCAAAGATTGAGTTGTGTTGAATATACAACCATTTTAAAGCTGTGTTTCAATATAAGCTGTGGAGGGATCTGATCATGATTGGGCCGCTCTGAGTCCCCCTTCGGGGGTTGAGAAGAGCAGGGTAGAAATGTTGGAAATAAATAAATAAATAGGCCTGCAACATATGGAGCAGAGACTGCATATTTACCTCAATACCAACATTTACCTATTTATTATGATGATTAAAGCACAATGTAATCACTTGCATAGATAATTAAGCCTTTTATATCCACCATTTTAACAGCATCTCACATAAGTTTTATATCAATCACAATGTTGACCTAGTTTACACATTTAGCTGAGAGGCAGGAAGAGTTGAATAATCTGAGCTGAGAAGTCTATGGAACAGCTACAAAGTGTCCAATAGTTATAAAAGTTGGGGAGGTGTATTTATTTCTCCATGACAGTTTTAGAGTTTAATTTTTCAAGAACAGTATATATGCCCATACCACCACCTTACCTGTATCAACTGAACTCCTGTTGTTTGTTCTGTTTCTTTTTCCAGAGTGACAACATCATATTCTAGGGGAAAAGGAGCAAAGTGACCATTACTATTTCTTACGCCATTTTGAAATGTATATTTTCAAATAAGAAATTTGGAAAAAAAAAACCTATGTACATTTTTATTAAATTGGGTGGTATGCATTTCTGATTTTTTCCTGTCTCTAGGTAGAAACATACAATTACTTGACTATAATAAGATATTGTGTCCTGTTGTTCCTTGGGTTGAGTGAGTTCACCCTGTGCATGCAATAGCTTTGATCCCAATTTCATCACTGTGCATTAGTTCTCCAAAACATCAGAACATCTGAAAAAGGCTCCAGAAATATAGTCTGGGTGATTACTCTTCTGTTTTCCTTTGATTGCTCTCTGGTCCTCCTTCTGACACTATTCTGGCTTTACACACAGGATTTTTGGATTTCTTCTCAGCAACATCCAGCTCTTATGATTCCCCAGCCATTGTGGCCGTTAGGAGACAGCAGTTCAAAAAGTAGATTTGTCAGGTTCTTTGGTGTAATCTATCTGTTTATTCTTTTCTGTGTAACCATCTCCTTCCTTATCTCAAAACAAGAGTCGGTGATCTAACTTGGAGATGGAGAGAAAGACAACAATAAAGTTGTCCACCTATGGGACTCTGGGGCAGCGTCTCTCCCTGCTGCACTCCTCTCAATTTTCTGTTCTAAAAAATCACGAACATCCCCTTTACTTTTGTGTTTTGGGGCCTTCCTGGATAGTTTTAGACTCAAGAGAGGCCTTTTTGCTGCCAGGACATTGCAGTATATGATTAATTTTTGTTTTAACATAAACATTACACACAAATGTTTATGTTAATTAAATTCATGATATACTTGATTACTCACCTTGATTTTCTTCTGTTTGAATGCATGTAATAAAAAAGCCCACAAAGTCACAAAGGTACTAGGACTGACAGTTAATTTTACAATCCAAATTGCTATGAGTAATAAAACCCTCTTGAATAAGCAAGTCTATTTTTAAAAGTGCACGCTCATCAACAGTACAGTAAAGGCTAAAATATTTAGCTAATGTACTGAAGATTTACTCCTGAAATTTTAAAACTAAATTATAGCATACTGGTTTGTGGGAAAGATGTGCATGATTAGAAACATTACTGTTACATAGAGTTTTGGGTTGGGATACAAAGATCTAGTTCTCTTCTGCATCATTTTAAAGATAAAGGCTGAGCTACTGCATGGGACATGTATGGCCCATCTCCCAGCAGTCTAACTTCCTAAAACTCACCTTAAAAGCCAGGCAGTTGCACCAAACAGGAGAGTGTTTTGTACTGGCAAAAGAGGCAATTAAGCATGATGTATCTTGCCATCTCCCATTGGCAGCCATGACAGACCATGCAGAGGGCTCTGCTGTTGCTCATAACATCAAGGGAGCTGGGCACATCATCCTTCAGCACACCTCTTGCTAATTCTGCACAACTCATTTGTTTAGTGTAGCTGTTTGGGTTCTAAGATGGGTTATGGAGCTGTTTATGATAATGGCAATGGTAGCATGATTGTAAATGTGAATAACAAAATTTAAAAAGTTGTAGTTCTACCTTATGCCATTACAAATACTGAATAGGTTGCCAGCCAACATTTTGCTAAATATGTATAACAATTTCATGTGTGTGATACAACTGGGTTCATGCAAGTCCACCCTATAAAGTCCAACCATTTAAGTTTCTATTGACAGTATAAATATTGTACAACGATTTAACATTGTATGCTTTAATATTTTCCTCAGTCAACTGTTTGGAATCCATCAATTTATAATTTTTTGCACCTCCCCAAATGGTGGTTTATTCAGTACTGTAAAGTCATTTGACAATATCAATGTCAACATTTGTATTTTCTGTTCATGTGCTCCCATATACGAATATTATGCAATTCTATACAATTTCTGTAATCATTGTGATTTTACAGATCTATTTGTGATTTTGGTGTATATATTTTATATTGATATGTTTGACTGCATTGTACCCTACCTTGAGCTGTGAAGAGAGACGGGTAATGACTAAAATGTATTATTATTATTATTTCTGATTATAAATGGAATGTGGTTTATCTGACTTATCAACATGGAGTTACTGTGGTTCTATAATTACTATAAATCATAGGAAAATAGTTGCTCATATGAGCTAAACAGCTCATATGAGCTGGAAATGAGGAATACTGGAAATACTGGAAATGAGGAAGAAATACAATATTAATTGTTTAAGGAAAGACTAAATGTTGAAATGTATATTTACATCAACCTACTCCCTCCTGATCTCCCACAAGTGAATGAAAATATGGCTTTGTGACCAAGCCTTTAGAAAACTATGCAATAGATAGACTTGGAACAATGTGCAATGACCATTGGAATGGCCTGGATTATGCTCGTGGATTACATGTTTAACTCTGAATGTATTGTTCTTAAATGCTTGAATTGTTTTAATGTACTTTTAAATTCTATTTTAATATTTATTTAAGTGTAGCTTGTGTTTTAAGGCATCAAATCGTTGCCATTATGTAAAGCCGCCTTGAGTCCCCTCCGTTGTGAGAAAAGCAAGATAGAAATGTCATAAATAAATAAACATATCAAAATGTATAAATATACTAATTTCAAGGTCCTGATCTTGTCCTCAGAATTCTTCCACTCTCCTTTTTTCCATAAAAAGGAGACAAGAGAATCGGACTTCCGGTCTGGGACAAGATGGAGGTGGTAGCCTAAAAGGTGAGCTCCGACAGAGCTCAAACTCAACTGCGTAAGGCCGGGTTTTAAAATCAAAACCCGACACTCTCCGGAGAAAGGGAGGGTGCCCAAGTCCAAGGTGTGTACCAGAAAGGAGGGGTATACTCTTGTCCGGCATTTGGGCAGAGGAAACCCCCCCTCGGGCGCCCAGGGCCTAGGGCCGGCAGTTGAGAGTGGTCTCCGCATCCGCATAGGAGAGGAGCCACAACACCCCATGCCCCAGATGCGCTAGCAAGATCGAGAGGGACATCAAGGAGAGGGGAAGAGTGAAAGGAAGGAAAAAAGAAACAAAGATAGTACCCTCCGGACCACGAGCGACGGATAAGAAACGCCAAGGAGGCGGACACAGAAAACCGCGAGCCCAACTTAACAGGTTTGAACGAGAAAACGGGAAGGGGATAAAGCAAGAAGCGGAAAGGCTAAACTAGAGAGTAAGAAGCGACGTGGAGCCCAGATTAAAGTAAATTAACAAAGGGCAGCCCGCCAGGAGGGGAAGAAAAGAAAAAGAAAGAATTTAAAATACCTACTCGTGAGGCGGGAGACCCGGACGGCGTTCCAGGAGACATCCGGGAGGGTGGAAAGAGCGAGTGGGACACTTCCGAGAGGAATGGACCATAGAACAACCAAACTCTAGAGAACTCAAACCCGAGGGAGATTGGGGAATTGCGGGTAAAGATAGAGGACTAAGAACCCGCCACGAAGACTGCGTAACAAAGACGGAGGAGAAGACGTAAGCTACGAAAGTCACGCAGGCCTAAAAGAGACTCGCAAACTCCCCCCCCCCCACCTATATAGAAGCGGAGGAAAAGCGGAGAGGGACAAGGAGACCATCACCACGGAAAGAAACGACATAGAATAAGAAAAGGCGCCCAGGAGACCCAGAGCAGTAGCGGAAAGAGGAAAAAAGTCTGGAATACTACAGAAGGAGCACCCAGTGACCTCATTGGATCTTTATCGAGGAAGGCGAAGAGTATACACTAAATAAAACAAGGAGTAAATAAAGTGAGAAAAAAATAAATAAATAATATAATACAATATAGACCATAAAGTGGAAGAATGGGAACCAGAGGTAAAAATAATAGAGAGCTCAAAAATCTAACAGAAAGAAGAGCCTCAGACCAAGAAGCACTCAATATGAGAGACCAAGTTAAAGAGATGATATCAGAGATGAAGAGGGAGATGCTATTCGAAATGAAAAAGGTGAGCGAGATGGTCGGGAAAGGTATAGAAGAGAGGAAACAAATTAAAGATGGGATTCAAGAACTAAGAAAGGAAATGAAGAAGGATGTTACAACTATAAGAAGAGAGATGGCCGGCCTCTACGAAAAGGTGGAAACCATACAAAGACAAGAGGAGGAGACGAAAACAAAAATCCAAATGGAACAAAAGAAGACTGATGAGATTCAAATGATCCAGCTAGAGCTTGTAAAAAAGACTACCCAATTAGAGATTTTTCAAAAAGATTTTGTTCTAAGGGTAAGAGGGATGCCGGAGATGGAGAGGGAAAACCCGGAAGACACGATGAAAGCAATTGTCAAAATGTCAGCACACCTGGCACAAATGGGAGAAGAGATTGTGGAACAATTAATTGAAAAAGCATACCGGATAAGCACGGCATATTCGAGAAAGAATAAGTCTGAGAGAGACATTATTGTACAATACAGCTCGTGCAAGATGAAGGAAAAAATTATAAAAAGCCACTTTACATCTCCATATATCCACAACGGGAAATCAATTAAGATTCTGAGAGAAATACCGACGGCGATATTGGACAACAGGAAAAAATACTATTTCCTAACGGATATATTAAAGGATAATGACATAAGGTTCAAATGGAACAAATTCGAAGGCCTCCAGTTCACATTCAGAACAGTTAAATATTGGATCGACTCAGAAGAAGCGGCAAAAGAATTTTACAATAAATGGAGTCATATATTGGATGAGACAAACAATCTAGAAAAGAAAGGAAGATATGAAAAGAGCAAGGGGAAATCTAGCCCCAGACCAAAAGAGCAAAGAATGAAACCTATAAGAGACCCAAAGGAAAGACAGAGAGGAGCCAATACTGGATCGATAAAGGATAAGAGATCTTCAATCAGTGAACTGGAGGAAGAAGAAAATAACGACTCAGACTCAGATCAAGGCTCAGAATCACAATCGGAAGTAGAGGAAGAAGGACAATTGTCAGAGGAGGGGAGAGAAATCTAGACACAATGGAGGTAACCTGTTTTTCAGTTAATATCAACGGGCTTAACATCCCGGAGAAAAGAAAGCAAGTTTTTTATTATTTACAAAAGCAAAAGGCACAAGTCTATGCACTGCAAGAGACACATGTGAAGGAGGCAAGGAGAGACCTATTAGAGAGAAAAAGACTGGGCATATTATTTACATCAGCCACGGAGAAAAACAAAGGGGGTAGCCTTGTATATAAATGAAAGTTTAAAACCAGAGCTACAGTTTAAAGACAGGGGGAGGGTAGAATGATTGCCGCGAAAAGGAAACATGAATGGCAAAAAAATATTATTTGTATCTATTTATGCACCCAATAACTCAAAGGTCAGTTTCTTTGAAAAATTGAACGAAAAAATTACCGCAGCAGAATGGGACGAGTGCGTGATCATGGGGGACTTCAATGGGATTTGTAATCCTAAACTAGACAAGAAGATACAAAACCCGAAAACAAGGAATGGTAAAAATAAGCTCCCAAATTCTTTTTTTAAGATGATAAGGGAGAACGGGATGAAGGATATATGGAGGGAACATAATGAGCAAGACAGGGATTATACATTCTATTCAGCAAGAAGGAAAAACTGGACACGTATAGACATGATACTAGTGACAAAAAATCTGGCTAACTATACATCCAAAACAAAATTTTTTGATAGAATCTACTCAGACCACGCACCGGTGGGAATAACTCTGCGATGGGGATTAAGGCACTACAAGTGGAGGCTCAATGACACACTTTTAAGAACAGAAGCCGACATACAAAAAAACAAAAGCTTACTGAAGGACTACTTTTCAATAAATGACCAAGATGAAACAGACATTTTTATTTTATGGGAGGCTAGCAAGGCGGTAATGAGGGGGAACCTCATAGAGCAGGCCAGCCGCAAGAAAAAACAATGGTCAATGGAAATGGACACTCTACAAAAAAAATTAATGCTAGCCGAAAAAAAATTAAAGGATAACCCCAAAGCAAATGAGATAGTGAGTAAAATAAAACTGATCCAGAACCAGATTAGAATGTTAACAACAAAGGAAATTGAAAAGAAGTTGAAGTTCTTGAGACAGCAAAATTTTGAATGTGCAAATAAAGCCGGTAAATGGCTTGCACACCAATGTAAGAAAAAACAACAGAGAAATACGATACTAAAGATTAAAAGGGAGGATAAGACATTTACAAAGGAGGAGGAGATAAGAAATGAATTCGTGAGATTCTATCAGGGGCTTTACAGTGAAGATAAGATAGATAGAGTAAATATCCAGGAATATATCAATAAGAGGAAACTGCCAAAGATAACTGAGGCCGACAGAGAAAGGTTAAACCAGGAGATTACTGACAAAGAAATACAGACAGCTATAGATAATCTAAAACCCGGGAAATCCCCAGGTCCGGATGGATTCACGGACTCATATTATAAAAAGATGAAAGAAGAAGTAACACCTTATCTAAAAAGATTAATGAATAACATCATAAAGAAAGGGGTAATTCCAAATAGCTGGAAAGAAGCTGAAATAACAGTAATACACAAGGAAGGGAAAGATCCAAATTTGGTACAGAACTATAGACCAATAGCTCTGCTAAACCTAGACTACAAAATATATGCCAATATTCTAGCAACTAGATTTAAAGGTTTTCTTAGTAATTGGATAACAGAAACCCAAACAGGATTCCTACCCAGGAGATTTATGAAAAAGAATATTCGAAACATTATAGACATCATAGAATATTTAGATTAAAATATTAATACAAAGACAGCATTAGCCTTCTTGGACGCCGAAAAGGCGTTCGACCAGGTTAATTGGAAAATCATAAACTGCCTCCTCTCAGAGATCGACATTGGCTACAGTTTTTCAAGAGCAGTAAATGCAATATACAATACCCAATATGCCCAGGTAGTGGTTAACGGACAGAGGTCGCAAAAATTCCAGATCCAAAGGGGCACCAGGCAAGGCTGCCCTCTCTCCCCCCTAATATTTAATTTTGTATTAGATGTATTATTAAAGGATATAATGGAAGACAAAGACGTAAAAGGACTGACAATCAAAAAACAGGAATATAAGATATCTGCTTTCGCAGACGATTTGGCATGTGTAATTGTAGATCCCCAAGTCAATATGGCAAATTGGCTTAAAAAAATAGAAGAATTTGGAGAAGTAGCTGGCTTCAAAATTAATTTAAAAAAAATCGGCATTATTAATAAAAATATGGATAATAAAGAGGCCCAGGATCTAGAAACTAAATATGGAATACCGATTCAAAAGCAAATAAGGTATTTGGGGATCAACATTACATCCAAAAACTGTCAACTAACAAAAAATAATTATGAGAAAGTCTGGAAGGACGTAAAAGAAGATATGAAGAGCTGGCAAAAATTGAACTTGACATTGATGGGCAGAATCTCGGTGGTAAAAATGAAGATCTTCCCCAGAATAAACTTCTTGTTCCAGATGCTTCCCATCTTGAAAAATCAGACCCTAATTAAAAGGTGGCAATCAGAATTGGCCAAATTTGTGTGGTGTGGCAAAAAGCCCAGAATTAAGTTAAAATACCTGCAAGAACTCCCAAAACATGGAGGATTCGGATTACCCGATCTGCTATCATATTATGACGCTAATTGTCTAGTGAACCTAAAAGAATGGCTAGAGATAAAAGACGACCAAGTATTAAAAGTGGAAGGATGGGAAAACAAATATGGATGGCATGCCTATTTGTTCTATAATAAAATCAAACAGGATAAAAATTTTATGAACCATATCATAAAAGCTCCCTTAATGAAAATCTGGGAGAAATATAAACACATGATATGTGGAAAACGACCACTTTGGGCCTCCCCGGTGGAAGCCTTCACAATTTACAAAACAGACAAAGAGAAATGGCCAACATATAAGGAAATACTTAAAAAGGAAGGCAGGGACCATATACTAAAAAGTCATGATGAA
Organism: Anolis apletophallus; assembly: GCA_030556195.1. Lineage (NCBI taxonomy): Eukaryota > Metazoa > Chordata > Lepidosauria > Squamata > Anolidae > Anolis > Anolis apletophallus. The sequence goes on along the minus strand of JARBWK010000003.1, from coordinate 166,456,332 downwards.
CTGAGTAACGATAAAAGTAAACTGGTTCCAATATAAGCAATTAAAGGCAAAATACATACAGGATAAAGAGATAGGATGGGAGGATAGATTAACAATTGCCGCAAGAATAATACTTTGCGTGGAAAGATAAAAGGTCTCCAAATTATATGAACACATATTAACAAATAAGCATGAAAAAACTCCAGTAAAAGAATTCATGGATAAATGGGAAAAAAATCTGGGATACAAGATAGCAAAAGAGAGCTGGGAAAGGACTTGGAGGAATAACTTAATCTTCACCTCCTCATACGCATTGAGGGAAAATCTATTAAAAATCATATATAGGTGGTATTTAACCCCGGCTCAAATTAATAGAATATACAAAACCGGCAATCCGAAGTGCTGGAAATGTGAAAAAATTAAGGGTACCTTCTTCCACCAGTGGTGGTCTTGTGATAAAACCCAGGAATTTTGGAAAGAGGTTCATGAAATGATAGAGGAAATTTTACAAATGAAATTTGATTTCAAACCGGAGATATTTTTATTAAATATTATAGATCCAAAAGATCAACAAGCAAGCGGAAAGACTACTCATTCATATCATAACGGCAGCTAGAATAACTTGGGCAAAACACTGGAGGGAAAAAGAATGCCCAGACAAGGAGGAAGTTATAGTGAAGCTCCTAGACGTAGCCGAAAATGATAAACTGACATACTTAATGAGACAAGGGTCCACGGAGAGCTTCAAAGGAACATGGACGCCCTTTATCTCCTATATCCAAGAGAAGAGGAAGGAGACCTTGAGAGGATATTGGATTTGAAAGGTACAATAGTGTACAAGACTGCCTCTCTCCTTCCTTTCCCTTTTATAAAGTGATAAGTGACCAAACTGAGTGAGCTCAAGGAAGCCTAATCCGAAGCCGTGGGTGAAGTCAACCCATGTCTACATGCATCTGTTAGTTATGTATGTGATGTATATGTATGTGCTGTATTTGTATTGGTAGAGTGGGAATGAGAAGTTGTGTAGGCCCTTCCCTGATGTCGAACACACCCACCTACCCATACCCCTACCCCCCCTCACTCCTGTTAGACAGAGTTGAGATGTAAGTATCTTGAATGTATGTACATTCGTTTATTGTCTATTTTAAACAATAAAAACTTTAAAAAAAAAAAAAAAAAAAAAGGAGACAAGAGAATCCAGACCCTGAAATTCAATGCTTAGGAATACCAGCTGGCTGCAACATATGAAGAATAGTAGTACATAGAAGGCATGGATTCCTGATATTTTGAATGAGCAAATTTTGACGGAATTATGAGGCCATTAAAGAACTCCAGGAACGCTGAGGAATGTGGAAGGAACAACAAGGGACGCTGGGAATGCTGAGAGATGAGGTATGTGTCAGCTCCCCCTGGTGGCCAGAGTTTGCCTCTGTTTGTCTGCTAAGTATGTGTACTTGTAATCCACTCTGAGTCCCCTTTGGGGTGAGAAGAGCGGAATATAAATAAAGTGTGTGTATTATTATTATTATTATTATTATTATTATTATTATTATTATGAAAGTGGACTCCTGACTGCAGAAAAACCCAGCTTTAATCCAGTTTTTAATTGTGTTTACAATAAATCCAGCCTAAGTACTGCATCTCATTAGCACATGAAGGTCCTACCTGGTTCTTTATTTTTTATTCTCTGTTCTTCGTCTGGGGGCTTTGGTGGTGGCCACACTGATGGAATTCTTCCAAGAAATCTTCCTTCAATATAATCCGATGAATGTGTGGGTTGGTTGACTGCAGCCCAAGTATAAAGCTGGTCTTGCTGCAATTATTATTTACAAAAATAAAATACAAAAATTACAAATTTTAAAATCCTGCTGTGGCTATGTAACTATCTACTGTTATATAAAAATCAATCCAATGCTTTATTCTCATGAAGCCTCAAAAATAATTATGCATTTTAAACAGTTTATTTGAATCTCTAGTTTAATTCATTTGAATTCATTCAATTGAACATCTTGCTTATGAGTTTTCTTCTTCAGTAGGACATGCTTCTGTAGTGTAAAATATAACATTGAGGACCAAAGTTTAGATTTCCTAGTCATTGTATTTCCCATTTCTTTGTATGGTTATGAAGTAAGCTAACAGGAAGAGCTTCAACTAAGTTGAAGGATACCTCAGCAGTAACTGAGAAAATGTGACTTTGAATCCTATGAATGCACTGCTTAGCTTTGACAGATTATGGTCTTCTTATTGCTAGAGACATTAAAAGCATACAGTGAACTCTTTATAGATTTTTGCTATGTTACTGAGACACTGACAAAGTTAAGCCTTATGAGGAATGGCTAAGAAAGCTCAATATGTTTAACTTGGAGAAGAGGAGGTTACATGGCAGCCATGTTTAAATATTTTTTTAATGTCATATTGAGGATAGAGCAAGCTAGTAAGAGTTAACTTACTGGTTACCATCAACACTTTCTATGCTGTCTAGGATTAACGATGGCATTTTGGCTACAGACTTCAATTAAATGATAAACTAAACCAGACTTTTTGTATGTTATTATTTATTTATTTACCCTATTTATATCCCACCTTTCTCAACCCTGAAGGTGACTCAAGGTGGCTTGCATAAATATTTTATGACATTTATCTTCAACATTAAGTCCAACTGAAGACCCACTTAGTGAGCTAAAATCTAACTTGTTAGAATCCCCTGATATGGCTCATCTTTGTCTAAGCATGTCAAGACGGCTTGTTGTGTTGCTTCTATTTTACTATAATTAAATCTATACATAAATGTTTGTAGAACAATGGCAGTTTTATCTAAATATGTGTTCACTTAAAACACAAGAGTGCATTAAAAAGTCAGGAAAATATAATAAAGGCCACACTTGTGTACCCTTGAACCCTCTCAGAAAAAATATATTTCATTTCATGCATTTCATAAATTTGTGATATATTATTAGAAAGTTATCTGTGTACCTCTGGAGGCTCCTTGTAAAGTAATTTTATTTACAATTCATAAGAGGGCTTGACATAAGAGGGTTAAAAGGGAATTGTCTATTTAATTTCCAGAACATAATTGTTCTTTTCTTTTATGCTAGTCACTAGTTCAGGTTTTAATGTTCAAGCATCTCACAGTAACACAGATATGCAGTGTATTTAGTTTGTAAAAACAGAGTATCTCTTTTCTGGGAATCTATGAAGGACTCTAAAAACTGTAACTTTTTCCTGCCACTCTCTACCCTTGTGGAAAGGAGGCTAGTTACACATCGAGCACAGGCTGAGTTTTTGTCAAGCAGCGTTTGCCCTACAACTGGAATACAGGCTGCGGACTCTTGGTCCTATGGCTTGATTTATTCCAAATCCTGTTAAAAGTGAATATGAGGAGGTTAAAGTCCAAATGTATCCTGCTGCATATTGGTACATTGAATGTTGGAAAAAGAACCACCTGTACAGCCAATCTACAGTGCTACCACCCATTGTGCCCCATTTCCAACAAGCCCACCCATCATAAACTGCAGCCCTGATGGAAGTAGAGCACTATGTGGATTAGCCAAGCAGCAGGAGCTTTCCAACATGCTATCAGTGAGTGTTTTCAGATGCCCCCCCCCCTCTCCTAACATTTATACAAGGGGTGTTTGTAAATCCGACAGCAGTACCAGAATTTTTACCGCCTCAAATTTCTAATAGTGGTGGAGTGAGACTTTTGAGATCAGCAAGAGCTGGACTTGTAACTAGCCCCTTTTCTCAACTATTCCTCATAAAAACATGTATATGCAAATACAGGCATTCAAAGATAAATCCCAAATCCACAAAAGTCTTCACACAGGTATTTTGCAGAAAATAGATCCTCAACCTGTATTAGAAAAGAGTATTATTTCTACTTAGGTTTTCTTGGAGATAAGGTTACATTATGATGGCATCCTATTGGAATTGCTGATCAAAAGTATACATTTGTACGGAGAGGAAAAATGAGAAAAAAGGCAAAATTAGCTTTGTACCAAACAAAAGTACCCCAGGTCAAACTATGGTCCTTAGTCACATTAATCACTAGCACCATTTCTTTTCAGCAGTTGGGCAAAAGATATATAAAGTTGGTGCTGTCTAATAAGTAGAAACATGGATTAAAATACCAGGTTAGTCAAGGATTAACTGAATGGCTCTATGTCAGTTACTAGGGAAGACTCAGTTGTCAATCAAACAAGGATAATGAAAATTTGCAGAAGACTGATTGAAGGAATAATGAAATATGAACTGTGCCTTCAAGTCATTTCAAGTCATTGAAGAGAGTGTGATTTTCCAAAGGTCACCCAGTGAGTTTTCATAATCTAATGCTCAGACCACTACACTACATTGGACCTGTAACTGAGCTATAGCCTTTTCTAAGGTTATGACTGGTAAATCTGAAAACTTTATATTGGTGAAAAAACAGGTTGGGCTTTTTCAGAAAGAGCGACCCAACTGAGAAACTTCCACTCAAGGGAAGAGAGACTGGCTTAGTCCTTACTTTTTAATAAAGGAAACACAACTACATTATTTAGCCAGGATACAGTATTGTTTCCATTTGTTCTTAACTATGATTTGTTTCTGGTCTGCTATTATTTGCATTAAGTAATCTTTGATGGATATTGATTCTATAAATGAGAGACCTCCAAGAGTTCTAGTCATTAACTGCCTTCCTCAGGTCTTGCAAACCCAGGGACATGGTTCTTTTATTGAACCAATCTACCTGTAGTAGCTTTCCTACTGCTTCCCACGTTACCTTGCATTAGTGCCTTTTTCAATGAATTCATAATGGGAATAATATGATGCAGGAGCCTCATTTTAATGATTTAGTATTCTAATGAGAGTTTAAGTTTTATATAACAATTAATTTGTCTTGCTTCAATGTATGGTTTCCATGTAGAATGTTTAAAAGTCTGCTTAGTTTTTCTATCATTTTGGGATATCTACATTTAGCTATTTCCCCTCATTAAAAGCTCCCATCCACTTCTCTTTGTATCTGAAGGTTTCCCCAAGCCTGATGTTAGTGCCCTCTCATGCTTAATCAGTACAAATGTATTTATGTTAAAAACTTGACCCTATATCCATGTGGGATACATTCCCAGACTTTTCATGTATCCATGAAAATAATAGTGAACCCTATTGAAATTATGGATATCTTTCCTAGAAATACCAGGGAACCCAGAAAACGCCTAGCAAGGGCATATATGTCATACATGAATAAATAAAACCAGGGATACTATGTCCTACAGATATGGGATGGGAGTGTTCATATAGGATTTGCATATAGTTTTGCCTTTTTGGTCTCCCATGTGGAACTTTTTCTACCTTTCAATGTAATGAAAAAAATTGGAACAAACTTCACAGCATATTTCAGAAAGTTACAGCTATCACATAGGGAGTCCCATTCAGATCTAAGACATATGTGAGTACAGCCAAACCTGACAGGTAAAGAGAGTGGCAGCTACTTTCTCTTGCTTCTTGACCTACTCTCAGTTCGTGTGACACAACACGCTTTGACAATTGATGAGGTTTGTGAAATCTAGCAAAAGTTGTGTGACTTTCATTAAATCGTGGGGCATACGCTGGGCTGCTTCGGGACCCTTGTGAAACCCTTTACTTAGACTTGACAACATTGAAGACAACTGTAAGTATGATAGTAGCAAATATTTCAACTTTATTTGAATTTAAAGTGATAACTTCTTTTCATCCAATTATTTCTGAATGTAGTAGTAGCAGCAGCAGCAGCAGCAGCAGCAGTAGTTATATTTCTTGCCCAAATCAATTCAAGGTTCAAGGCAAAGAACGACATAATTAAAATATATAGAAAAACCCACAAAACAATTAAATCAAATATATTAAAATGTAGACATAAGATTTCAACACACTAAAATCACTCATACCAATAAAACTCTAATTTAAAAATTCAGTTTAAAAGACATTAAAATCTTAAAACTAATAATAAGAATAGTAATGCTAATCATAAATGTTTTTTCCTCAAAAAAAAATCATTTATATCAATAAAATTCAAATTAAAAATCATAGTTTAAAATACATTGAAATCTCAAAACTAATAATAAAAATAGTAATACTAATCAGGTTTTTTCCCTCAAAGAAAAATATCCAGGAAATTGCAATATGCTTTCATAAGCCATTTATGTTTAATGACAGACTGTAGGTCAACTATCTCATACAAAGCTTCTGCAAAAAAAAATCATTGAAAACCTATTAATATGAATACTAATGAGGAAATCTGTCATATCGTCTAAATCAGGCAGACAACAAACAATTGTAAGATATACTCAGATCTGAAATACAGCTTATTTGATTTTATATGATTTAATTAGACTCATGAATAGTTAAGTTTCATGTTTTTTAAAAAAACCTTTTCTTCTCAGTTTTACAAAGGAGCTGCCATATACGTATATTAGCTTGCAATCCAGTTTACCTGACGGCAAGGTAAGCCAAATTCAGTGGGACTACAGATAGATATAGAGCACTGTGATATTAATCTTATCGCAATATTACATTTGGAACTCTGGGCATCCAAATAAAATATAAATGCTCATTTCACCATTTACCAAATCAAGCATGGATTATACAGAGACAATGCACAGGAGTTGGCCATGGACAACTACAGCTAGATGTTTTTGTAGCAATAGAAGAAGAATGCTAAAATTTATTTTAAAAAAGACTCTGACTAGATGAGATGTAAACATGGAACAAATTGTTTCAATAGGGGATCACCATGAAGACAGCAATATGTCCATGCCTCTGTGGTCACATCTTATCAGCCTGGTTTAGTGCCCTATCACACTATAATTACTTATAACATATTGTAATATTTTAGTATGTTTCAGAAGAATAGTTTATAAGGTATGTATGATCATGTTTTATATATAGATACAGAAATTCACATCATTGCAGCTTGACCATATAGGGATTTATAGGACAAAATCAGAACTTTGAATTGTGCCTGGAAACAGGATGGCAGCCAGTGAAGCTGTTGCAAAAGAGAATTTGTATGTTCCCTTTAGCCAGCCCCACTTAATTATCTGGCTACTGCTCTTTGGGCTAATTGAAGTTACTGAGCACTTTCCAAAGGCAACCCCACAAAAGAGCACGCTATAATAGTCCATCCAGGATGTGACTAAGGGTGCTTCAAGACTAGACTTAAATCTGCTTTGGATCAGCTTAAAGAAACACACTTTGAAGCAGTTTTAAGTTCTTACCCCATTCCCAAAAAAAATGGGATTTGCTCATTGGCTGTCCACATGACCATTTGGTAACTTCCAGGTAACTCCCCCCCCCCCCCCAAATCTCTGACAGGAAATGAAAACTTTCCAGGCAACCATGAGGTCACTCCAGAGGCCTCCTGTCATGTACCAATGAAGCACCGGCGGGGGGGAGTTACTGCGCTTTAACCTGAGGCATTGTTTGGATACATCAGGAAAAAGTCCAACAGGTTCATTGCTTGTTGGTTTGATGGTTGCTCTTATATTCTCTTATAATGTTTGCGTGTGTGTGTGTGTGTGTGTGTGTGTGTGTGTGTGTGGTGTTCTGTTTTAACCATGTTTGTTTTGGGCTCGTCCCCATGTAAGCTGCCTCAAGTCCCTCTGGGGAGATGGAGGTGTGGTATAAAAACAAAGTTATTATTACCTTCCAACCCCCGAAATAACGAGACAGACAACAGTAGTTGGATTAAATTAGGGCAACTTTTATTTATTTTAAAGTTACCGATTTAAGTTTAACCTCACTAAACTCAGGTGTCAAGGGAACAAGGTGTGGCTAAGCCGAGGTATCGTCCGCGAGCGAACGACCCTCGGCAACACTGGGAAACTCTCCTGAGTCCCCAACAACACAAAACTGGGCAACCTCTCAAGGAAAACACAAGAAAAACTTCTCTGGAAATACTTAACCGGCTCTCAAAATTTCTGGACCAATGACATCCCCCTCAGCCTGAACAGACGTCCACCTGAGTGTATTTGTGCACTGGCCCAAACAACCTTGAAGAGTGCGTGAGTGAATATGGGTCTATGGATTACCCTAAACTATTTACGCTGTCCTATTTATAGAACCGCCATCCCATAAAAGGCCCAGTCACAGTACAGGGTAGGCAAACCCCCCCCCCCCTAATATTTTTATTTTTCTTTATTTTTAACGTGGAAGGGGAAAAAATTCCTACCCGGCCCCTAAGGCGACCACTATACTGTAACCGGGCGGGAGTGGTGGGTCAACACCTAGAACAGGAATGGAGCAGGAGGCTGCCCCAACATAGGCAGCCTCCGCCCACTCCCAGAAGATTCCCAAGGAACCAATCGTCTCCCTTCGTGGGAGGAGGTAACATCCTTTCCCCGCCCACTGCGTAGGCAGGGAAAGGGCATTACCTTCCAACCCCCGAAATAACGAGACAGACAACAGTAGTTGGATTAAATTAGGGCAACTTTTATTTATTTTAAAGTTACCGATTTAAGTTTAACCTCACTAAACTCAGATGTCAAGGGAACAAGGTGTGGCTAAGCCGAGGTATCGTCCGCGAGCGAACGACCCTCGGCAACACTGGGAAACTCTCCTGAGTCCCCAACACCCCCACCAAGTCCCTCAACACCACCTACCTGTAATTCGTGAAAATTAACTATTCGCAGTGTCAAGACAATGAAACAATTCTGGCTCTCTCCATTTGTCGCACATTCCCGCTTACAGCCACTCAGGGCACGGTATGAATGCCGACCCAATGAGATGAACCCGTGGCCATGCCTGCCACCACTGACTCGCCTAAAGGCTCTTTCCAATTTGTTGCACATCACCGCCACACAGCCCATATGGCGCTGTATGATTGCTGACCAAACGAAACAAGCCAAGGCCATGACCGCCACAGCCTATACAAATCTCTTCTGACTGAAAGAACAGGGGCTACCTCGCAGTAAGCCCACATTATTGTCTCACAATGGAGGACCCACACCCAGAGGGGCTCATCCAAATGCAACAGGGAATCAAAAACCCCCAATGCAGGGCACGTATCCCTTTCCATTGGCTGTGGCAACATGGCGAAAACAAAGTGCTGTCCAAAGGAGGTCCTAGCATCTATCACTCGGCCCAGTGAAAAACAACTGTGTCCGCTTATAGGAATTCTCCGTTTCAGCACCTTCATCAACATGTCTGAAACGAGAAAAAACTGGTTAATTATCAAGTGAATGTATCGCATAAAAAACACGGATTTTCATATACCCATTCCTTTTATGATGTGTATTTGAAGTCCAACTGTGCAGCTGGAAGCTGCCCCAATACTGAATGAATGGGTACAAAATTACGATGCCCCAGCCCACTTACTCCACTGCCTTTTTTGTTACCGCCCAGAGTTAATTCAGTCAATGGGGCCCTGTTTTGATGACCAAAAGTTACTGGAGAATTGGGGCACATGACGTAAACTGTGTTAGGGCTAAAACAGGGCACAATTTAGGATCATTACATCTAGCTAACCTAACAATGCTGCCTTTAGCTCGCTTATCTGTCTTGAAAAATAATCAAATTGTCGAACCATCTGACCCATCTGTATAACTGAAGTTAACAATGCACGATGGGATTTGTATTTCTTAAAGAAGCAACTATCAAACTAACTAGGAAGGCAGCGAAAAATTGCTGTCACGTGGCAGCATGAAAACAAAGGTGTTATGGCAGGACTTAGCAAATTCTGGGTCAATTTTGCTTTAAAATCTTCAAATTATGTGTGTCGAGGTTCATGATATCACAGAATAGGGCCCGACGACGGGGCCAATCCAACATGATCCGGTGGATGGGGAAAACATTAGTGGTGTCCGGTAAGCCCTGAGCCTTTAATCATTAAGCTAACACTTTCATATTAAACCTGACGAAGCCTGTTGACACTCCATATGAATCCTGCGTGCAAGATAGTGCATACAGGGTATTATCGAGACCCACAATGTGAAAGGATCAAAATTGAGTAAATTTGCGGCAACAAGATGAAAGTGCTCAAGGCACTCATCAAAAGGGTGACTTGACATTAGTGTGTGATAATATGGACATTAAGAAATTATCGCATGGACTGTACAGCCGAATAGGCAGAGCTCCATGTCCAGAGGAGACCACATGAGAATGGGGAACCACTCGAGCAATACCAGATGGTGGTAATCCCCTCGGTGTGCCATAACTGTGTGTTCACTGTTCAGGGAACCAGTGGCCCCCTAAGTACGCTCTGAACCAATAGGCCTGGATCCTACGATGCCACCTAAGGCGCATCCTTAAAGTCATTTACCGCTGCCAACAGGATATACTATTAAAGCCAACAGGAAATTTCACCAATTACAAAATCAGCCTTCCTGACCTGTGTAACCCTGATGAAGTGACGGGTAATTTCACCCAATAGAGCCTCACACAGAAAATGCATTCGAGTGAGGGTCCCCTAACTTGGTTCAGCTATTGGGACCCCATGGTCATAGGCTAGGTGATGGAAAAAATTTTAACTGATTTCCCGCTCCCAAGACCCCGCAGCCTCGTAAACGAGGGGGGGGGGGAGGGGTCATCATTGTTCAATCTTCAAACTGAATTAAAAATTGTCAAAACGCCTCGACCCATCTACATATCTGAGTATAACGGTGCACAATGGGATTTGTCCGTTTAGGGAAAGGAACTAACTCGCTATTTTGCAGGCAGTGAAGAATGCTGCCAACGCAGCAACAAGGAACAACAACTGTTCTTGGCAGGACTGGTAAATCCTGGTCCTCATCTGTTTCAAACCGCTTAAAAACGTGGGAGTCAAGAGCTCCCGATCATCATAGGATGGGCCCTGTTAACGGGACCAGCCCCACCTGATCCTGTGGATGCAGAAAACATTAGTGGTGTCAGGTAAACCCTGAGCCTTCAACCAATAGGCTAATGTTGGTAGTGTAGACCAGATGAAGCCAAGTGAAACACTCCTAATGTGATATACCCAACTGGACCAGGTGTTCGTAAAAAGTGGACTAACCTAGGTAAACTGTATTGCAGCAACATTTTTGGGCAACAAAGAAATACAAACAAGAAAAGCGGAAAATCCAGAAGTCCAAATTAGAACATATAAAACTAATTGGATTCTAAAAACTGTGAAGCAAACATGGGTGAAAGGAAAAAACCCAATCTCCGAAGAGATGAGGAGTGTACCACAGCAGTGGCACAGGGAAGAAGCTTCTAGTCGTTTCCAGAAGCGACCCTGCAATGAATAACTGTTGTCGCATCGTGCTGTGCCAGGCAGCTGCTGAGGGCACAGGATTTTAAACTATATACTCCAGATAACCAATTCTATAGAACTTTTATGTTTTCTTATGCAATTGGTTTTTAGTGTGAATTATGAAAGAGCTGACCCACGGTCATTAGCAAGCCGTATTGAGTCATAGCCCTTGCAGTGATCTACTAATCCCTTGTTCCACTCCCCTTACGAAGTACCACCGTCTAATCATCAATACTCATTAAGATGTTTGAGGGCCCAACTAATATTTTGTTCTCTGGTAAGTGGCCACTGAAGTAGAGAGTGGATATTTGGTACCATCCTTCTAGCTGATAAGTCTGCGTCCGCAGACAACAAACTGGCCTAGCTCTTAAATTAACCAGTCTCACTAGACAGGTTATTAAATAATAAATAATAAAACATGATTTGGGTTGGTGTGTTTTTGTCGCTAATCAATCCCCCCAACCAACAAAATCCGAATTTGGCGTATCACATATCTGTGCCAAATTTGGTCCAATAAATAAATCTATCCTGCATATCAGAAATTCATGTAATAATTCATAACAGTTGCAATATTCAAGTTATGAAGAAATCACACAATGATTTAAGGTAGTGGGTCACCACCACATGAGGAACTAAATTAAAGGGTCATGAAGAACATTGAGAAAACATGGCTTATAGTAATTCCTCCAACTTGCTCCTTAGCCAGAAAGCTAGGCATCCCTTAGATCCCTTTTTCTACCGGATCAGACGTAATGTGGTTGATGTAAGTCTGCACTGTGTCTGACAAGAAAGCTCATCCTCGCAGCTTCCATGTTGAAAGTCTGGAAGAGAACCACATCTCTCAGGCAATATATTGTGCAGGACAGACCATGTCCGCCTTGTAACATAATTATGGACGAACAACAAAGTCAATACTTCTTCTGCCCTAGGATGTCATCTTATGGGACCACAGGGTAGGGAAGTCAGCTCAAAAAGAGGGCCAAGGCATGCATGCTATCCCACTGATCCTCAGGAGAAGAATTTTGTTTTAAAGAGGAGGATAATGCTGTTGGGTAAACCCAGACCCTGGGGAGGTGGGACCTATGATGGATAATGTGTCAGTTGATAAAACCAGCCATAGCAAGCAGTGGCCCAGCTAGGCACTGCTTTTCCAATAGCTGCTTTAAAAGGGGAATTCTAGACAAGAAACAATCATGGCCTGCTAGTCGCCTGCCACAAATGGTCCCCTGGCAGGAAGCACCAAGCACCAAAGCTGCAAGGCATTCGCTGATCAATTGATCAAATGCAATATTAACACTTGCCTAAAACAGACAATAGTTCTTTATCCTAAATTTGGACATTTCACAGATGTATAAACCCCCCCCCCCTTTTTTTTTTAGTTTCAGACCTCACCACTTCTAGAATGCTTGCAAAGATGGGTGAATGTCAGGAGAGAGTGCCTCAGGAACTTACCAATATCCGCAAGGGATATTGTATATATAAATTATCTGTTAGCAATGTCAATTTCCTCTGTTTTATTTTGTTTAATATTATTATTATTTTTTATTTATTTATTTATTTTATTATTTTTGTGACCTTCCTAAAATGGCCGCCAGGCCTTCACAAAAATGGCCACCGAGCCCCGACTTGGCCTTCCTAAAATGGCCACCACGACCTTCCTAAAATGGCCACCAAGGCTCCGCCCCGCTGAGGCCGACCCTCCCAAGATGGCGCCCATAACCCCGCCTTCAAGATGGCCGCCCCCAGGAGCACTGGCTAAACCACGAGGTCGGGAGGTGGCCCAAGGATGAAGAAAGGCCAGGCGCGCTGCAAGGAGGCAGCGCCAACGAAAAAACGGGCCCCGAAACGCGACGCGCCCGCAGGCAGCGCCGCAGGCGGGCCCGAGCCTGTCTACGCTCTCCCAACAGGAGGAAGGAACGCCGGCCGCCCAGGAGCAAGGCCAGGCGCCCAGCAGGAAGCTATGTAGGGGCAAACAGGCCCCGAAGTGGGGCCGCCCCTGGAAGCGAGCTCAGGTATAGAAAGGAAAAGCACAGAGGATGAAGGGGCGCTGGCACGAAGAGCACGGCCAGGCGCCCAGCCAGGGGGGGGGGCGCACCAGGCAAAATGCCTCAGGCCTCCCAGCGCAACACTCGGACCCCCAGGCCCCGACCCCAGGAAAATACAACGGGCCTCCCGTAGGCCCCAACCAGGTAAAGATGGGAGGGGATGCCCGAGCCTACGTCCGTCCATGCAAACCTGGGCCCTGCCGACCCAGGCCTAACAAATTAATTCCTATCTTTCACTATATATATATACATATATACATATTTTAACATACTTATTGTATTTTAAGATAAATTTATATATATTATAATTCAATGATATTAATTAATTTATATATATTGTAATCCAAACCATGATATTAATTAATGTATATATATTATAATTCAATCCATGATATTAATCAATTTGTATATATTATAATTCAATCAATGATACTAATTAATTTGTATATATTATAATTCAATCCAAGATATTAATCAATTTATATATCTTACAATTCAATCTATGATATTAATCAATTTATATATTACAACTATATATATATATATATATATATATATATATATACATCATATTTCATTTTACATTATTATTAACAATATAAAACCAAACCAAAGGATAAAGGCCTGCTCTTGCCAAAGGATCATCAGGTGTTGTCTCTTCAACACCTTGAACAGGAATGGAGCAGGAGGCTGCCCCAACATAGGCAGCCTCCGCCACTCCCAGAAGATTCCCAAGGAACCAATCGTCTCCCTTCGTGGGAGGAGGTAACATCCTTTCCGCCACTGCGTAGGCAGGAAAGGGCATTATTGTTGTTATTATTACAAGGCATGCATTTTGGGCCCTGTCTGGAAGGGCCCTAAGGCAAAGCTCTGTCTTCTCTTTAACTGTGTAAAAACATTTCTGGTCACTGCAGAGCGGAATCCAGGAGTACCCGAAAACTGCAAGCCTCTGTTTTCAGAGGGAGTGTGACCTCATTTCACACAGGATGAATCCGTATTTCCAGATTTCCCCATTTGACTAACAAGGAGCACCTCTGTCTGGATTAAGCTTCAATTTGTTTGCTCTGTGTGGAGCACCTCTGTCTGGATTAAGTTTCAATTTGTTTGCTCTCACCCAGTTCATTACAGTTGCTAGGCACTAAGCAAGGTTAGGTCCAGTCGGAATCTTCGTACGGAATAAATTCAGATCAAACTCCTTTTGAAGCGATTTGGGAACCCAGAAGTATTCTTGCCATTTCAAAACCACTGTTGCCATCTTTGTTCTGACTCAAGAAGTGAATCGGAAAGACCCAGCATTTGAAGGCAAGTAGCAGCTACATGCTGGGATGCTTGCCTCCAGCCAATGAGGAGAACCATGTGGGGAGGGGTGGGGTTTTGGCATAGTAGCCATTGCTCTTTAAAAAGGCCTGTGCATGCCTCGTGGGCTCATTGCAAGCCAGGGATGCGACGGGAAGGGACTAGGCAGGCTGCTTGGGTGGGAAAGGTGCCATGCCACTGCTTTGCAAGGGAACAATAGACCTCAATCCCCTTTGGGTTACACTTTGGATTTTGGGATCCGAGAGAGTCCCTTTGGACTTTGGAAAGCCCATTTTCCGCTAATAATTTCCTTGGGGAACCACACCCTACCACTTTGGAGCCCCTTTGTCTGCTTTGGGTTTCACGTTGTGCTTTTGGAAACTAGACATCTCCTAATCTAATAATTTCCTTGGGAAACCACACCATACAACTTGGAGACCTCTTGTGCCTGTTCCATTTGCAGCTTTTCGCAATAATAATACTCTTTATTTATATTCTGCTCTTCTCACCCCGAAGGGGACTCAGGGCGGATTACAGAACATATACAAGCAGACAATCCCTGCCGTTAGAATTGACATACAAGACAGACAACATACAAGTAGTAGGCAGATCTTTCCTGGCTGAACATGGTCTTCCAGATTACATCTCCGGGTGCTGTTGCTCCACTGCATCACAGGGGGGGTGCTGCTACTCCATCCACCTTGCTTCCTCCTCTTATGACGGAGAGCTTGCGTGCCTGCTGGAGCTGGAGCT